>CM060926.1:859491516-860691516 GCA_030737875.1 Allium sativum
TAAAAATATGATTTTTATTTATGTAGCAATAATGTAAAAATATAATTTTTATACATGTTGCCTTATAAAGACATGATTTTTATATATAATATAACGTTATAAAAATATGATCTTTATACATGTAGGGATAAAATAAAAAGATGAGATCTTTAAAAATATAAAAATGTGATCTTTATCCACCTAGCATTGAAATAAAAATGTCATTTTTGTAGCGTTTAAATAAAACTGTGATTTTTATAGCGTTGTTAAATATGTGATTTTAACATATACCGCGTGAAATAGATTTCGATGGAATCGACTGGAATCAAATCCAAAACCGAACCTTTCAGAAATAAAGAATGGAGGATTGGATCCCAAAGGTGAGAACTTCTCACTCTAATTTATTTTCTAGTTAAATATATATACTAGGATGAAGACAGTGCTTAGAAGCACCCGACACCTTTGTTTGAAACCATGTTTGTTTAGTTGATTGGATTATTTGGTTGAATTTGGTTTGGGAAATGAAATGAATTGATTAGAATTTGGTTTGTATATGGTGCGAGCCATTATTAGGAAAGGAATAAGGCTAGACCTTATTCTGGTTATAGTATCACGCAGCTATGCTGCCAAAATTTTCTAAAAATATTAGAACAAAAAATATCATTTTTTATTGTATAAATGAACTGTATAAAATATTCATGAGATGAAATAAATATTTTATAGTTAAAAATATAATTTTTAACGTGTATATGAATAAAATAAATATTCCTTTACAAATCGGACGATTTGTTTATGTACACACATTAAACTGATATTGATTAGGATGATATATTTTACACATCGCCCAACTACACAAATAATAATAAGTGTTTGTCGTTTGAAAACCCCACACGGGTATTGGGATGATATTGGACATACACTAATCCCAGTATTTAGTTGTATGTCAATCGATGGGTTGACAGACTGTTGTAAGCATTATTTATTTATATTTAACGCTCATGCAGTTGTGTAATGCACTCTGGATGATGGTTGACTGTGTTTGATTATTGTTGTGCACATGTGTGTATGAAATCCATATAAATAAAATTATATGGTAATTGACTGTGTCTGATTCCAATTCGAAAAGAACAAGTATTTTAAATTAAAGAATATTTTAAAATGATGAGTAATGAATATTTTAAGATAACTAATATTTTAAAATAATATTCACTAATGGATCAAAATATGATTTTGATGTCCGATTTGGGATGGACCCGAAAATATTTAAATATATAAAGCCGTGTTGATTAAATTAATGCTATTTTGATGTGAACGATATTTACATAGATTTTATTCATTTTTATAATGAATATCTAAAAGGAAGTGATTTCAAGATCTAATGTTTTTAAAATATTATCATTTATACATTAATGATACGGAATATTCAATTTTGATTTGAAATTGAATATGAAGTTGAAATCGTTTTGAAAACGAATTTAAAACAACTTATAAAAACTTCTAAAGTGGAAATCGATGAAATATAAATAATATATATGTTATATATATTTAATGGCCTGAACAGAACGCGCCGTGTCGCGGTAGTTCGCGAATTTCGACCATTGACTTCGAATTGACATTACGGGAGATCCGACCGTCGGATTCTCCTAAAACTGGAACCGTTAGGTTCGTATCAAAAAGAGATTCCCAACAAATATAAGGAATTTGAAATCTAGCAGTTGGATTTGGAATTATGTCCCAATGAAATTTGGAAAAGATTGCTGTAAGTGTAGTTCGATCACCGTTTATGGAAATCGAACGTACAGGCCTTGATAAAGTTATTGAAAATATCAATAATTTGTTTTAAATCATAATAAATGATTTGGAAAGAATTTGGGTGAAAAATTCCACATTTGTAAAGATAAAAGTATATTTTTATCAAAATGAAATAGTTATGAACTAGAATTATAATCCAATATTTTTAAATAAATAAATTGGATTTGAAATGGTTTTAAAAATAACCAGAATTTCCAATATATGAATTGGAATGGATTTGAATCGAAATATTCTTCGGAATATTTCGATATTGGATTCCGTGATTATACGGATATTATGAAGGAATTTGGAAGATATATATATATATAAAAATATATATATATCGCTACTCCCAATATGATATTTGTTGTTTTCAGAATTTGACATTGAATATAAGCCGATACAATTTTTATTCAGAGCCTTGTATTTAATATTGAATTGGATTTTGGGTTTGTCATGAATGGTGTCTTAAATAACTGTAACACCCCGTATTTTCTATGAATGTTTAAATTAACAAATCTAAGAACACTTAATTTTTAGAAGAAGAATTGTGTGAAACGGGTTACACCATTGCGTTCGTCTCAGAATTCTGCTTGAAATAGAGTCCAAGTTTGCATAAATCGGACACTGTATAAAGAAGTTATAAGCCTTAGAAGTTTGTACACATGTAGGGGAGAGTGTATATATATATATATATATGTATATATATATATATATATATATTGGGTTTAGTACTTCAGAAATAGGTCCAGAAAGTCAAAAATGGGTTCGAAATTCAAAATCAGCCAAAACAGGCTGGGTGGGAAAATTCCCACCAGAGGGTGTCGACCCCCCCATAGGGGTGTCGACCCCGGTGTCGCCCCCCTCGATCTGGGAGAAATACTTTGTTTTGTATCTAGCTGACGAGGCAATGACGAATTTCTTAGTCGTAGGGCTACGTGGCGACTTCTGATTAGCCTGATGACGCATTCTCTTTGACTGGATGGTTTGGATGGACCCTATGTTGATCTAAAGGCTCTTAATAATCCTAGACATCTATATATACACTCATAACCCAACCCTAATTCTATTGCTCAAAAGCTATGGCGCCGTCATGCTGTTCATCCCCAAACTAGCCTAGCCGTCATTCTTTAACCTAAATTCAAGAAGAAAATTTGAGAGCCTCAAATAAATTAGAAGATTTGTTTTGCTACAACAACAACAATTCAATTATCTTTTCTTAATCCTAGCAATGTAAGTTCATGTAATTTTCAGATTTAAACACCTAATAGTAATCTTGGCATGTAATAAAATGAATCTAAGTCTATGCTTGATGGTGAGACAATCTTTTCAGATTTACCCTTATCTTTCTATTGAATCTATGATTTTACATGCTTAAGAAGTTATTATATCGATTCAATCATGCCTATCTTTGTTGAACATCGAATATATAATCCTTTTTGGTTCATGATGTTATTCTTATGCCTGCGATAATGATTGTATCAGCTTATTCAAGAATCTATCTTTGTTGGATCTAAATTTCTTGTATTAGGTCTGTTGTTACATGCCTATTTTTATGCCTATTCTTATTTTATTCTCCTTTTCTCTCTCTCTCTCTTTCCCTATTTCCTTTTTCTTTTATTAACCTGGGTTACCTTCAAACCTAGGCTGAAATCGCGAAATACGGACGATTGGAATACAGGGAATATTTGGGTATAACCTATTTTGGTGAAATTGTTGGGCATAACTTGTAACTGATATTGGAGAATAATCTAGTTGGTAATGGTGGAACATAATTTGTAACTTGTGATTTGGGGAATAATTGTTATTGTTGCGAACTTGGGGTAAATTGAAATATTAAATCTAAATTGGGCGTAAACTGTAAATTGAAATATTAAATCTAGATTGGGCATAACTATTGGATTGGGACGCCAAGCATAATGCATATTGTGATTTTGGGGCATGACTATTATTGCAAATTTGGGAAGATTGGGTGTAACCTATTTTGAGTAATAACTTGTAATTGAATTTGTGGCCTATAACTTGCAATTGACTTTGTTGGACATAACTTGAGATTTGGAACATGACTAGTTTTGTAAATTGGGGATAATTAACATATATAATCTAGACTTGGACATGTATGGTCAATAGGTAAATTGGCTAAAAATGAATGTTCCTAAACCGAGGTTAGATTGAGTTGCGGTGTAAGATTGCCCGGAACCGCCCGGAACATCCAGCAACCGCAACAATATAGATCTAATTTGATAGGTAAGCACATTAAGCCCAAAACCCGAGGTTAGAATGAGTTTGCGGTAGAAGTATGCCCTGAACCGCCCGACACATCCAACAACCACAAACAACAGTTCTAATGTGAGAGGTTGAGGCATTAATGAATGAATTAATTCTAATGAACGGACATGCTTAGAACAGTAGGGTTAAGTTAACACAAGAGGGCAACAGTTAACCAATATAACTTGACATGTGATAGGGCAACGCTTAACCAATTTAACATGACAAGTGGAAGGGTTAAGTTAATAGGAAACACTTAACCAAATTCAACATGATGAATGAGTAGGGTTAAGTTAACAAACATAACAAGATGAATGAGTGGGGTCAAGTTAAGGGGAAACACTTAACATATATAACATGATGAATGAACAGGGTTAAGTTAATAGGAAACACTTAACCAGTACAACATGATGAATGGGAGGGGTTAAGTTAATAAGAAACACTTAACCAATATGACATGTTAGGTGGGTGGGTTAAGTTAACATGGAAAAGAAGACAACTTAACCAATATTATATGAACAAAGTGGATAGGGTTAAGGCAAGCTTAACCAATAATACATATGGACTTGATAAGGGGAAGGGTTACGTAAATCTTGGGTAAGTGGGTAATATTAGTATATATAGGCCCACAAACTTAACCGTTAATAAACATGTGTGAATTAGTGAGAAGGTTAAGCAACACATGAATAGGCAAGACTTAACCAGTACAACATGTTTATTAAGCAAATGGGTGGGGTTAAGTTATATTGAGAACACTTAACCATTATAACATATTGATTAGGAAACCCTAGTAACGGGGACCCATTTCAGCAGTAACACACATAGATGTATCATGGTACCCTGAGCTAGGCAGGGTTGGGCACGGTCACTGGGCTAATCGTAAGCGATCAAAATAGCGGCAGGTGGTGCAACAGTGTAATTCCGATGGAGTATGGGCGTGCATGTGCTCCGGAGTGGAAAAGCAGGCACTGAGCATTAGTAGTATACACTGTGCATCTTGAATCATGTCAGGTTTCCATCATGGGAATTGATACACCCCATGATGGGGCCAGCACAGGTATCTACATACAAGCCGGGCCGAATGACACAAGTAATGAATACATACAAGCGTGGTCGAATGACACAAGTAATGAATACATACAAGCATGGACGAATGACACAAGTAATGAATACATACCAGCGTGGTCGAATGACACAAGTAATGAATACACCTAACATATCCATGGCAATTAGGAAGATAGAGGTGGGATCCTCATAATAGATGTACACCTGAAGGCTACCACAATTGCGGGGATTGGGATCGTATTATCATTTTATACAGATTACTAGTTGGGACACTAGTTAGGTGGTGTAGAGATGTAGAAATCAGAATAACAGGGTGGTAGCGAAGTAGATAAAGAGCAGAGGCGCATTCAGTTTATCTTGCCTTATCATATCTTATGCTAGTCTTATGCTATCTTGTCATCCCTCTTCTCATGGTATTGTCTTATATTCAGTTTATTCATGTCATGTTGCTTTTACCTGTTTACATACTGAGAGTCACTGGACTTACCAGGCTTTACATCTAACCCATTTTCTTTTGTCTTCTTTTCTTCCGTTTCTCCCCCCAAGTAGTCAGGGAGCGAATAGCTCAGCTCAGTTTGGACCGTTTCTCTTTCCAAGCTTGAAGATTCTTTGATGTATTGCTTAGATCCTCTTATCTTTGGCTATGGCTGTGTTTGCACTTTAATTTGGGGAATTATGCTACTTTTCTATGTTTTATGCTTCTTATATACTTGGAAGTTTTTGAATCAAGACGGAAGTTTTATGTAGTACTTTTAAGTATGATTGAGTCAATTGTTGTAAAAGCTTAATTGAACTACGTTGCTTATAAAATGACTTTGTTTTCCGCTGCTTTATTTGTCTGTCTTGTAATTTATCTGCAACTTCTACCTATAAGGCTTCACTGAAGTTAATGCATTCCCTTTGTGAGTGACATTAATGGAGGTGGGGTATTTCATTAACACTGTTCTTAAACCCAGAAGAGTAAAGAATAAATCATTAATTAAGATTTAGTGAAGTCTTTCCAATTAATTAATATTTAATTAGAATTGAATAAAAGAATTGGATTTTGGGTTTGTTGTGAATGGTGTCTTAAATAACACTGTTCTTAAACCCAGAAGAGAAAAGAATAAATCTTTAATTAAGATTTTGTGAAGTCTTTCCAATTAATTAATATTTAATTGGAATTGAATAAAAGAACTGGATTCTGGGTTTGTCATGAATGGTGTCTTAAATAACACTGTTCTTAAACCCCGTATGAAAAGAATAGAAAATGGAATGTGAATTGGTTTATAATTGTAACAACCCGTAAAATCTGGGCCAGTTTAAAATTTTTATTTTGGCAATATTAGCGAATTTTAATTATTTGAAATGAATTATTTTAAATAATATCGACGTGAAATTTATTTTGAATAGAATTAGAACGTATATATTATATACGTCGTCGTTAGAATATATAATAATTATATATAATTAAAAGGAATTGAAAATGGCGCGGTAGTTCGATAATTCGATTTCAAACTTCAATTGAATGTACCGGGTGCAAAACAATCCGGATTTTAGTGAAACCAAAAATAATGGAATCTAATAGTGAATATCTTTCTAACGAATCCGAAAAATCAAGATTTCATATCAGGAATCAAAAGATATGTCCAGTTGAAAATTCTGAATAGTCGCTATGGAATTCAGGCCCTTAAAAATGGACATTTTGCAAATGACCTCGGATTTCGACGAAACCACTTTTGTTGGGTCCGTGATGTCGAATTATTACTAGGTTTCAAATTTCATAATTTTTCGAATCAATATGTGAGCGTGGCAAAGGAAAACGCGTTTGACCAGTTTCAGTTGATTTCAATCGACTGGAAAATGGCCATTTTTCCAACGGTCTCAGAATTCGACGAAACTAGTTTTGTTAGGACCGTATCGTCAATACGAAGCTAGAAAATATTTTTCTGGAATTTTTCTAGTTAGTATGTGACCCCGGTAATTTGAAATGTACGTTTAAAATTCAATATAGAGATTTAAATGTAAATTTAACGGAAACTGATTGTAACAGCCGAATCAGCTTGCGTGGCATATCCCATTGTGTTCGGAATGGGGGTGAAACGCTATGGACGACAGGCGGTGGGCCTCGTTTAGAGGTCATGTGTGAAAAGTCAACTTCTTCGAAAATAAAATAATTAAATAAAAAAAAAAAAAAAAAAAAAAATATAATAACTCCCTCCTTTTGACTCTGGCCCCCCCCCCTATTTCCCCAAAACCTGATTCATCCATCAGATAAAAAAAAAAAAAAAAAAAAAAAAGAGAAAAACCGCAATCGAACCATCGCCGCCGCCAAAACCCTGGAAGCCGCCCTCCGTTCATCCTCCTCCCACCGAACGACAACCCGAAGCCGCCTCATCCCGAAGCAGCGCCACCCCGTTCGAGCCCCCTGGAAGCCACCGCCCTCCTCCTCCTTCAATTCGCCAGCCCCCCCCCCCCTTCGAGACATCACCGACGAAGCCCTCCCCCTCGCTGACGACGATGAAGCCGCCGTCCATACCTCGAAACCCTCCGACGCAGTGAAGACCCCCCCCCCCCCCCTGTTTCTTCGGCAGTAAGTTTTTTTTTTTTTCTTTTCTACTTTACTTTATTTTATTTTTATTTTTCAATTCTGTAATTCTAATTTTGAAAAAGGTTTTTAAAACTGTTTTTTTTTAAAAGAGCAAAACTGCATTTTTTTTTAAGAATTTTAAAAACTGTTTCTTTGTTTTAGAATTTAAAAACTGAATTTTTTTTACAGTTAGAAAACTGTTTTTATTTTAGTTAGAAAACTGTTTTTAATTTGATTTAAAAAAAAAAAAAAAAAAGAAACAGATTTGATTTTAAAAAAAAAGTAACAGGTTTGATTTTTTAAAAAGTAACAGATTTGATTTTTAAAAAGGAAAAAGAATTGATTTTTAAAGCATAAAAATATGATTTTTATATATTGAACTTCGGCATAAAAATATGATTTTTATATATTGAACTTCGGCATAAAAATATGATTTTTATATATTGAACTTCGGCATAAAAATATGATTTTTATATATTGAACTTCGAGTTAAAAATATGATTTTTATATATTGAACTTCGAGTTAAAAATAGAATTTTTATATATTGAACTTCGAGTTAAAAATAGAATTTTTATATATTGAACTTCGAGTTAAAAATAGAATTTTTATATATTGAACTTCGAGTTAAAAATAGGATTTTTATATATTGAACTTCGAGTAAAAAAAAAAAAATAATAATATGATTATTATATATTGAATAGCGAAGTAAAAATTCGATTTTTACATATGTAGTGAAAGCGGACAACGAAAGCGACAAAAAGGCGAGTTGGCGAAGGTTTCCTGCATTAGAAGGGCCGTGGAGCTAGGATAGCTAAATGTGAGAACTTCTCACTCTTAATTCTCTTTTTCTAGATATATATATATACTAGGATGCAGACGGTGCTTATTAGAAGCACCCGACACCCGTCCACATACCATGGACTTGTTTGTTTGGATGTTTGGTGATTGATTGAGATATTGGTTTGAATGTGGTTTGTGGTGTGAAAAATCGAATCGATAAATTGGTTAGGATTAGACGTGCGCCGTTATAAGGCGAAGGAGTAAGACTAGGTTAGATTCTTACCCCAAATTTTGTAGTTTGCATAACGAAAGTGATTTGATTGATGTGTGAATGGCGTGGGCCTTCACTAGACCGGGGATAAGGCTAGGCCTTGTCCCGTTTCTAGTATCGTGCCGTTATGCCGCCGAAATTTTCTAAAATATGTTAGAAAAATAAAAATAACATTTTATTTAAAGAATGAATTGAATAGAAATTCATAGGTTGAAATAAAATGTTTTATCGTTAAAAATATAATTTTTAACGTGAAGTGAATAAAATAAAATATTCATTTATAAACCGGACGGTTTGTTTATGTACACCTATTTGAATGACATTGATTGGGACGATAAATTTTACACATCGCCCAACTGCACAAATAAAATATGCGTTTGATTGTTTGAAACCCCACACGGGTGTTGGGATGAAATTTGAAGTTCACTCATCCTGATTGATTAATATGTCGATCGATCGATTGACAGGCTGTTATAAGCGTTGAATATCTATATTTGATGCTTATACAGTGTAGTGCACTTTGGTTGATGGTTGATTATTTTTCAATGCTATGATATACATGTGTTGTATGAAAATCCATATAATTAACTTTATATGGTAATTGATTGGGCCTCATTCCAATTTGAAAAATAAAGAATATTATAAAATAAAAGTTCATGTGTTGACAGTACTCATTCATTGAGATTGGTCATGTGTTGAACGAAATATTTTAATAATAGAAATATTTGAAATAGAATATTTGAAAATGGAAATATATGAAGCCGTGTTGATTAGATGCGCCATTTTGACGTGAACGATATTTTTATCGATTTTATTCATTTTGAAATGGATATTGAAAAGTAATTTTGAAATCAAATATTTCGAAATGAATTGAATTGAAAATATTTCGAAATGAATTGAATTGAAAACGATTTCGAAATGAATTGAATTGAAAACGATTTCGAAATGAATTGAATTGAAAACGATTTCGAAATGAATTGAATTGAAAACGATTTCGAAATGAATTGAATTGAAAACGATTTCGAAATGAATTGAATTGAAAACGATTTCGAAATGAATTGAATTGAAAACGATTTCGAAATGAATTGAATTGAAAACGATTTCGAAATGAATTGAAAACGATTTCGAAATGAATTGAATTGAAAACGATTTCGAAATGAATTGAATTGAAAATATTTCGAAATGAATTGAATTGAAAACGATTTCGAAATGAATTGAATTGAAAATATTTCGAAATGAATTGAATTGAAAACGATTTCGAAATGAATTGAATTGAAAACGATTATGAAATGAATTGAAAACGATTTCGAAATGAATTGAATTGAAATATTTCGAAATGAATTGAATTGAAAACGATTTCGAAATGAATTGAATTGAGAACGATTTCGAAATGAATTGAACTGAAAACGAATTCGAATTGAATTGAAAGCGAAGTGAAATAAATTCAAATTGAATTGAAATTTGAATTGAATAGAAATGGATTTTAAAACGAATTTATAAAGAAGAATTCAATTTTGATTTGAATTGAAATGGAAGTTGAAAATGTTTTTGAAACGAATTCAAAACTATTTATATAATTCGTTTTAAATAGAAATCGACGATATATATATTATATATATATTATATATAATATAATGGCCTGAATAGAACGCGCCACGCCGCGGCAGTTCGCGAATTTCGACCATTTATTTCAAACGGGCATTACGGGAGATCCGACCGTCGGATTCTCCTAAAACCGGAACCGTTGGGTTCGTATCGAAAAGAGCTTTCTAATGAATGTTAGAAATTTGAAATCTAACGGTTGGATTTGGAGATATGTCCAAATCAAATTCAAAAAAGGTCGCTGTAAGTGCAGTTCGATGGCCATTGATGGAAATCGACTGTACGGGCCTTGATAAAATTATTAAAAATAGCAATAATTTGTGTAAAATCATAATAAATGATTTAGAAAGAATTGGGATGAAAAACTCCATACTTGAAAAGATAAAAATAAATTTTTATCGAAATGAACTAGTTTTGAACTAGAATTATAATCCTATTTATTTTTAAATAAATAAATTGAATTCGAAAAGGGTTTTAAAAATAACCAAAATTTCCAATGATTGCATTGGAGTGGATTTGAATCGAAATTGTCTTCGGAATATTTCGATGTTGGAATTCGTGATTATACAGGTGTTGTTATGGAAATTTGAAAGATATATATTGATATCGTTATTTCCAATACGACATTTGTTAGTCGTAGAATTCGATATTGAATATAAGCCGATATATTTTCTATTCAGAGCCTTGTATTGAATATCGAATGTGATTTGGGTTTGTCGTGAATGGTGTCTTCACTAACACTATTCTTGAACCCAGTTGAGAAAAGATTAAATCTTTTTATTTAGATTTAATGAAGTGTACCAATTAAATAATATTTAATTGGAATTGAATAGATATTGATTTTTGGGCTTATCGTGAACAGTGTTTTAAATAACACTTGTTCTTTAACCCGATAATTAATGAATGTGATTTTGGGTTTATCGTGAACCGTGTTTTAAATGACACTGATTCTTTAACCCAGATAATGATTAAAACTAAGTGGAGTTTTAATGAATCTTTAATTAGATTGAAAAGATCGAGAATGGAGTATCACCAGTTTTGCTCCAGGCGATAGATAAATCTGTAATTAGATTTGAATGTGAAATTTAGAAACTAACTGGCGGTTAGCCAAGCAGAATGGTTTTCTGGATATTGATCTGATGTTGGTTTCGGCCTTCGGGGTTAATATTTGGGGAATTATTCTCTTGATTAATTTACGGTTAGTGACTAATGAATTGGAATGAGGCGTATGTTGTGTTTGTGTAACACTTATTTAAAATATACGCGAGTTATTCGGAAAGACCGGGTTTATCCCATTCTGAGTAACTGATACGACGATAAGTCGAAGACGAAGACGATGGTCGAAGACCGGAGGTCTTCACGTCGTTTGGGTGATAACTGATGATCTTGATTGGGCTGTACACCCAAGAAGATGGAAACAGTTAGTGATCGTCCAGACGTACTTGGAGATCGATGGATATGCGGGGTACTAGGTGCCTCCGGTTTCGTTCAGACCCAGAACGGACTTGTAAATGGACTGTGTGTCTGACATCGGATTTCATTCTGTGTGACTGATATCGGTTGCATAGGATGGCTTGCCTGTGTGGCATGCTAAGATGCAAATGATCAAGGCTTCTGTTGAAAAGCAAAGTCTTGTGGTTGATGATCAAAGCACGACCTTTGTGGCGTAGCTTTGTGTAACGTTTGATTCGCGAGTTTCACACCCGGTATGAATCAAAAACGGGAGACGGACCTCAGGGAGGGCATGCGTTTCTTTCTAGTTAGAAGTGGCGTCAGTGGTTTTACACGCCCTGACGAGTTTGACTTATGTTGTTGTTGCTGTTGCGAGGCGCCTCGGTTATATCGGTTTCGGCCGAATGCATTCTGGTCGGCTGACGGACCAGACTTACACCCCATAGGGTGGGGAGACGTATTGTTCAGGCATAATAATCCACTCCGTGTGGACCGGCCCTGACGATCCAAGGGGCAGTTGCGGCTGTTCCTGAGGGGCGGGCTAGAGCGTCTCGAATCGGTTGAGGATCTTGCCCCTAGCCTCGGTTCATAGATGGAAACCCAATTTCCAAATACGTGACATTTGCGGTTTTATTTGTAAACCTATATATGGCGACATAGTGGTATGGGGCATTCATGCCGCCTATGATTGATACTTATGATTTGAAGTTGTTTTATACACTATGCACTTATTATAGTATCAAATGATTTGTTTTAAACGTATCAAGCATTCTTTGGCTGTTATAAGGGAAAACCCTATCCCCCGGTTTGCGTTGCATTGTGTGATAGGAACTGGGTCTTATAACAGCTTCATCTTTCTTTATTTAGCATTGCGCTGCTGTTTTATGCACTGGTATTCTTGGGAGGAAACCCGTTCCGTGTTATACGGCGTGGTCCCTTGATTTACCTAACTTTTAAAATAAAGAATAATAACTATTTTAGTTCTCACACCAGTCACATGACTGACCTGGAGTTTATTGTTTTAACCTAAACTCTGGGTGCCCTTATTTTGACACGGGCAGCTAGTAGTTTTGGTTTTGCAGATTTATATTCACAGGATCCTGGTTTACAGCTGGAACGATATCCGGAAAGCTTTGTATCCGTATATCTTCTTCTAGTTGTGTATTGTATTATTTTCCGCTGCGATGTATTTAAATGTAATTTAAATCTCTGATATTTCTGTGTAATATTCTTTTATACTCTGCATATTCTTGTAATCTGATGCATCGTTGTAATATACAATGAAATGTTCTTTTATATGCATTCTGTTGTGGCTTGTTCTCGAACTATCCGACGCTTTCCTTTACGGGGAAGTTGCGGGTCTTTACATTTGGTATCAGAGCTTTGGTTTACAAAGCTAGAGAACAAGACACATTAGAACCATACGAAAGAATACATCAGATATTGGATTAGTAAAATCCAACGGGAATGACTCGTTAGAGATGGGATCAGTAGTATCCTAGAACGAGTGTGAAGAGTATATTTTTGAAAGTGAAAACAAATTTTTGTTTTGAAAATTTAAATCAATTATTCGTATTTGATTACCTATTTATATTGATGTGGACAATCCAATATATATAGATTTTGCGTATACGTCTGATCCGCGTGTATTTGAAATTTTAATATATTGGATAGATATAGAGTCACATTCTAGACACCCGGGGATAATTCTGATGATGTGGCCACATCATTAGTATTTATATTCGTGTTTCGAATGTGTGATATCTATATATTTCCATTAGACTGGTGTGAGAACCAAAATTAGATAGGGCCTATTGTTGTGATTTGGTATCAAAAACATGATTTTTGTATATGTATCAAAATTATGAATTTGAAACTCTAATTCACTAATTGATTGATGTTTGTGTTGTTTGTTTAGTTGTTTGCTAATTTTGAACCATTTAGCCTAATTGAATCAAATATTGAATTGTATTGAAGTTTGGTTGCATTTGCTTGCATACATGTATATCTTTTGAACAGGTCATAGCAAGGAGGCTAGAGCCAGAGAATAAAATTTGTTTGCCCGACAAATAGGTACATGTTTACTACATAATTTCCTGTTTTGTTTGGGTGATGATGATTTTGTGAGCCTATTGGCTAGCCGCTTGGCTTTTTCTTTTTCTTTTTTTAAGATCTGAAGGACCGGGGAAGCTATTTGAAATTCCCCGATGCTCCCATTGCAGGGGAGGTTATGGCGAAATTTTTCAAAAATTTCGGGAGTTAGCCAAATTTTTGAAGTTTTGAAAATTCTCAGAAACTAAAGAGTTGGAGAATGGAAGCCAGATCGAGCGTAGAGTTGATTAATCAAACCACTTTCGACTTTGTTCCTTTTCGGGGACGAAAAGTTTTAAGTGGGGGAGATTGTAACAACCCGTAAAATCTGGGCCAGTTTAAAATTTTTATTTTGGCAATATTAGCGAATTTTAATTATTTGAAATGAATTATTTTAAATAATATCGACGTGAAATTTATTTTGAATAGAATTAGAACGTATATATTATATACGTCGTCGTTAGAATATATAATAATTATATATAATTAAAAGGAATTGAAAATGGCGCGGTAGTTCGATAATTCGATTTCAAACTTCAATTGAATGTACCGGGTGCAAAACAATCCGGATTTTAGTGAAACCAAAAATAATGGAATCTAATAGTGAATATCTTTCTAACGAATCCGAAAAATCAAGATTTCATATCAGGAATCAAAAGATATGTCCAGTTGAAAATTCTGAATAGTCGCTATGGAATTCAGGCCCTTAAAAATGGACATTTTGCAAATGACCTCGGATTTCGACGAAACCACTTTTGTTGGGTCCGTGATGTCGAATTATTACTAGGTTTCAAATTTCATAATTTTTCGAATCAATATGTGAGCGTGGCAAAGGAAAACGCGTTTGACCAGTTTCAGTTGATTTCAATCGACTGGAAAATGGCCATTTTTCCAACGGTCTCAGAATTCGACGAAACTAGTTTTGTTAGGACCGTATCGTCAATACGAAGCTAGAAAATATTTTTCTGGAATTTTTCTAGTTAGTATGTGACCCCGGTAATTTGAAATGTACGTTTAAAATTCAATATAGAGATTTAAATGTAAATTTAACGGAAACTGATTGTAACAGCCGAATCAGCTTGCGTGGCATATCCCATTGTGTTCGGAATGGGGGTGAAACGCTATGGACGACAGGCGGTGGGCCTCGTTTAGAGGTCATGTGTGAAAAGTCAACTTCTTCGAAAATAAAATAATTAAATAAAAAAAAAAAAAAAAAAAAAAATATAATAACTCCCTCCTTTTGACTCTGGCCCCCCCCCTATTTCCCCAAAACCTGATTCATCCATCAGATAAAAAAAAAAAAAAAAAAAAAAAAGAGAAAAACCGCAATCGAACCATCGCCGCCGCCAAAACCCTGGAAGCCGCCCTCCGTTCATCCTCCTCCCACCGAACGACAACCCGAAGCCGCCTCATCCCGAAGCAGCGCCACCCCGTTCGAGCCCCCTGGAAGCCACCGCCCTCCTCCTCCTTCAATTCGCCAGCCCCCCCCCCCCTTCGAGACATCACCGACGAAGCCCTCCCCCTCGCTGACGACGATGAAGCCGCCGTCCATACCTCGAAACCCTCCGACGCAGTGAAGACCCCCCCCCCCCCCTGTTTCTTCGGCAGTAAGTTTTTTTTTTTTTCTTTTCTACTTTACTTTATTTTATTTTTATTTTTCAATTCTGTAATTCTAATTTTGAAAAAGGTTTTTAAAACTGTTTTTTTTTAAAAGAGCAAAACTGCATTTTTTTTTAAGAATTTTAAAAACTGTTTCTTTGTTTTAGAATTTAAAAACTGAATTTTTTTTACAGTTAGAAAACTGTTTTTATTTTAGTTAGAAAACTGTTTTTAATTTGATTTAAAAAAAAAAAAAAAAAGAAACAGATTTGATTTTAAAAAAAAGTAACAGGTTTGATTTTTTAAAAAGTAACAGATTTGATTTTTAAAAAGGAAAAAGAATTGATTTTTAAAGCATAAAAATATGATTTTTATATATTGAACTTCGGCATAAAAATATGATTTTTATATATTGAACTTCGGCATAAAAATATGATTTTTATATATTGAACTTCGGCATAAAAATATGATTTTTATATATTGAACTTCGAGTTAAAAATATGATTTTTATATATTGAACTTCGAGTTAAAAATAGAATTTTTATATATTGAACTTCGAGTTAAAAATAGAATTTTTATATATTGAACTTCGAGTTAAAAATAGAATTTTTATATATTGAACTTCGAGTTAAAAATAGGATTTTTATATATTGAACTTCGAGTAAAAAAAAAAAAAATAATAATATGATTATTATATATTGAATAGCGAAGTAAAAATTCGATTTTTACATATGTAGTGAAAGCGGACAACGAAAGCGACAAAAAGGCGAGTTGGCGAAGGTTTCCTGCATTAGAAGGGCCGTGGAGCTAGGATAGCTAAATGTGAGAACTTCTCACTCTTAATTCTCTTTTTCTAGATATATATATATACTAGGATGCAGACGGTGCTTATTAGAAGCACCCGACACCCGTCCACATACCATGGACTTGTTTGTTTGGATGTTTGGTGATTGATTGAGATATTGGTTTGAATGTGGTTTGTGGTGTGAAAAATCGAATCGATAAATTGGTTAGGATTAGACGTGCGCCGTTATAAGGCGAAGGAGTAAGACTAGGTTAGATTCTTACCCCAAATTTTGTAGTTTGCATAACGAAAGTGATTTGATTGATGTGTGAATGGCGTGGGCCTTCACTAGACCGGGGATAAGGCTAGGCCTTGTCCCGTTTCTAGTATCGTGCCGTTATGCCGCCGAAATTTTCTAAAATATGTTAGAAAAATAAAAATAACATTTTATTTAAAGAATGAATTGAATAGAAATTCATAGGTTGAAATAAAATGTTTTATCGTTAAAAATATAATTTTTAACGTGAAGTGAATAAAATAAAATATTCATTTATAAACCGGACGGTTTGTTTATGTACACCTATTTGAATGACATTGATTGGGACGATAAATTTTACACATCGCCCAACTGCACAAATAAAATATGCGTTTGATTGTTTGAAACCCCACACGGGTGTTGGGATGAAATTTGAAGTTCACTCATCCTGATTGATTAATATGTCGATCGATCGATTGACAGGCTGTTATAAGCGTTGAATATCTATATTTGATGCTTATACAGTGTAGTGCACTTTGGTTGATGGTTGATTATTTTTCAATGCTATGATATACATGTGTTGTATGAAAATCCATATAATTAACTTTATATGGTAATTGATTGGGCCTCATTCCAATTTGAAAAATAAAGAATATTATAAAATAAAAGTTCATGTGTTGACAGTACTCATTCATTGAGATTGGTCATGTGTTGAACGAAATATTTTAATAATAGAAATATTTGAAATAGAATATTTGAAAATGGAAATATATGAAGCCGTGTTGATTAGATGCGCCATTTTGACGTGAACGATATTTTTATCGATTTTATTCATTTTGAAATGGATATTGAAAAGTAATTTTGAAATCAAATATTTCGAAATGAATTGAATTGAAAATATTTCGAAATGAATTGAATTGAAAACGATTTCGAAATGAATTGAATTGAAAACGATTTCGAAATGAATTGAATTGAAAACGATTTCGAAATGAATTGAATTGAAAACGATTTCGAAATGAATTGAATTGAAAACGATTTCGAAATGAATTGAATTGAAAACGATTTCGAAATGAATTGAATTGAAAACGATTTCGAAATGAATTGAATTGAAAACGATTTCGAAATGAATTGAAAACGATTTCGAAATGAATTGAATTGAAAACGATTTCGAAATGAATTGAATTGAAAATATTTCGAAATGAATTGAATTGAAAACGATTTCGAAATGAATTGAATTGAAAATATTTCGAAATGAATTGAATTGAAAACGATTTCGAAATGAATTGAATTGAAAACGATTATGAAATGAATTGAAAACGATTTCGAAATGAATTGAATTGAAATATTTCGAAATGAATTGAATTGAAAACGATTTCGAAATGAATTGAATTGAGAACGATTTCGAAATGAATTGAACTGAAAACGAATTCGAATTGAATTGAAAGCGAAGTGAAATAAATTCAAATTGAATTGAAATTTGAATTGAATAGAAATGGATTTTAAAACGAATTTATAAAGAAGAATTCAATTTTGATTTGAATTGAAATGGAAGTTGAAAATGTTTTTGAAACGAATTCAAAACTATTTATATAATTCGTTTTAAATAGAAATCGACGATATATATATTATATATATATTATATATAATATAATGGCCTGAATAGAACGCGCCACGCCGCGGCAGTTCGCGAATTTCGACCATTTATTTCAAACGGGCATTACGGGAGATCCGACCGTCGGATTCTCCTAAAACCGGAACCGTTGGGTTCGTATCGAAAAGAGCTTTCTAATGAATGTTAGAAATTTGAAATCTAACGGTTGGATTTGGAGATATGTCCAAATCAAATTCAAAAAAGGTCGCTGTAAGTGCAGTTCGATGGCCATTGATGGAAATCGACTGTACGGGCCTTGATAAAATTATTAAAAATAGCAATAATTTGTGTAAAATCATAATAAATGATTTAGAAAGAATTGGGATGAAAAACTCCATACTTGAAAAGATAAAAATAAATTTTTATCGAAATGAACTAGTTTTGAACTAGAATTATAATCCTATTTATTTTTAAATAAATAAATTGAATTCGAAAAGGGTTTTAAAAATAACCAAAATTTCCAATGATTGCATTGGAGTGGATTTGAATCGAAATTGTCTTCGGAATATTTCGATGTTGGAATTCGTGATTATACAGGTGTTGTTATGGAAATTTGAAAGATATATATTGATATCGTTATTTCCAATACGACATTTGTTAGTCGTAGAATTCGATATTGAATATAAGCCGATATATTTTCTATTCAGAGCCTTGTATTGAATATCGAATGTGATTTGGGTTTGTCGTGAATGGTGTCTTCACTAACACTATTCTTGAACCCAGTTGAGAAAAGATTAAATCTTTTTATTTAGATTTAATGAAGTGTACCAATTAAATAATATTTAATTGGAATTGAATAGATATTGATTTTTGGGCTTATCGTGAACAGTGTTTTAAATAACACTTGTTCTTTAACCCGATAATTAATGAATGTGATTTTGGGTTTATCGTGAACCGTGTTTTAAATGACACTGATTCTTTAACCCAGATAATGATTAAAACTAAGTGGAGTTTTAATGAATCTTTAATTAGATTGAAAAGATCGAGAATGGAGTATCACCAGTTTTGCTCCAGGCGATAGATAAATCTGTAATTAGATTTGAATGTGAAATTTAGAAACTAACTGGCGGTTAGCCAAGCAGAATGGTTTTCTGGATATTGATCTGATGTTGGTTTCGGCCTTCGGGGTTAATATTTGGGGAATTATTCTCTTGATTAATTTACGGTTAGTGACTAATGAATTGGAATGAGGCGTATGTTGTGTTTGTGTAACACTTATTTAAAATATACGCGAGTTATTCGGAAAGACCGGGTTTATCCCATTCTGAGTAACTGATACGACGATAAGTCGAAGACGAAGACGATGGTCGAAGACCGGAGGTCTTCACGTCGTTTGGGTGATAACTGATGATCTTGATTGGGCTGTACACCCAAGAAGATGGAAACAGTTAGTGATCGTCCAGACGTACTTGGAGATCGATGGATATGCGGGGTACTAGGTGCCTCCGGTTTCGTTCAGACCCAGAACGGACTTGTAAATGGACTGTGTGTCTGACATCGGATTTCATTCTGTGTGACTGATATCGGTTGCATAGGATGGCTTGCCTGTGTGGCATGCTAAGATGCAAATGATCAAGGCTTCTGTTGAAAAGCAAAGTCTTGTGGTTGATGATCAAAGCACGACCTTTGTGGCGTAGCTTTGTGTAACGTTTGATTCGCGAGTTTCACACCCGGTATGAATCAAAAACGGGAGACGGACCTCAGGGAGGGCATGCGTTTCTTTCTAGTTAGAAGTGGCGTCAGTGGTTTTACACGCCCTGACGAGTTTGACTTATGTTGTTGTTGCTGTTGCGAGGCGCCTCGGTTATATCGGTTTCGGCCGAATGCATTCTGGTCGGCTGACGGACCAGACTTACACCCCATAGGGTGGGGAGACGTATTGTTCAGGCATAATAATCCACTCCGTGTGGACCGGCCCTGACGATCCAAGGGGCAGTTGCGGCTGTTCCTGAGGGGCGGGCTAGAGCGTCTCGAATCGGTTGAGGATCTTGCCCCTAGCCTCGGTTCATAGATGGAAACCCAATTTCCAAATACGTGACATTTGCGGTTTTATTTGTAAACCTATATATGGCGACATAGTGGTATGGGGCATTCATGCCGCCTATGATTGATACTTATGATTTGAAGTTGTTTTATACACTATGCACTTATTATAGTATCAAATGATTTGTTTTAAACGTATCAAGCATTCTTTGGCTGTTATAAGGGAAAACCCTATCCCCCGGTTTGCGTTGCATTGTGTGATAGGAACTGGGTCTTATAACAGCTTCATCTTTCTTTATTTAGCATTGCGCTGCTGTTTTATGCACTGGTATTCTTGGGAGGAAACCCGTTCCGTGTTATACGGCGTGGTCCCTTGATTTACCTAACTTTTAAAATAAAGAATAATAACTATTTTAGTTCTCACACCAGTCACATGACTGACCTGGAGTTTATTGTTTTAACCTAAACTCTGGGTGCCCTTATTTTGACACGGGCAGCTAGTAGTTTTGGTTTTGCAGATTTATATTCACAGGATCCTGGTTTACAGCTGGAACGATATCCGGAAAGCTTTGTATCCGTATATCTTCTTCTAGTTGTGTATTGTATTATTTTCCGCTGCGATGTATTTAAATGTAATTTAAATCTCTGATATTTCTGTGTAATATTCTTTTATACTCTGCATATTCTTGTAATCTGATGCATCGTTGTAATATACAATGAAATGTTCTTTTATATGCATTCTGTTGTGGCTTGTTCTCGAACTATCCGACGCTTTCCTTTACGGGGAAGTTGCGGGTCTTTACAATAATGAACTGTGTTTTTAACGACATTCGTTCTTTAACCCGATTTACAGTGAAATGTGATTTGGAATTTATAAATCTTTTTATAGAGATTTAACAGGAATTTTCCAAAGTAAGGTTTTCCAATTTAATATACTAAATTGGAATTGAATGGAATTCGATTTGGTAATAATCGAAGTGAACTTCTGTGGAGGAAGACTGTTAATATATATGGAATTTAAAAGGCTTTGTCGTTATTTCATTTATATTATTAGTCGGATACGGAAACTGATATCGATTGTATATTGATTTATTTTCCTGAAGATTCTATTTTTATGGAAGTGGATTTGGGTTTATCGTGAACTGTGTTTTAAATGACATTAGTTCTTTAACCCTGTTAAAGACAGGATTACATGTCTATCATTGTATTTCGAACTGTATGGTTGATCTTTGCTAAATATATATCTGTTTGATGTCGCAGAATTTATTCTCTTGCTTAACACCCTTCTCTGAGATGTAGGAGCTCAAAGGTTATATATAGGCAGAAATCAATAGTACGGTGTAGATTGTCAGTGCGACATTTTTGATTTTCCAAAGTTAAATAATCATTAATATTGATTTTTGGGAAGATTATAACTAAGTGGAGTTTTAATGAATCTTTAATTAGATTGGAATGTGAATGTGATAATTTAAATTATCAAATTTGGGAAAATGATCGAGAATGGAGTATCACAAGTTTTGCTCCAAGCGATAGTTAAATCTTTAATTAGATTTGGACGTGAAATGGTAATTAAATTTACCGATAATACTGTGGTGTTAGATATGGACTATTACCAGTTTTGCTCCATGGGATGAATAGGTTGGGATTGGGAAATTAAACAAATGATTACTTCGGTAAGGTGCGTTAATCTCGACTAGTTGATAAACCTTAATATGATTTAGAATTGATATCCAAAGGAAGAATAAAGAATAAATTTAAAAGAATTTATCTTTGATAAAATTAATGGGAACCTTTCCCAAAGTATAAGAATATTGGAATAAAAGAATATTCTGAATTGGAATGAGGCGTATGTTGTGTTTTATAGCACTTGTTTATAATATACGCGAGTTATTCGGAAAGGCCGGGTTTATACCCATTCTGAATAATTGATTCGACGATAAGTCAATGACGAAGACAGTGGTTGAAGACCGGAGATCTTCACATCATTTTGATTATTACAAATGTCTTGATTGGGCTGTACACCCAAGACAAGGTAATAAGTGATGATCGTCCAGACGAACTTGGAGATCGACCGGATATGCGAGGACCTCTCTCCTGTATTGGACATATGGGACGAGGAATAAGGTGCTTCCGGTTTCATTCGGACCCAGAACGAACTAGTAAATGGATGTGTGTCTGACAATGGATTTTATTCGGTGTTGATTGATCTCTATTAAATATATATCTGTTTGGCAGTGGAGAATTTATTCTCTTGCTTAACGCCCTTCTCTGAGACGTACGAGCTGAGAGGTTATATATCGATAGAAATCAGTCGCATGGCATGAATTCCCTATGTGTCATACTGAGATGCAAATGATCAAGTCTTCTATTGAAAAGCAGAATCTTGTGGTTGATGATCAAAGAACGGCTTTAATATAGCATAGCTTTGTGTAGCGTTAATTCGTGAGCCTCACACCCCGGTATGAACCAAAAATGGGAGAGGACAGCAGGGAGGGTAGTGCGTTTCCTTCTAGCTAGGAGTGGTGTCATGGTATGGAGCCCAGACATTTTTACTTATGTGGATGATTGAAAGCGAGGCGCCTCGGATATATCGGTTACTACGGAGCCGATGGATATTGAGTCATCTGGCTCATTTATGCCCTATAGGGTGGGGAACGCATATTGAGGAATTATGAATCCACCATGCACTTAGTGTGGACCGACCATGCATTTTACCTAGGGTTGCCCAGAGTGTGTAGTCCTGAGACATTGGCTAGAGTGTCTCGAAGCGGAAGGACGATCCCTATACTTGGTTCACAGATGGAAATCCAATTTCCAATACATGACCTTTCAATTTTGATTATAGAGCCTAGTATTGGTTACATGATATATGGTTCCATTCCATCTATGATTGATACATTTATATTTGAAGTTGTTTTGACACTATACACCTATTCTAATATCAAATGATTTGTTTTAAACGTACCAAGCATGTTTGGCTATTATAAGAGAAAACCCTATCCTTTGGCTTGCATTGCAATTTGTGATGGGACCTGGGTCTTATAATAGCTTCATTTTTCAAAAAGCATTGCATTGTTTATAACGTTTATGCACTGGTAGTCTTGGGAGGAAACCCATTACGTGTTATACGGTGTGGTTCCTTGATTACTCCATTTTAAAGTAAAGTTTTAAATAACTGTTTTAGTTCTCGCACCAGTCACATGACTAACCTGGAGTTTATTGTTTTAACTAACCTGAACTTTGGGTGCCCCTATTTTCCACATGGGTAGCTAGTAGTTTTGGTTTTGCAGATATTATATTCACAGGATCCTGGTTAACAGCGGGAGCAATATTCAGAATGCTCTATATTCGTGTATTTCTTTCAATTGTGTTTTGTATTATTTTCCGCTGCATAATAATTTTTAAATCTATGATATTTATCAAATGTATATTATTTGTTCATGCTCTGTATATTCTTGTACTCTGATGTAAATTGTTGTAATAAGCAATGAAATTTTCTTCAGTTTGTGTTCTGATTTGTCGTGTTCTCAGACAATCCGTTCTTTCTCTTCTCTTCGGAGATCGAGTAAGTTCGGGTTGTTAAAGTTTGGTACCAGAGCTTTGGTTTTACAGAGCTAGAGAACAAGGCATATTAGAACCAAAGGAAAGAATTCATTAGAGATTGGATTATTAGTATCCAATGAGAATGACTCGTTAGAGATAGGATCAGTAGTATCGTAGAACGAGTGTGAAGAGTGTTGTTTTAAATTAAAAATTAAAAACAAAAATTGTTTTGAAAATTTAAACCTTATTCAACGTATTTGAATATTTATTTTAAATTATTTTGGACAATCTAGTATATGAAGATTTTGCATATACGCCTTGCAATCGTGTATACGAAGCCTTAAATATACTGGATAGATATAAAATCACGCTCTTGTCGCCCGGACATGATTCTGATGATGGCGCGCCATCATTAGCATTTATGTTCGAGTTTTTAAAGTGGGAGGTCTATATATTTCCAATTGATTGGTGTGAGAACCAAAATTTAGATAGGGTTAATTGTTGTGAATTGGCATCAAAAATACGATTTTTGGTGTATATATATATATATATATATATAAAAGTTATGTGTTTGAAACGATAATCAACTAATGACTGCTGATTGTGTTGTTTGATTAACTAAAATTGTAATGACCCGCATTTGCAGAGGGATTATAATTAATTTATTTAATTATATATATAGTGATATAGTGAATTAAATGGTCGTGGAATTAAATAATGATGAATATTTAATTAAAATAATAAATTAAATAATATATTTAATTCCGAAATAATCAGAATTGGCTGAAATGACAATATGGTGTGAACTGGATCATCTGTGATATTTAATTTAGTTTAAAATTGAATTAGAATAACGAACATATTATTTGAACGATAGCTTGAACGTATAATTATATTACAATTAAAATCGAGCTCGAAATGGCGCTGCAGTTCGTAATTTGGCGATTTGAACTTCAACTGAAAATACAGGGTCTGTTTTAAATCGGATTTCTGTGAAACAAGAAACATGTGGAGCTGGTGGAGTATATCTTTCTAGTGGAAGAGAAAAATCGGGATTTCGTCGTGTAGATTTTAATTTATGTCCAAATCAAATTTTAGAAAAGTCACTATGGAACTCCTTTATAATTCATAAAAGAATTATTTATATTTTTAAAAGGGAATTTCAATATAAATCGAATATCGGGTTGACCCAGATTTGAAATATCAAGCAAGAAATTCATATAGGAATATTCTAGAGCTGTAAGGTATTCCACTGTGAATATAGACGATAATATTTATTTTTGAATATTAAATTTAATTATATTTAAATATATTTATATATTTAAATAGGCTATTTAGAGCTTTAAAAATAGCTACTTTTGCAAACGAAGTCGGAATTCAACGAAGCTAATTTTGTTGGATCCGCAATGTCAAATAGTTGTTAGATTTCCAGTTTCGTAATTTTTAGAGTCAGTATATGGACGTACGGGATTTTAATGTGAAGAACAGTCATTATTTTGACGGTTAAAAATACGATGTGTGAGCATACGAAGTCGGAATTCGACGAAACCAGTTTCGTTGGGACCGTAATGTCGAACTGTAGCTGCTTGACCAGTTTCGTGATTTTTGGGTATTATATGTGATCACAGGAATTTTAAAGGATAAATAAAATCAGCGGTTCATTAAATTTGAATATTTAAATTAATATTTAAATATTTAAATTTACCTATGAATACCATACCAAAATTCCTAAACCTAAAAATTAGTTTCCTTTGGTCAACAGAAAGAAAAATCCACCACTGTTAATTTCTCTTCTAAAAACGCAAGTTTTAAATCTCTTCAGAAATCAAAAGAATTCAAATAAAATCTCTAAAATCATTTGGTTTATAGATTTGCATTCCTGTGGAAACTCTCTTTGGTTTGATACTCGTTTTGACGGATTCGACGCTATTCCACGTCGTTGGAAATTCAAGGCCGTCGGCTAGGGCTTGACATGGCCGGAGATACATGGAGTTTTAGCTTGTTTCGACATCGGATTCAAGTTCGTTGTAGAGTTTAGCAGCTAGTTTGATTTTTGGGGATTTAATCGAAATTAAAAATGTCGATTGGATTTGAACGGTGCGTCGCACCTGGGAAACGACGGAGCGGGATTTTGTGGTTCGAGTTTGATCTTAATGGTGGTGTCGTGATGAGATGTTGAAGAGGTGATCGATGATAAAGTCGAAATGAAGAACGGATGTTTGGGGAAGGAGCAGTTACGATGAAAAGTTGTCGCTGTGGTTTGCAAATACAAGGAGGAGCGGGATTCAGAGCTTTTGGGGAAGAAGGTTTAAAGGCCGACGGGTTTTGGTGTGAGCGGGCTTTAAGAGTTGTGGGCCGGATTTGTGAAAGGTTAAAGCCCATAAACCATTTTAACTAGTTTTATTTTAAATTAAATTAGTACAAACTTCAAAGATGTATAACTTGATCATACGATATCAGATTGACGAACCGTAAGTTGCGTTGGGATCGTATGGACGGACACTACAGCACAGAACTGACGGGGAGTGAATCGAAGCTCGTTTGAATTTACGGTGAAATAAATTGTTTGATTCAAATCAAACAACAGTTTATTGTTCTTTAACGATGAACTGCCAATGTGAGTAAATCTCACTAACTCTGAACAGTTTATAATTTCATGTTGTATTTTTAGAACTGTTAAATATTGGTTGATTGACTGTGTGTTGACCGTTTGATTGAACTGCTAGTCAGTTAGTTGAATTTCTATATTGATTCTGTTTAACAGAATATATCATATGGAACTGAAAGTGATGTTATCTATATTGTTTAACATCTGTGATGCAGGGAAACAGGTTGGAGGAATCCAACTGGATTCCTCAACATTTATTTTACTGTGATTCATATGATGTGATATATAATCTGTTGTTGATTATGTGTGTTTGGACGATATTTATCGTTGTTATATGGTATGTTAAATACCATAAGAAATACTGGATGTGGGAAAGGGGATTTTCAAAGTATAATTTGAAATATATTTATTTATATAAAATCAATGGATTTTATATATAAAAGGAAAAGGGATTTTTAAAAGGAAATATGTTATAAAAATCCAAAGAGTTAAAAGAATATATTTGGGAAACAAATATAAGGGGGAAATATTTGTAAAACATATAGAAAGGAAAAATATTGGTAAAACAAATAGAAAGAGAAATATTTGTAAACCATTTACAAATAGAATAGAGGTAACAAGAAAATATTTGTAAAACATTTACAAATAGGATTTAAAAGGAGATATTTGTAAAAACAGTTACAAATAGATTAAATGGGATTATTTATTTATTTAGGAAATAAATAGAAAAGAAAAAGGGATATTTATAGGTTAATAAATAGATAAAGTTAAAAGGAAATATTTATTTGTTAAATAAATAGGAAAGAGAAAAGAAATATTTATTAGTTAAATAAGTAGAATTGAAAAGGGAATAGTTATTTGTTAAGTAAACAAATAGAAAGGGTTAAATAAAAGGAGTTAATTCAAATGAGTTAATCGAATATTAGTTATTCGATTAGAGTTAATCGAAGAGAGTAAATGAATTAGAGTTAACCCGTAGGGTAAATCAATTAGAGTTAACCATTTAGAGTTAAATCGATTGGGTTAATTAAATAGAGTTAATAGAATTTGCGTTAATCAAATAATAGTTATTCGAATAGAGTTAAAATGAGTTAAAAAGAATATAGTTTATTCGAATAGAATAAAAGGAGTTAAATCGAGTATAATTTATTCGAATAGAATTAAAGGAGTTAATCGAATATAGTTATTCAAATAGAGTTAAAGGGGTTAAGTCAAATAGGGTTAATCAATTAGAGTTAATCCAAAAGAGTTAATCCAATAGAGTTAAAAGAATAAAAGTTATGAATTGAAGTTAGATATTTCGAAAGTAGGGGTTATAACGTTATCATTATAACCAATGTTTCAATAAAGAAGTGAATTCGTAAATAGAATCCGAAAGTTACGTAAGGAAGTGTTAAAGAGTTAAAAGATGAACTTACACTATTTCGAGATTTGAAATGTTGTTCAGTTAAGGTCTGAGAGGTAGTTACACCCCAACTTGATTGACTTCGTTTTTAATTTAGAAATGGTTAAGGTTCGAGAGTGAAAGTGGTCAAGTGAATTTAGTAAATAAGTATAATGGTTTGAGTTGTCGTCGCGATGTTGATTTAACCATCTGTTTAAATCCAAGTAAAGAAGAATTGGAAATGTTTTCCAAATAGAACCAGAAACGTAATCAAATATTGAAATTGGAAATATGGATTAGAAATGGAAATGTTTTCCAGTGTTAACGTATATTTTCTAAACATAGAAAATAAGGAGATATGAATATATATATATATATATATGTATGATATCATTGTTTGCACACGTATTTTTCTTTGATAGTTAAATCACAGACTATCGAAGTTTTGACCATTTTAACGTTGTTAATATGGAGAGACCGGTTGGATTATTATCCAAAGAACCACTCTGTATTGGCATAATCGTTGCGAATCATATATGCCAAAGATAATTGAAGACGGAGTAAAGTGCAAGTGCTATTGTATAAGTCTTAGATAACAGTGCCTAAGATGGATGTACTGAATAGTGCCTTCGGTTCATCCTGTCCCTGGGTGACTTGTATGGATGAATGTCTGACAGAGTATTTCCAGAAAGGTCACGTACAATGATTTCTTCAGCTGTACCAAGAGTGGAAGAGGAGAAGGAAACTTCTTTAGCTAACACGTAATGTACTGTTGTAGACGTCAATTAGTGATTTTCGATGGATCTGACAATGTAGCATTCGAAGTGAATCTGATGTGATGACAAAGCGTAACCTCTGGCCTTAACAACCAGGAAATGACAAAAATCGGGCAGGCAGCATGGCTAAGTCGGTCGCTCCGAAGTTGGATGTAAAATCACCCATCTAGAGAATATTCATTTTCTTCTTAAATCTATCAATGTTGTCCCATATATAAA
The DNA here is from genome assembly GCA_030737875.1 of Allium sativum. Lineage (NCBI taxonomy): Eukaryota > Viridiplantae > Streptophyta > Magnoliopsida > Asparagales > Amaryllidaceae > Allium > Allium sativum. Next base: position 859,520,189 of record CM060926.1, read on the forward strand.
CGGGAAACGGTTGCTGATCCCAACCGTTGGTGATATACATTCGATACACTCAAGAGAAATGAGTGGTTGGTCATGTGTGGCCGAGTTGCAAGATGTTCTTGTTGAACTCCAGTGTATCATTCCTAGAGTACACTGATCGGAAGGTTGTTCCATACCTTGCCATAGTTGGAAATCCATTACCCAATAAGTGCTTGCGGTTTTTGATGGTATACTATATATGTAGAACGTGAGATGGAAGCGTTTCTGCTAGATGATTATTATATTGTGGTTGATAGACATTATAATAATATCAAAAGGTTTTTGATATAAAGATATTTTGGATTCTCATAAGGGAAAAACCCGTTCCGTTAAACGGCGTGGTCTTATGAGATATCGTTTATTTGTTCAAACCGTTTTTAACTGTTTTACTCATATCAGTCCCATAACTGACCCACAGTTTATTTTGTTTTGTTTTCCCTAAATTCTTGGGTACCCAATTTTGTACGGGCAATCAAGTAGTCAAGATTTACAGATACTTGAAGAGCTGGAGCAGGAGGCTTCAGGATCATATAGCTATAGTGTAACGACCCGTATTCTACGCATCATAGGATCGTAGGATATTTATTTCTTTCACATACGAAGTCGTATGGTCATGTAACTTTGGGAGACGACTATTGTGGTCATTTCCCATGTTCATGATTTTTCCCTATTTTTAAATGACCATTTTACCCCTAGTTGGCACTGTTTTGGCCATAACTTTTGACTGGAAATGAATTTTGACCTGAAACCACTTTCATTGGCTTCGGATGATGGTTTCTCTTTCCGTAGAGTGGTCACATTAGCCAAACGGACTCACCGTTTGGGAGATATGGCTGAAACAAATTTCAGATGGTGAAAAACAGCTTAATTGGGCTTAACTGGGTGATTAACAGCTAGGCCCAAAGGGAGATTTCGGGATTAGGAGTTTAAAAGGGCTATTAGGGTTTGGAGAATACCTTTTTCTCATTTTTCAGCCGTCACTATTCATTCCTCTTAACCTAGCCATGGCCTCCACCCTTTAAATCTCTTCAAAACACCTCTTAATCACTTTCTAATTGAAGATTAGGCTTAGCAAACATCAAATCAAGGAGTATTAGCACGAGAACCGAGGTAGAACTGCTATGTAAGATTGGGAACAGCGCCAAATCAGAGAATATTTCAGTTTTGTGGTTTTAGTTGTGGCAAAGGTGAGTGATAGCATCGTTTTGACACTAATTACGGTAATTAAGGGTAATTAGTGAAGATTAGCGAATTTATACACTAATAAATTCTGGAAAATGTTTAGAAATTCTTAAATAATATTTTATGCTTCTGTTAGAAATTTGGTTCGATTTGATTAAGTTTTGTTAACCCTATGATTAGTTCTACTTAAACATGCTATGGAAAAATATGAAGTTTTAGTCACTTTTGATCCATTTTGATTCACTTGGATTGTTGTTTGTTGTTTGTGATTGCTATTACATGTTGCTATGACTCTATGGTATGTTTTATGATTGATTAGAATAGTTAAATTGGTCGAAAACGTCGTCGAATGGCGTAGAAAGCTCGCTGGAAAGTTGCAGAAATGTGCAGGTCCCTAACCGGTTCGGATCGGATGAGGGCTCGGATCGGATATGTGAACTGGGCAAGAAAACCGACCCGAACTGGAGTTTGGCACATAGGAGGCTTGGCGAGAAGGAAGGCCGTTTACTTTGAGTTGGAGTGGACGAGGGGATCGGATCGGAATTATAAAGAGCGGATCGGATCGGAAGAATAATGGAGGCCAGATCGGATCGGATAGGAGAGGCAGGGCTCGGATAGGAAGTAAGCTCTTTGGAGGACTAGCAAGAGGGAAAGCCACGCGGATCAGACAGCAAGTGGGGATCGGATCGAAATACGTGAAGAAACGTGGGAGCGGATCGGAACACGAGAAGGAAGACAGCAACCCGAACCGATCCGGAGGAGGACACCGACCCGACCCGATGTGGAGTATCCGACCCGAATCGAATGAAAAGATGACCACCGAACCGAACCGTCGAGGGTGATGACTACCGAACCGAACCTAATTCTAGGACTGCTACTGCACGACAACTCTTCTGAAGAACCACTCCAATTCGACCAAACCCGAGATGCAAAGGAAGTCCAAATGAGAAGTTAGAGCTCAAGATTCAGATGGGAATCAACGGGTTCGCTTCATGGTTGGGCTTTGCTGCGGGACGCGTGCCAAGGAGTTATCGACGTCTATAGCTTTGGATCACTATGGTAGGAGGTACGAAGGCGGGTTCAGGGCCATTATGGCATCAGTAGGACCAAGGGCTACAACCAATGAAGTGGGTCATTGAAATGTTGGTCATGACCCCATATGTTTAGCTTGGTTATAGCAGGGTTTCTACAAGTCGGGATTCGTCGTTACCTCAGTTTGTCTAGTGTTCCAAAGTGGTAGATATCGTATGCTTTACGCACTGAGTGAGAAATGTGAGGATGGTTGCTATGGATGATTTGTTTGCTATCATTATGACATGCACACCCCACCCCCGTATTCTTACACTATTTATTATGGCACCTTAGAGTATTGTACGGTATGTGGTACTAACTCTTTGGTTGCAGGTCCAGGTTCAGGTATGGTTTAGTATACCTGTTGTTATTCTGTTTAGATGCTTATCGCTCACACCAGGCTTTATGTCTGACCCAGAGTTTTATGTCTCTTCTTATTACTCTGGGTGCTCACACGAGCAGACTAGAGACAGGTTAGCTGGTGATGCACGGGTAGATGATCCGGAGACGAGCAGGAGGCTTCCACGTAATATATATATAGTATTCTCCCTGTATTGTTGAAGATCACTGCTTGGGCATTGGTGGTGCATCTTCTACTTTAGCTTTCTTTTGTTTAGAGACAGTAAACTTGGAAAATTGTAATAAGCTGTATTTGAATTTCCGCTGCTCTGATGATTGATGTTGATTTTAGTTATCAGCTTATGCACTGTCTCACCTGTTTTATGTCAAGTATGTTATTATTATTATATTTTATTTCATGCGCTGTGATACATTTTACAGGTTCCTTGATTAGTTCATTCCCTTCTTTCCTTTCTTTGGCGACCGTTCCGTGCTAGTCGGGCATGTGTACAGCGCACTTCCGGAGGAAATGCAGGTTGGTGCGGAGCGGGCCGTCACACTTGGTATCAGAGCTCTAGGTTGCATAGTTAACCTAGGGAAGTTATCAGGGAGAGATAATATATGTATACGAGAGAGCGTATTTGTGATTACTTTGGTTTTCAAAAGCTATATATACTACTACTAGTATAAGGATGAAGTCGTACTGCACTAGCACCACTATGGAGTCGTTAATCGTTTCCTTTTTCAGATTGACGATGAGCCGATATGTTAGAGGTACCGGTAGAGGGGCCAATAATGGGAATGCTGCTGACATGAGGACGATGTTTACTGACCTCATGAGAGAGATGCTTAGAGATGTACAGAGGGCAGCTCCCAATGGTGGAAATGGTGGTGGTCCAATAGTGCAGGCGCCAAGAGTCGACTTCGCCAAGCCGAATAAGGATTATACCAGTCTTGGTGGGAAGTCATTCCGCGGAACGGAGTCGGCTACGGATGTTCAGGATTGGTTGGATAGTTGCGAACGTATATTCGAGGATTTGGGTATCGAGGATGCGATGAAAAGAAAGCTAGCGTCCCGTCAGCTGCAAGGGCGGGCAATGAATTGGTGGAATGCTATAAAGGCAGCTACTCCCGAAGATCAGATTACTTGGGAGCAGTTTAAGGCTCGCTTTAGTGAGAAGTTCATTCCAGCTGCTCAGAAGTCAGTGATGTTTAAGAAGTTCTTGGAGCTCAAGCAGAATGGCAGAGCTGTCTCGGAGTATATTGCTGAATTTGACACCTTGTCAAAATATGGGTTATCTCTTATTGATACTGCCGAGAAAAAGAATGAGAAATTCATAACTGATTTGGATCAGTACTTGGGGGAAAAACTTATTAACCACATCGATGAGACGTTTGAATCGATTGTGGGGAAAGCATTAAGATCGGAAAGTCTCTACCCTAAGCCGAAGACTGAGGTTGCATCCGCAGATGAGCCAAAGCCACAAGCAAGTGGTGGAGGCAAGGGTGGTTCCCAGAATAAAAGAAAGCAGAGTCAAACTAAGGATGGCCAGAAGAAGAAGAATAAGCAAGATGTTGAGTGCTTCAGCTGTGGTAAGAAGGGCCATTATGCTAGTAATTGTCGGGCCAAGCCAGCGGATAGGAAGTGCTTCAACTGTGGCCAAATGGGACATCACAAGGACAAGTGTCCACAGCCCCCTAAAGGAAAGCAAATGGTGAAAGCATATGCTCTCAATGCTATTCCTTCTTCGTCGAGTGCCCCAACAGCGGCGGAGAAGGGAAAGAATGTCGTCATTCAAGGTATGCTTTCTATTTACGATGTTCCTGTTAGAGTTTTGTTTGATACCGGAGCTTCCAGTTCTTTCATATCTAGTGACCTGGTAGATAGGTTGGGATTGGAGCCCGAGATTGTCGATAGACCTTTAGTAGTGACGAACCCGATTGGTGGTTCGACTAGCCTTAGCATGATTTGTCGTAATGTGGTCTTATCGAGTCATGGATGCATGTTTCTTTGTGATTGCTTTGTTTTGGGCTTTACTGGGTTTGGCATTATTTTGGGAGTAGATTGGCTCCGAAGGTATGGGGTGGTGGTAGACTGTGAGGGCTTTTTGGTGACAGCTAGAGTGGATGATGGGCGGAGGATAGTGTTTGGTGGTCTACCCAGTAAGGGGGTATTGGCTAGTTTTCTAAACTCCCTCGACATTCCGCATAGTGAGTTGTCCGGTTTGCCCGTGGTTGGCCAGTATCCGGATGTTTTCGAAGAAGTGACCGGACTTCCACCACACCGAGAGATTGAGTTTCGTATTGATTTGGTAAAGGATGCCAGGCCTATAGTGATGCCACTTCGTCGTATGGCATCAAGGGAGCAGCGAGAGCTCGAGGTGCAAGTCAGCGATCTTTTGAAGAAGGGATTTATCAGAAAGAGTGTTTCTGAATGGGGAGCACCAGTTGTGTTTGCTACCAAGGCGGATGGTTCCCTTCGTTTGTGTGTAGACTACCGCGAGTTGAATAAAGTGACAAGGAAGAACAAGTATCCTCTACCGCGGATAGATGATTTGTTCGATCAGTTGAGTGGCGCGAGAGTATTTTCTCAGTTGGATCTCGCGACAGGTTTTCATCAGCTTAGAGTGGAAGCTGAGAGTATAGCTAAAACGACATTTCGAACGCCGTCTGGATTTTATGAGTGGTTGGTCATGCCATTCGGGCTGACCAATGCCCCATCATATTTTGTGGATCTTATGAATAGGGTATTCAGAGATCAGTTGAATAAGTTTGTCCTTGTGTTCGTTGATGATATTTTGGTCTATTCGAGGACAGAGAAAGAACACAAAGAACATTTAAGAGTAGCGATGGAGGTGTTGAGAAAACACCAATTGAAAGCAAAGTTTTCTAAGTGTCACTTCTGGAAGAGGGAAGTGAGGTTCTTGGGCCATGTTTTATCAGAGAATGGTATTGCCGTGGACCCAGCAAAGGTGGCTACGGTACAAGATTGGCCTACGCCCAAGAATGCAACAAATGTAAGAAGTTTCTTGGGATTAGCTGGATATTATCGTAAGTTTATCCAAGGTTTCTCCAAGATAGCAGCACCATTGACCCAGTTGACCAAGAAGAATCAAGCTTTTCTCTGGGATGAAAGGTGCGAGAATGCATTTAAAAGTCTAAAGGACAAGTTGACAAGAGCACAAGTGTTAGTCATTCCTAAGGGGGATGAAGAGATGACGGTATACACGGATGCCTGTGGTACCGGACTGGGTGCTGTATTGATGCAAGGCGGTAGGGTTGTAGCTTATGCAAGTCGGCAATTGAAACCGCACGAGAGAAGATACCCTACCCATGATTTAGAATTGGCAGCGATCATGTTCGCGTTAAAGATGTGGAGACACTATCTCTTGGGAGAAAGATTTGAGCTGTTTACAGATCATAAGTCGTTAAAGTATCTCTTCTCTCAGAAAGATCTGAATCTCCGTCAGCAGAGATGGTTAGAGTTCTTAGCTTCCTATGATTTTGACATCGCATACACACCGGGAAAGGGCAATGCGGTGGCTGATGCATTGAGTAGAAGACATGCCAGCTTAGGGGCTATGTTCCTTGAATGGAAGCAACTGGAGTATATCGCGGGTTTTGATTTCAGACCAAAGTGCAAATTGGATCCAGAAATGTTAGCAAGTTTGACGATCAGACCCACTTTAATTGAGCGGATCGGCTCTAGTCAGAGGGACGATCCTAACCTATTGGAAATCATCTCCAAATTAAAGATGGATGTCGATGAGGAAGTGAACAAGTATGGGCTTGATCGAGATGGATGGCTTAGAAAGAATGGAAAGCTTGTTGTGCCCAATGTCAATGGATTGAGAGATGAAGTGCTTGGAGAATGTCATCACTCAAAGCAGACTATACACCCTGGTGGTAACAAGATGTATCGAGATATGATGCAGACTTACTACTGGGAAGGGATGAAAAGAGACGTTGGGAAGTTTATATCCAAGTGCATGAATTGCCAGCTAGTTAAAGCCGAGCAAAAGAAGCCTAGTGGGTTGTTACAACCATTAGAAATTCCCGAATGGAAATGGGAGCAAGTCTCGATGGATTTCATCGATGGTTTACCAAGGACTAGATCGGGACATGATAGCATTTGGGTGATTGTGGACCGATTGACTAAAAGTGCAAGATTTATACCAGTTAAATCGACCAGAACGGCAGCTAAATTAGCAGAATTGTATATGAAGTGGGTAGTGAGATTTCATGGAATACCTAAAAGCATTGTGAGTGACCGAGACCCGTTGTTCACTAGTGGGTTTTGGAGGAGATTACAAGAGGCTCTAGGGTCAGAGTTACATCTCAGTACCGCATATCATCCTCAGACCGACGGTCAGACGGAGAGGGTGAACCGTATTTTGGAAGACCTCTTGAGAGCATGTATATTGGATTTTGGTGGATCATGGGATGACCATTTGCATCTAGTAGAGTTTGCATATAATAATAGCTACCAATCCAGTATCGGTATGGCTCTGTTTGAAGCTTTGTACGGAAGACCGTGTAACTCACCATCATGTTGGATAGAGACTGGCGAGAAGTTTATGCTTGGACCAGATGTGGTGAGGGAAACTTCAGATAAAATCAAGATCATTCAACAACGAATGAAGGCAGCCCAAGATAGGCAGAAAAGTTATGCTGATAAGAGAAGAAGAGACTTAAAATTCTCCGTTGGTGACTTGGTGTTTGTCAAGATTTCTCCGTTGAAGAGCGTAATACGATTTGGCAGGAAAGGCAAGTTGGCACCAAGATTTGTTGGCCCATTCCCTGTTCTTGAACTAGTCGGGAATTTGGCATATAGAATTGACTTACCAGAGAAGATGGCGGGAGTTCACAACGTATTTCATGTTTCCCAACTAAGGAAGTTCGTTCACGACTCAGATATGACTATTTCACCTGATCAATTAGAGGACTTCGAAGTAGAACCCGAGGCGGTTGGGAACCGCAAGCCGGCCTGTATTGTCGCACATGACATGAAGCAACTTCGAAGGAAGGCGGTGAAGCTAGTCAAGGTACAGTGGAGCGAGGACGAGAATGATTGTACTTGGGAGACAGAGGAGGACATTAGGAAGACGCACCCAGAACTCTTTGCCTGGTAAGATCTTGACTTCGATTTAGTTTTCCGCATGCTAGGATAGGCTTGCTTGCTTGTTTTGCATGTTTGATTGTTGTATGTGGTTGTTAAGCATGCGGGATCCTTTGTATGTTTTGGGTTAGGGAATTTCAGGGGCGAAATTTCTTAAGAGGGGGAGAGTGTAACAACCCGTATTCTACGCATCATAGGATCGTAGGATATTTATTTCTTTCACATACGAAGTCGTATGGTCATGTAACTTTGGGAGACGACTATTGTGGTCATTTCCCATGTTCATGATTTTTCCCGATTTTTAAATGACCATTTTACCCCTAGTTGGCACTGTTTTGGTCATAACTTTTGACTGGAAATGAATTTTGACCTGACACCACTTCCATTAGCTTCGGATGATGGTTTCTCTTTCCGTAGAGTGGTCACATTAGCCAAACGGACTCACCGTTTGGGAGATATGGCTGAAACAAGTTTCAGATGGTGAAAAACAGCTTAATTGGGCTTAACTGGGTGATTAACAGGTAGGCCCAAAGGGAGATTTCGGGATTAGGAGTTTAAAAGGGCTATTAGGGTTTGGAGAATACCTTTTTCTCATTTTTCAGCCGTCACTATTCATTCCTCTTAACCTAGCCATGGCCTCCACCCTCTAAATCTCTTCAAAACACCTCTTAATCACTTTCTAATTGAAGATTAGGCTTAGCAAACATCAAATCAAGGAGTATTAGCACGAGAACCGAGGTAGAACTGCTGTGTAAGATTGGGAACAACGCCAAATCAGAGAATATTTCAGTTTTGGGCTTTTAGTTGTGGCAAAGGTGAGTGATAGCATCGTTTTGACACTAATTACGGTAATTAAGGGTAATTAGTGAAGATTAGCGAATTTATACACTAATAAATTCTGGAAAAATGTTTAGAAATTCTTAAATAATATTTTATGCTTCTGTTAGAAATTTGGTTCGATTTGATTAAGTTTTGTTAACCCTATGATTAGTTCTACTTAAACATGCTATGGGAAAATATGAAGTTTTAGTCACTTTTGATCCATTTTGATTCACTTGGATTGTTGTTTGCTGTTTGTGATTGCTATTACATGTTGCTATGACTCTATGGTATGTTTTATGATTGATTAGAATAGTTAAATTGGTCGAAAACGTCGTCGAATGGCGTAGAAAGCTCGCTGGAAAGTTGCATAAATGTGCAGGTCCCTAACCGGTTCGGACCGGATGAGGGCTCGGATCGGATATGTGAACTGGGCAAGAAAACCGATCCGAACTGGAGTTTGGCACATAGGAGGCTTGGCGAGAAGGAAGGCCGTTTACTTTGAGTTGGAGTGGACGAGGGGATCGGATCGGAATTATAGAGAGCGGACCGGATCGGAAGAATAATGGAGGCCAGATCGGATCGGATAGGAGACGCAGGGCTCGGATAGGAAGTAAGCTCTTTGGAGGACTAGCAAGAGGGAAAGCCACGCGGATCAGACAGCAAGTGGGGATCGGATCGGAATACGTGAAGAAACGTGGGAGCGGAACGGAACACGAGAAGGAAGACAGCAACCCGAACCGACCCGGAGGAGGACACCGACCCGACCCGATGTGGAGTATCCGACCCGAATCGAATGAAAAGATGACCACCGAACCGAACCGTCGAGGGTGATGACTACCGAACCGAACTGAATTCTAGGACTGCTACTGCACGACAACTCTTCTGAAGACCCACTCCAATTCGACCAAACCCGAGATGCAAAGGAAGTCCAAATGAGAAGTTAGAGCTCAAGATTCAGATGGGAATCAACGGGTTCGCTTCATGGTTGGGCTTTGCTGCGGGACGCGTGCCAAGGAGTTATCGACGTCTATAGCTTTGGATCACTATGGTAGGAGGTACGAAGGCGGGTTCAGGGCCATTATGGCATCGGTAGGACCAAGGGCTACAACCAATGAAGTGGGTCATTGAAATGTTGGTCATGACCCCATATGTTTAGCTTGGTTATAGCAGGGTTTCTACAAGTCGGGATTCGTCATTACCTCAGTTTGTCTAGTGTTCCAAAGTGGTAGATATCGTATGCTTTACGCAATGAGTGAGAACTGTGAGGATGGTTGCTATGGATGATTTGTTTTCTATCATTATGACATGCACACCCCACCCCCGTATTCTTACACTATTTATTATGGCACCTTAGAGTATTGTACGGTGTGTGGTACTAACTCTTTGGTTGCAGGTCCAGGTTCAAGTATGGTTTAGTATACCTGTTGTTATTCTGTTTAGATGCTTATCGCTCACACCAGGCTTTATGTCTGACCCAGATTTTTATGTCTCTTCTTATTACTCTGGGTGCTCACACGAGCAGACTAGAGACAGGTTAGCTGGTGATGCACAGGTAGATGATCCGGAGATGAGCAGGAGGCTTCCATGTAATATATATATAGTATTCTCCCTGTATTGTTGAAGATCACTACTTGGGCATTGGTGGTGCATCTTCTACTTTAGCTTTCTTTTGTTTAGAGACAGTAAACTTGGAAAATTGTAATAAGCTGTATTTGAATTTCCGCTGCTCTGATGATTGATGTTGATTTTAGTTATCAGCTTATGCACTGTCTCACCTGTTTTATGTCAAGTATGTTATTATTATTATATTTTATTCCATGCGCTGTGAGACATTTTACAGGTTCCTTGATTAGTTCATTCCCTTCTTTCCTTTCTTTGGCGACCGTTCCGTGCTAGTCGGGCATGTGTACAGCGCACTTCCGGAGGAAATGCAGGTTGGTGCGGAGCGGGCCGTCACATATAGTTATTTCCACTGTGTTGTAATTGCTATACTTTGATAATGATGTATATTCAAGTACAGATGTATATTTCAAGTTATGTTATATATATTATATGTTATTCGTTCCGCTGTGAGGTTCGTGTTACTCTGATGTTGTGTTCTTCTTCTATTCTAAGTTTCTATCTTATCTATCCTCACCCTCTGTTTTCTTTCTATTAGTGTTCTGATTTTCCAGTGTAATTGGGGTTGGACTTGTGTTATTTAGTCAGCTCAAATTGGACCGGATTTTCGGGTCATTACAAAAATTTTGAACCATTAAGCCAAATTGAATCAAATATTAAACTGAATTGAAAATTGTTTGAAATTGCATGCATATACATGTATACACATTGAATAGGTCATAGGAAGGAGGCTAGAGAAGAGGAATAAAATTGTATGCCCGACAAATAGGTACATGTTTACAAATTTATTGGGTTTGGATGATTTTATGAGCCGATTGGCTAGCCGCTTGGCTTTTTCTTTTTGGATGATGAGGGCCCTGCGTGGCTAGTTGTGATTTTAAATGTCTCCCCATACAAAGGAGGTTATGCTGAAATTTTTCAAAAATTTAGGGTGTTAGCCAAATTTTTGAAGGATTTGAAAATTATTAGAAACTGAAAAGTTTAAGAATAAACGCCAGAATGAAAGTTGAGTTGGTTAGTGTAACACCCGTAATTTGAACATAAAAATTCACAAATTAAAGTATACCTAATTAAGTGAAATGGGTTGCGCAAAGAAATATATATATATTGATATATATATATATATATATATATATATATATAATTGAAAATTTAATAAATAAATATGCAAAAATGTTCAAAACAGTGAATTGGGAGAGGGGAATAACCGAACCGGCCGATTTTTGAGGTCGACCCGAGCTCGCTGGGTCGACTAGGGGTTAATCCAGGGTGTTTGGCTGTCAACCCGTGGGCCGATTCGCTCGAATGCAGATTTTGCATTTGAATGGTTCTCATGGTTCAGCTTTAATCTAAAGGCCCTAAATGGTTCCTACATGTGACTTCTTCCCCAAGACATGCTTTAAAGGCTAGGATTGGTTCTAGGGTTTATCCTATGGCTAAAACTATCCTAGTCTTCTATAAAAAGACCCCTAACCCTCTCCTAAAACCCTCATAAATTGATCCTACAACTAAACTATGCCAAAATGATTCCTCATCATGGCCTCCACTTCAACCCATGGCCTCCATCTTCTTCTTCATGATAGCTTAAGTGTTCTAAGCTAGTTTCAAAGTAAAGGAGCCTCTTTTCTTCATTCATGAGAGATTCTATGATCATTTGAATGATTTCATGTTTGTATGAGAGTTCATAAGTTGCATTCTAGCCAAAGTTGCAACCTTTTCTTGACCAAAAAGCAAGGATCTTGCATGAGAGCTCATAAGCTTCATTCAAAGCCAAAGTTGAAACCTTTCTTCTTCAAAGCAAGGATTTTTATTGATATTTGCTCAAGGGTTTCATTTGGAGCTTGTTCTTTTGGGGTTTTTGGGTGATAGCATGAATGGCTTCGTCTCAATCTTTGTTTTATATGTTGATTTGTGCCTTCATAGCATTGTAAGCCCCCTCCTACTCTTAGATATTAACTATAAAGTTAAATGAATGTTGCAAGTTTGGGTTTGATCATTAAGTATGATACATGCTATCATGTTATGCAAGTCTATAAAGTCATTACCTTGATCTTGTGGGTTAAAAGCTATAACCTTTATGTTGAAATGTTGCATTATGCAACATGATAACCCTCATAACCTTTAGGTTAACTTGCATATGAAGTCATAACCCTTATGTGATGTTATATGCGAGTTACTTGTCATCATTTCATGTCATCTATGACCATGTATCACCTATTTGCCAAGTTTGAATGTTATGCATGTTTTTGAGGCTTGACAATGTAACATGCAAGTTTGTGAGCACGTTTATGCCTCATTTCCACCATGTTTAACTTGTGGCCTTATACCCTTTTTGTCATGCCTTTGCCAAGTTCCTTCTTTAAATCCATTATGCGTTGTTGTGAATGTATATGCGAGTTTAAAAGCGTTGGGGTTAGGTTATGGGGAAACTTTAATGACATGAAACATGATTTGGGTAAGTTGGTATAAACGTGACAACATGTAACTTTGGCTATGAGCATGGGACTTGGAAACTTGACACGTATGGGTTGTAAGTGTAACAAGACACTAGACCAAACATGAAAATGGCCAACTCGAGGTTGGGTTGAGTTTGTAGCATAAATCTACCCGGACCCGCCCGGCTTAACTAGTGGCTACAAACAATAGGATCCAATGTGAGAAGTTGGCCATGTCGCGCTTAAGACCCAAGGTTAGACTAGGTTGTGGTGTAAATCTACACGGACCCACCCGGCTTAACTAGTGACCACAACAAAGTCTAATGTGAGAGGTTGAGAGTGCATTAATTAAATTGATGCCACATGATAAGGTTAAGTAAATTTGACTAATGACACTTAACCGATATGACACAAATGGGTAGGTTAAGTGGGACCGGGCTTGATTTCTTAATGACACTTAACCATACAAGACAGTTAGGGGATGGGGTTAAGTAACTAAGACTTAACTAATCTAAACACGGTAATTAGATGGGGTTAAGTAACTAAGACTTAACTAATCTAAACACGGTAATTAGATGGGGGTAAGTAATCTATACTTAACTAATCTAAACACGGGAATTCGATGGGGTTAAGTTAAACACTTAACCAATCTAAACTTGGTTATTCAATGGGGTTAAGTAACCAATACTTAACCAATTTAACATGATAATTTAATGGGGTTAAGTAACTTATACCTAACCAATTATACATGATGATTTGATGAGGTTAAGTAACCTATACTTAACCGATCTAATAGGTGGACCTGATAAGGGTTAAGTCACAAGACCTTTTAAGATTAGGCTTAACCATTGTAATACGATTAGTGGATGGGGTTAAGCTAACCCATACTTAACCAATCCGACTCAATAATCTGATGGGATTAAGATAATCCATGCTTAATCAATCTAACATGAAAATCTGATAGGGTTAAGGCAAATAAATACTTAACCAATTTGACTTGATAGGGTTAAGTCATGAGCTTCTTGATACAATTAACCAACTTGTATGGCTAAGCCTTGAACTTGAGTACTTAGCCAATCTTGACATGATTTGTAGGCGGGTCAAGTCATGAACTTGGATAACAACACTTAACCCATTTGACAAAACCCTAGCTCAAAGGACTAGGTTGGAAATCGTAGCTAACAAGGATAGCGGAAAGAGGGGCTAAGTGGTAAACCTTAGTTAAGGGTAACTAAGTAATAATTCTTAGCTAAGGACATGGGACTAGTTCATAAAGAGATGAGTAACCTGGTACGGTAGGTCATCGCTTAGTATACGAGGAGGAGCAAGTTATCTGACTAGGATAAAAGCTCCAGCGAACTGGGTGACGAAGTGAAAGCTTCGGGGAACGTGAGGGTACTCTTGGTATCCCTCTGTGAGGTGGCGAGTGGTCCATGAAACCCGGCCTCACAGGGGTTAAGGTCTGCGGTAGAAGAGCCAAGAGTATGCCTTGGTTTCTATGCGAGCGACCTAAAGACTGGGATGGATTAGCGTGGAGTCGACGATACTTGATTTTGCCCCGGGATAGCATGTCGCCGACTACCTACCATCTTTAGTCAAGCGTGTACGTATGGAAAGGCAGGGAACTCCCAAAAGACCATATACTAGCTATCAAGTTATGGGTGAGGTTGGCTATCTGGAAGTGAGCATCGATGGGCCTTAGTGTAGTTCTCATACATGATTTTTCTTGGATTGCCTTTCAGTAGTTGAGGGAGGGGTCACGTGGGACCATAGCCACGGGTACAAAAACAGACCTTGATATATGCATCAGCAGACGAATTAAAGCTCCCGACCGAGTTCCATATTTCTTGTTTTGCCCTGGCACGGAACTCGGATGGCACATTGAGGAACATGTGCATCTAGACATGGAAAACGATTCACGATACATACGTGGGATAAAGGGCGCGGTTGACGGGTGGCATAATCCCTAGTGGCCCTAGGTGGCTGAACCCAAACCGAGACACGGAAACGTTCATTAGGTAGCATAATCCCTAGTGGTCCTAGGTGGCATAAATCCTAAGTGGACACGCGATAGTTCATGGTAAGAAAACATAACTAGATCAAGGGTAGCAGTCCAAAATAACCTCAAGGATAAAATGTTCACATGGGAAAGCCCGTATGGCCTGCGGCAAAGGACTGAACTTATACATGGAAAGAAACATACGAGTTAGGAAAACCTACATATGTTATATATTAGGTTGACATGGACCATTACATGACATTGGGCAAGGGACATTCATAGTTAACACATGACGCGGGTTGGGATATTAGTACGAAAGGTGCAGAGCAAATATACATGTTAGAACTAGGGGAAATATACATGATAGATACCGTGGGATGTTATAAAGGATAGATACCTTGGGATAGTATACTTGATAGAAACCTGACAATGTGATACCTTGATTTATCTTGACACCATAGTTTATCATGACACACTCGTGTATCTTGGTACAGTAGTGCATCCTGTTATTTTGGTTTAGCTTATCTATCTTGTCATCATACTTATGTTCATCTCAGTTCCTCATGCCAGTTAACTTTACTAGTTTATATACTGAAAGTAGATAGGGCTAACCAGTCTTTATGACTGACCCCGTTTTGTTTCGCCCCTTGTCTTCCGTTTCCCCCCCTAGGTTACAGGGAGGAAATGCTATTGTTAGTTTGGACTTCTTCTGTTTGAAGGTCATCACGCATGGCTTGGACTTTTCTTGGCTATGGCTACTTTACTGGTTTACTTAGGGAATAATTTATGAAATGGTTTTATGCTTCTTTATTATTGCAAGACAGGTTTTGATGTATTCTGATGTAAAAGGCTTTAGACCTTATTTTATAAGGTAATAAAATTTGTTTTACTTCCGCTGTTTTATATATATATATGTTCTATCTTGTAATATTTCTGTGCATGTTTACCTCGATAATGCTTCACCAAACCTAGTGCATTCCCTTTGTGAGTGACCCTAGCGGAGGTGGGGTGTTATATTTGGTATCAGAGCAGAAGGTTACCAGACTGGGCAAAAGTTTTTAAAAACCTTCTGAAAACTATTTGAGAAACCGTTTACAAAGTAGCATTTTTCAAGAAAAGTTTTTAAAGGCTATTCCCCAAAAGCCATTAGCACTATCCTTTGTTCCCTTGATCGAATCTCTTTTCCCTTTCTTTCCTCCATCTGGAGTCACAGTAGTTTTAACTGCGACTAATCCTTGTCTAGCTACGTAAGTGTTTTCCCGTGCGATGGAGGAAGTTCTCGAGAGACCGGTTACCGAAGTTATAAGAAGGGATAATAAGAACAAGGATAAAGGACGTGAGCTTAAGGATAAGCAAATGTTGCTATGGCTTAGTCCATCAAGGAGGACAAGGACAAGATCATCGGAGAGGGCAATTGTACGCTCCCATTTCTAGGGTACCTAAAAGAAATGGTACCGTTTCTGGTAAAGGTTTAGTCGTTCTTTTCTATCATCCCGTCCAGACTTTGTCTTGACCATCGTATCATTTAAGTCTGCTTGGATAGTTGAGTCTCTGCACCTTAGTACTAGCATGGTAGAGGATCCCAGTTTTTGTCCCAAAATCTGGTTGGAGAGTCGTTCCATTTATTCATGACTTGTTGGATTTGAGAACGTCTATGCCAAGTGTTGAGATTAGAAGCAATACTTCTATTGTTGAGCTATGGATGGATTCTAGGGGTAAAGTGGTTATCCAGTAAGGGATACCATTCTCGATTTTGAAAAGAGGGCAGTCAGACTCTTGGCTTGCTTTGGTAATACCTTCGAAGTCTCATGTAACCTTTTAGGTTCTGTCATGGTTAGTTACCTAGAATCTCTTGATGCATTTATCGGAAATCTCTGATCCAATCGAGTAACGTCCGCCAATAAGACGGATGGTTCATTCTGCTTGAGCATGGGTTACAGGAACCACCCTAGTAAGTGCACGTGGTAACATGGATTGGTATTGGTAAACGAGATCCAGAATTCACTAGTGAATTTTGGAGAGCTTGCATGAGTACGTAGATATGGTTGAGCCAAATATACTAGGGAAAGAATAAATGGAAGTGGAACGAGAGGCGACAGTGGAAAGAGTTCCGACTCATACCTTGGAAATAGGAATCAAGGAACTACGAAATCATGAAGTCAAAGGCAGTCAAGACACACTGGAATTAAGCTCGAGGAAATGCGGCTTAGACGCACGCATCGTGTCTCTTTGTAAGAGTATATCGTTGATCCCTGGTTCTCCTGTAGAGCTTACTTACATGCTATCGCTTGGTGGGTATCCTCTCGGTCCTGTTTCGATTTCAAACCCCGTAAGGAGTTTGTCTTGTTTATCTCCTTGATCTTATCTTGGGAACCTTATATAGAACTCTATGGATGTAAACATGTATTTGAAACATGTTATGATTGATATGGTTGCAAATGGTTGCAAGTGGTTGTTCGTGGATGCGCGAATACACATTAGATACTAGATTGACGCGGTCACGTTTCATGTTGCATATGCACGAGTATTTATACTTGTTTATGGATGAAATTGAATGTGTTATCATGCGGATGTTGCATATGAATGATTGTTTGTGCACGCATATAGTACTTATATGACTAGGACTATTCGCATACATGTTGGACTCATGGCACTAAACATATTTTGCATTAGAAAGATCATTCAGGCCTGATCATTAGCATTAGCTAAGGAGCATATACACACACGTTCTGCATATGTTCATATGGCATTAGAAATCGTCTAAGGACAATGTTGCCAGTGTTTGATGGTTTGAGTAGATGGTTGTTTGGTTGGTAGGATACGTTCTTCTTGACTTAGAGATTTCGGGGACGAAATCCTTTAAGGAGGGGAGAATGTAACACCCTTTAATTTGAACATAAAAATTCACAAATTAAAGTATACTTAATTAAGTGAAATGGGTTGCGCAGAGAAATATATATATATTGATATATATATATATAATTGAAAATTTAATAAATAAATATGCAAAAATGTTCAAAACAGCGAATTGGGAGAGGGGAATAACCGAACCGGCCGATTTTTGAGGTCGACCCGAGCTCGCTGGGTCGACTAGGGGTTAATCCAGGGTGTTTGGCTGTCAACCCGTGGGCCGATTCGCTCGAATGCGGATTTTGCATTTGAATGGTTCTCATGGTTCAGCTTTAATCTAAAGGCCCTAAATGGTTCTTACATGTGACTTCTTCCCCAAGACATGCTTTAAAGGCTAGGATTGGTTCTAGGGTTTATCCTATGGCTAAAACTATCCTAGTCTTCTATAAAAAGACCACTAACCCTCTCCTAAAACCCTCATAAATTGATCCTACAACTAAACTATGCCAAAATGATTCCTCAGCATGGCCTCCACTTCAACCCATGGCCTCCATCTTCTTCTTCATGATAGCTTAAGTGTTCTAAGCTAGTTTCAAAGTAAAGGAGCCTCTTTTCTTCATTCATGAGAGATTCTATGATCATTTGAGTGATTTCATGTTTGTATGAGAGTTCATAAGTTGCATTCTAGCCAAAGTTGCAACCTTTTCTTGACCAAAAAGCAAGGATCTTGCATGAGAGCTCATAAGCTTCATTCAAAGCCAAAGTTGAAACCTTTCTTCTTCAAAGCAAGGATTTTTATTGATATTTGCTCAAGGGTTTCATTTGGAGCTTGTTCTTTTGGGGTTTTTGGGTGATAGCATGAATGGCTTCGTCTCAATCTTTGTTTTATATGTTGATATGTGCCTTCATAGCATTGTAAGCCCCCTCCTACTCTTAGATATTAACTATAAAGTTAAATGAATGTTGCAAGTTTGGGTTTGATCATTAAGTATGATACATGCTATCATGTTATGCAAGTCTATAAAGTCATTACCTTGATCTTGTGGGTTAAAAGCTATAACCTTTATGTTGAAATGTTGCATTATGCAACATGAGAACCCTCATAACCTTTAGGTTAACTTGCATATGAAATCATAACCCTTATGTGATGTTATATGCGAGTTACTTGTCATCATTTCATGTCATCTATGACCATGTATCAGCTATTTGCCAAGTTTGAATGTTATGCATGTTTTTGAGGCTTGATAATGTAACATGCAAGTTTGTGAGCACATTTATGCCTCATTTCCACCATGTTTAACTTGTGGCCTTATACCCTTTTTGTCATGCCTTTGCCAAGTTCCTTCTTTAAATCCATTATGCGTTGTTGTGAATATATATGCGAGTTTAAAAGCGTTGGGGTTAGGTTATGGGGAAACTTTAATGACATGAAACATGATTTGGGTAAGTTGGTATAAACGTGACAACATGTAACTTTGGCTATGAGCATGGGACTTGGAAACTTGACACGTATGGGTTGTAAGTGTAACAAGACACTAGACCAAACATGAAAATGGCCAACTCGAGGTTGGGTTGAGTTTGTAGCATAAATCTACCCGGACCCGCCCGACTTAACTAGTGGCTACAAACAATAGGATCCAATGTGAGAAGTTGGTCATGTCGCGCTTAAGACCCGAGGTTAGACTAGGTTGTGGTGTAAATCTACCCGGACCCGCCCGGCTTAACTAGTAACCACAACAAAGTCTAATGTAAGAGGTTGAGAGTGCATTAATTAAATTGATGCCACATGATAAGGTTAAGTAAATTTGACTAATGACACTTAACCGATATGACACAAATGGGTAGGTTAAGTGGGACCGGGCTTGATTTCTTAATGACACTTAACCATATAAGACAGTTAGGGGATGGGGTTAAGTAACTAAGACTTAACTAATCTAAACATGGTAATTAGATGGGGTTAAGTAACTAAGACTTAACTGATCTAAACACGGTAATTAGATGGGGGTAAGTAATCTATACTTAACTAATCTAAACACGGGAATTCGATGGGGTTAAGTTAAACACTTAACCAATCTAAACTTGGTTATTCAATGGGGTTAAGTAACCAATACTTAACCAATTTAACATGATAATTTAATGGGGTTAAGTAACTTATACCTAACCAATTATACGTGATGATTTGATGAGGTTAAGTAACCTATACTTAACCGATCTAATAGGTGGACCTGATAAGGGTTAAGTCACAAGACCTTTTAAGATTAGGCTTAACCATTGTAATACGATTAGTGGATGGGGTTAAGCTAACCCATACTTAACTAGTCCGACTCGATAATCTGATGGGATTAAGATAATCCATGCTTAATTAATCTAACATGAAAATCTGATAGGGTTAAGGCAAATAAATACTTAACCAATTTGACTTGATAGGGTTAAGTCATGAGCTTCTTAGTACACTTAACCAACTTGTATGGCTAAGCCTTGAACTTGAGTACTTAGCCAATCTTGACATGATTTGTAGGCGGGTCAAGTCATGAACTTGGATAACAACACTTAACCCATTTGCAAAACCCTAGCTCAAAGAAATAGGTTGGAAATCGTAGCTAACAAGGATAGCGGAAAGAGAGGCTAAGTGGTAAACATTAGTTAAGGGTAACTAAGTAATAATTCTTAGCTAAGGACATGGGACTAGTTCATAAAGAGATGAGTAACCTGGTACGGTAGGTCATCGCTTAGTATACGAGGAGGAGCAAGTTATCTGACTAGGATAAAAGCTCCAGCGAACTGGGTGACGAAGTGAAAGCTTCGGGGAACGTGAGGGTACTCTTGGTATCCCTCTGTGAGGTGGCGAGTGGTCCATGAAACCCGGCCTCACAGGGGTTAAGGTCTGCGGTAGAAGAGCCAAGAGTATGCCTTGGTTGCTATGCGAGCGACCTAAAGACTGGGATGGATTAGCGTGGAGTCGACGATACTTGATTTTGCCCCGGGATAGCATGTCGCCGACTACCTACCATATTTAGTCAAGCGTGTACGTACGGAAAGGCAGGGAACTCCCAAAAGACCATATACTAGCTATCAAGTTATGGGTGAGGTTGGCTATCTGGAAGTGGGCATCGATGGGCCTTAGTGTAGTTCTCATACATGATTTTTCTTGGATTGCCTTTCAGTAGTTGAGGGAGGGGTCACGTGGGACCATAGCCACGGGTACAAAAACAGACCTTGATATCTGCATCAGCAGACGACTTAAAGCTCCCGACCGAGTTCCGTATTTCTTGTTTTGCCCTGGCACGGAACTCGGATGGCACATTGAGGAACATGTGCATCTAGACATGGAAAACGATTCACGATACATACGTGGGATAAAGGGCGCGGTTGACGGGTGGCATAATCCCTAGTGGCCCTAGGTGGCTGAACCCAAACCGAGACACGGAAACGTTCATTAGGTAGCATAATCCCTAGTGGTCCTAGGTGGCATAAATCCTAAGTGGACACGCGATAGTTCATGGTAAGAAAACATAACTAGATCAAGGGTAGCAGTCCAAAATAACCTCAAGGATAAAATGTTCACATGGGAAAGCCCGTATGGCCTACGGCAAAGAACTGAACTTATACATGGAAAGAAACATACGAGTTAGGAAAACCTACATATGCTATATATTAGGTTGACATGGACCATTACATGACATTGGGCAAGGGACATTCATAGTTAACATATGACGCGGGTTGGGATATTAGTACGAAAGGTGCAGAGCAAATATACATGTTAGAACTAGGGGAAATATACATGATAGATACCGTGGGATGTTATACAGGATAGATACCTTGGGATAGTATACTTGATAGAAACCTGACAATGTGATACCTTGATTTATCTTGACACCGTAGTTTATCATGACACACTTGTGTATCTTGGTACAGTAGTGCATCCTGTTATTTTGGTTTAGCTTATCTATCTTGTCATCATACTTATGTTCATCTCAGTTCCTCATGCCAGTTAACTTTACTAGTTTATATACTGATAGTAGATAGGGCTTACCAGTCTTTATGACTGACCCCGTTTTGTTTCGCCTCTTGTCTTCCGTTTCCCCCCCAGGTTACAGGGAGGAAATGCTATTGTTAGTTTGGACTTCTTCTGTTTGAAGGTCATCACGCATGGCTTGGACTTTTCTTGGCTATGGCTACTTTACTGGTTTACTTGGGGAATAATTTATGAAATGGTTTTATGCTTCTTTATTATTGCAAGACAGGTTTTGATGTATTCTGATGTAAAAGGCTTTAGACCTTATTTTATAAGGTAATAAAATTTGTTTTACTTCCGCTGTTTTATATATATATATATATATATATATATATTCTGTCTTGTAATATTTCTGTTCATGTTTACCTCGATGATGCTTCACCAAACCTAGTGCATTCCCTTTGTGAGTGACCGTAGCGGAGGTGGGGTGTTACAGTTAGTTAAGCAACTTTCAGCTCCATTCCTTTTCGAGGACGAAAAGATTTTAAGTAGGGGATATTGTAACAACCCAGAAAATCAGAACCAATTTAAAATTTTTATTTTGGCAATTTTAATTAATTTTGAATATTTAAAATGATTTATTTTAAATAATAATGACTAGAAATTTATTTTGAATAGAATTAGAATGCATGTATTTATTTAAATCGAAGTTAGAATATAAATATTTATTTTAATTATAAAAGGAATTAAAAATGGCAAGGTAGTTTGAAATTTTGATTTCAAATGAATGTACTGGATTCAAAATAAACCGGATTTTGGTAAAACCAGAAATATTTGAATTTGTTTGAAAATATCTTTCCAACGAATATGAAAAATCCAGATTTCATAATGGGAATAAAAAGTTATGTCCAGATGAAAATTCAAAATAGTCGCCATGGAATTTAAATAATATATAGCCCTTAAAATAGCGATTTTGCAAATGACCTCCGTTTTCTACGAGACTACTTTTGTTAAATCCGGAATGTCAAATTATTGCTAGATTCCAATTTTCATAATTCTTGGAATCAATATGTGAGCGTGGTGAATTTAAACACGTTTAGTAAATTCAATTTGAATTTAATCGACTGGAAAATGCTCGTTTTTCAGACGGTCTACAAATTCGATGAAATTAGTTTTGTTAGGGCGGTATCGGCAAAACATAGCCAGATTTATTTTTCTTGAATTTTTGGAGTCAGTGTGTGGCCCCAGTAAATTAAAATGTATGTTAAAATCAATTTAAACGTTATATTAATTTATATTTTAAATTTGACAAAAATTGGACGAAACAGTCAAATTGTCTTACGGGACATATCCCATTGTGTTCAGAATGGGGGTATTTAGCTAGGGGTGACATTCGTTGGGTTCGATTTGGAGATCAAATTAAAAAGAAACTTTTTGGAATTAAATTAATAAATAATATATAAAGGGTTTAAAACCCTAATTCTCTTAGAAAGAAAAATCGAGCCCCCCCTTTTAAATAAACCCCGTCGTACTTTGGAAACCCTCTTCCAAATCGTGACACGGTCGTTCCTGGCCACCCCCACCGTCGATTCAGGCGCCGCCACCGCCAGATATCGCCCAGACCCCCTCTCTCGCGCCTCTCTCGCTCCTCCCTCCCATCTCTCTCCTCGTTTAAACCCCAAACCTGCGACTCCCTAACCAACTCCGACCACAAGTGGCCGCCGCGACCTCCTCCCCGTACCCTAGACGACAGCCACCGCCTCTGACCCCCCCAAACCATCCCGAACCGCCATCTCCGCAAAAGATCCACTTTTTTTGCAAAGGAAAAAGGTATTTTTTTTTTCTAGGTTAGTTTAATTTAATCATTTATTTATATAATGTAGGATATGAAAATATTTTTAGGTAGATAAAGTTTTGATTTTTATGTAGATAAAGATTTGATTTTTAAAACAATAAATATTTGATTTTAAAACAATAAAGATTTGATTTTTAAAACAATAAAGATTTGATTTTAAAAAAAATAAAGAATTGATTTTTGAACAATCAAGATTTGATTTTTTATAAACAAAACATGATTTTTATAAATATAAAATTATTATAAAAATATAATTTTTATTATCTAGATAACTAATAAAAATATGATTTTTATATGTACAATAGCGTTATAAAAATCTAATTTTTGTAATAAAGTAGTGGTATAAAAATATGATTTTTATTTATGTAGCAATATTGTAAAAATATAATTTTTATACGTGTAGTGTTATAAAGATGTGATTTTTATATGTAATATAACGTTATAAAAATATACTCTTTATACATGTAGGGATAAAATAAAAAGATGAGATTTTTAAAAATATAAAAATGTGATTTTTATCTACCTTGCGTTGAAATAAAAATGTGATTTTTATGGCATTTAAATAAAAATGTGATTTTTATAGCATTGTTAAAAATATAATTTTAGCATATACCGCGTGAAACAGATTTCGATGGAATCGACTGGAATCAAATCCAAATTTGAACCGTTCAGAAATAAAGAATGGAGGAGTGGATCCCAAAGGTGAGAACTTCTCACTCTAATTTATTTTCTAGTTAAATATATATACTATGATGCAGACGGTGCTTAGTAGCACCCGACACCTTTGCTTGAAACCATGTTTTTTTGGTTGTTTGGTCGATTGGATTATTTGGTTGAATTTGGTTTGGAAAATGAAATGAATTGATTAGAATTTGGTTTGTATATGGCGCGAGCCATTATTAGGCAATGGATAAGGCTAGACCTTATTCCGGTTCTAATATCGCGCCATTATGCTGCCGAAATTTTCTAAAAATATTGGAACAATAAAAATATCATTTTTATTGTATAAATGAACTGTATAAAATATTCACGAGATGAAATAAATATTTTATAGTTAAAAATATAATTTTTAAGTGTATATGAATAAAATAAATATTCATTTACAAATCCGATGATTTGTTTATGTCACACATTTAACTGATATTGATTGAGAAGATATATTTTACACATCGCCCAACTGCACAAATAATAATAAGTGTTTGTTGTTTGAAAACCCCACACGGGTATTGGGATGATATTGCTCATACACTAATCCCAATATTTAGTTGTATGTCAATCGATGGGTTGACAGACTGTTGTAAGCATTAATTATTTATATTTAATGCTTATGCAGTTGTTTAATGCACTCTGGATGATGGTTAACTGTGTTTGATTATTGTTGTGCACATGTGTGTATGAAATCCATATAAATAAAATTATATTGTAATTGACCGTGTCAGATTCCAATTCGAAAAGAACGAGTATTTTAAATTGAAGAATATTTTAAAATGACAAGTAATGAATATTTTAAAATAACTAATATTTTAAAATAATATTCAATAATGGATCAAAATATGATTTTGATGTCCGATTTGGGATGGACAAGAAAATATTTAAATATATAAAGCCGTGTTGATTAAATTAACGCCATTTCGACGTGAACGATATTTACATCGATTTTATTCATTTTTATTATGAATATAAAAAGGGAAGTGATTTCAAAATCTAATGTTTTGAAAATATTATCATTTATATATTAATGATATGGAATATTCAATTTTGATTTGAAATTGAATATGAAGTTGAAATCGTTTTGAAAACGAATTTAAAACGACTTATAAAATACGTCTTAAATGGAAATCGATAAAATATATATAATAAATATTTATTGGTCTGAATAGAATGCGTCACGGTAGTTCGCGAATTTCGACCATTGACTTCGATTTGACATTACGGGAGATCCGACTATCGGATTTTCCTAAAACCAAAACCGTTAGATTCATATCGAAAATGGCTTCCCAAAGAATATAAGGAATTTGAAATCTAACGGTTGGATTCGGAATTATGTCCAAATCAAATTTGGAAAAGGTCGTTGTAAGTCCAGTTCAATGACCGTTTATGGAAATCGACTGTACGGACCTTGATAAAATTATTAAAAATATCAATGATTTATGTAAAATCATAATAAATGATGTGGAAAGAATTTGGGTGAAAAATTCCACATTTGTAAAGATAGAAATATATTTTTATCAGAATGAACTAGTTATGAACTTGAACTATAATCTAGTATTTTTAAATAAATAAACTGGATTTGAAATGGTTTTAAAAATAACCAGAATTTACAATATATGAATTGGAATGAATTTGAATTGAAATTATCTTCGGAATATTTCGATATTGGATTCCGTGGTTATACAGATATTGTGGAGGAATTTGAATATAACCCGATATAATTTCTATTCAGAGCCTTGTATTTAATATTGAATTGGATTTTGGGTTTGTCGTGAATGGTGTCTTAAATAACACTATTCTTAAACCCAAAAGAAAAAAGAAAAAATCTTTAATTAAGATTTAGTGAAGTCTTTCCAATTAATTAATATTTAATTAGAATTGAATAAAAGAATTGGATTTTGGGTTTGTCATGAGTGGTGTCTTATATAACAATGTTCTTAAACCCAGAAGAGAAAAGAATAAATCTTTAACTAAGATTTAGTGAAGTCTTTCCAATTAATTTACATTTAATTGGAATTGAATAAAAGAATTGGATTCTGGATTTGTCGTGAATGGTGTCTTAAATAACACTATTCTTAAACCTCGTGTGAAAAGAATAGAAAATAGAATGTGAACTGGATTTATTGTGAACTATGTTTTTAACGACATTCGTTCTTTAACACGATTTACAGTGAAATGTGATTTGGAATTTATAAATCTTTTTATTAAGATTTAGCAGGAATTTTCCGAAGTAAAGTTTTCCAATTTAATATATTAAATTGGAATTGAATGGAATTCGATTTGGTAATAATCGAAGTGAACTTCTATGGAGGAAGACTATCAATATATATGGAATTTAAAAGGCTTTGTTGTTATTCCATTTATATTATTAGTCAGATACGGAAATTGATATTGATTATATATTGATTTATTTTCCGTAAAGATTCCATTTTTATGGAAGAGGATTTGGATTTATCATGAACTGTGATTTAAATGACATTAATTCTTTAACCCAGTTAAAGACAGGATTACATGTCTATCATTGTATTTCGAACTGTATGGTTGATCTCTGCTAAATATATATCTGTTTGGTGGCAGAGAATTTATTCTCTTGCTTAACACCCATCTCTGAGATGTACGGGATCAGAGGTTATATACAGGCAGAAATCAATAGTATGGTGTAGATTGTCGATGCGGCATGTTTGATTTTCCAAAGTCAAATAATCATTAATATTGATTTTTGGGGAGATTGAAACTAAGTGGAGTTTTAATGAATCTTTAATTAGATTGGAATGTGAATGTGATAATTTAAATTATCAAATTTGGGAAATGATCGAGAATGGAGTATCACCAGTTTTGCTCCAAGCCATAGTTAAATCTTTAATTAGATTTGGACGTGAAATGGTAATTAAATTTACCGATAACACCATGGCGTTAAATATGGAGTATTACCAGTTTTGCTCCATGGGATGAATAGGTTGGGATTGGGAAATTAAACAAATGATTACTTCGTAAGGTGCGTTAATCCCGACTAGTTAATAAACCTTAATATGATTTAGAATTGATATCCAAAGGAAGATTAAAGAATAAATTTAAAAGAATTTATCTTTGATAAAATTAATGGGAACTTTTCCCAAAGTATAAGAATATTGGAATAAAAGAATATTCTGAATTGGAATGAGGCGTATGTTGTATTTTATAGCACTTGTTTATAATATACGTGAGTTATTCGGAAAGGCCAGGTTTATACCTATTTTGAATTAGTGAATCGACGATAAGTCGACGATGAAGATGGTTGTTGAAGACCGGATATGCGAGGACCTCTCTCCTGTATTGGACATGTGGGACGAGGAATTAGGTGCCTCCGGTTTCGTTCAGACTCAGAACGAACTAGTAAATGGATGTGTGTCGGATATTGAATTTTATTCTGTGTTGATTGATCTCTATTAAATATATATCTACTTGGCAGCGGAGAATTTATTCTCTTGCTTAACGCCCTTCTCTGAGACGTACGAGCTCAATGGTTATATATCGATAGACATCAGTCGCATGGCATGAATTCCCTGTGTGGCATACTGAGATGCAAATGATCAAGGTTTCTGTTAAAAAGCATAGTCTTGTGGTTGATGATCAAAGCACAGATTTAATATAGCATAGCTTTGCGTAGCGTTAATTCGCAAGCCTCACACCCCGGTATGAACCAGAAACGGGAGAGGACAACAGGGACGGCAGTGTGTTTCCTTCTAGCTAGGAGTGGTGTCATGGTATGGAGCCTAGACATTTTTACTTATGTGGATGATGGAAACCGAGGCGCCTCGGATATATCGGTTACTACGGAGCCGAGGGATATTGAGTCATCTGGCTCATTTACGCCCCATAGGGTGGGGAAACGCATGTTCAGGAATTATGAATCCACCATGCACTTAGTGTGGACCGTCCATGCATGTTACCTAGGGTTGCCCAGAGTGTGTACTCTTGAGACATTGGCTAGAGTGTCTCGAAGCGGAAGGATGATCCCTAGCCTTGGTTCACATATGGAAATCCAATTTCCAATACGTGACCTTTTGGTTTTGATTATAGAGCCTAGTATTGGCGACATGATATATGGTACCCATGTCGTCTATGATTGATACATTTATATTTGAAGTTGTTTTGACACTATACACCTATTATAGTATCAAATGATTTGTTTTAAACGTACCAAGCATGTTTGGCTATTATAAGGGAAAACCCTATCCTCCGGCTTGCGTTGCATTGTGTGATGGGACCTGGGTCTTATAATAGCTTCAGTTTTTCAAAAAGCATTGCGTTGTTTATAACTGTTTATGCAATGGTAGTCTCGGGAGGAAACCCGTTCCATGTTATACGGCGTGGTCCCTTGATTTACTCCATTTTAAAGTAAAGTTTTAAATAACTGTTTTAGTTCTCACACCAGTCACATGACTGACCTGGAGTTTATTGTTTTGACCTAAACTCTGAGTGCCCTATTTTCCACACGGGTAGCAAGTAGTTTTGGTTTTGCAGGTATTATATTCACAGGATCCTAGTTAACAGATGGAGCTATATTCTGAACGCTCTGTATCTATGTATTTCTTTCGGTTGTGTTTTGTATTATTTTCTGCTGCATAATAATTTTTAAATCGCTGATATTTATCAAATGCATATTATTTGTTCATACTCTGTATATTCTTGTACTCTGATGTAAATTGTTGTAATAAGCAATGAAATGTTCTTCAGTTTGTGTTTTGATTTGTCGTGTTTTCAGATGATCCGTTCTTTTTCTTCTCTTCGGAGACCGGGGAAGTTCGGGTCGTTACAATAATGGAAGTTAATAGTGTTTTAAAATATTTAACTTAATATCGATTTGGCTAAAATGTGAATTTTATATTATTTTAATCTAGTTAAAATAGCCAATTATGAAACAGTCACGGATTTCAACAAAATCAGTTTCATTGCATCTGTAATGTTAAATCATTGTATGAAAATAAATTTCATAGCGATCTGATATCGTATGTGACTTCCGTAGCCATAAACACGCAATTAGTTGTGTAGCGGTTAATTAAGTTAAATTAATTAGAAGGAATTTGGGTATAACTGGAGCTAATGATCGAACTAAGATGTGAGACATATTCCATTGAACTCGTATTGACTTTTAGAGTCAGGATATGTGCACAGTTTGTTAAGTTTAGAGACTGGATAATTGGTGTATAAAATAGCATCATTTCACATGTAAAATATCATTTTGGGAGAACGGTCTCGGAATACGACGAAACTTGTGTGGCTGGATCCATGTTAGTAAATTATTCAAAAAATTTGATTTTTGTACCGATCAGACTTACCGTCTCATCGTACGAATGGTAAACGCCCAGATTTTTATTTTTTCGTTTTATCGATTTAATATGAAACTTAGGAATAACCAATTTTCAAACTGATAATTCTACGGATATAAATAATGATAATGTAAATCAGTTTGATATATTGGCTAATGTGGATTTAGGAAAGGATGATGACCTTGAACACAGGTCTAATGATTGTACTGATCAGGCTAGGTAAAATTTGAATAGGAATGTAGATACATCAAATATGAATCACGATAAGGATTATGGTATATTTAAGGAAGTAGATAAAGTATCGCTTGTAGGTAATATTTTGAGGAATCTATAGCTGGAGACAAATCTGAAATGCTTTTTTCTACTGTTGCTATCACTGGTTCGATTTCATCTACTTCTTCTAATGCAAGCTTAAAACCTTTAGCCAAATTCATTTTACCACCTCTTAATATGACAGGATCTGGTCTTACTTTTCCAAAGGTGAACCGTGCAGCATTGCTATCTTCTGTAATTTCTAAAAGTGCAGCTCCTTCGGCTAAATCAAGTACTAAATTGAAAGGGAAATTTTGGGATGATTGTATGAAGGAGTTAGTTATTCTTTGGAAGATGTGATGCCATTAAGTGCTAACTTGAAATCATCTAGAAGGCATGCTAGAAGTAATCCAATGTACGATCCTTCTCTTACTTGATGGTTTTGTCTATTCTTGTGTCCCTGCATACTATGAAAATTATGCAGCGAGTTTGATGCTACTGCAGTTTATGTAAATACCTGCATTTGATCCTTGCGACTACAGATGGTGCAGATATATGATGAGAATGAAGGATTTATTCAGAGTTTATATTTCAGTTAAGAAGAAAGGCTATTATTATTACTGTTTTGTTTTTTTATAATAGTTTATTTCAGTTATGTAGAGTAGTTGTAATAAGTAGCTGTTGGTTGTAAGGGTTAGCTTTGTGCTAACTAGTTGTTGTTTATCATGTAATTTCTATAGTAGTAATAAAAAATTTGCGCTTAACTTTCAAAAAAAGAAATCAAATGACTTCAGATTTCAATGAAACTAATTTTATTAAATCTGTAATGATTAATTATTGTAAGTTTTCAAGTTTCATTTCAATTGGAGTTAGTACGTGATCATGCGTAATTTAAACGCGTATCGAATCACGTTGTGAATTTAAAAAGGAATTTTCACAAACATTCTACTAAACTAGTTCCATCGTGTTCGAAATATTTAATTACGTTAGGATTTCAATTTTCATTTCAATCCGAGATCATATGGGATAGTTTTTGCGTGTTACTTTGTGCCTAAGTTTCATAAATATTAAAATATTAATATAATTTAAACATAAATACCCCAAGAGACTTCACCTTCTTCATCACGCTTCTTCCTGCACGATTCGAATGTGAAACGACCCAAACTTCCCCTTATGGGAAAGCCCGGATTGCTTTGAGAACACGATGCATTAGAACACAAACAATAGAACATTTCACTGCTATTACAACAATTACATTAGAGTACAAGAATATATCAGAGTATGAATAAATATTATACATTGGAAATACAAAATCAGAGATTAAGAGTTTACATAGCAGCGGAAAATAGTACATAAGTACAATGCGTAGCAGAAAATAACAACTGACACAACCGAAAGAGATATACAGATACAAAGCTTTCTAAATGTAGCTCCAGCTGTAGTCCAGGATCATGTGCAAAGAAGTATCTGCGAAAACCAAAACTACTAGTTGCCCAAGTGGAAAATAAGGGAACCCAGAGTTTAGGTTTAAACAATGAACTCCAGGTCAGTCATGGGACTGGTATGAGAACTAAAAACAGTTATTAACTTTATTTTAAAAGTTGGAAAATCATGGGACTACACCGTATAACATGGAACAGGTTTACTTCAAATGAATCTAAGTTTAAAATAAAATAACGCAATGCTTTTTGGAAAAGTGAAGCTATTATAAGACTCAAGTCCCATCACACAATGCAACGCAATCCGAAAGATAGACTTTTACCTTATAATATCCAAACATGCTTGGTACGTTTTAAAACAAATCATTTTGTTATTACTATAACTGTATAGTATCAAAATCAACTTCAAATAAAAATATATCAATCATAGACGACATAGGTACCATGTATTATATCGCCGTACTAGTTTTACAACTAAAACCGAAAAGTGTCACATTAGAAATTGGATTTCCATCATGAACCAAGGCAAGGGATCTCTCCTTCCAATTTGAGACAAACTAGCCCACCATGTCTTAGGATTCAGCCGCAACTGCACCTGTGATCTTCAGGGTCGGTCCAAACTTACTTTAGTGGATTAGTTATTCCTGAACAATATGTTTCCCTACCCTATAGGGTCTAAATATGGTCATTATGTCGACCATATCAAGAGCCACTAGGAACTCAAATCCGAGGTACCTCGCTTTCCAACAACCACATAAGTAAAATGTCTAGGCTCCATACCATGACATCGCTCCTAGCTAGAAAGAAACGCATGCACTCCCTGTAGTCCCTCTTCCCGTTTCTAGTTCATACCAGGGTGTGAAGCTCACGAATTAATGCTACACAAAGCTATGCTAATTAAAGTTGTGCTTTGATCATCATCCACAAGACTCTTCTTTTCAACAAAAGCCTTGATCATTTGCATCTCAGCATGCCACATTGACAACTCATGCCATAAAACTGATGTCTATCAATATATAACCTCTAAGCTCGTACGTCTCAGATAAGGGTGTTAAGCAAGAGAATAAATTCTCCACCACCAAACAGGTATATATTTAGTAAAAATCAATCCATACAGAACGAAATCCAATGTCAGGCACACATCCATTAACAAGTCAGTTTTGGGTCTGAACGAAACCGAAGGCACCTTATTTCTCGTCCCATCTGTCTAACACAGAAGAGAGGTCCTTGCATATCCAGTCGATCTCCAAGTATGTTTGGACGATCACCACTTATTACCTTGTCTTGGGTGTATAGCCCAATAAAGATATTAGTAATCATCCATATGATGTGAAGATCTTAGGTCTTCAACCACCGTCTTCATCGTCGGGCTTTAGTCGTCGTATCAGTTATTCTGAATGGGATAAACCCGGTCTTTCTGAATAACTCGCGTATTTTATAATCAAGTGCTATAAAAACACATCATACGCCTCATTCCAATTCAGAATATTATTTTATTCAAATATTCTTTTCACAATTTAAACCAAATTAAGGTTTATCAAACTAGTCGGGATTATCGAGCCTTACCGAAGTAATCATTTATTTTATTTTTCCAATCCTAACCTATTCATCCCATGGAGCAAAACTGATGGTACTCCATATCTAACTCCCAATGTTATCGATAAATTTATTTACCATTTCTCATTCAAATCTAATTAAAGATTTAGCTATCTCCTGGAGCAAAACTGGTGGTACTCCACTCTCGAACATTTCATGAATTCAATAAATTTAATTATCCCATTCCCATTCCAATCTGATTAAAGATTTATTAAAACTCCATTTAGTTTTAATCTTCCAAAAATACATACTTAATGATTATTCACTTTTAGGAAGATTAATCCTATCATTAACTGGGTTAAAGAACCAATGTCATATAAAACACAACTCAAAATATACCCAAATTAGCTTCCATGAATTATGGAATCTTCACGAAAAACAAATTAATATATAATCGATATAAATTTATGTATCCAATCAATACTATAAATGGAATAATGACAAAGCCTTTTGAACTCTATATATAGTAATGGTCTTCCTTCACAGAAGCACATCTCGATTATTACTGAATCTAATTCCATTCAATTCCAATTTAATATATTAAATTGGAAAACCTTACTTTGGAAATTTTCCATTAAATCTTAATAAAAAGATTTATAAATTCCAAATCATCTCTTCACTGTTAATTGGGTTAAAGAACAGATGTTATTTAAAAGACCGTTCACGATGAACCCAAAATCCCATTTCAATTCAATTCCAGTTAAATCTTAATAAAAAGATTTATAAATTCCAAATCATCTCTTCACTGTTAATTGGGTTAAAGAACAAATGTTATTTAAAACACCGTTCAAGATAAACCCAAAATCCCATTTCATTTAATTCCAATTAAATATTAATTAATTGATAAACTTCACTAAATCTTAATTAAAAGATTTATTCTTTTCTCAACTGGGTTTAAGAACAGTGTTATAAATGACACCATTCACGACAAACCCAAATCCAATTTGATATTAAATACAAGGCTCTAAATAGAAATTATACTAGCTTATATTCTATATCAAATTCTAAAACTAACGGATATATTATTGGGAATAATGACATCTGTATTTTCCAAATTCCTCAACAATATCCGTATAATCACGGAATCCAATATCGAAATATTCTGAAGATTATTTCTGTTCAAATCCATTCCAATTCATACGTTGGAAAATTCTGTTTATATTAAAACCATTCCAAATCCAATCTATTCATTTATAAACATTGGATTATCATTCTAGGTAATAACTAGTCCATTTCGATAAAAATATATTTTTATCTTTTCAAACTTGGAATTTTCATTCAAAATCTTTCCAATTCATACACAATTTTTCCATCCTTTATTGATTTTATTAAGGCCCTTATAGTCGGTTTCCAATAACAGCCACCGAACTGCATCCATAGCGACCTTTTGCGAAATTGATTTGGACATATTTTAAAATCTAACCGTTAGATTTCAAATCTCTTATATTCATTGGAGATCTCTTTTCGATACGAACCCAATGGTTCTTGTTTTAGGAGAATCTGACGGTCGGATCTCCCGTTACGTCCATTTGAAGTTAACCTTCAAAATTCGCGAACGGTCGCTGTGCGGCGCGTTCTATTCAGGCCATTTAAATATATATAATATATATATCATCGATTTCTATTAACAACGTATTTTATAAATGCGATTCCAACTTCATTTTCAATTTTAAATCAAAATTGAATATTCCATTTCATTATAATATAAAAATGATATTATCTTCAAAATATCAGATTTTGAAATCAATCATTTCGTATTCATTATCAAATGAATAAAATCGATCGATAAACCCTTTCCGGTTAAAATGGCGTTTCTATACTTAACTCGGCTTCCACATTCAATATTTTCGTGTTCATCACAAGTCGGACATCAAAATCATATTTTGGTTGTTCATTGAATATTATTTTAAAATATTCATTATTTTAAAATATTCTTTATTTCTAAATCGGGATGCGACTCAATCAATTACCATATAATTTTAGTTATATGGATTTAATACGTCGTATGCATTCAAAAATAGTGATAAACAGCTATTAAACAGTCAATTCACAGCCAGAGTGCAATTTACTACTATATAAGCATTAAATAAATAAATATCGCTTATTACAGTTCGTCGATCCTTTGATTGACATACAATTAAATTCAGGGGAGATGTGAATAAATTATCGTCCTCAGACCCGTGTGGGGTTTCCAAACAACAAAATTCGATTCAAAATAATCACTAGTTAATAAATTTAACCATTTCTAATTCGATTAGAATTATTTTTCTAGTTAGCCAATTTTTACTGTTTAAATTATAAATAGATATTTATAATTTAATTTAAACTACCACAAAATAATATTAATTTATTTTAAACATTCAGCATCACAATCAAAACACAATACAGTTAATTAAATCGTCCATGGTCTGTGGACGAGGGAGGTAAG
Source organism: Allium sativum (assembly GCA_030737875.1). NCBI lineage: Eukaryota > Viridiplantae > Streptophyta > Magnoliopsida > Asparagales > Amaryllidaceae > Allium > Allium sativum. The sequence continues at coordinate 859,555,189 of CM060926.1, forward strand.
CTAACAGACACTGTATACAATTTATGATAATTAAAAACAGATAAAATCAATACAGGTAGTTCATATATGCAGTTATAAAATAAATAACTATACAAGAATTTTAGTGAGTAGTTCTCACATTAATTGGTTTCGAAATCGTTATAAAATGATTATTTTAATTAAACTAAGCCCGATGTTTAATTTAGCCAAAATTTGCAACTGCTTTTGTTTCAATCCAAGTTTGTTCCATTGCGTAGTGTTCGACTTCACGATTCCAACAAGCCCTTGTTTGTTGAATTCTGACAATGTATGGAAAAGATATGCAATTTATAAACTTGTAAATATATAAACAATTTAAAACCATTATTACACCTTAATTTTCTTTAGTTGCTAATCCCCAAATTAACCCCCTCCGTTAATTCTTCTTCCAGAATCGATTACAGCAAAACCCATTTGTTGATCTCAAACCCTCAACCACCGCGCCCTCCACGATGGTCCAGACCACCATTAGTTTCCGCCGCCGCCAAGCCATTCAGGTGAGCCTCCCACGCCCAGAACCTCCCGCAGCTCGGTGGCCATCAGCCTCCTCAAATCGCGTGCAAACAGCTCGATTATAAGCCCAAAATTCGAGATGAATACCCCATAAAAATCGATCTCAGCCATTAAAATTAAAGATCATAACCCCCTCTTTGATTTCATGTTTAGTGTTTTTGAGATTATACACCAAAACTAGAGATCGAAGAGAATTTTTCAGATGTTTTGGGCCATTGAAAAAGTGAACGACGGCGGATCTGAGAATTAATAAAATTAGGGTTTGATTTTTTCTTAAAAGGGTGTATATAGTATAATTTATTAATATTTAATTCAGTTGTCTCTTAAATGTAAAGTTTATCAATCTGAACTCCAAATCAAACCAACGACAGTCGCCCCTAGCTAAATACCCCTATTCCGGACACAATGGAATACGTTTGTAAGCCAATTCGACTGTTTCGATTAGTTTATCTCAAAATTAAAATATAAATCAATATATATTGAATTTAAACGTACATTTTAATCTACCGGGGCCACATATTGACTCCAAAAATTATAGAAAAATAAATCTAGCTATGTTTTGACAATACAATCATAACAAAACTAAATTCATCGAATTTTGGGTCCGTTTGAAAAATGGTCATTTTCCAGTCGATTAAATTCAAACTGAAATTACTAAACATGTTTAAATTTACCACGCTCACATATTAATCCAAAAATTATGAAATTTGAAACCTAACAATAATTTGACATTCCGGATCCAGCAAAAGTGGTTTCATCGAAAATGGAGGTCATTTGTAAAATGGCTATTTTTAGGGGCTATATATTATATTAAAATTTATATTAATTCCATAGCGACTATTCTAAATTTTAAACTGGACATAACTTACAATTTATAAAGTGAAATCTCAGTTTTTCACATTCGTTAGAAAGGTATTATTAAACAGATTCAAATATTTCTGGTTTTACTGAAATCCAATTTATTTTGAATCCAGCTGAAATTTAAAATCGAATTTTCAAACTATCGCGCTATTTCAGGCTCGTTTTATAATCAAAATAAATTTATATGTTCTAACTTCGATTTAAATAAAGTTTAAATCGTTATTATTTAAAATAAATCATTTAAAATATTTAAAATCCATTAAAATAACTAAAATAAATTTTTTAAATTGGTTCAGAAATTCCGGGTTATTACAGTCTCCCCCACTTATAATCTTTTTTCCTCGAAAAGGAACGAAGCTGAATGTTGTTTAATTAACCAACTCAACTTTCTTTCTGGCTTTCATTCTTCAACTTTCCAGTTTCTATGAATTTTCAAATTTCTCAAAAATTTAGCTAACAACCTAAATTTTCGAAAAAAATTCTCCATAACCTCATTTGTGCGGGCTGATCGGTAAAACCACAACTTGCCTCACAGGGCCCTCACCAATCAAAAAGAAAAAGCCAAGCGGCTAGCCAGTTGGCTCATAAAATCATCAAACCCAATGAATATAGTAAACATGTACCTATTTGTCGGGCATACAATTTTATTCCTCTTCTTAGCTTACTTGCTATGACCTGTTCATTATATACGCATGTACATATATGCAATTCCAATAAATTTTAAATTTATTTCAATATTTGATTCGATTTGGCTAAATTTACCATTCACTCATATATTGGTTTTATTATTCCAGTATTTTAATTAGTCAAACTAATAATCACACCACACAATCAGCAATCAATTAGTCGGTTAGCTTTTCAAATATATAATTTTTCTATGTATGTACTTAAAAATCATATTTGTAGTGACAAATCACAAATAATAAATTCTATCTATGTTTTGGTTCTCACACCAGTCAATTGGAAATATACAGACATCCCACTTTCAAAACTTGAACATAAATTCTGATGATGCTCGAGCTATCATCAGAATTGTCTCCGGGCGACTAGAGTGTGATTCTTTATCCATCCAGTATATTTGAGACTTCAAATATATGCTAGCCAGGCGTATACGCAAAATGTTCGTATAACCGAAAGCTCAAAATCAATATAAAATAAAAAAATCAAATACAAATAATAAGATATAATATTTTAAAACTAAATTTGTTTTTTATATAAATAGAACTCTTCACACTCATTCTAGGATAATACTGATTCTATCTCCAACAAGTCGTTCTTATAGGATATTACTAATCCTATCCCTGATGAATTCTTTCGATTGGTTCTAATGTGTCTTGTTCTCCAACTTTGTAAACCAAAGCTCTAATACCAAAGTGAAACGACCCAAACTTCCCCTTACGGAAAGCCAGGATTTCTTTGAGAACACGACGCATCAGAACACAAAACAATAGAACATTTCATTGCTATTACAATAATTACATCAGAGTACAAGAATATATCAGAGTATGAATAAATATTATACATTGGAAATACAATATCATAGATTAAGAATTTACATAGCAGCGAAAAATAATACATAAGTACAATGCGTAGCAGAAAATAACAACTAACACAACTGAAAGAGATATACGGATACAAAGCTTTCCGAATATAGCTCCAGCTATAATCCAGGATCCTATACAAAGAAGTATCTGCGAAAACTAAATCTACTAATTGCCTGTGTGGAAAATAAGGGCACCCAGAGTTTAGGTTAAAACAATAAACTCCAGGTTAGTCATGGGACAGGTGTGAGAACTAAAAATAGTTATTAACTTTATTTTAAAAGTTGGAAAATCATGGGACCACGTCGTATAACACGGAACGGGTTTATTCACATGAATCTAAGTTTAAAATAAAACAACGCAATGCTTTTTGAAAAAACGAAGATATTATAAGACTCAGGTCCCATTACACAATGCAACGCAAGCCGAAGGATAGAGTTTTACCATATAATAGCCAAACATGCTTGGTACATTTTAAAACAAATCATTCTGATATTATTATAAGTGTATAGTGCCAAAATCAACATTAAATATAAATGTATCGATAATAGACGGCAAAGGTACCATATATTATGTCGCCATACTAGTTTTACAACTAAAACCGAAAAGTGTCGTAATGGAAATTGGATTTCCATCACGAACCAAGGCAAGGGATCTCTCCTTCCGATTCGAGACATTCTAGACCACCATGTCTCAGGATTCAGCCGCAACTGCACCTGGGATCTTCAGGGCCGATCCACACTTACTTTAGTGGATTAGTTATTCCTGAACAATATGTTTCCCTACCCTATAGGGCATAAATATGGTTAGTATGTTGACCATATCAAGAGCCACTAGGGACTCAAACTCAAGGTACCTCGCTTTCTAACAACCACATAAGTAAAATGTCTAAGCTCCAAACCATGACATTACTCCTAGCATGAAAGAAATGCATGCACACCCTGTAGTCCCTCATCCCGTTTCTGGTTCATACTAGGGTGTGAAGCTCGCGAATAAACGCTACGCAAAGCTATCTAGCTAATGTTGTGCTTTAATCGTCATCCACAAGTCTATGCTTTTCAACGAAAGCCTTAATCATTTGCATCTCAGCATGCCACACTGACAATTCACGCCATACAACTGATGTCTATCAATATATAACCTCTACTCTCGTATGTCTCAGAGAAGGGTGTTAAGCAAGAGAATAAATTCTCCGCCACCAAATAGGTGTATATTTAATAAAAATCAATCCATACAGAATGAAATCCAATGTCAGACACACATTCAATTACAAGTCTGTTCTGGGTCTGAATGAAATCGTAGGCACCTTATTCCTCGTCCCATATGTCCAATAAAGGAGAGAGGTCCTTGCATATCCAGTTGATCTCCAAGTATGTCTGGACAATCACCACTTATTACCTTCTCTTGGGTGTGCAACCCAATTAAGACATCTGTAATCATCCATACGATGCGAAGATCTTAGGTCTTCAACCACCATCTACATCGTCGGCTTTTAGTCGCCGTATCAGTTATTCTGAATGGGATAAACCCGGTCTTTCCGAATAACTCACGTATTTTATAATCAAGTGCTATAAAAACACATCATACGCCTCATTCCAATTCAGAATATTATTTTATTCAAATATTCTTTTCACAATTTAAACAAAATTAAGGTTTATCAAACTAATCGGGATTATCGAGCCTTACCGAAGTAATCATTTATTTTATTTTTCCAATCCCAACCTATTCATCCCATGGAGCTAAACTGATAGTACTCCATATCTAACACCCATTGTATTATCGGTAAATTTAATCACAATTTTCCGTTAAAATCTAATTAAAGATTTAGCTATCGCCTAAAGTAAAACTGATGGTACTCCATTCTCGAACATTTCATGAGTTCGACAAATTTAATTATCCCATTCCAATTCCAATCGAATTAAAGAATTATTAAAACTCCATTTAGTTTTAATCTTCCAAAAATCATTACTTAATGATTGTTCACTTTGAGGAAAATTTATCATGTCACTAACTGGGTTAAAGAACCAATGTCATATAGAACAAAGTTCACAATATACCTAAATTAGCTTCCTTCAACTATGGAATCTTCACGGAAAACAGATCAATAAATAATCGATATAAATTTCTGTATCCAATCAATACTATAAATGGAATAACGGCAAAGCCTTTTAAATTCAATATATAGTAATGGTCTTCCTTCACGGAAGCTCATCTCAATTATTACCAAATAAAATTCCATTTAATTCCAATTTAATATATATTAAATTGGAAAACCATACTTTAGAAAATTTCCATTAAATCTTAAAAAAAAGATTTATAAATTCCAAATCATCTCTTCACTGTTAATTGGTTTAAAGAACAAATGTTATTTAAAACACCGTTCACGATAAACCTAAAATCACATTTCAATTCAATTCCAATTAAACCTTAATAAAAAGATTTATAAATTACAAATCATCTCTTCAATGTAATTGGGTTAAAAAACAAATGTTATTTAAAACACCGTTCACGATAAACCCAAAATCCCATTTCAATTCAATTCCAGTTAAATCCTAATAAAAAGATTTATAAATTCCAAATCTTCTCTTCATTGTTAATTTGATTAAAGAACAAATGTTATTTAAAAAACCATTCACGATAAACCCAAAATCCCATTTCAATTCCAATTAAATATTAATTAATTGATTAACTTCACTAAATGTTAAATAAAAGATTTATTCTTTTCTCAACTGGGTTTAAGAACAGTGTTATTAAAGACCCTATTCACGACAAACCCAAAATCCAATTTGATATTAAATACAAGGCTCTAAATAGAAATTATACTGGCTTATATTCAATATCAAATTCTGAAACTAACGGATATCGTATTGGGAATAACGATATCTGTATCTTCCAAATCTGTAGCAATCCAGAATTTTCGACACTCGAATTCAGACACTAATACATCCCATGTCCAAACTAAAGTATCAAAAACCCAAAAAGCTAATAGAAAGAAGTTAGAGGCTGAGAGAAGAAAGAAAGAAATATTAGAATAGAAAAATAAGAAGATCAAAGTCTCACAGCGGAATGGACAAAATATAATAATCAATAATACTTTATACATAAAGAACTGTATATATATATGATTACAACATCAGAGTATACATTCAAATCAATACAACAGACAGCGCAAATAAACTAGTACCAGTAAATGTATGGATACATCTCGACTTCATCTCCTTTTCTGAAGCTCCAAGTGATATCTAACCTGATAATGTACTCGCCCTGACCCGTGCACATTTGAAGTAAAGAAAAATTCACCTGGATCAGTCTGGAATACTTTTAGTGATAAATTCATAACACAAGCAACTTGCTTAATTTTGAAAAATCATTTTGAAAGAAAGGGATAATAGTTAGACCAATTCACACATAAACACGGACGGTTTTTACCTTACCATAACCCAAAACATTTGGAAATCAATATCTTATTCTGATATTATAATAGTGTCTAAATACAAGTAAATAGAATCTAGCAGAACACTAGCATCTCACGCTCCACATATATAGTATACAATCAAAACCACGGGCGCTTATTGGAGTTTGGATTCCGACTATGACAAGGTACAGATCCACCTGCTTATAGTAAACTAGTACCAGTAAATATATGAATACATCTCGACTTCATCTCCTTTTCTGAAGCTCCAAGTGATACCTAACCTTATAATGTACTCGGCCTGACCCGTGCACATTTGAAGCAAAGCAAAATTCACCCGGATCAGTCTGGAATACTTTTGGTGATAAATTCATAAAACAAACAACTTGCTTAATTTTGAAAGAAAAGGATGATAGTAAGACCAGTCCGCACATAAGCACGGACGGTTTTTACCTCACTATAACCCAAAACATTTTGAAATCAATATCTTATTCTGATATTATAATAGTGTCTAAATACAAGAAAATAAAATCTAGCATAACGCTTGCATCTCATGCTCCACATATATAGTATACAATCAAAACCGCAGGCGCTTATTGGAGATTGGATTCTGACTATGACAAGGTATAGATCCACCTGCCGATAGTGTATCTCTAGAGAGGAATACACTGAGTTCAACCAGAACATCTTGCAACCCAGCCACACATGACCGACCACTCATTTCTCTTAAGTGTATCGAATATATTGTCACCTATGGTTTCTAGCAACATAACTGTTCCCCGGAGATACAGAAATGAAAAGAAGTAACAAATATGAATATTCTCTAGATGGTGACAATACACCCTAATTGGGACGATCCACATAGCCATGTTGCCTGCCCGATTTTTGTCATTTCCAGGTTGATGAGACTTGAGGTTATAATCGACTTTTAGAACATCTGGCCACCATTCACATCGTCCATACAAGTCATCAAGGAATAGGATGAACCAAAGGCACCCTCCTACAATATCCTAGGCACCACCTTATAGATCAGTAGCGAGTCGTCATTGCAAATCCGTAGATTTCAATTACAACAGAATCACAGTCAAGATATCTCTAGGGATTAGCTAGAGAAATTCAATAGTAGTTCCCCCGCTCATGAAGATTTACGGTCTTCAATTGTTCCGTCTTGATCAGCATCTTCCACGTTTCGTATTCATTGGTCGGAATGGTTTTCGAATATAAATTTGATCCCGGTATTTCCATACCAATAACGTTGGGCCAGATTTTGATAGTAGGTTTATAAATAAACATACATAAAAATAAAATGAATCCATTGGTTTATTACCCAGCATCACTTGGCCATATTAAATTTCCATTTCGTTAATCAAAACCTTTGAATCTTTTAAACATTATAAACAAATGCTCCTATTTAACTTATAAGACTTTTTGAACTATATTTATAATATCATACTCTATTTAAAACCTTGTTTTAATCTTAATCACGCTTACTTAATTTAAGTAATTTATTATTTAACTCTCTTTGGTTAACCTAACAAAAATCTCAAATACATTATATACCAGCCTTCATTCCATTATAAATAAAAAAATTATAAACTTCTATGAAGCTTATACCAAAACCCATTTCCAAATATATCTCGATAAACCTCACCTCTTATTTAATATACGAATTTAGACTGCATCTTTATAACTCAACTCACCTAACCTCCTTAATTCAAACTTGGTTTCCGTTTCTACTTCCATTTCATAACTTCATCAGTTCCTAATCGTGAATCAGTAAGAAAATAATTCCCTAAATATTAACCCCGAAGGATGAAACCAACATCAGATGAATACTCAGAAAATCATTTATCTCAACCGATCTTCAGTTAAGTTCTAATTCTTTAATTTCATAACTTGGACTTTTATTTCCATTTAAAACCCATTTTTGATAACCCGCTTCAGTGGTATATTCAATAAACTTAGGTCCTTATAACTTAGTCAAAATCCTGGATTTCCGTAAATCCAATTAAATATAATCTTAAATAAGAATTCCTCAATAAACTTAGGTCCTTATAACTTAGTCAAAATCCTGGATTTTTGTAAATCCAATTAAATATAATTTTAAATAAGTATTCCCTTTAAACTAAAATTCAAACTTACTTATTTTGTCATTAACATTATGATTCGCATTAAAATATCATTTTTATTATAAATAAACCTTATCGTTTCATAAACCTTCATCATTCCTTTTAAATCCTAAGATTTCCACTTTAATTATTATTAATAAATGATAATCAAATATCAACATTAAAAAATGTTGCTTAACCAATAAATATTTCATTAAATTAATTAATTAATTTAATAAATCGATTTTTGTTAACACGGTTGACTTGGTCAACTCTAAACATGATTAACTCGTTAATCAAATCTCGATTCATCTTCCTATTTAAATTCAATTAATTTAAATAATCCTATTTAATTAATAAAACAATAATCAATTCAATATAATCTCCTTTTAATTGTTGCTTGAACAATTTATCTCAGATATTAATCGTCACATTAGTACCTGCTTACTTGCTTATCAATTTTATTAATATAAAAATTTACTTTGTAAATCATTTAATAATTAAGATGAGGCACGTGCTTCGCACACGGTAGATTTTGGTATAAAAAAGGTGATTTGTTAACAAACCATATATATGTGGTTGGTTTATTTCCTTTTTATAAACTCCATTTAAAATAATATATTAAAAAAATCTATATTTATTTATGAAATAAATTACATAACTTCACTACTATCGATTCACCCGACGGCAAATCAATCTTTATAAACCAGTTTGTATTTTGGCCATCTGCTGTAAATTCCTCAAACAATACTATATATTGATTCAAAACTCAACAACATTCAACTGCCAACAGGTTTTAAAGTCAACCGGGTTTAACCGGTTCATATATAATATGAAATAAACAACATACTAAATATTTGAGGAATCTGGTTTGATTCCTCCCACCTGTTCTTGCCTGCATCATAGATCATTATAATATTTCATAACAGTACATAATTTTATATTAAACAGTGATAACATAATCATGTCAACCATTAAATCAACCATAGGCATCCGGTCAACCAATTATTAACAATTAAATTTAATTATATGAATTTAGCATATCATAGCATTTCAGAAATGTGTGAGAATTAACTCACCTTTATTTTGGATTGACGGTCGTCGTGTTATTCCATTTGATTTTAAACTGGCGTTCAAAATCCAATCATTCCGATCCCTTCCGAAATAGCTTAGCAACGTAGTGTTTTCCCTTGCGATTCCAGCGAATCCGGTTCTGCCCCATTCTGGTAACGGTTGAACGAAATACAGTTATTATAACTTTAAGCTTTAATATTATATTATAACTTAACCTTAAACTTAATTAATCCAAATCTACCGTCACCTTAATAACAGAGTCCACGTCATCAGCTCGCTGTGTTTGGCAACCTAAACCGTCTCTCCCTAATTCCTATTCAACATAAGAACCAATGCATGTATAACCAAGTTACCAACCCTCGTCACCATCCCCTATCCTCACGTGGTCCATCCCTTCAGCGTACACCAACTTTATGAAGCCACCACATGTCCCTTTCCCCATGCTTATATGCAATGTAAGCCCACGTAAAACACCTCTCTCTCTCTCACGCAATGCTCCTTCCTAATCTTCCTCCTTTTTCTTCTTTTTATTTCCATACCGAAGGCCCCAAGCCCGCAATATAATCCCAGCCCAAATGCCATGTATCCTCCTATGCTCTTCTCCTCCTACTTCCTGTTTCCATCTCCTACAAACTTCTGCAACTATTTCTTCCATTCTGTGGTCATTTCTCCTTGCGTTATTCTATTTTTTTTCCTTTTTTTCTTTACTTTTAATCTCGGAGGCCTAGGCCCAAACTAAAAGATCGCGGCCCACCTCACTTGTACACTTTTCTCTAATATGTACTTCTTTCTAATACCACTACTCCACACCAGTACTCTTTCCACTGCCGCATGTACAACTTTCCGACTCCATTTTGTACAATTTTTCTTTGCCTGAAACTCGTTCGCTCCCTCACCGCAAACCTGACACAAACTCGCCCTCATGGATACCATGCCCAGTTCTTTCTCTTGACGTTATATTTTTATTTCCATATGTTACTGGTATAAATGAAAACCCCCTCTCAGCTACTGTTCACCGCAAATCACCACTTGACCGCTGACATCAAGCGCGCCTCACCAACGCTATGTTACTGTGCGACATTCGAATCATTAGAACAAGAATCGAAACCGAATAAACTCATGTGGGTTGAAACGCTCATTTATAGGAGTTTACTGAAATGAACATAGATAATTCCATTGAATCTTATATTTTATTTTGTTCTTTTTTTTGCCATGAGATTTGGGTTGATTCGCAGGAAGAAAGTAAGAAAATGGAGCGTGGTTTTATAGAGTATGGTTCCTTGGCACTCACGTACATAGCTATATAGGTTAGCTGTAAATAAAAAGCTAGAAATGTGTTTTCTGCTCGTATAAGATCTGCATGAAAATTTTTACTTCACAATTGAGAAATATAATATACACAGGTATACAGTTGCCTGTACTTGCAATTTTTATACTTAAGGCCGAAGGGAACAACAGTATAATGTAAATTATAATATAGGTTGTTTGTAGCTGCGTTTTATGTCTTTTAGATTAGCCTTGACGTAGGACTTCTAGTTGATGGGTAGTACTGCCATGATATTTCATTTCCTATTCAACACTTGTACATGTATAAGTTGTAGATAACAGGGTATTAATGTGGAAAGGAAAGAATGTAACAGCGGCAAATCGTAGGGTATGTTTAGGTGTGCAGTCGATAGACATTTGATTATAAACAACATTACAATGGGGTCAGATATGAATGGAAGTATATTGATGCAAAAGTATGAAATGGGAATAATACTTGGGAAAGGATCATTTGCCAAGGTTTACTATTCGCGTAATCGCATCAATTCGCAAAGTGATGCCATAAAGGTCATTGATACAGAAAAAGTTTTGAGAGTTGGGCTTATAAACCTAATTAAACAAGAAATTGCAGTTATGAAATTGGTGAGGCATCCCCATGTCATTGAGCTCTACGAAGTAACGTTCATCCCATGTATCTGGAACACCTACCGAGCACTAGTGGCTAAAATCGATGCCTGGATGATCCCCCCGTATGATGATAGATGACCATCTTTTCTTAATTGTGGTGACAGGGTTATGTCTAGTAATGTCACTGGTACACACAGCTATAATTCAAACCTTAGGCATCTGTGCATATTAAATTTAAGTTGACAGCTTTCATCTCTGCATGTGCATATGTACGTTTGTAGTATAGAATAAGTTCTTATACTTAGCCATGAAGTCTTTAGGCAATAGCAGGTATGTGTGCAGTACACATATATGAAAATGTGTACATATCATGCTATCAAACTGACTTGAAACGTTCTGCTATGAAAATTTGATTCGACTGTTATAGACAAAAATAAATGTACAGTCGTGTCGAGCAATGTGCCACAATCCAAAAAATATAATAAAATAGACCACTTAGCATATACTGTTAAGTTTCCAAAATGCTGATATAGGATGTAAAATACTTTAAATAAACGTTGTTTATTTTCCAAAATAAAAGTTACGATAAGACTCAATAAATTAAATTATAATTACGCCTCAACAATTTTGTCCAAATTCGAAAACAATATTTAATTATGTTATGTAAATCGTTATTGTTTATAAATGATTGCACAATGACTATTTGAAAATTTGATTTGTACATAGTTTACAATATGTACGATGAAATCCTGATTTTTCTCTTTCATTAGAAAATTATTGTCCAACAGATTCAAAAGTTTCTTGGTTCACAGAAATGCAACTTATATCGGACCCTATATATTCAATTAAAGTTCAAATCGTAAATTTTGAACTACCACGTCATTCCGAGCTCGTTTTAGTTAATTGATAAATATATATATTCTAACTCTATTTTATTAAATAAGTTCAATAAAAATCCAGTTAATATTACCAAATCAATATTTAAAACCGATTTAAGTATTCCAAATAAACGTCCGAAAATCTAAGACGTTACAAAATTTCTCAACAACGACAACAGATCTCAGATCTCAGAAAATCCCAAACTTTGTGATAACCCCAAACTTCCATAGTACGAAAGCAAGGATAATCATTGGAATATAACATATTTACAACAACAACAGATCTCAGATAACAGCATAACACATAAATCATTGCAGCGGAAATATAAATGTCATCAACATCACAGCACCAGAACATCAGAATGACACAGTTACAGGATAAAACTTAGCATATAGAAAGTCTCAGCAAATAGAAATAAGTCTACAACTCCATGAAGTACATCATAGATAAAGGATGTCTAAATGTATCAAAATAGAAACAAAAGATAAAAATATTCTTCGTCTTCCTTTCACAAGCATACTCCAATCTAGCATATGTCCAGAATAACCTGAACCTGTCACTTGGCTGCCTATGTAAAAAAGAGGGCACCCGAGTTTGCAAAGTGAAACAAACTACGAGTCAGTCATAGGACTTGTATGAGAAATCTTTCCTAACTTATCTAACAATATGGCAAATCACAGAACCACGCGGCTAATGCGGAACAGGTTTACTCCATTGGATTGCCAGTGCATAAATTAAATAATTTTTTATTCAAAACAAAGCAATGCTTCTTAGAAAAATGTAATCATTATATGACTCAAGTCCCATCACACAATGCAACACAAACCGGAGGATAGATTTTTACCATATAATGATCAAACATGCTTGATACGTAGAAAATAATATTTTAATATTATTATTAGTATCTAATCAGTTTTAAAAATACTTCAAAGTAAATGTATCAATCCTAGACGGCATAGCTACCATATACTATATCGCTATATATAGGTTTACAATCAAAACCGTAATGTCGTATTGGAAATTGGGTTTCTGTCATGATTCAAGGCTAGGGACGATCTCCTTACCAATTCGAGACACTCTAGCAAATGTCTCAAAATCTCCCGTAGTGAACCCTTGGATCTTGCAGGGCCGGTCCACAAATATACCTTAGTGGATTGGCAATTCCTGAACACACATTTCCCGATCCTATTGAACCTACAATTCGGTCACTATCGACCAGTAAATCTGAGGAACCTTATAATCCATCAACCACATAAGTAAAATGTCAGGGCTTGCAAAAACCTGATACCACTTCTAGCTAGAAAGAAACGTGTGCACCCCCTGCATTCTCTTGTCACGTTTCTGACTCTTACCGAGGTGTGTGGCTCGCGAAGTAACGCTATACACAAAGCTATGCCTAAATAGGCCATGCTTTGATCAACAACCGCAAGGCTCTGCTTTTCAACAAAAGCCTCGATCATTTGCATCTTGGTATGCAACATTGACAATTCATGTCATGCGATCGATAACTACCAATATATAACCTCCGAGCTCGTGCGTCTCTGAGAAGGGTGTTAAGCAAGAGAATAAATTCCCCGCCACCAGACAGATATATATATATTAAATAGAAATCAATTTACATAGAATGAAATCCAATGTCAGATACACATCCATTTACAAGTCCGTTCTGGGTCTGAATGAAACCGGAGACACCTTATTCCTCGTCCCGTATGTCCAATACAGAAGAGAGGTGCTTGCTTATCCGAACAATCGACAAGTACGTCTGGACAACTACCACTTTAACCCTTTACTGGGAGATACCCAATGTCGGGAATCAGTATTCATCCATTCGATGTGAAGATCGCCGGTCTTCAATCACCGTTGTAACACCCCACTCCCGCTATGATCACTCACTAAGGGAATGCCATAGCATCGGTGGAGTATTTTAGTGAATATAGAACAGAAAAATTACAACAAGACAGATATAAATAGTACTTGAAATTTTAAAACATCATCTCATAACAGCGGAAGTAAAACATGTCTGGTTACATCATAAAACCACAATAAAGGTCAAGTACAATATCCATCAAAATAAAGAAGTACATAATCCCACTCTCATACAATAGCCAAACAAAAGAAAAGATAACTGGATAACTGGAGCTTTACATCTATCCAAGCTCCTAAAGACTGGAACAGCAATCCGATCAAGCTCCACTACTGCTAGGATCCACCGTAGGACCTGAGGGTTGGGAAAAAGATAAAAACAACGGGGTCAGACATAAGTCTGAGCGAGTCCTATAACTTTAACAATACAATCGTTAAAGTAACCAGAGAAGACATAAACTGATATACGGTGACATATAGGGATGAATGGCTACCCTAAGCAGTCAACTAAACGAAGATAAAGGATAAAGACGCATCTACCCTCCCTAAGGTAAATTACTAAACTGCACCACACCAGTCGTTCCTAACTTAAAGGTTGATCCCACCCAAGGACTTATAAAATTTACTAATTAGTACTTGCGTACCCCTAGGTGACTAAGTAGGCGCCACGGGGCCCTACAATCCACTAGGTGTACACACTACTTCCCATTCGATCGGCTCCCTAACGTAGATACCCGTGCTGGCCCCACCGTGGGATGTATCATTCCCCAATGTGGCAACCTGATGAAACTAAAGGTGCACGGCTTATATCTACTCGATGCAACAACGGCTTACCTACCAGCCCGGGCCCACTCACGCATATGAAGCCCGTTGGACTTGCGTTGCCACCGCTAACCCGTTTGCCTCTTACAGTCAAGCCCAGTATGCGTGTCCCGTCCTCGACATGGGTCGAGCCCACAAAGATACGTATGGGTTACTGGTTGAAATGGGCCTCCACAAGCTACCCACCTAAGCTTGTCCCTTTTTCTAGTATATCCCACTTAACCCTTTAATCATGTTTTAATTACATGTTCCATTTTGGTTAAGTATTCTAATCGTATTTTCTATTGCCACCCAAGGCAACCACTAGATTTTCTCATGCCACCCGAGGCACCCACTTAACCCCTCATGTCCCTCTACATGCTAATGTGGTTAAGTGTTTCTTAATTAATTAATTAAGAACGTAACCTTTGTAAAGACCTCTCACATTAGACTGTCTTTTATGACCGCTGGTTAAGCCGGTTGGGTCCGGGCAGCCTTATGTCATAACAGAGTCTAACCTCGTGTCTTTACATTAATTACGTATTTAGTTTGTGCCTAAGACCTCTCACATTGGGCTAACATTTGTAGCAACTGGTTAAGCCGGTTGGGTCCGGGCAGTTTTACGCTACAACTGAGTCCAACCTCGTGTCTTAGTCAATTAATTACACCTAATTAATCACCCTCATAATTTTATATTAATTATCCCTAATTAATCAAGTTTTCTTAACATGGGTAGACCTAACTTAATAGGTAAATTCCCATGGGGTAGACCTAACTCAATAGGTAAATTCCCAACACATAGTATGGGTACACCTAACCAAATAGGCAAATTCCCATACTATGTTTATTTATTTTGTGTTATGCATAATTATATTAATTTCACACAATCTTATTAACTTATGCATTTAATTACCCCATCGTTCCCACGTAATTTCGTTCATGATATAACACATATAAAAGGTGTCAACTTGCATATGAATGAACATGTTTCAAAGGTGCCATCTTGCATATTAACAAACACATAACTTGCATATGAACTTGCATAACATGTCACATAACTTGCATATGAACTTGCATAACATGTCACATAACTTGCATATAATATGTCACATAACTTACATATTCATTTTGCATAACAAACTTGCATATTAGCTTATAGACTTGCATAATGTGTCATCATGAACTTGCATATAAATAAACATGTAACTTGCATATTTACATACATGTAACTTGCATATTAACAAACATGTAACTTGCATATAAAGAAACATGTAACTTGCATATTTACATACATGTAACTTGCATATTAACAAACATGTAACTTGCATATTAACAAACATGTAACTTGCATATTTACATACATGTAACTTGCATATTAACAAACATGTAACTTGCATATTTACATACATGTAACTTGCATAGCATATTACCATGAACTTGCATAACATGCATATGATTACATAGCCCACAACTTGCATATTTAGCATCATGCAAACATAACATACATCATATTAAACTTGCATAAGCTTACATACTCAACATGCATAAACATAAGATTAATGCTAACATCATATCATATGATTCAAAGCTCATTAACCCACATACAAAACCATAAATCTCATCACATCTCATCTAATTAGTTTACCAAAAGATCATCAAAGTGATAGAAACTCACAACTAGCAACTTTGAACACCAAATGAAGAAGATTAAGATGCTAAGAAGGGATTAGAAGTTGATTAGAGAGTGATTAGTATGCAACCCTCTTCATAAAATTAGTGGAGGCCATGAGAGCTAGCATTTTGCCATAGTTTAGTCACTAGGTTTAATTATGAATGAATTAGGGTAGGTTAGGGTCTTATTTATAGATTAGGCAAGTGTTTTAGGCCATAGGATTAACCCTAGATTCAATCCAAGCCATCAAAGCATGTCTTGGGGAAGAAGTCAAGTGTAGGAACCATCTAGGGCCTTTAGATTAAAGATGGACCATGAGAACCATTCAAATGCAAAATCTGCACTTGAGCGAATCGGCCCACGGGTTGACAGCCAAACACCCTGGATTAACCCCTAGTCGACCCAGCGGGCTCGGGTCGACTTCAAAAATCGGCCGGTTCGGTTATTCCCCTCTCCCAATTCGCTGTTTTGAGCATTTTTGCATATTTATTTATTAAATTTTCAATTATATATATATATATATATATCAATATATATATATATATATATATCTACACAACCCATTTCACTTAATTAAGTATACTTTAATTTGGGAATTTTCGTGAAACTTCGCGAGGCCATATCTTGGTCATACGGACTCCGATTTTCGAAAACTCGGACTCTATTTCGCGTATTTTTCCGAGACGAATGCAATGGCATAGCCCGTTTCCCTTGATTCCCATTTTAGAATTAAATTCTGCCTCGATTTATGTTATTACAGGTTATTGAAAATACGGGTTGTTACATTCTCCCCTCCTTAAAGGATTTCGTCCCCGAAATCTTCAAGTTAGGAAGAACGTATCCTACCATCCAATCATCCATCTACTCAAAGCATCATCCACGAGCAATCATTGTCCTTACAAGATTCTAAATGCTGGATGGATATATGCAAAAGTGTGTGTATATGTACTTACCTAATGCGAAAATCAGGCGGTTACTGATACAGTAAACCTCCTTAATGCAAACCATGATAGTGCCATGCATCCAATATGTATGCGAAACCCTATTGACACATACAAATTTCTACATGCGTGCACAACCATACACAAAAATGCATCATCCATATGATAACACAGCCATGATACATCCATCAATCTAACTACCACATCCATTTATGCAATATGCAACATGAAGTGACTGAGCCGATCTAGTGCCTAATGTGTGTGTATATGCATCCACGAGCAACCACTAGCAAACAATTGCATCCATATGCATCCATCAACCATAACATGTTTCAAACACATGTTTCAACCATAGGTTTTACCCTATCTAAAGGTCATAGGTATAAGCGAGAGGATATACTAAAGATAAGATAAGTACTAGACAAGCAATAAAGGAGAAGTTAAAAGACATACTCTCAAAAAGAAATGGATACAAAGAACGCATCTTCGCTTCCGTCTCCCAAGTAGCATTGCTTTCGTCATCTCCCCATTGCACTTTAACTAGCTGGACTTCTCTGTTCCTCAACTTCCTAGTTTCTGACCCAAGGATGCGAGTAGGAGCTCGTCGAATCGTCGCGTCACGCTCTACCTCTACATCTCTAAGCAAACTCGGCTCTACCACCTCTGCGGTCTCATGTAAGCACTTCCTCAAATGTGATACATGGAATACATCATGAACACCACTAAGTCTGTCGGGCAACTCCACCCTATATGCCATCCGTCCAATCCTTTCCTTAATAGGAAACGGCCCAACAAATCTCGGTGCTAACTTCCCTACGGACCCAAAGCGAACAACATTTCTCAATGGAGATACTTTGACAAAAACCATGTCCCCAACCTCAAACTCAAGATCCGTCCTTCTCCGATCCGCATAAGATTTCTGTCTATCTTGCGCTGCTTTCATCCTTTTTCGAATTAAATCAATCTTCTCTGAAGTCTCTCTAACCATATCCGGCCCAAGCAAGATCTTATCCGTAGATTCCCACCAACATGTAGGAGATCGACAAGGCCTTCCATAAAGAGCTTCGAAAGGAGCCATACCAATACTGGACTGAAAGCTGTTATTATATGCGAACTCCACCAAAGGAAGATGTTCTTCCCATGTACCTCCAAAATCCAAGATACAAAGCCTCAAGAGATCTTCTAAGATACGGTTCACCCTCTCAGTCTGACCGTCCGTCTGAGGATGATATGCGGTGCTCAAACACAACTGAGTCCCTACCGCCTCTTGCAAACTTCTCCAAAACTCACTAGTGAAAATAGGATCTCGATCACTCACAATGCTGGATGGTACGCCATGCAATCTAACAATCTCCCTAACATAGACCGAAGCAAGCCATGGAGCGGTCCTCTTACTCTTCACGGGTATAAAATGGGCACTCTTGGTAAGTCTGTCCACCACAACCCAAATTCCCGTATTGCCCTTCCTCGATCTCGGTAACCCATCGATGAAATCCATCGAGACACTATCCCACTTCCACTGCGGAACTTCCAATGGGTGTAGCAACCCACCGGGTTTCCTTTGCTCCACTTTAACTTGTTGGCACACTAAGCATCTAGCCACATACTCGGCCACATCTTTCTTCATACCGGCCCAGAAGAAAACTCTCTTCATGTCTTGGTACATTTTGTCTCCACCGGGATGAATAGTCATTCTTGAACGATGTGCATCATCCAAAATAGCCTTCTTCAAACCCTCATCTTGCGGTACACAAAGTCTACCGTCTCTATGCAACCATCCCTTATCATCTATGGTGTATCTACCCAAATGGCTGGACGACTCCCCTCTTATAAGCTTCTCTACCAACACAACCAACTGTGGGTCGTCTCGCTGAGCCTCGCCAATCCGTCTCAAAAGAGTAGGTCTAACCTCCAAGGATGCCAACAAACCAGGTACAAAATCAACAGAAGGTCTGAAGTCAAACAAAGAAAGAAACTCCAAGCTTCGTCGTTCCACGAACAATGGACTCAAAGATAGCCTTTTTCTACTTAAGGCGTCTGCCACCACGTTACCCTTACCAGGGGTATACGCTATCTCGAAATCATAGGATGCTAAGAACTCCATCCACCTTTGCTGTCTTAAGTTTAAATCCTTCTGAGAGAATAAGTACTTCAATGATTTATGGTCGGTGAACAACTCGAATCTCTCACCAAGAAGATAATGGCGCCAAGACTTAAGTGCGAAAACAATCGCGGCCAACTCTAGATCATGGGTAGGGTAATTCTTCTCATGCACTCTCAATTGTCTCCCTCCATAGGCTATTACCCTTCCCTCCTGCATCAAGACTGCGCCTAATCCTGTTCCACAAGCATCGGTATAAACAACAAACGGCTTACTCCCATCTGGAAGCACTAAAACTGGAGCGGTGGTCAAAGCTCTCTTTAACCGTCGGAAAGCATCATCACAATCTACATCCCATGAGAAAACCAGATTCTTCTTCGTCAAGCGGGTTAATGGGGCTGATATCTTCGCGAAGTCTTTGATGAACTTCCTATAATATCCTGCCAACCCCAAGAAACTTCTTACTTCGGTAGCATTTTTAGGAACTTTCCAATCCTGGATAGATACTATCTTTGCGGGATCCACAGCTATCCCTTCCTTAGAAACCACATGCCCTAAGAATCGCACTTCTCTTCTCCAAAAATGGCATTTAGAGAATTTAGCTTTAAGACCATGTGCTCGAAGAGTCTCCAACACTTCTCTGAGATGTAAGGCATGCTCTTCTTCACTCTTGGAAAAGACCAAGATGTCATCCACAAAAACTACTACAAACTTATTCAGATACTCTCTGAACACTCTACTCATGAGATCCACAAAGTATGCAGGGGCGTTTGTCAACCCAAATGGCATCACTAGCCACTCATAAAAACCATCCGGAGTCCGGAAAGCAGTCTTCTCTATACTGTCCTCCGCCACTCTCAACTGATGAAACCCTGTAGCTAAATCCATTTGCGAAAACACTGAGGCGCCAACCAACTGATCAAAGAGATCATCTATCCTCGGTAATGGGTGTCTATTCTTCTTTGTGAGCTTATTAAGTTCCCTATAATCCACACAAAGTCTGAGGGACCCATCCGCCTTCATGGCAAACACTACTGGAGCTCTCCACTCCGATATACTTCGCCTTATAAACCCCTTCTCAAGCAACTCCCCTACTTGCTTATGAAGTTCCCTTCTCTCCCGAGGAGCCATGTGGCGCACTGGCAAAGACACTGGTTTGGCATTATCCACCAAATAAATTCGGAAATCTATCTCCCGCTTCGGAGGCAAACCCTTTACTTCTTCAAACACATCCGGATATTCCCGGACTACTCTGACAGAACACAAACTCTCGACCGAAGCATCGAGCGATTCAAGATAACTTAGCAAAACAGATTCCATGGGATTGCAAGAGATCTCGAGAGTGTTACCCAAGCGGGTCATGAGCCTGACAACTCTCCTTTCGCAATCAAGAACGGCACCATTACTGGATAACCAGTCCATGCCCAAGATCAACCCATAGCCCGTGAAGCCCAATACAAAAGCATCACATCTAAACTCAATGCTAAGTATAGAAATCTTCAAACCCAAACATATCATAGACAGATATATGGAGCCCCCAATTGGGTTTGAGACAACCAAGGGATCATCAACTAGACTGGTGTCTAAGTGCAGTGACTCAACTAACGATGATGAGATAAAAGAATGCGATGCGCCAGAGTCAAACAAAGTACGAACTGGATGATCAAACAGAAAAACCAGACTTTCAACGGAAATAGTTCTACCTCTCTGCTGAATCGGTGGAACTGAGAGAACCTGAACTTGCCCCCCTGACTGAGGTGGTGCTATAAGAGCTTGCACCTGCCCTCCTGAGGTAGACCCCGTCTTCTGCCCCTTCTTTGGGCAGTTTTTCACAAGATGCCCTGCTTCACCACAATGAAAGCAACCGGTCTTCTTCTTTTTGCGACAATCCTTACTGAGGTGTCCTGGTGTTCCACAATTGAAGCACTTCTTCTTCGTCTTCTTTTTGTCACCATTGCCTTTTCCGCCCTTGCCTTGTTGTTGTTGTTGCGGTTTCTTCTGATCCCCCTTTTTCTCTGGTGCCTTAGAATTCTTATCATCCTCATGCATAAGTGCCATGTAGACAAGCTTCTCAAAAGTGGCCCCCATAGGAATGTGAGTCATAGCTATTCCTTGCAATGGTTCGTTCAAGCCTCTAACGAACCTCAAAGCCTTCTTCTCCGGTGTATTCACCAACTCTATGCCAAACCTTGCTAATTGATTGAATTTGTTGACATATTCTTTCACCGTGAGATTCCCTTGCTTCAAATTCAAGAACTTCTCCATAAACAGATTCTCTTCCGCCCTTGAGAGAAACTTAGCCCCAAACCTTTGCTTAAAATCTGCCCAAGAGTCAACAGGGCGTTCTCCATTAGTGACCTCCCACCAGAATGAGGCCTCTCCCTTCATTAACCAAGCCGCCAACTTGACTTTCTTTCCCTCTTCCACTTCAAAGATATCTAGCAACTCTTCCACTTCCTTAAGCCAATCTCTAGCCTCTACGAAAGTCTCTGAACCAAGAAAAGGTTTTCCTCCTATAGCCTTGAACTCCTTGCAAACCTTAGCAAAATTATCCACTCTAGGCTGAGGAGGAGGAGCGGTTGTCTCTGGTGTAGTAGCATTGGCCGGACCCGCAGCCGCGGCCCTAGCCTCTTGCAACCTCCTATACCATAGTGGTATAACTAAACCCTCCGGGATGTTAAGATCTTCAGCCATGCTGAAACGAAAGAGGAAAGATTCAAAAAGGAGATTCCGAAAGATAAAGATATGGCTATTGGGGATTATGCTTTTCTTTTTCAAAAACTTTTTCTCTTAGAAGACATGCTTTTGAAAATACTTTCTTCGAAAATACTCTTAGAAAATAGTTTTTCTCAAAAATTTTATCTGTTCTGGTAACCTTAAGCTCTGATACCACGTGTAACACCCCACTCCCGCTATGATCACTCACTAAGGGAATGCCATAGCATCGGTGGAGTATTTTAGTGAATATAGAACAGAAAAATTACAACAAGACAGATATAAATAGTACTTGAAATTTTAAAACATCATCTCATAACAGCGGAAGTAAAACATGTCTGGTTACATCATAAAACCACAATAAAGGTCAAGTACAATATCCATCAAAATAAAGAAGTACATAATCCCACTCTCATACAATAGCCAAACAAAAGAAAAGATAACTGGATAACTGGAGCTTTACATCTATCCAAGCTCCTAAAGACTGGAACAGCAATCCGATCAAGCTCCACTACTGCTAGGATCCACCGTAGGACCTGAGGGTTGGGAAAAAGATAAAAACAACGGGGTCAGACATAAGTCTGAGCGAGTCCTATAACTTTAACAATACAATCGTTAAAGTAACCAGAGAAGACATAAACTGATATACGGTAACATATAGGGATGAATGGCTACCCTAAGCAGTCAACTAAACGAAGATAAAGGATAAAGACGCATCTACCCTCCCTAAGGTAAATTACTAAACTGCACCACACCAGTCGTTCCTAACTTAAAGGTTGATCCCACCCAAGGACTTATAAAATTTACTAATTAGTACTTGCGTACCCCTAGGTGACTAAGTAGGCGCCACGGGGCCCTACAATCCACTAGGTGTACACACTACTTCCCATTCGATCGGCTCCCTAACGTAGATACCCGTGCTGGCCCCACCGTGGGATGTATCATTCCCCAATGTGGCAACCTGATGAAACTAAAGGTGCACGGCTTATATCTACTCGATGCAACAACGGCTTACCTACCAGCCCGGGCCCACTCACGCATATGAAGCCCGTTGGACTTGCGTTGCCACCGCTAACCCGTTTGCCTCTTACAGTCAAGCCCAGTATGCGTGTCCCGTCCTCGACATGGGTCGAGCCCACAAAGATACGTATGGGTTACTGGTTGAAATGGGCCTCCACAAGCTACCCACCTAAGCTTGTCCCTTTTTCTAGTATATCCCACTTAACCCTTTAATCATGTTTTAATTACATGTTCCATTTTGGTTAAGTATTCTAATCGTATTTTCTATTGCCACCCAAGGCAACCACTAGATTTTCTCATGCCACCCGAGGCACCCACTTAACCCCTCATGTCCCTCTACATGCTAATGTGGTTAAGTGTTTCTTAATTAATTAATTAAGAACGTAACCTTTGTAAAGACCTCTCACATTAGACTGTCTTTTATGACCGCTGGTTAAGCCGGTTGGGTCCGGGCAGCCTTATGTCATAACAGAGTCTAACCTCGTGTCTTTACATTAATTACGTATTTAGTTTGTGCCTAAGACCTCTCACATTGGGCTAACATTTGTAGCAACTGGTTAAGCCGGTTGGGTCCGGGCAGTTTTACGCTACAACTGAGTCCAACCTCGTGTCTTAGTCAATTAATTACACCTAATTAATCACCCTCATAATTTTATATTAATTATCCCTAATTAATCAAGTTTTCTTAACATGGGTAGACCTAACTTAATAGGTAAATTCCCATGGGGTAGACCTAACTCAATAGGTAAATTCCCAACACATAGTATGGGTACACCTAACCAAATAGGCAAATTCCCATACTATGTTTATTTATTTTGTGTTATGCATAATTATATTAATTTCACACAATCTTATTAACTTATGCATTTAATTACCCCATCGTTCCCACGTAATTTCGTTCATGATATAACACATATAAAAGGTGTCAACTTGCATATGAATGAACATGTTTCAAAGGTGCCATCTTGCATATTAACAAACACATAACTTGCATATGAACTTGCATAACATGTCACATAACTTGCATATAATATGTCACATAACTTACATATTCATTTTGCATAACAAACTTGCATATTAGCTTATAGACTTGCATAATGTGTCATCATGAACTTGCATATAAATAAACATGTAACTTGCATATTTACATACATGTAACTTGCATATTAACAAACATGTAACTTGCATATAAAGAAACATGTAACTTGCATATTTACATACATGTAACTTGCATATTAACAAACATGTAACTTGCATATTAACAAACATGTAACTTGCATATTTACATACATGTAACTTGCATATTAACAAACATGTAACTTGCATATTTACATACATGTAACTTGCATAGCATATTACCATGAACTTGCATAACATGCATATGATTACATAGCCCACAACTTGCATATTTAGCATCATGCAAACATAACATACATCATATTAAACTTGCATAAGCTTACATACTCAACATGCATAAACATAAGATTAATGCTAACATCATATCATATGATTCAAAGCTCATTAACCCACATACAAAACCATAAATCTCATCACATCTCATCTAATTAGTTTACCAAAAGATCATCAAAGTGATAGAAACTCACAACTAGCAACTTTGAACACCAAATGAAGAAGATTAAGATGCTAAGAAGGGATTAGAAGTTGATTAGAGAGTGATTAGTATGCAACCCTCTTCATAAAATTAGTGGAGGCCATGAGAGCTAGCATTTTGCCATAGTTTAGTCACTAGGTTTAATTATGAATGAATTAGGGTAGGTTAGGGTCTTATTTATAGATTAGGCAAGTGTTTTAGGCCATAGGATTAACCCTAGATTCAATCCAAGCCATCAAAGCATGTCTTGGGGAAGAAGTCAAGTGTAGGAACCATCTAGGGCCTTTAGATTAAAGATGGACCATGAGAACCATTCAAATGCAAAATCTGCACTTGAGCGAATCGGCCCACGGGTTGACAGCCAAACACCCTGGATTAACCCCTAGTCGACCCAGCGGGCTCGGGTCGACTTCAAAAATCGGCCGGTTCGGTTATTCCCCTCTCCCAATTCGCTGTTTTGAGCATTTTTGCATATTTATTTATTAAATTTTCAATTATATATATATATATATATCAATATATATATATATATATATATATATATATATATCTACACAACCCATTTCACTTAATTAAGTATACTTTAATTTGGGAATTTTCGTGAAACTTCGCGAGGCCATATCTTGGTCATACGGACTCCGATTTTCGAAAACTCGGACTCTATTTCGCGTATTTTTCCGAGACGAATGCAATGGCATAGCCCGTTTCCCTTGATTCCCATTTTAGAATTAAATTCTGCCTCGATTTATGTTATTACAGGTTATTGAAAATACGGGTTGTTACAACCGTCTTCAAAATCTTCAATTTAAATCGTTGTAAAATTATTTGAAATGAGATTGAACTCGGTATTTTCAAATAATTCTCACATATATATAATTAAAACCATTTCATATCGTTAATATTATTTTATTATGATTTATTGCTAGACCAATTTAATTTAATGACGCTTCGGATCAATAGGCGGCCGTGGCGCTGTTTTTACCCATTTGATTTACACATTTTTCGAAATCTAACCATTGGATTAGGACAAAATTTACATCGTTGGAAAGATCTTCCCAAAGCGGTCCTAACGGTTCCTGTTTTGGGAAAACCCGATGGTCGGATCTTTCGGTATAATCGTTTGAAGTTACGATTCCGAAACACGAACTACCGCGCGTGATTCGTTTAGTTTTAATATATATATATATATATATATATGTGTATATATATATATATATATAAATCACTCGACGATTTCATTAGCGTGTAGACCATGCCAAATAAAAGGATGTTTTAATTTGTATAACCATTTCTACATGTTTTGTGATGTCAAATAAAATGTATTTTATTTACATGACATTTTTCTAATGACTAATAAAAAGATAATTTTCATTTCTATTTCTATTTTTAACTTTAACAAATAAAAAGAAATATTTTATTTGTATATAGTTTTAATGTATGTTTTGACAATAAGAATAATTCTTTAACTTACATACAAATTCAATTGTATGTTGTGATAATAAAAATGATTCTTTAATTTAAGTATGAATTTTAATGTATGTTGTGACAATGAAAAAATGATTCTTCAATTAACATCCAAATTCTGATGTATATTGTGACAATAAAAATGATTCTTTAATTAACATACAAATTCTAATGTATATTATGACAATAAAAATGATTCTTATGTTTGCATACAAATTCTATTTCAACAAAATGCCTAAAAAGTGATACCTTCATTTTTGTTGACAATTCTAGTTCAACAAAACAATTAAAAAGTGATTCGCTCATTTTGTTGACAACTCTATTTCAACAATATGATTAAAATGATATTTTCATTTTTATTGACAATTCCATTTCAACAAAATGATTAAAATGATATTTTCATTTTTGTTGACAATTCCATTTTAACAAAATGATTAAAATGGTATTTTCATTTTTGGTTGACAATTCTATTTCAACTAAATGATTAAAATGATATTTTCATTTTGTTAACAATTCTATTTCAACAAAATGGTTAAAATGATATTTTTATTTTGTTAACAATTCTAGTTTAACAAAAAGAATAAAAAGTGATGGTGGCATTTATGTTGACAATTCTAGTTTGACAAAATTAATAATTTTGCTCAAACACAAATCTATTTAATCAATATTATTTTTGTTATAACTCAAATCTATTTAACAAAAATGTAATTTTTGTTATAACTCAAATCTATTTAACCAAAGTGTAATTTTCATTTTCAACTATCATATTTTGTCAAAATGTAAATTTTTGTTTCAACTAATATATTTTGACAAAAATGTACATTTTGTTTCAACTAATATGTATTGACAAAATGTATATTTTGTTTCAACTAATATGTTTTGACAAATTGTATATTTTGTTTCAACTAATATTTTTTAACAAAAATGTAACGTCCCGCAATTTTATCGGTTTGTATTTGAGTATTTAAATCAGTTTAAATATTTAATTCCTGTTATAAGTGGATTTATATATTAAATAAAACGAAGTTGAACGTATAAAAATATATAATTAATATAATCGAGCCCGTAGTATCGCGGCAGTTCGTAATTTAACGTTCTGAACTTCCACTGAGTGTACATGACCCGTTATTAGTCAGATTTCTTCGAAACAAGAAGCGTTGGAATCTGTTGAACGGTATCTTTCTAACAGAAGTGAAAAACCAAGATTTTGTAATATAAATGAGAAGTTATGTCCAGATTAAATATTCAGAAAAACAGCGGCATATTCGTTTTTGGCCATAACGGTTTATTGGAAATAACTAGATATCGAATTCGAATTTGGACAAGGTTCTTTTGGGACGTAGTGATAAATTAATTTTTAGAATTTTACTGTAAATTTTAATTAATTTAATACGCAACTTTTTATTTGAAGTATTTTGCACCCTGTATCGATATTTCGGGTTTTCACAATATGAGTCAACCTACCGGTATTATTATATTTTTGGGATCGTGGCACCTCGCTGGACACGACCGTATTTTTATTTTTGTCTGCAGCCGCCCGTACATGATCAAGATTTACGTAATATGGTACACTTAGAATTTTAAGAAAACAAAAATATAAGTCTTCACATCAAACAAGCCGAAACACAAAAACATATATAAATAAATATTGTGGCATGTTCCTACCTACCTATTACTTTCCGTTGAAGCAAACGAGTCATATCCTAAACCATACTCTATGAATTACCGCCTGTGTTAAGTCAAATCACGTAGAGGAAAAGGGAATGGGGAATGCCAACCTAGTATGCTAACCTATGCTAAATCAAATCACACAGTAAAATATAATATGGGAAATGAAAACCTATCAAAATCATATCCTGAACCCGAAGACAACTCAAGATGCAAACCCATGCTTTCGAAATCAAAACAGCTATGAAAAGAAAGGAAGGAACCGATGAAAAGAAATCTATCGCCTACTACGTGGCACCCAAGTTTTTCAACCTTATATATACAGGGTATCAATCCATTGAATAACACAACAAAACAAACCGGGAAAATAAATTAGAAACTTCATGGCATTTCGTTTCACCACAAAAAAACACAAATAAAATAACGTTGTTTCCCCAAACGTATATAGCAGGATGAAGGGCGTTTAGGGGAGAAGTATGCATGGGAAGAGACATGCGTGCAAACTGGAAGAGAAGTGAGGGTGCGGTTGTAAAGAAAAGGGGAAGCGGCAAAAGGATAAAATAAATAATAATGCAAGGAAGTGGCTTTAGTCTTAGGGCGTGTAGTAAACCGGAGGAGATAGTACTACATATATTTAGAAGGAGCATGGGGTTTAAACTGAAAAGTGATGTGAAGAGGGATGTGGTGCGGGTGGATCATGAGTTGTGAAGTGGTAGAGTACGTAACGGTAATAGCATGTTTAATAAGGGGTTTTGTTTTCAAAATCAGTAAAACCAAATTGGCGGGGTGTTTTCATATGGATGGAGGACTGTCCGAACCTTGATCGTTGGGGAAGGTCAGAAATATTCGACAAAGGGGGTTCTTGTCTGGAGCTGAAGGTGTAAAAGGAAGAGACGCTGACTGGAGGAGTCACTGGCGGTTGCAGTTAAAAGGGTAAAGAAATGAAGAAGTGGCAAGTTCTTTTGGTGACATAGAGGTGGACGTTGTGATGCATAGTGAACAGAGGTGAGTTGCAGGAGGCACTGTCATGAAGCGGGATGAGTAACGTGAATGATGATGAAGGGTTGTATGGACGTAAAGAAAAAGAGAATGGCAAGAGCAAGTTGGTGTTTCACGTTTTGGGGCTATGTTTTCATTAAGGAGGGTCGTGTTTGCATGGAAGGTGAGAAGTGGTGCTTCAGTTCGGTGGTGAGTGGTTTCATACAAGGTGAATAAGGTTCGGGTAAAAGGAGAAATGTTTAGTGATTTACGTTTTTACTGTAATCCATTGGTATGTGAAATAAGGGACGCGAGGAAGAAGGGGGACTAGTGCAAACGGGTTGGATGAAGAGGAGGATTGGATCGTGAGTTTTAAAGGCTAAGTGGGCTCGGTTTACTTGAGTGAAGCCCAAAAACAAAACAAATTGGAGCCAGAGGAGAATGCCAGTGTTATTACTTTAAGGTTCAGTGGAGAATTTAGGGCGGTGGAAGGGACAAAGACGCGGCAGATGGGTTTGAAGATGCATTGGAAAATATAGGAGCAGTTTGTGAAGGAAAAAGAAGCAGCGTGTGTTATACTTGGAAATGGAGGCATCCCCGTTTCATGAAGGGAAGGCTTTCCACGGTGCAAACGCATGCACAGGGTAGTTTCGAAATGGAAGTAAAATCCTTGAGCAGAGGTTAGAGTTTGAACTGGTCGGAGCGATGGAAGACTCGGTTGTCTCAAGCATTGCCAATGATCAATCAAAGAGGGCGGGTTTTTGTTTATAGCCTTCACGAGATACAGGAGAAAGAAATCGATCTCCAAAAACCGACGATTAACAATTGCACGGATTTGGTCATGTTGGAATCATAACGAGCTGATCTACATTGTGGAACTGACTTCGCGGAGAACAGAGCTATTGGAATTTTGTAATCAAATTGGCTGACGCAAATCTTTATTTAACGGTTAACGCGCAAAGGTGAGTAAATTCACTGACTCTGTTTTATTTAAAATATTTTAATTATATTTTAAGTAATGATTGAATGTTGTGTGATGGTTGTTTAATCAGATTATAGTTAAATTGGTTGAAATATTATATATCGTTGCATATGTACACATCACCGGTTGGATACTGATTCCGTTGATTTTAATATCCCCTAGTATGAAATCAGTGATAATTGTTTGACTAACATCTGTGGATGCGGAAACCGGTTGGAGGGATCCAACCGGATTCCTCAGTATTTATATGTACTGTTTATTTTATATGCACTGTTTGAACCGTGTTGAATGGAAATTCAACGTTATGTTGATTTAATAAATAGACGATATCGATTAAGAAATAGCGACAGTCGACCATAGACCCATTTTGTTAAGAAGTTGATTGGCCGTCGGGCAAATCAATGAAGTCGATTATTAAAAAAAATTATGTTTTTATAATTAAAGTGAAGCTTTAAACTGTAATAGGAATTCTATTATAAACTAGTATTTTATTGTTCATTTTATAAAGTAAAATATTTGTTAATTAAATAATTGTTTCTTAAGTGGATCTCATTTAAAATGTTATTGAATTAAAGATGTCAAGATTTTTGTAACGGAAAAAGATGTCAAGATTTTTGTAACGGAAAGAAGTGTCGAGATTAGTATAAAGTGGAATATAGCAGCGTGTTGCAAGTTTTGAACTATAGCGATAAAATAACGTCGTTGACTAGGCTTACGTGTGACTGTTCTGTCGGGATTAGTTATAAAGGAGAATATTACAGCGTATGACAAGTTTTTGAACTATAGCAATAAATCAGCGCTGTTGACCAAACTTAAGCATGATTTTTTTATATAACACTACTCCCTAGGGAATGTAAACAGTTTGTTTTGAAATCCACTTATTCTAAAGTAATAAGTAACGATGATTATCCAAAGAGATATAAGAACGAGTAGAGGAAAATCGTTGTAGAAAACGATGACATCATTTCAATGGTCGAAATGTGTTTAGAACTAAATAAAACCATTACGATTTGGATTTTTAATTCGACGATGTCGAATATTATTTTTAGAAATTATATATGATATAATTCAGTGATGGACAAGGTGGTTAATATTTGGTTTGAAACCAATAAGTTATAATCGAATAGGAAATCGACATTTTAAGTGATAACTCTAAGAATAAATGAATAATATTCACATTTAAGTGGATAATGTTTTTTTAAAAAAGCAAATGTTATGCAGATACAATTGGTAATAATGGAAATTTGAAATGTTTTCCCATGGTAATATGGTATATTTTATAAAGCACAGAAAATAAGGAATATAGGCAAAATGGGAATGGCTTCGATGTTAATAACGTATATTTTCCAGAATATGCTAAAAGGAAAATTTATAATATTTGGAAATGTTCCGAGGAGTGTAAAGGGATAAATGGGTTTTAAGAAATATCTGTAAAGATATGGAAAATTAGAGATTTATGTTAAATAAAAAGGACCAGTGATAGTGTGATGTTAGTTGAACATTTGAATGGATGTTGTTTTTTCTTCGATAGTCAAATAACCGACTATCGAAGTGTTTTGACCATCGTTGTCAATACGAAGAGACAGGTTGGATATATTATCTGAAACCACTTCGTATAGGCATAAACGTTGCGAATTTGATTATGCTAAAGGCAATTGAAGACGGAGTGAAATGCAAGGGTCGTCCTGTCCCAGAATGGTGTTTTCTGTTTGTCCAGTCCCAGGACAACTTGTATGGACAAATGTCTGACAGAGTATTCCTAACGGTCATATAAGACGATCTTTTCAAGGTATTACGTCTGGTGGCAGAGAGATTCGTTTCTTTTAGCTTTTATACCCATAATATTTTTGGGAAGATCAACTAAGTATTTGATGGGTTTGACGATGTGGCATTCAAAGTATATGGTGGCCAGATTTTCTAAAAGATAGACGTAGCCTCAAGTTTTACTCCCAGGAAATGACAAAAATCGGGCAGGTAACATGGCTATGTGGGTCGCTCCCATTAGGGTGTATAATCACCTATCTAGAGAAATTCCTTTTGTTTATTACTCTATCGATTCTGCCCATTTGGGAAACGGTGGTTTGAGCCCAATCGTTGGTGATATACATTCGTTACACTCAAGAGAAATGAGTGGTCGGTCATGTGTGGGTCGGGCTGCAAGACGTTCTTGTCGAACCCAGTGTATTCGCCTCTAGAGATACACTATCGGCAGGTGGTCCATACATTGTCATAGTTGGAATCCAATCTCCAATAAGCGCCCTGCGGTTTTTGATTTTATACTATGTATGTAGAGCGTGAGATGCAAGCGTTCTACTATTTGGTTATTTACTTGATTAGACATTATTATAATATCACTGGATTTTGATATCAAAATATTTTGGGTTATAGTAAGGTTAAAATCGTCCATGTTTATGTGCGGGTTGGTCTTACTATTATCCTTTTGTTTCAAAAGGGATTTTCAAAGTTAAACTGTATGGTTGGAATTTACTCACACTAGTCCCATGACTGACCCAGAGTTATTTGGTTTATTTTTCCCTAAACTCTTGGGTGCCCAAATTTGTACGGCCATTCAAGTGTTTCAGGCTTTTACAGATACACTTGGAGGAGCTTGAAGCAGGAGTTTTCACTGTTGGTTTTTTAGAGTTATCCCGTTGTATCAAATGTTATGATGTACACTGATATGGTATGTATATAAAAAACAGATTTGTATTTCCAAGTTATGTTATATAATATATTTTATTCGTTCCGCTGTGAGATTCGTGTTTACTCTGATTTTGTTCAATTGTGTTCTTCTTCTTCTTCTTCTATTCTATTAGTTCTATCTCATCTTTCTCATCCTCTTATTTCTTTCTATTAATGATCTGAATTTTCATGCACTTTGAGCTGAATGTGTAGGATATTAGTCAGCTCAAATTGGTACGGATTTTTGGGTCGTTACAGTTGGTATCAGAGCTGAAGGTTAACTGATTACCTTGGTTCTATGGCGTAACTCAATAGAGATGGAGTTAGTAATACTCTAGATTGAGTATGAGTGTATATATATGAGCGCGTATTTGTAAATTGATATAAAACTGTTTTATATTGTGTTGACTAGTCAGGCGAGTGGTTTATGAATTCTGGTCGATACTGGATTGCGAACTGTATCGATAGGTGTTTCTAAACTCTTGAACAGAGTTATTCAACACGATATTGTTTATAAAGGCCGGGTAAATGAAATATTTTACCCAAAAATATATTTTTGATATAAAACAAATATATATTGGAATTATTATATATATTGGATGTGTTAAGTTGATAATATAATCGACTCAAATTATAATCGAGAAGGTTATAAACATCCAATCAGAATTTGTATTAAATATAAGATATAAAAACAAGATGAACCAAATCTGGATATAAGACGGAATTGGAATTAAAACCCTACAAACTTAGAAAGGTTTTGTAAATGAATTTTGAATTGAATATATGGAAAATTTAAATCCTGGGAGATATGAAATGTTTTCCAAGAACCGTGAAAGGTATTTTGAAGCAAAATTCAAAATGGAAGTGTTTTAAAATGAATTTTGAAAAGTAATATAGTATTGAACTCACTTTGATCACTGGAAAATAAATTCTGATGATGACGGCCGCATTATTATCAGTGTTCATTTTTGAATTCTTAGTGACGGATTACTACCAAAGAATTTTGTTTTTGAATTGTTTTGAGAAAACGAGTGGTTAAAAAATTCAAAAGTTTTGAATTTATATCATTATATGTAATTATATATTATTTCAAACTGATTTGAATTTGAACCCAGTAATTTGAATTCTGAAATTTAAAATTTGACTTATGGATTTAAGAGGATTGAAATGGTAAGAGCGGATAGATTAGAATTTAAGTTGGCAAGGAAATTGAATATGTGAAATAGGATTATGGATTAGAAACAAGATGGATTATCGAGTCAGGAATTGGAAGTGAGATTGAAATTGGAGTCTAGGAAGAAATTTGGCTTGTTAAAAGGGAATAATTGGGCAAGCTGGTTAGAGATAAATGTTTGGAATGCATGGATATATGCTAATGGAATAGCAAAAGGGAAGGAAAGGATTTGAATACCGACAAAAAGGTAGATGCTTAAATTATATTGAGTATGAAGTTTATGAACCAGTTTGGCAAGTCACGTGTGATCTATTTGATTTTCTGTTAAACAAGAGAAAGCCCAGTGAGGCAAGCTGTAGTAGTACCGGTTAAGCCGTGCGAAGGAGATGCTGGCAAAATCTATCGGAAATTTAAGACATAATGAAATTTTCAGAATTTCTAAAAGTATTCGTTCATAAGAAGAAATTAAATATAATTAAAGTTAGTCGATTCAATTGAAACCGAAAATTTGAAACTGAAGATAGAAAGTAAAAATCGATTTTTATCCAAATCAATTTGGATTATAGCATTTTCCCCATCTTAGCAATTTCGAGGACGAAATTATTTTATGGGGGAAGGAATGTAACGTCCCGCATTTTTATCGGTTTGTATTTGAGTATTTAAATCAATTTAAATATTGAATTCGTGTTATAAGTGGATTTTTATATTAAATAAAACGAATTTGAACGTATAAAAATATATAATTAATATAATCGGGCCCGTAGTATCGCGGCAGTTCGTAATTTAGCATTCTGAACTACAACTGAGTGTACAGGACCCGTTATTAGTCGGATTTCTTCGAAACAAGAAGCGTTGGAATCTGTTGAACAGTATCTTTCTAACAGAAGTGAAAAACCAAGATTCGTATTATAAATGAGAAGTTATGTCCAAATTAAATATTCAGAAAAACAGCGGCATATTCGTTTTTAGCCATAACGGTTTATTGGAAATAACTAGATATCGAATTCGAATTCGGACAAGGTTCTTTTGGGACATAGTGATAAATTAATTTTTAGAATTTTACTGTAATTTTAAATTAATTTAATACGCAACTTTTTTTTTGAAGTATTTTGCACCTTATATCGATATTTCGGTTTTCACAATATGAGTCAACCTACCAGTATTATTATATTTTTGGGATCGTGGCACCTCGCTGGACACGATCGTATTTTTATTTTTGTCCGCAGCCACCCGGACATGATCAAGATTTACGTAATATGGTACACTTAGATTTTTAAGAAAACAAAAATATAAGTCTTCACATCAAACAAGCCGAAACACAAAAAAAAATATAAATAAATATTGTGGCATGTTCCTACCTACCTATTACTTTCCGTTGAAGCAAACGAGTCATATCCTAAACCATACTCAATGAATTACCACCTGTGTTAAGTCAAATCACGTAGAGGAAAAGGGAATGGGGAATGCCAACCCAGTATGCTAACCTATGCTAAATCAAATCACAAAATAAAATATAATATGGGAAATGAAAACCTATCAAAATCATATCCTGAACCCGAAGACAACTCAAGATGCAAACCCATGCTTTCGAAATCAAAACAGCTATGAAAAGAAAGGAAGGAGCCGATGAAAAGAAAACACACCGCGTAGCTAACCTCTATCTATCGCCTACTACTGGCACCCAAGTTTTTCAACCTTATATATACAAGGTATCAATCCATTGAATAACACAACAAAACAAACCAGGAAAATAAATTAGAAACTTCATGGCATCTCGTTTCACCATACAAAAACACAAATAAAATAACGTTGTTTCCCTAAACGTATATAGTAGGATGAAGGGCGTTTAGAGGAGAAGTTTGCATGGGAAGAGACATGCGTGGAAACTGGAAGAGAAGTGAGGGTGCGGTTGTAAAGAAAAGGGGAAGCGGCGAAAGGATAAAATAAATAATAACGCAAGGAAGTGGCTTTAGTCTTAGGGCGTGTAGTAAACTGAAGGAGATAGTACTATATATATTTAGAAGGAGCATGGGGTTTAAACTGAAAAATGATGTGAAGAGGGATGTGGTGTGGGTGGATCATGAGTTGTGAAGTGGTGGAGTACTAATGGTAATAGCATGTTTAATACGGGGTTTTGTTTTCAAAATCAGTAAAAACAAATTGGTGGGGTGTTTTCATATGGATGGAGGTCTGTCTAAACCTTGATCGTTGGGGAAGGTCAGAAATATTCGACAAAAGGGGTTCTTGTCTGGAGCCGAAGGTGTAAAAGGAAGAGACGCTGACTGGAGGAGTCACTGGCGGTTGCAGTTAAAAGGGTAAAGAAATGAAGAAGTGGCATGTTCTTTTGGTGACATAGAGGTGAACGTTGTGATGCATGGTGAACAGAGGTGAGTTGCAGGAGGCACTGTCATGAAGCGGGATGAGTAACGTGAATGATGCTGAAGGGTTGTATGGACGTAAAGCAAAAGAGAATGGCAAGAGCAAGTTGGTGTTTCATGTTTTGGGGATGTGTTTTCATTAAGGAGGGACGTGTTTGCATGGAAGGTGAGAAGTGGTGCTTCAGTTCGGTGGTGAGTGGTTTCATACAAGGTGAATAAGGTTCGGGTAAAAGGAGAAATGTTTAGTGATTTACGTTTTTAATGTGATCCATTGGTTTATGAAATAAGGGACGCGAGGAAGAGGGGGACTAATGTAAACGGGTTGGATGAAGAGGTGGATTGGATCATGAGTTTTAAAGGCTGAGTGGGCTCGGTTTACTTGAGTGAAGCCCAAAAACAAAACAAATTGGAGCAAGAGGAGAATGCCAGTGTTATTCCTTTAAGGTTCAGTGGAGAATTTAGGGCGGTGGAAGGGAAAAAGGCGCGGCAGATGGGTTTGAAGATGCATTGGAAAATATAGGAGCAGTTTGTGAAGGAAAAAGAAGCAGCGTGTGTTATACTTGGAAATGGAGGCATCCCCGTTTCATGAAGGGAAGGCTTTCCACGGTGCAAACGCATGCACAGGGTAGTTTCGAAATGGCAGTAAAATCTTTGAGCAGAGGTCAGAGTTTGAACTGGTTGGAGCGATGGAAGACTCAGTTGTCTCAAGCATCGCCAATGATCAGTCAAAGAGGGCGAGTTTTTGTTTATAGCCTTCGCGAGATACAGGAGAAAGAAATCGATCGCCATAAACCGACGATTAACAATTGCACGGATTTGGTCACGTTGGAATCATAACGAGCTGATCTACATTGTGGAACTGACTTCGCGGAGAACAGAGCTATTGGAATTTCGTGATCAAATCGGCTGACGCAAATCGTTATTTAACGGTTAACGCGCAAAGGTGAGTAAATTCACTGACTCTGTTTTATTTAAAATATTTTAATTATATTTTAAATAATGATTGAATGTTGTGTGATGGTTGTTTAGGCAGATTATAGTTAAATTGGTTGAACCGGTTGGAAACTGATTCCATCGATTTTAATATCCCCAGTATGAAATCAGTGATAATTGTTTGACTAACATCTGTGGATGCGGAAACCGGTTGGAGGGATCGAACAGGATTCCTCAGTATTTATATGTACTGTTTGTTTTATATGCACTGTTTGAACCGTGTTGAATGGAAATTCAACGTTATGTTGATTTAATAAATAGACGATATCGATTAAGAAATAGCGACAGTCGACCATAGACCCATTTTGTTAAGAAGTTGATTGGCCGTCAGGCAAATCAATGAAGTCGATTATAAAAAAAATAGATTTTTATAATTAAAGCGAAGCTTTAAACTGTAATAGGAATTCTATTATAAACTGGTATTTTATAGTTCATTTTATAAAGTAAAATATTTGTTAATTAAATAATTGTTTCTTAAGTGGACCTCATTTAAAATGTTATTGAATTAAAGATGTCAAGATTCTTGTAACGGAAAAAGATGTCAAGATTTTTGTAACGGAAAGAAGTGTCGAGATTAGTATAAAGTGGAATATAGCAGCGTGTTGCAAGTTTTGAACTATAGCGATAAAATAACGCTGTTGACTAGGCTTAAGTGTGACTGTTCAGTCGAGATTAGTTACAAAGGAGAATATTACAGCGTATGACAAGTTTTTGAACTATAGCGATAAATCAGCGTTGTTGACCAAACTTAAGCATGATTTTTTTTATATAACACTACTCCCTAGGGAATGTAAACAATTTGTTTTGAAATCCACTTATTCTAAAGTAATAAGTAATGATGATTATCCAAAGAGATATAAGAATGAGTAGAGGAAAATCGTTGTAGAAAACGATGACATCATTTCAATGGTCAAAATGTGTTTAGAACTAAATAAAACCATTACGATTTGGATTTTTAATTCGACGATGTCGAATATTATTTTTAGAAATTATATATGATATAATTCAGAGATGGACAAGGTGGTTAATATTTGGTTTCAAACCAATAAGTTATAATCGAATAGGATATCGACATTTTAAGTGATAAATCTGAGAATAAGAAGTCTACGTGCAAATGGTATTTAGTATTTAAATGAAGATCTATTTGATAAATGGGTTAAATTTCTAAATGAATAATATTCACATTTAAGTGGATAATGTTTTTTTAAAAAAAGTAAATGTTATGCAGATAAAAATGGTAATAATGGAAATTTGAAATGTTTTCCCATTGTAATAAGGTATATTTTATAAAGCACAAAAAATAAGGAATATGGGCAAAATGGGAATGGCTTCGATGTTAATAACATATATTTTCTAGAATATGCTAAAAGGAAAATTTATAATATTTGGAAATGTTCCAAGGAGTGTAAAGGGATAAATGGGTTTTAAGAAATATCTACAAAGATATGGAAAATTGGGAAATTTATGTTAAATAAAAAGGACCAGTGATTGTGTGATGTTAGTTGAACATTTGAATGGATTTTGTTTTTTACTTTGATAGTCAAATAACCGACTATCGAAGTGTTTTGACCATCGTTGTCAATACGAAGAGACCGGTTGGATATATTATCTGAAACCACTTCGTATAGGCTTAAACGTTGCGAATTTGATTATGCTAAAGGCATTTGAAGACGGAGTGAAATGCAAGGGTCGTCCTATCCCAGAATAGTGTTTTCTGTTTGTCCAGTCCCAGGATAACTTGTATGGACGAATGTCTGACAGAGTATTCCTAACGGTCACATAAGACGATCTTTTCAAGGTATTACGTCTGGTGGTAGAGAGATTTGTTTCTTTTAGCTTTTATACCCGTAATATTTTTGGGAAGAACAACTGGTGATTTGATGGGTTTGACGATGTGTCATTCAAAGTATATGGTGGCCAAATGTTCTAAAAGATATACGTAGCCTCATGTTTTACTCCAAGGAAATGACAAAAATCGAGCAAGTAACATGGATATGTGGGTCGCTCCCATTAGGGTGTATAATCACCTATCTAGAGAAATTCCTTTTGTTTATTACTCTGTCGATTCTTCCAATTCGGGAAATGGTGGTTTGAGCCCAACCGTTGGTGATATACATTCGATACACTCAAGATTAATGAGGGGTCGGTCATGTGTGGGCCGGGCTGCAAGACGTTCTTGTTGAACCCAGTGTATTCGCCCCTAGAGATACACTATCGGCAGGTGGTCCCATACTTTGTCATAGTTGGAATCCAATCTCCAATAAGCGCTCTGCGGTTTTTGATTTTATACTATGTATGTAGAGCGTGAGATGCAAGCGTTCTACTATTTGGTTATTTACTTGATTAGACATTATTATAATATCACTGGATTTTGATATCAAAAAATTTTGGGTTATAGTAAGGTTAAAACCGTCCATGTTTATGGGTGGGTTGGTCTTACTATTATCCTTTTGTTTCAAAAGGGATTTTCAAAGTTAAACAGTATGGTTGGAATTTACTCACACCAATTCCATGACTGACCCAAAGTTATTTTGTTTATTTTCCCTAAACTCTTGGGTGCCCAAATTTGTACAGAAAGTCAAGTGTTTCAGGCTTTTACAGATACACTTGGAGGAGCTTGAAGCAGGAGTCTTCACTGTTGGTTATTTAGAGTTATCCCACTATATCAAATGTTATGATGTACACTGATATGGTATGTATATAAAAAACAGATTTGTATTTCAAAGTTATGTTATATAATATATTTTATTCGTTCCTCTGTGAAATTCGTGTTTACTCTGATTTTGTTCAGCTGTGTTCTTCTTCTTCTATTCTATTAGTTCTATCTTATCTTTCTCATCCTCTTATTTCTTTCTATTAATGATCTGAATTTTCGTGCACTTTGAGCTGAATGTGTAGGATATTAGTTAGCTCAAATTGGTACGGATTTTCGGGTCGTTACAAAAAATGAACATTTTGTTTCAACTAAGCTATTTTGTCAAAAATGAGTATTTTGTTTCAACTAAACTAATTTGTCAAAAATGTTCATCTTGTTTCAATTAAGCTAAGTTGTCAAATATGTTCGTTTTGTTTTAACTAAATTATTTTGACAAAATGTATATTTTGATTCAACTAATCTATTTTGACAAAAAGTACATTTTGATCTAACTAATCTATTTTGACAAAATGTATACTTTTGTTTCAACCATTCTAATTTGACAAAAATGAATATTTTTGTTCAACTAAACTATTTTGACAAAAATGTACACTTTGATTCAACTATAAAAATGATAATTTTTGTTTCACTATCTTCTTACAACAAAATGTCATTTTTATTTCAACTATTTTGTTACAACAAAATGTCCTTTTTATTTTCAGCTATTTTGATTTGACAGAAACGACAAATTTAATTCAACAATTATATTTTGTCAAAAATGTCAATTTTGATCCAATTATTATACATTGACAAAAATGATAATTTTAATTCCATTATTCTAATTTGACAAAAACGATAATTTTTTATTCAACTATTCTAATTAACAAAAATGATGATTTTTTTAACTCAATTCTAATTAACAGAAATGTTAATTTTTGTTTAACTCAATTCTAGCCAACAAAAATGTTAATTTTTGTTTCAACTAATCTAATTAACAAAAATTATAATTTTGGTTTAACACAATTCTAGTTAACAAAAATGTTAATTTTTGATTCAACCAATCTAATTAACAAAAATGATAATTTTTGTTTAACATAATTCTAATTAACAAAAATGTTTTTGATTCAACTAATCTAATTAACAAAAATGATAATTTTTGTTTAACACAATTCTAATTAACAAAAATGTTAATTTTTGATTCAACTAATCTAATTAACAAAAATGATAATTTTTGTTTAACACAATTCTTATTAACAAAAATGTTAATTTTTAATTCAACTAATCTAATTAACAAAAATGATCAAGTCAAAAGTTCTACAAAACACATCAATCACAGATCAAATCATGTATGATAATCAATAGAATATTACAACGTATGAGTAATACCACAATTATTATTAATAAATTTTAACTATATATATAGGTAGAATTTCTCACAGTCGGTTTTAATTCTGAATAATTCAGATTTGAAATTTGTCCAAAGTCTGATCTGCCCCAAATCCATTCTAATCAATCCAGAAATGTAGATCTCGAACTCACGATCGCAACGCTTCTGAAATTATTCAATTCCGACTTCGTATGCATTAGTTATGAATTAATATAAGTGGATAACATTTTAAAATAATAAATTAAAAAATAAAAAAGGGAAAATACCCTTTCTTCTTCCACTCAGAATCAAGGCCGCAACTTTTCAAACTTTGTTCAAAATTATGTCTTAGTTTTAATTCCGGTCAGTGAAGGGGGAGGTCGATCAGGCACTGCCACGTCAAAGTGCTAGGGGAGACGCACCAATGCTGGAAGTGGGGCCCAGCTCGGTGATGCAACGGAGGAGGAATTCCGGTCGAAAGTCGGCGGGTTTACGGACTCGGCTCTCGAGGTACGTGCAACTATAAGTAACGAACCAGGTATGGATGTGGAGAGGAAGAAATTCTTTACAAAATCTTCCAAAGGACTGATGGATTTTATTGTGTGGATTAGAAGAACTTAGTGGAGGAAGAAAGAATGATCTCGGCTATGGAAATATAAGGATGGCGGCTGTAGAATAGTATATTAGGGTTTTTATTAATCTATTATTTATAATAAAATAATATTAAATCCTCATAATTATTAGTTTTAGCCCATTAATCCTTTTTAGCTCCAATTTCAGCCCAACGAAAGTTGTTCCAACCCAAATGCCCCCGTTCCGGACACAATGGGTTAGGTCCCGTCAGCCCAATCGATCATCTTCAATCTGTTTTCTTTAAATTTAAATTTAAATCATTTATTTATTTAATTCTATCATGCATTTAAATTTACCGAGGCCACATACATACTCCAAAAATTCTTGAAAAATAAACCTAGCTATGTTTTGGCGATACGGTCCTAATAAAATTAATTTCGTGGAATTTGGAGAACGTTTGAAAAATGGCCTTTTTAACGGTCGATTAAATTCAATAGAAATTATCGAACACAGTTTAATTTACCACGCTTACATATTAATTCCAAAAATTATGGAAAATTAAACTTAGCAATAATTTGACATTACGGGTCCGACAAAAATGGTTTCGTCAAAAACGGAGGTCGTTTCTAAAATGGCCATTTACACGGGCTATATATTATATTAAATTCCTAGCGACTATTCTGAATATTCAACTAGCCATTACTTTTTATTCCCGCTATGAAATTTCAATTTTTCAGATTCGATAGAAAGATATAATTAAACAGATTTCAATATTTCTAGTTTTACTGAAATCCAATTTATATTGAATCATGTACATTCAGTCAAAGTTTAAATTCAAATTTTCAAACTACCGCGCTATTTCTAACTCCTTTTAAATTTTAAATAAATATATTCGTTCTAAATTGGATTTAAAAAAAATTTTAAATTGTTATTATTTAAAATAAATTATTTTAACTATTTAAATTCATTAAAATAGCCAAAATAAATTTTTTAAATTGGTTATGATTTCCCGGGTTGTTATAATCTTCCCCACTTAAAAACTTTTCGTCCCCGAAAAGGAATCAATAGTAAAGTAGGAAACAAAACGGAAAATGCAACATATTGTAAATGTACCTCAACGTAAGAGTTACTCGGAGATGTCCACTCTGCACTTGGGATAAGCCTATTTGATGTTATCCTCGATCTCCCATGTACAGTCTCTAGGATCCCCGCTCCACTGCACTTTGACTAAGTGGATCCTCACGTTCCTTAGAACTCGGGTCTCTTTGCCAACAATTTTCACTGGCTCCCTCCTTACTGCTAAGCTCAGGGTAATCTCCAAATCTTGTTGTGCTGCTTCCTCCACAATCAAGTCTGGATCATGTACATGCTTCCAGAGTTGAGACACATGGAATATATCATGCACCTCTGGCAACCAGTCAAGAAACTGCACCCTAAAAGCGAGAGTTCCAATCCTTTCGAGAATAGAAAATGGACCAATGAATCTCGGTGCCAACTTCCCAGTCTTCCCAAAATGAACTACACCTCTCAGTGGGGAACCCTGAAGTATACATAATCGCCGACAGAGAATTGTAAATCCCTTTTTTCGTGAGTCTGCATAGCTCTTCTGTTGGCTCTGAGCAATCAGTAGTCGCTTCTTAATGAAATCAACTTTATCTGTTGCTTCATGAATCATGTCGGGACCCAATACTAATCGTTTCCTGGTTCCACCCAACATGTGGGAGATCTGCATGGCCTGCCATATAATGCTTCAAATGGCGATATCTGCAATCTTGCTTGGTAACTGTTATTTTAAGAGAACTCAACTAAGTCCGAGTGATCTTCCCATGACCCGCCAAAATCAAGAATGCATGCTCGCATCAAGTCTTCTAATATGCGGTTCACCCTCTCAGTCTGGCCATCTGTCTGAGGATGATAAGCGGTGCTTAGATTCAACTTTGTCCCTAGCTCTTCTTGGAATGCTTCCCAGAATTTACTGGCAAATATCGAATCACGATCACTAATAATGCTACTGGGAACTCCATGTAATCTGACAATCTCTCTGAAATAAAGCTGCGCCATACTTCGAGTTATTCTATTGGATCCGACAGGGATAAAATGGGCGGTCTTCATGAAGCGATCTATAATTGCCCATATACTGTCATTCCATTTTCTGGTTCGGGGCAAGCCATCAATGAAATCCATAGAAATCTGGTCCCACTTCCAACTTGGAACCTCTAGCGGTTGCAATAATCCTGCGAGCTTCTGTTGATCGCTTTTGACTTGTTGACAGGTGGAACATCTGCAAACATATATGGAAATGTCCCTCTTCACAGATCTCCACCAAAATGTGCGCTTGAGG
Source organism: Allium sativum (assembly GCA_030737875.1). Lineage (NCBI taxonomy): Eukaryota > Viridiplantae > Streptophyta > Magnoliopsida > Asparagales > Amaryllidaceae > Allium > Allium sativum. The sequence goes on from CM060926.1 coordinate 859,599,447, forward strand.
TCATGATACATCTTGCTTACCCCTGGATGAATACTAAGCTTAGATTTATGACATTCATCCATTACTTCCTTTCTGAGCTCAGGAAGGTTCGGAACACAAATTCAGCCTAACAGTCTCAAGACCCCTTTGTTGTCAATCTGGAAACTCGTGGGTTTGCCTTCCCAAACTCTTTTGCTAATTCTCTAAATAAATTCATCATTTTTCTAAAGAGCAGAGATCTTATCAATCAAGGAAGGTGTAATAATGATATTGGAGATGATAAGATTGGCGCTGGCCACATTCTTTCTACTGAGCGCATCGGCTACAAAATTGGCTTTCCCTGGAGTATATAAGATGTCCAGATCATAGGCCGGAAGAAATTCTAACCAACGTTGCTGCCTCAAATTCAAATCCCTTTGGGTGAACAGATATTTCAAGGATTTATTATCAGTATATAATTCGAACTTCTCACCCAAAAGATAGTGCCGACATATCTTTAAAGCAAACACGATGGCCATTAACTCAAGATCATGAGTGGGGTATCTCTTCTCATTCGGTTTCAACTGACGGCTAGCATATGCAACTACTTTGCCTCATTGCATTAACACCGCACCAATGCCCTCAATAAAAGCATCAGTACAGACTGTCAAATCTTGGTTGCCATCAATAATGGTCAACACGGGAGCAGTGGTCAACCTCATTTTTAGCTCTTGGAAAGCTGCCTTACATTCGGGTGTCCAGTTAAACTTCGTATGCTTCTTGGTCAGCTTCGTCAATGGACAAGATAGTTTCGAAAAATCTTTAACGAATTTCCGATAATAGCCAGAAAATCCTAAGAAACTCTGACTTCTGTAGGAGTGCTAGGCTACTTCCAATCTTAGATGGCTGAGATCATGCCTGGGTCCACTAAAATGCCTTTCTTCGATACAACATGACCAAGGAACTTCACCTCTTCTTGGTATAATACGCATTTAGAGAATTTGGCTTTCAACACATTCTTTCTCAGAATTTCCAAAACTTGCTTCAGATGCTTTTCATGCTCAGTAGCGGATTTAGAAAAGATTAAGATATCATCGATGAAAACCAACACGAATTTATTCAAGACATCCCGGAATACTCTGTTCATCAGATCGATAGAGTAGGCAGGAGCGTTACATAAGCCGAACGGCATTACTAGCCATTCATAGAATAAGTCTGGCCCTCTGAAAGCTATCAAAGGAACACATTTTTCGGCAATGCGCAATTGATGGAAACCTGTAGCTAGGTCCATTCCAGAGAATACTTGCGCCCCATTCAAGCGATCCAATAGATCATCAATACGCGGCAACGAATATTTTTTTTCGGCATTTGTTTATTGAGGTCGTGGTAATCCACACATAGTCTGAGAGTACCGTTTGACTTTGGGACAAACACCACAGCTGCACCCCAATTTGAGAAGATAGACCTGACCAAATCCTTCAACCAAAGCTGTTTAGTTTGAATGCTCAGCTCCTCTTTTTCTTTCAACGTCATTCTCCAAATAGGATGCACAACTGGCATTGCATTCGGAACTAAGTCAATCCTAAAGTCGATTTCTCTATGCGGAGGTAAGCTATCAACTTCTTCAAACACGTCTGCATAATCTTTAACGACAGGAATATCCTCAATAGAAGCAGGAGTAACTTCTAGAGAAGACTAGAATTCTTTCCTATCTGTGGCTGATCCGAATAATATCTCCAAATTTGGTTTTAATTTTAACTATTCTTTCTGCGCATAGTAACTCAGCCTCATACTTTGCTAGCCAACCCAAACCCAGTATGATATCATATCCGGAAAAACTCAAAACGATCAAGTCAAAAGGGAACTGGTAATAAGAGTAAGAAACAGGCACTCTACAATGCTGATCGAGAATAAGTGAACCTCTTATCAGACTATGGGCTCTAATCGATTCTTTAAGTTTTCTTGGTTTTAGTTTTAACTTCTTAATTGTGTCACTAGAAATGAAACTTCACGATGCACTAGTGTCAAACAATACTGTAATAGGAATGTTTTTAATAGTAAGGGTACCTCCTAAAACATCGGGTTTACCTGCTCTCTCGGAAGAAGCTGGTGCAGGTGCTTCATCGTATACATGAGCCACTTGAGAATTCTTCAGCAATGGGCAGTTTGGTTTGATGTGCCCCTTCTTATGACAATTGTAGCACTCCCTCTGATCCTGGGAAATCTGACTAGTCCCAGACTCATTTCTCCTTGGCCTCTTTGGAGCTCGGCATTCGTAATCAAAGTGTCCCATCTTCTGGCAGTTAAAGCATCTCGCCTTGGCCTTTTTACTTCCGTGAGGCTTAGAGGCTGAAGAGTTTCTCGCCTTCGGTTTCTTGTCATACTGCTTCCTCTTGTTGTTATTTTGATTCTTCTCCCGATCTTGCTTAGAATTCCTGTCATTTTCTTCATATCGACATACCATCTCGACACCTCATTAAATGGAAGCTTAATATGTGATGTCACTCTGCTCAGATACTTCCTTGAAAGGCCATTAATAAATCTCTTATTCTTCTGGAACCGGTCCTGAATAATTCAGGAGCATAGCATGAAAGCTCTTCAAATTTCCGCACATACTTAAAAACGGTCTTATATTCTTGTTGCAAATTGGAAAACTGGTCGTGAAGGTGCTCTGCATCTCGCGGAGGAATAAATTTCTCATTAAAGAGTTATTTGAATTTCGTCCAAGACATGTCGGTCTCATTATTTCCATTATGACAGTCTACCACCAATTTTGAGCCTCATCCTTCAATAGTCACGATTCCATGAAATGCTTACGGTGGTCTTCAAGTTCTAAGCCTCCAAATATCTTCTCACAAGTCTTTAGCCATGCTTGAGCTTCCATCACTGTCTCTCGACCTATGAACGACACACCACCTAAATTCCTGAACTTCTTGGCTACCTTGTCCAGGTCAAAAGGCTGTGGGGGTGGAGGTGGTGGTTGCGCTACAGCCTCGGGATTGGGCTGCTCCTGAACAATGAGGGTTTCATCCCTTCCTGGTCCTCGGGCTCTCGCTCTAATGCTCATTTTCAGTCAGTTCTGTACCATCAAGGAAAGAGTCAGGCCAATAGAAATGATAATTTTAAGGGAGGGTAAAAGTAAAGGTCATATGGAAAGATGATGATGTAATGACTGATTAATATGTGCTATTCTGCTGTGCTCTTTCTAGGACATTACTAATCATATCTCTAATGAGCTACTCGCCTTAGAATACTGCTAAGTCTATCTAGACGAATTGTTTTAAATATGTTTTACTACGAAGCTAAGGTTAACCTTTAGCTCTGATACCAACTGTGATAACCCTAAACTTCTGTAGTACGAAAGCAAGGATAATCATTGGAATATAACATATTTAAAACAACAACAGATCTCAGATAACAGCATAATATATAAACCATTGCAGCGGAAATAGAAATGTCATCAACATCACAACACCAGAACATCAGAGTGGCACAACTATAGGATAAAACTTAGCATATAGAAAGTCTCAGCAAATAGAAATAAGTCTAGAACTCCATCAAGTACATCATAGATAAAGAATGTCTAAATGTCTCAAAATAGAAACAAAAGATAAAAATGATCTTCGTCTTCCTTCCACGAGCATACTCCAATCCAGCATATGTCCAAAATAACCTGAACCTATCACTTGGCTGCCCATGTGAAAAAGAGGGCACCCGAGTTTGCAAACTGAAACAAACTACGAGTCAGTCATGGGGCTGGTATGAGAAATCTTTCCTAACTAATATAACGATATGGAAAATCACAGGACAACGCCGCTAATGCAGATCAGGTTTACTCCATTTGATTGCCAGTGCATAAATTAAATAAATTTTTATTCAAAACAACGCAATGCTTCTTAGAAAAATGAAATCATTATAAGACTCAAGTCCCATCACACAATGCAACGCAAACCAAAGGATAGAGTTTTACCTTATAATGATCAAACATGCTTGATACGTAGAAAATAAAATTTTAATATTATTATTAGTGTCTAATCAGTTTTAAAAATATATCAACGTAAATGTATCAATCCTAAACGGCATAGCTACCATATACTATGTCGCCATATATAGGTTTACAATCAAAACTGTAATGTCGTATTGGAAATTGGGTTTCCATCATGAGTCAAGGCTAGGGATGATCTCCTTAACGATTTGAGACACTCTAGCAAATGTCTCAGGATCCCCCGCAGTGAACCCTTGGATCTTGCAGGGCTGATCCACAAATCTACCTTAGTGGATTGGCAATTCCTGAACACACGTTTCCCGGTCCTATTGAACCTATAATTTGGTCACTATCGACCAATAAATCCGAGGTACCTCATAATCCATCAACCACATAAGTAATATGTCAGGGCTCGCAAAACCCTGATACCACTTCTAGCTAGAAATAAACGTGTGCAATCCATGCGTTCCCTTGCCCCGTTTCTGACTCTTACCGGAGTGTGAGGCTCGCGAAGTAATGTTGTACACAAAGCTACGCCTAAACAGGCCATGCTTTTATCATCAACCACAAGGCTCTGCTTTTCGACAAAAGCCACGATCATTTGCTTCTTGGTATGCCACAATGGCAATCCACGCCATGCGATCGATAACTACCAATGTATAACCTCTGAGCTCGTGCGTCTCAGAGAAGGGTGTTAAGCAAGAGAATAAATTCTCCGCCACCAGACAGATATATATTAAATAGAAATCAATTTACATGGAATGAAATCCAATGTCAAACACACATCCATTTACAAGTCCGTTCTGGGTCTAAACAAAACCAAAGGCACCTTATTCCTTGTCCCGTATGTCCAATACGGTAGAGAGGTGCTCGCATATCTGAACAATCAACAAGTACATCCGGACAAATACCACTTTAACCCTTTACTGGGGATACCCAATGTCGGGCATCAGTAGTCATCTATTTCGATGTGAAGATCATCGGTCTTCAATCACCGTCTTCAAAATCTTCGATTTAAATCATCGTATAATTATTTGAAATGAGATTGAACTCGGTCTTTTCAAATAATTCTCACATATATATAATTTAAACCATTTCATATCGTTAGTATTATTTTATAACGATTTATCGTTATTTTATTTATATAAAAATAACCCAATTTAATTTAACAACGCTTCGGGTCAATAGGCGGCCCTGGCGCTGCTTTTACCCAAATTTGATTTACACAATTCTCGAAATCTAACCATTGGATTTTGACAAAATTTACATCGTTGGAAAGACCTTCCCAAAGCGATCCTAACGGTTCTGGTTTTGGGAAAATCTGGCGGTCGGATCTTTCGGTATAATCGTTTAAAATTACGAATACGAAACGCGAACTACCGCGCGTGATTCGTTTAATTTTAATTTTAATTTATATACATATAATTATATATATAAATCACTCGACGATTTCACCAGCGTGTTGACCATGCCAAATAAAAGAATGTTTTATTTTGCATAACCATTTCTACATGTTTTGTGATGTCAAATAAAATGTATTTTATTTACATGACATTTTTCTAATGACTAATAAAAAGATAATTTTTATTTGTACTTCTAATTTTAACTTTAACAAATAAAAAGAAATATTTTATTTTATATAGTTTCAATGTATGTTTTGACAATAAGAATAATTCTTTAACTTACATACAAATTCTAATGTATATTGTGACAATAAAAATGATTCTTTAGTTTACATACGAATTCTAATATATGTTGTGACAATAAAAAAAACGATTCTTCAATTAACATACATATTCTAATGTATGTTGTGATAATAAAAATGATTCTTTAATTAACATACAAATTCTAATGTATGTTGTGACAATAAACATGATTCTTTAATTAACATACAAATTCTAATGTATGTTGTGACAATAAAAATGATTCTTTAATTAACATACAAATTCTAATGTATGTTGTGACAATAAAAATGATTCTTATATTCGCATACAAAGTCTATTTCAACAAAATGCCTATAAAGTGATACCTTTATTTTTTTTGACAATTCTAGTTCAACAAAACGATTAAAAAGTGATTCACTCATTTTGTTGACAATTCTATTTCAGCAAAATGATTAAAATGATATTTTCATTTTTGTTGACAATTCCATTTCAACAAAATGATTAAAATGATATTTTCATTTATGTTGACAATTCTATTTCAACAAAATGATTAAAATGTTATTTTCATTTTTGTTGACAATTCCATTTCAACAAAATGATTAAAATGATATTTTCATTTTTCTTGTTGACAATTCTATTTCAACAAAATGATTAAAATGATATTTTCATTTTGTTAACAATTCTATTTCAACAAAATGATTAAAATGATATTTTCATTTTGTTAACAATTCTAGTTTAACAAAAAGAATAAAAAGTGATGGTGGCATTTATGTTGACAATTCTAGTTTGACAAAATTAATATTTTTGCTCAAACACAAATCTATTTAATCAAAATATTATTTTTGTTATAACTCAAATTTATTTAACAAAAATATAATTTTTGTTATAGCCCAAATCTATTTAACCAAAGTGTAATTTTTGTTTTCAACCATCATATTTTGTCAAAATTTAAATTTTTGTTTCAACTAATATATTTTGACAAAAATGTACATTTTGTTTCAAATAATATGTATTGACAAAATGTATATTTTATTTCAACTAATATGTTTTGACAAATTGTATATTTTGTTTCAACTAATATGTTTTGACAAAAACGTACATTTTGTTAAAACTAAACTATTTTGTCAAAAATGAGTATTTTGGTTCAACTAAACTAATTGTCAAAAATGTTCATCTTGTTTCAACTAAACTAATTTGTCAAAAATGTTCATTTTATTTTAACTAAACTATTTTGACAAAATGTATATTTTGACTCAACTAATCTATTTTGACAAAAAGTACATTTGGTCCAACTAATCTATTTTGACAAAATGTATACTTTTGTTTCAACCATTCTAATTTGACAAAAACGAATATTTTTGTTCAACTAAACTATTTTGACAAAAATGTATATTTTGATTCAACTATAAAAATGATAATTTTTGTTTCACTATCTTCTTACAACAAAATGTCCTTTTTATTTCAACTATTTTGTTACAACAAAATGTCCTTTTTATTTTCAACTATTTTGATTTGACAAAAATGACAAATTTAATTCAACAATTATATTTTGTCAAAATTGTCAATTTTGATCCAATAATTATATTTTGACAAAAATGAACATTTTAGTCTCATTATTCTAATTTGACAAAAATGATAATTTTTTATTCTACTATTCTAATTAACAAAAATGATGACTTTTGTTTAACTCAATTCTAATTAACAAAAATGTTGATTTTTGTTTAACTCAATTCTAATTAATAAAAATGTTAATTTTTGTTTCAACTAATCTAATTAAAGAAAATGGTAATTTTTGTTTAACACAATTCTAATTAACGAAAATGTTAATTTTTGATTCAACTTATCTAATTAACAAAAATTATAATTTTTTTATAACACAATTCTAGTTAACAAAAATGTTAATTTTTGATTCAACTAATCTAATTAACAAAAATGATAATTTTTGTTTAACACAGTTCTAATTAACAAAAATGTTAATTTTTGATTCAAATAATCTAATTGACAAAAATGATAATTTTTGTTTAACAAAATTTTAATTACCAAAAATGTTAATTTTTGATTCAACTAATCTAATTAACAAAAATGATAATTTTTGTTTAACACAGTTCTAATTAACGATAATTTTTTATTCAACCAATCTAATTAACGAAAATGATAATTTTTGTTTAACACAATTCTAATTAAGAAAAATGTTAATTTTTATTCAACTAATCTAATTAACAAAATTGATCAAGTCAACTGATTTACATAACACCTCAATCACAGATCAAATCACGTATGATAGTCAATAGAATATTACACCGTATGAGTATTACCACAATTATGATTAATTAGTTTTAATTATATATATAAAGTAGAATTTCTCACAGTCGGTTTTAATTCTGAATAATTCAGATTTGAAATTTGTCCACAATCTGATCTACTCCAATTTGTTCTAATCAGTCTAGAAATGTAGATCTCGGACTCACGATCGCAACGCTTCTGAAATTATTCAATTCCGAGTTCGTATGCATTTGTTTTGAATTAATATAGGTTGATAACATTTTAAAATAATTAATTAAAAAATAAAAAAGGGAAAATACCCTTTCTTCTAACACTCAGAATCAAGGCCGCAACTTTTCAAACTTTGTTCAAAACTAGGTCTCAGTTTTAATTCCTATCAGTGAAGGGAGAGGCCGATCAGGCACTGCCACGTCAGAGTGCTAGGGGCGGTGCACCAATGCTGGAAGTGGAGCCCAGCTCGGTGGTGCGACGGAGGAGGAATTCTGGTCGAAAGTCGGCGGGTTTAGGGGCTCGGTTCTCGAGGTACGTGCAACTACAGGTAACGAACTGGGTATGGTTGTAGAGAGGAAGAAATTCTTCCAAAGGACTGATGGATTTTATTGTATGGATTAGAAGAAATTAGTGGAGGAAGAAAGAACGATCTCAGTTGTAACACCCCGTATTTTTTATGAATATTAAATTTGGCAAAATGAAGAATACTTAATTTTTACAAGAAGAATTAAGTAAAACAGACTATACCATTGCGTTCGTCTCAAAATTCTGGTCAAGATGGACCTAAAGTTTGGTTTAAACGGATAATGTATGAGAAAGTTAGGGACCTAGGAAGTTTGTATACATATAAGGGGAATGTATGTATGTATACATATATATATTAATAAAATAAAATAAAATCAACCTAAAATTCAAGAAAAAAAATTCAAAACAGCAGAAGCGGCAAGGAAAAACGCCGAACCGACCTGTTTTTTTGGTCGATCTAAGCCCCGCTAGGTCGACCCGGGGTCGACTCAGGGTGTTTGGAATTGGTCCCATCGGCCCAGAATGGCCTGTGCGAATTCTTGTGTTTTAGGGCATATGTGGCGTTCTCTGAATAGCCTGGTGACGCATTTTGTTGGATTAGATGGTTTGGATGGATCCTATGTTGCTTTAAAGTCTCTAATTAATCCAACACATCTATATAATCACATCTAAACTAAACCCTCATCTAAGCTAAAATCATTCATGAGCCTATATGCTGCCGCATCCTAAACTAACCTAGCCTCCATCATAACAAATCAAATTCAAGCTAGAAGATAAAAATCAACGTCTACATCAAGGGTTAAGATTAACAAATTCAGAAATCAGATCCCAGAATTCAAGATCCGTTCTTTTTTGTCAGTGCTAGTCACTTTTAGGTTTAAATAGATAAATGTGAATCGTAGTAGACTATGAATTAGGTATATGCTGTAAATCATGAACTTATGCAAGCATACTATGTCATTTTCCCTTGATCTAATATATGGACATTCTACTATGTTTCCTATGTGAATCTTGAATTACAATTATATTGTGGTACATGTGAACTTGTTAATACAGTTCTAACTTTCTAGATCTGATTATGGTGATTCGATATGATGTTTATATGAACATTGATTTGTAACCATGTTATGATGATTGTACATCCATTAATTTGACATTACTTGGATCTAGATTTTGGTGTTAGTCACCTTTCACTTGCTATATTATGACACCTTGGTATATGTGGTAAACTTGACATGAGAATCTAAACCTGTTATTATGCCACCCTGTCTATGTTAGATTTAGGTAATTGGACAACTAATATTGAATCTAGATCTTATTATGCTTGCCTAAACACAAGTTATTAATTTGATGTCCGCTTTATTATTATAATTATCACATGTCCATTCGCTTAGTTACTATGCCAGTTATGTTAATATTTATGCCAAAACATGTTGAACTGTCACCATTATCATGTTCCCTTTTATTGTTTTGACAAGGCAACTTTATATCCTCGATGCCGCAAAAATAAGTGTGAATACGTTAGTTAGGAACGGGGATAAAGAGAATTTTTAATTGGCATAGTTTATATAATATTTATATGAAATGAGCATATAATTCAAATGGGGAAACGTAGAATTAATTACCTATAATGACATGGGAAAAGTTGGGTAAAAATGGCATAATTTGAATATGGCCATTTATGGATATGTAATTCAAATTATTGTTGCAAAATAGGTATTGACACCTATCAAAGGAAAGGATTAATTAATTGGTACATTAATTAAAAATAGAATGTTAGTAATTAAAATTAAGAATTTTAATTGTACTTATGACATGAGGTTAGGTTACATTAGTGGCGGAAGTCTGCTTGGACCTGACCGGCATATCCAGTAGCCACTAATGTTGAACCTAATGTGGGAGATCTAAGTACACAAATACGAATCAGGCTAAGACACGAGGTTTGGCCCAATTGTGGAATAAGACTGCCCGGACCCAACCGTCGTATCTAGCATCCACACGTTGTAGGCCTAATGTGGGAGGTCTAGCCCATTATAACCATAATTGGACATGGTAAAGAAATGGATTACTTAACCTAATTTAATATGAATATGGACTTAAGTTAGGGTTAAGTAAATTTGGATGGGTAGCGAGGAGGTGTTAAGTAAGTTAGAGGGGATGGGTAATATATATATATATATATATGCCCAAATACTTAACCCAATACATGTTATGTAATTAAAGGCACCTAAGTTGTATACATAACAGGTAGATAAAATAATAAAGGATATGTAATTAAAGATCGCCCTTTTAGTGTATACATAGTCAGTGGAAAACCTAGTGGGGATACCATACAAAGGGGAGAGCTTATATCATAGTATACATAGTCAGTGGAAAACCTAGTGGGGATACCAGACAAAGGGGAGAGCTTATATCATATTGTGTGGGAGTTATGTAACTAAAGATCACCCATAAGGGTATACATAACTAGTATAGGGCTATGTAATCAAAGATCGCCCTTTTAGGGTATACATAGTCAGTGGAAAACCTAGTGGGAATACAAGACAAAGGGGAGATCTTGTATCATATTGTGTGCGACCCATTTCAGTCAGTAACTAGTAGTTGGTATCAGAGTAGAGAACTCCGTACTACGTGGAGAAGGGGCACGCTTACTGATTGATTATAAGAGATCCAAAATGTGATGGATGGTGTAGACGGCGCAAACCGACCAGGGACATGTGCGTACATGGGCCAGACAGAGGGGGACAAGACGACCATGAACCAGTAGGTATCCCTGTGCACATCTTGGGTTTCCACTTTAGGGAAGTGATACCCCCTACTATAGGGCCAGCACAAGATATCTACAGAGTAGGGAGCCGATCGATTAGGGTAGTGGTTATGGTATACTTGGACGTATGACCTAAGCCTACCAGCTTATAGTGGAAGGGATCATTTCATTTCAGTTATACTAGTAATAGTGCAGAGTAGTCATTAGTGAAGCATGTATATACCTCACATTATCTGCCTTGTCGCACCTGCCATTTGTATAGCGATCTCTCTTATCCACTTTATGCCTATCATGTTCACCTTTATTTATTTACTGGCTAAAAGTCACTAGACTCGCTAGACTTTATGTCTGACCCCTTTTTGTTTTTCTTCTCTCTTCCGTCCCTCCCTCGCTCCCCCAAGGTTCTCAGGGAGAAAACACCCAGGCTTAGTCAGGATTTGGATATCATCTTGCTAGGAGCTACTGTTGAAGTATGGCTCGAGTCTTTGTCTCTGCTATGGTATACTCTTTTATTGGGGAATAATGTTTTCTTTTAATTCCTATGTACTCTGATTATGCAAGACAGAAGTATTTTATTGTAACGGTTTTGTGAATTATGGTATTATAAACCACGGGATTATGATTTATGTCTGAAATAAAAAAATTGAAACTTCCGCTGCTATCTTTATTTATATCTGTCTTGTAATTATTCTGTGTCTGTTTACCGACAATGCTTCACAGAACTTAATGCATTCCCTTAGTGAGTGACATTAACGGACATGGGGTGTTTCACTTGGTATCAGAGCTAAAGGTTACCAGATTAGATAAAATTTTTGGAAAATATTTTTCAAAAAGGTTTTAAAAGAAAGTATTTTCAAAAAGAAAAGTCTATTTTGAAAATATTCTCATAAGAAGCCATATGTAGTATCCTTCAGTCCCTTATCTAAATTTCATCCTTTCTCCTTTTTCAGCATGTCTAGGGAACAAAACACCCTAATCTCCCACAGGGCGTCACTATACCAGGTTGGTTCCATAGGTATTTGGAAGCCACGGAAACAACCGAGGAACAAAGAGAAGTTCCTCCCCCAACTGAACCAATCATTCCTCCTCCTCCCCCTCGAAGAGCAGATAACTTCGCCAAGATCTGCAAAGACTTCCTTGCTATGTGAGGGAAGCCATTCCATGGGAAAAAGACATTCGTAGAAGCCCGGAATTGTCTTAAGGAGACTGGGGACTTATTCATCATCTTTGAAATAGAGGACTGAAGAAGTCCCTTATCTAAATTTCATCCTTTCTCCTTTTTCAGCATGTCTAGGGAACAAAACATCCCTAAAATCCTAGAGGGCATCTCTATACCAGGTGGGTTCCATATGTATTTGGAAGCCACGGAAACAGCCGAGGAACAAAGAGACGTTCCTCTCCCAACTGGACAAATCATTCCTCCTCCCCCTTGAAGAGCAGATAATTTCGCCAAGATCTGCAAAGACTTCCTTGCTATGGGAGGGAAGCCATTCCATGGGAAAAAGACATTCGTAGAAGCCTGGAATTGGCTTAAGGAGACTGAGGACTTATTCGTCATCTTTGAAATGGAGGACCGAAGAAAAATCCAATTAGCTGCTTAGCTGTTAAAGGACGAAGCATCATTTTGGTGGGAAGTCACCCAAGCTGGACGTCCGGTGGGAACTTGGGGAGATTTTAGACACCTCTTAGAAATGAAATTCCTTTCCCAAGCTGAGAGAAGCATTTAGATGGAAAGGTTCTTAGCTCTCAAACAAGTAAATTTGACGGTGAAGGAATATGTGAACAAGTTCAACCAGCTGGCAAGGTTCGGTTTAGAGTTGGTAGATACGCAGCACAAAAAGGCTTTACGATTTGCTAAAGGACTGAATGAGCCTCTGCGTGGTCTTTCTATGACCATATTCCTATGGGGACCACCTTTGAAAGGCTTGTGGATATGGCCCTAATGCATGAGGAGAACAAGGAAGAAAAGAAGGAAGTGAAAGCTGAGGAGTCATCGCATAATAAGAAGGTGTGGCCCAAGAAGGGGCAACAGCAGCAACAACAACAATAGAAGAAAGGAGAGAAAGATGAAAAAGGCAGGGATAAGAGAAAACATCATGGTTGCGGGAAGGAAGGTCACTTGATCAAAGATTGTAAGAGCAGGAAGGTCAGTTGCTTTAATTGCGGAGAACTCGGACACTATTCTACAGAGTGCCCAAAGAAACAAGGATCGCAGGGACAAGGTCAAAGAACTGGAACTTCTGGAGGGCAGGTCAATGCTCTCACAATCAGTGCTCCTCAAAGAGGTAGAAAAATTTCCGTAGAAAGTTTAGTTTCTCTTTCAAATCATCCAGTTAGAACACATTTTAATGAGGGCGCTTCACATTCATTTCTATCTAGTTCTATTGTTGAATCTTTGCACTTAGTTACTAGTATGGTAGTGGATCTCGTAGTTGTCTCAAACCCCATAGGTGATTCGGCTCATTTATCTATGATTTGTAGGGTTTTGAGAATATCTATGTAAGGCGTCAAATTTGAATGCGATGCATATGTACTCGAGTTTATGGGCTATGTGTTGATTCTAGGGATAGGTTGGTTTACCACATATGCTGCCATTCTGGGTGGTGAGAGGAGGGTCGTTAAGCACCCTCGAAATTTCTTGTGACCCACAAGGGTCTGTCATGCTTAATTTCCTAGAGTCTCTCGAGGCGTCTATCGATAATCTGCAATCGGCGCCAGTAGTCCGTGAATATCCTGATGTCTTAGACGAGGTTTGGGGATTACCCCCGAGACACGAGATTTATTTCTGTATATACCTGGTGGACAATGCAAAGCAAGTTGCATTACCTATGCGCCATATGGCTCCTAAACACAAAGAGGGAACTTGATAAGCAAGTGGAGGGGCTACTTGAGAAGAGGTTTGATAGGTGAATCATATCAAACCTATTGAAGGCAATCCTTGAGGAAGCCCGTCATTCCAAGATGACTATCCATCCAAGTGGCGAAAAATGTATAGAGTTCGAGATAGTGGGGCTAAACTTGCGAAAGGAAGTGAAAATAAAGAAGGAAGCAATGATTTGATGAGTTCCGACTTGCATACTTGGATCAGAAGTTAAGAAGCTATGCAAACAAGAAGTCAAGTCGGTGAAGGTCCAGTGGGGAGACAATCAAGAAGATGCAACTCAGGAGATCGAAGACAAGATTTTTATGCTTCGTACCCTTTCCTTTTTAAGGGAATGTTCTTAACTTCTCTTCCAAAAGATTTTATTTGCATTTGCTTCTATCATCTGAGTATATCCTATCAATCGAATCTTCGACCTTTAGGTAGGAAATCCCATGATTGTAAACATGTGTTTGAGACATGTTATGTTTGATGGATGCAAGTGGATGCACCACACTCATACTGCATATGGATGTGTGCGCATTTTTCTTTTCTTTTATGGGAAATGGATGAACTAGCATATGGATGTTGCATTTGGACGAATGGGTATGCACAAATGTAGAGCTTATATGTTATAACAGGTTTATTTGCATACATGATGGACTCATGGCACTGACATAATTCGCATTAAGGAGGTCAACTGAATCAGTAGACCGCCTAATTTTGCATTAGATAAGGACATATACACACACTATGCATATAATCATGAAAGCATTAGAAATCTTTTTAAGGACAATGGATGCCTGTGATTGATGGTTGAGTAGATGGATGTTGGATGTTAGGATACATTCTTCTTAACTCAGAGATTTCGGGGACGAAATCCTTTAAGGAGGGGAGAATGTAACACCCCGTATTTTCTATGAATATTAAATTTGGGAAAATGAAGAATACTTAATTTTTAGAAGAAGAATTAAGTAAAACGGACTATACCATTGCGTTTGTCTCAAAATTCTGGTCAAGATGGACCTAAATTTTGGGTTAAACAGATAATGTATGAGAAAGTTATAGACCTTGGAAGTTTGTATACAAATAAAGGGAATGTATGTACATATATAAATTAATAAAATAAAATTAACCTAAAATTCAAGAAAAAAAGTCAAAATAGTGGAAGAGGGAAGGAAAATGCCGAACTGACCTATTTTTTGGGTCGACCCGAGCCCCGCTGGGTCGACCCGGGGTCAACTCAAGGTGTTAGGAATCAGTCCCATCGGCCCAAAATGGCCCGTGCAAATTCTTGTGTTTTAGGGCATATGTGGCGTTCTTTGATTGGCCTGGTGACGCATTTTCTTGGACTAGATGATTTGGATGGATCCTATGTTGATCTAAAGGCTCTAATTAATCCTACACATATATATAATCACATCTAACCTAAACCCTAATCTAAGCTAAAATCATTCATGAGCCTATATGCTGCTGCATCCTAAACTAACCTAGCCTCCACCATAACAAATCAAATTCAAGTTAGAAGATAAAAACCAAAGTCTACATCAGGGGCTAAGCTTAACAAATTCAAAAATCAGATCCCAGAATTCAAGATCCGTTCTTTTTCTGTGAGTGCTAGTCACTTTTAGGTTTAAAGAGATAAATGTGAATTGTGGTAGACTATGAATTGGGTATATGCTATAAATCATGAACTTATGCAAGCATACTATGTCATTTTCCCTAGATCTAATATATGGACATTCTACTATGCTTCCTATGTGAATCTTGAATTACAATTATATTGTGGTACATGTGAACTTGTTAATACAGATATAACTTTCTAGATCTGATTATGGTGATTCGATATAACGTTTATATGAACATTGATTTGTAACCATGTTAGGATGATTGTACAACCATTAATTTGACATTACTTGGATCTAGATTTTGGTGTTAATCACCTTTCACTTTCTATATTATGACACCTTGGCATATATGGTAAACTTGACATGAGAATCTAAACTTGTTATGATGCCACCTTGTCTATGCTAGATTTAGGTAATTGGACACCTAATATTAAATCTAGATCTTATTATGCTTTCTTAAACACAAGTTATTAATTTGATGTCCACTTTATTATGATAATTATCAAATGTCCATTCACTTATTTACTATGCTAGTTATGTTAATATTTATGCCAAAACATGTTGAACTGTCACCCTTATCATGTTCCCTTTTATTATTATGACGAGGCTACTTTATAGCCTCGATGCCGCCAAAATACGTGTGAATACGTTAGTTAGGAATGGGGATAAAGGGAATTTTTAATTGGCATAGTTTATATAATATTTATATGAAATGAGCATATAATTCAAAAAGGGAAACGTAGAATTAATTACCTATAATGACATAGGAAAAGTTGGGTAAAAATGGCATAATTGGAATATGACCATTTATGGATATGTAATTCAAATTATTGTTGCAAAATAGATATTGACACCTACAAAAGGAACGGGTTAATTAATTGGTAAATTATTTAAAAATGGAATGTTATTAATTAAAATTAAGAATTTTAATTGTACTTATGACACAGGTTAGGTTACGTTAGTGGCGGAAGTCTGCCCGGACCCGACCAGCATACTAGCAGCCAATAATGTTGAACCTAATGTGGGATGTCTAAGTATGCAAATACGAATCAGGCTAAGACACGAGGTTAGGCCCAACTGTGGAATAAGACTGCCCGAACCCGACTAGCATATCCAGCATCTGCACGTTGTAGGCCTAATATGGGAGGTCTAGCCCATTATAACCATAATTGGACATGGTAAAGAAATGGATTACTTAACCCAATTTAATATGAATATGGACTTAAGTTAGGGTTAAGTAAAATTGGATGCGTAGTGAGGAGGGGTTAAGTAAGTTAGAGGGGATGGGTAATATATATATATATATATATATATATATATATATATACATGTTATGTAATTAAAGACACCTAAGTGGTATAGATAACGGGTAGATAAAATAATAAAGGCTATGTAATTAAAGATCACCCTTTTAGGGTATTCATAGTCAGTGGAAAACCTATTGGGGATACAAGACAAAGGGGAGAGCTTGTATCATATTGTGTGGGAGTTATGTAATTAAAGATCACCCTTTAGGGTATACATAACTAGTATAGGGCTATGTAATTAAAGATCACCCTTTTAGGGTATACAAAGTCAGTGGAAAACCTAGTGGGGATACAAGTCAAAGGGGAGAGCTTGTATCATATTGTGTGGGACCCATTTCAGTCAGTAACCCGTAGTTGGTATCAGAGTAGAGAACTCCGTACTAGGCAGAGAAGGAGTGCGCTTACTGATTGATTATAAGAGATCCAAAACATGATGGGTGGTGTAGACGGCGCAAACCGACCGGGGTCATGTACGTACATGGACTGGGCAGAGGGGGACAAGATGACCGTGACACCGGTAGGTATCCATGTGCACATCTTGGGTTGCCACTTTAGGTAAGTGATACCCCCTACTATGGGGCTAGCACAGGATATCTACAGAGTAGGGAGCCGATCGATTAGGGTAGTGGTTATGGTATACTTGGATGTATGATCTAAGCTTACCAGCTTATAGTGGAAGGGATCATTTCATTTCAGTTATACTAGTAATAGTGCAGAGTTGTCATTAGTGAAGCATGTTTATACCTCACCTTATCTGCCTTGTCACACCTGCCATTTGTATAGCGATCTCTCTTATCCACTTTATGCCTGTCATCTTCACCTTTATTTATTTACTAGCTAAAAGTCTCTAGACTCGCTAGACTTTATGTCTGACTCCTTTTTGTTTTTCCTTCTCACTTCCGTCCCCCCCCCCCCTCCCCCAGGTTCTCAGGGAGAAAACACTCAGGCTTAGCCAGGATTTGGATATCATCTTGCTAGGAGCTACTGTTGAAGTATGGCTCGAGCCTTTGTCTCTGCTATGGCTTACTCTTTTATTGGGGAATAATATTTTCTTTTAATTCCTATGTACTCTGATTATGCGAGACAAAAGTATTTTGTTGTAATGGTTTTATGAATTATGGTATTATAAACCACAGGATTTTTATTTATGTCTAAAATAAAAATTTTGAAACTTCCGCTGCTATCTTTATTTATATCTGTCTTGTAATTATTCTGTGTCTGTTTACCTACATTGCTTCACAAAACTTAATGTATTCCCTTAGTGCGTGACATTAACAAACGAGGGGTGTTTCATCGGCCATGGAAATATAAGGGTGGCGGCTGTAGAATAGTATATTAGGGTTTTGATTAATATATTATTTATAATAAAATAATATTAAATCCTCTTAATTATTAGTTTTAGCCCATTAATCCTTTTCAACTCCAATTTCAGCCCAACGAAAATTGGTTCCACCCAAATGCCCTCGTTCCAGACACAATGGGATAGGTCCCGTCAGCCCAATCGATCGTCTTCAATCTGTTTTCTTTAAATTAAAATTTAAATCATTTATTTATTTAATTCTATCGTACATTTAAATTTACTAGGGCCATATACAGACTCCAAAATTCCCCAAAAATAAACCTAGCTATGTTTCGATGATACGGTCCTAACAAAATTAATTTCGTCGAATTTGGAGACCATCTGAAAAATGGCCTTTTTAATAGTCGATTAAATTCAACAGAAATTATCGAACACAGTTTAATTTACCACGCTCACATATTAATTCAAAAAATTATGGAAAATTAAACTTAGCAATAATTTAACATTCCGGGTCCGACAAAAATGGTTTCGTCGAAAACGGAGGTCGTTTATAAAATGGCCATTTATACGGGCTATATATTATATTAAATTCCATAGCGATTATTCTGAATATTCAATTGGCGATCACTTTTTACTCCCGTTATGAAATTTCAATTTTTCAGATTTGTTAGAAAGATATAATTAAACAGATTCAAATATTTCTGGTTTTACTGAAATTCGATTTATTTAGAATCCTGTACATTTAGTCAAAGTTTAAATTCAAATTTCCAAACTACCGCGCTATTTCTAACTATTTTAAAATTAAAATGAATATATTCGTTCTAACTTCGATTTAAATAAAATTTTAAATTGGTTCTGATTTTCCGGGTTGTTACAAATTTCATTTTTAATTTTAAATCAAAATTAAATATTCCATATCATTATAATATTAAAATGATAATATCTTCAAAATATCAGATTTTGATATTAATTCTTTTTCGTATTCATTATCAAATGAATAAAATCGATCGAGAAACCCATTCGGGTTAAAATGGCGTTTCTATACTTAACTCGGCTTCCATATTTCAATATTTTCTTGTCCATCCCAAATCGGTCATCAAAATCATATTTTGATTGTTCACTGAATATTATTTTAAAATATTCATTCTTTTAAAATATTCTTTATTTCTGAATCGGGATGTGACTCAATCAATTACCATATAATTTTAGTTATATGGATTTCATCCATCGCATGTATTAAAAAATAGTGATAAACAGCTATTAAACGGTCAATGTAACAATTGGGAAACCGACCAAGACCGTTCGAAACCCCTGATTGTTTTGAGAACACGACAAATCGGAACACAAACAGAAGAACATTTTCATTGCTTGTTACAACAATTGCATCAGAATACAAGAATATACATAGTGAATAAATAAAACACATTCGATAAATATCAGAGATTACAATACATTACATAGCAGCGGAAAATAATACAAAACACAACCGAAGGAGATATACGGATACAAAGCTTTCCGAATATCATTCCAGCTGTAAACCAGGATCCTGTGAACATAAATCTGCAAAACCAAAACTACTAGTTGCCCGTGTCAAAAATAAGGGCACCCAGAGTTTTGGTTAAAACAATAAACTCCAGATCAGTCATGTGACTGGTGTGAGAACTAAAACAGTTATTTAAAGCTTTACTTTAAATCAGATATATCAAGGGACCATGCCGTATAACACGGAACGGGTTTCCTCCTAAGAATACCAGTGCATATAACAAAACAGCGCAATGCTTTTTGGAAAAATGAAGCTATTATAAGACCCAGGTCCCATCACACAATGCAACACAAGCCGGAGGATAGGGTTTTCCCTTATAATAGCCAAACATGCTTGGTACATTAAAAACAAATCATTTGATACTATTATAAGTGCATAGTGTATAAAACAACTTCAAATATAAATGTGTCAATCCTAGACGGCATGGGTACCATATATCATGTCGCCATACTAGACTCTACAATCAAAACCGCAAAATGTTGTATTGGAAGTTGGATTTCCATCTGTGAACCAAGGCTTGGGATCGTCCTTACCGCTTCGAGACTGTCTAGCCCGAGCCTCAAGCAAGCACCCATGCAAGCCTTGGATCGTTAGGGCCGGTCCACCGATGTGGATTAAAATGCCTGAACACTGCGTTTCCTTACCCTTTGGGGCGTAAATGAGCCAAATGACTCCATCGTCTCCACATAGTCACCGATATATCCGAGGCGCCTCGCAATCCAACAACCACACAGGTGAAAATAATATAAATGTCAGGGCTGGTAGGTCATTGACACCACCCTAGCTAGAAGGAAACGCATGCCCTCCCTGAGGTCCTCTCCCGTTTCTGGTTCACACCGGGGTGTGAGGCTCGTGAATTAACGCTACACAAAGCTACGCCACAAAGGCCGTGCTTTGATCATCAACCACAAGACTCTGCTTTTCAACAGAAGCCTTGATCATTTGCATCTCAGCATGCCACACAGGAAATTCACGCTATGCAACCGATATCAATCACACAGAATGAAATCCGATGTCAGACACACATCCATTTACAAGCTCGTTCTGGGTCTGAACGAAACCAGAGGAACCTTATTCCTCGCATATCCATCGATCTCCAAGTACGTCTGGACGATCACTAACTAATTCCCTCCTCTTGGGTGTACAGCCCAATCAAGATCATCGGCAATTATCCAAACGATGTGAAGACCTCCGGTCTTCGACCACCGTCTTCATCCTCGACACATCGTCGATTCAGTTATTCAGAATGGGATAAACCCGGCCTTTCCGAATAACTCGTGTATATAATAAACAAGTGTTACACAAACACAACATACGCCTCATTCCAATTCAGAATATTCTTTTATTCAAATATTCTTATACTTTGGGAAAGGTTCCCATTAATTTTATCAAAGATAAATTCTTTAAATTTATTCTTTAATCTCCTTTTGAATATCAATTCAAACCAAATTATGGTTTATCCAAACTAGTCGGGATTAGCGAACCTTACCGAAGTAATCACTTGTTAAATTTCCCAACCCCAACCTATTCATCCCATGAAGTAAAACTGGTCATACTTCATATCTAACACCACGGTGTTATCGGTAAGTTCAATTACCATTTCACGTTAAAATCTAATTAAAGATTTAACTATCGCCAAGAGAAAAACTGGTGATACTCCATTTTCGATCATTTCAATCTAATTAAAGATTCATTAAAACTCCACTTGGTTTTAATCTTCCCAAAAATCAATATTAATGATTGTTTAACTTGGGAAATCATATCCTGCCTTTAACTGGGTTAAAGAACCGATGTCATTTAAAACACGGTTCACTATAAACCCAAAATCACATTCCATTCCATCAGCCTTTAACTGTAAATTAGCAAGTAAACAATTCCCTAAGTATTAACCCCGAAGGCCGAAACCAACATCAGATCAATACCCAAGAAACCATTCAACTTAACTAATCTCCAGTTAGTTTTTGATTTTCTTAACTCCATTGGGCCTAAGAATAGTATTATTAAAGATACCATTCACGACAACCCAAAATCACATTCCATTAACGATGGAATCTTCATGGAAAACAAATCGATATATATATATATATAATCGATATAAACTTCCATATCCGACTAATAATATTAATGGAATAACAACAACGCCTTTTAAATTCCAGATATATTAGCAGTCTTCCTCCACAGAAATTCACTTCGATTATTACCAAATCGAATTCCATTCCATTCCAATTTATTTTATTAAATTGAAAAACTTTACTTTGGAAAATCTCCTTTAAATCTTATCAAAAAGATTTATAAATTCCAAATCACATTTCACTGTAAATCGGGTTAAAGAACGAATGTCGTTAAAACACAGTTCACAACAAACCTAATTCACATCCCATTAATTATCGGGTTAAAGAACAAGTGTTATTTAAAACACCGTTCACGATAAACCCAAATTCCATTTGATATTAGATACAAGGCTCTGAATAGAAAATATATCGGCTTTTATTCAATATCAAATACTATAACCAATGAAATATTGTATTGGAAATAACGATATGAATATATCTTTCAAATTTCCATAACAATATCTGTATAATCACGAAATCCAACATCGAAATATTCCGAAGACAATTTCGATTCAAATCTATTTCCAATCTGTATATTGGAAATTCTGGTTATCTTTAAAACCATTTCAAATCCAAATTATTTATTTTTTAAAAAAATAATTGGATTATAATTCTAGTTCAAAACTAGTTCATTTCGATAAAAATTTATTTTTATCTTTTCAAATATGGAATTTCTCATCCCAATTCTTTCCAAATCATTTCTTATGATTTTACACAAATTATTGCTATTTTTAATAATTTTATCAAGGCCCGTACAGTCGATTTCCATCAACGGCCATCGAACTGCACTTATAGCGACCTTTTCCAATTTTGATTTGGACATAATTCCAAATCCAACCGTTAGATTTCAAATATCTAATATTCGTTAGAAAGCTCTTTTCGATACGAACCCAACGGTTCCAGTTTTATGAGAATCTGATGGTCGGATCTCTCGTAATATCCATTCGAAGTCAATGGTCAAAATTCGCGAACTGCCGCAGCATGTCGCGTTCTATTCAGGCCATTATATTATATATATATATAATGTATATCTCGTCGATTTCTATTTAAAACCAGTTTTATAAATCGTTTTAAATTCGTTTTCAAAACAATTTCAACTTCATATTCAAATTCTAATCAAAACTGAATATTCCATATCATCGATATATAAATGATAATTTTTCAAAACATTATATTTTGAAATCAATTCCTTTTCGATATTCATTATAAAAACGAATAAAATCGATACAAATATCGTTCACGTCAAAATGACGTTAATCTAATTAACACGGCTTTATATATTGAAATATATTCGTGTCCATCCCAAATCGGACATCAAAATCAAATTTTGATCTTTTACTAAATATTATTTTAAAATATTCCTTAAAATAATCGTTATTTTAAATATTCATTCTTTCTGAACTGGAATCAGACACAGTCAATTACCATATAATTTGATTATATGGATTTCACACAATAAATGTGTATAACAACAATGAAAACTGCAATCCATCATCTAGAGTGCAATCTACACTGTATAAGCATTAAATATAAATATTCGACGCTTATACATCCTATCAACCAATCGATTAACATATAACTAAATATTGGGATTAGTGTATGTCCAATATCATCCAAATACCTGTGTGGGGGTTCTCAAACAATAAACACAGATTTATTTATGCAGTTGGGTGATGTGTAAAATTTATCGTCCCAATCAATATCAATCAAATGCGTGTGCATAAACAAATCGTTCGATTTGTTTATAAATATTTGTTTTATATACACGTTAAAAATATATATTTTAATTATAAAATATTTATTCATTTCACATCACACAATCAATTTTCATATCACATCAATCAAACAAACAAGTCATCCATGGTCTGTGGACGACGGGTGTCGGGTGCTGCTAAGCACCATCTGCATCCTAATATATATTTCAAACTAGAAAATAAAATAAAAGTGAGGAGTTCTCACTGAGGGATCCACTCCATCATTCTCTATTTCTGAACTGCTGAACCGTTTGGATTTGTTTGAAATTCCAATGCAGTCCTTGCCACGCTGTTCATAACAAAAATTATATTTTTATTGCTTCATTCCAATAAATAAAAATCATATTTTTATTTCAACTTCATATATTTTTACAACGCTTCTTTCTATATAAAATTATATTTTTATATTTCTACTTCTTATATAAAGATCGAATTTTTATATCGTCGCTATAAAAATCACATTTTTATTTCAACATATATATAATAAAAATCATATTTTTATTTCGCTATAACATATATAAAAATCGTATTTTTATATTCTCTATCTTATAAAAATCATATTTTTATAATCTCTACTATATAAAAATCATATTTTTATTATCTCTATAATATGAAAATCATATTTTTATATCATTAAAAATCTATCCTTTTTAGCATTAAAAATCTAACCCTTTCTACATATAAAAATCAAACTTTTCTAAATATAAAGATCTGATTTTTAGGAAACTAAAAATCATACTTTTATAATGCTAAATACAAATAAAAACTGATTTTAAAAATAATGCTTTTTATATATAGAAACTGATTTCATACTATATTTTATATAAATAAAAACTGAATTTAAAATATGTTTTATATTTTAAATAAAATCAGATTTAACACAATGTTATATATAAAATAAAATAAAAATAAGAAATAAAACCTTTTATATGCAAAATCTGGAGGTGGAGGGCGGCCTTTGACCGGCGGCGGTCGGAGATGGGGCTTTAGTGGCCGCGAGGTGGTGGTTAGCGACGTCTCAAGGGCGGTAGCAGGTCATCAGGCGTCGGAGGTTATGGTTTGGAGACCACGTTCATATTTAAAAGAGGATAGAGAGAAGGGCGATAGGGAGGAAGGAGGATGGGCTGCGGCGGCGGAGGGGACCGCTAGCGATGGGCGCGGCGGTGCGCAGGTGGAGGAGGGGGAGGAACGTCGCGGTTTTGCTGTACGGCGAGGAAAGAGATCGAGTTTTCTGTTTTTGATTTGGGGGCTAGGTTTAGAAAGGGAGGGTATATATATTATTTTATTTATTTATTATTTTTCTAAAAAGCAAGTTTTCCACTCGAATTCCAAATCAAACCCAACGACTGTCGCCCATAGCACATTACCCCCATTCCGAACGCAATGGGATATGCCCCGAAATCTGATTCAATCGTTACGATCAGTTTTCCTTCAAATTACAATATAAATCTATATATTGAATTTTAAACATACATTTCTATCTACCGGGGCCACATACGGACTCTAAAAATTCCTGAAAAATATTTTCCAGCTTCGTATTGATGATACGGTTCTAACAAAACTAATTTTGTCAAATTCTGAGACCGTTTGAAAAATGACCATTTTCTGGTCGATCGAAATTGGTAAAAACTGTCAAAACACGTTTTCTTTTGCCACACTCACATATTGCTTCGAAAAATTATGAATTTTAGAATCTAGTAATAACTTGACATCCCGGATTCAACAAAAGGGGTTTCGTCGAAAACCGAAGTCGTTTGCAAAATTTCCATTTTTTAGGGCCAAAATTCCATAGCGATTATTTGAAAATTCAACTGGGCATAACTTTTTATTTCTGCTATGAAATTTCAATTTTTTGGATTCATTGGAAAGATATTCTCAAGCAGATTCTAATATTTTTGGTTTCGCTAAAATTCGGTTTATTTTGAATCCTGTACGTTCATTTGAAATTTGAAATCGAATATTCGAACTACCGCGCAACTTTCAATTCCTTTTATAATTTAAAATAAATATTTATATTCTAACGACGATCTATATTAATATATACATTCTAATTCTATTCGAAATAAATTTCTCATCGTTATTATTTGAAATAATCCATTTTAAATATTCAAAATTCATCAAAATTGCCAAAATAAAATTTTTAAACTAGCTTGGATTTCCGGGTTATTACAGTCAATTCATAGCCGGAATGCAATTTACTATTGTATAAGCATTAAATAATTAAATAACGCTTATCATAGTATGTCGATCCATTGATTGGCATATAATTAAATTCCGGGGAAATGTGAATAAATTATCGTCACCAGACCCGTGTGGGGTTTCCAAACAACAATAGTCGATTCAAAATAATCACTGGTTGATAAATTTAACCAGTTCTAATTCAATTTGAATTATTTTTCTAGTTAGCCGGTTGTCACTTTTTAAATTATAAATAGATATTTATAGTTTAACTTCAACTACCACAAGATAATATTAAATTATTTTTAATATTTTAAACATTTCAGCATCACAATCAAAACACAATACAGTCAATTAAATCGTCCATGTCCTGTGGACGAGGGAGGTGAGCTAACAGACACTGTATACAATTTATGATAATTAAAAACTGATAAAAATCAATATTGGCAGTTCATATATGCAGTTATAAAATAAATAACTGTACAAGAATTTTAATGAGAAGTTCTCACATTGATTGGTTTCGAAATCATTATAACACGATTATTTTAATTAGATTAAACCCGACATTTAATTTAACCAAAATTTGCAACTGCTTCCGTTTTAGTCCAAGTATGTTCCATTGTGTAGTGTTCGACTTCACGATTCCAACGAGTCCTTGTTTGCTAAATTCTGACAATGTGTGGGAAAGATATGCAATTTATAAACTTGTAAATATATAAACACTTTAACTAATTTAATTAAACCACTATTACAACTTAATTTGCTTTAGCCGCTAATCCCCAAATTAACCCCCTCCGTTAATTCTTCTTACAGAATCGATCACCGTAAAACCCACCTCAACCGCTGTGCCCTCCATGATGGTCCGGACCACCATCAGTTTCCGCTGCCGCTAAGCCATTCAAGTGATCCTCCCACGCCCAGAACTTCCCGACACACGGTGGCCATCAGCCTCCTTAAACCACGTGCAAATGGAATGATTATAAGTCCAAAATTCGTGATGAATAACCCATAAAAATCGATCTCAGCCATTAAAATTAAAGATCATAAGCCCCTCTTTGATTTCATGTTTAGAGCTTTTGAAATTATACACCAGAATTAGAGATCGAAGAGAATTTCTTTCAGATGTTTTGGGCCATCGAAAAAGTGAACGATGGCGGGTCTGAGAATTAACAAAATTAGGATTTGATTTTTTTAAAAGGGTATATATAGCATAATTTTATTAATATTTAATTCAATTATCTCTTAAATGTAAAGTTTATCAATCCGAACTCCAAATCGAACCCAACGACTATCGCCCCTAGCTAGATACCCTTATTGCAGACACAATGAAATACGTTTCGTGAGCCAATTCGATTGTTTCGATCGGTTTTTCTCAAAATTAAAATATAAATCAATATATATTGAATTTAAACGTACATTTTAATTTACCGGGGCCACATACTGACTCCAAAAGTTATAGAAAAATAAATCTAGCTATGTTTTGATGATACTGTCCTAACAAACTAATTTCATTGAATTTTGAGTCCGATTGAAAAATGGCCATTTTCCAGTCGATTAAATTCAAACTGAAATTACCAAACACGTTTAAATTTACCACGCTCACATATTAATTCCAGAAATTATGAAATTTGAAACCTAAAATTAATTTGACATTCTGGATCCAACAAAAGGGGTTTCGTCGAAAACGGAGGTTATTTGCAAAATGGCTATTTTTAAGGGCTATATATTATATTAAAATATATATTAATTCTATAGCAACTATTCTAAATTTTAAACTGGACATAACTTACAATTTATAAAGTGAAATCTCAGTTTTTCACATTCGTTAGAAAGATATTATTAAACTGATTCAAATATTTCTGGTTTTAGTGAAATCCGATTTATTTTGAATCCTATACATTCAATTGAAATTTAAAATCAAAATTTCAAACTACCGCGTCATTTCAGGCTCGTTTTATAATTATAATAAATTTATACATTCTAAATTCGATTTAAATAAATTTTAAATCGTTATTATGTAAAATAAATCATTTTATATATTCAAAATCCGTTAAAATAACTAAAATAAAAAATTTAAATTGGTTCAGAAATTCCGGGTTGTTACAGAACGGCTGAAACATGCCGGTATTCTTCCTTCAGTTTCTCACCATCCACTTACCTATTTAAAAATGTTCCAACTATAAAAATCTACAACTTGATGACATCTTCATTTTTGATTGGCAATGATCGACATTGGAGGGCCAATGTAGCCGGAATTGGTTCAAAAGGTTGTTGCGTTTGTGGACTAGTTGTGGGCGTTTAGAGGCGTTGAGCTGCGAAAGTCTTAGAGCGATGGTTGAACAGGCCAAGGCGTAGGGATGGGTGGTCATCGATCAAGGTCCGGTGGACCAGAAGGCAGTATGGAAATTTATCGTGCGTGCATGGTAACTGGGTATCGCGATTCTGAAGGAAGACGAGAGCGAAAAGGGTAACCGATAGTTGTTAACGTTAATAAACGTAAATAATTCACTAATGGTTAATTAGGAAATTTATTTATTTAATTTAAAACATATACTTGTATTATCTATAACTCTCACATAGGTTATCAAAATCGAACCAAACAAGCTACATTGGGACTGTATCATCGAACACTACCTTCTGGAACTGATTTGGACATAGCCGGAATCAACTGGGATTTTTCATTAAATTATACGCTTGTTTAATTTAACTTAAACCACGTCGCTTTGGCGACCAATGGAATCAATGTGAGTTTACTCGCTCAGTTTGTGCCACTTATATTTCATATAAGTCGGGTTTAATATTTGTGCGTTATGGTTGTTTATTGTTTGATGATTACTGGATATATATATATTATATATATATATATATATATATATATATATTGGTAGAACTGATTAGATTAAATGTTCCTTTAATTCAGTTGAAATCAATCATTGTTTTTAATGATTGTAACCAACTGAGATAACTTACCTTGTTGGTCACGTTTATAATAATATAAACGTATAAAATTAATAGTTGGATGCTTGGATTGTTGTTATCGGATGATTGTTGAAATTATTAGTTGAATTGTTTATTTTTGACCATCGAGATGGACAATGATAAATATATTGTTGTATTGAATGGATGATATTATTTAAGTTAACCTATTTGGATGTAGGGAAAAAATAGTTTAGAGGGATCCAACTAGATTCATCAACATTTGTATATTATTTATTTTCATATCGTTTATATCTGAATTGTTTAACCACAGTGAAAATTAAACCTGTTTGGATGTTGAACGTTTAATTGAAATATAACGTTGTTGTGTTTTAATCAATAGACAATATTGATAAGTGGTTGGCAGCAAATGGTATAAAAACCTTGTTTTTAAGACAATAATTCGTCGTCAGGCGAATCAACGTATTCAAAGTTATAAAAAACTATTTTTATAACTAAAGCAAAGTTTTAAATTAGAATTATTAAAATAGAAGTTTTATAAATAACTTGACATTTATAAATGATTTTTATAAAGGTAGTTACATAATATAATGTATAGCAATTTAAAGTTTTAATAAGTTAAGCGTAAAAGTCAGAATTTAACATACGGATTAATGTTTGAAATAATTATTTCCGACGAAACATTTAAGCGATATTATTAGATTAATTATATTAACCTAATAGAAAGACGTAATTGAAATCAGTTAACAGGTGATGATTTCCAAATTGACTAAGTCAATGACTCATAGTTCAATTTGTAATTGATTTTTAGGTTAATTGGTCTTCAATAAATTTAATGAAAATAGTTTAACAAATAATTGTTTTCATTTAATAAGATTTCTTAAATATAGTTCACTTTTTATTTAACTACGTTAAAAAGGTTTTTTAATTGAAAATCATTAACGTAGATGGTTATTGTTAAATAAAATGATCAACTAATCTAATTTTGGTTAACAATGAAGTAAATTACTTTTTACTTTAGTAAATGATGAAGTAAAACGATTATTTTTCTTAATGAAGTTCGTTTAAGGAAGTAATTGAGTTGGAATTTGGTTAAATTTTAAAAGGCATTTATGAAAGAATTTTATAATAAAGTCCGAGTTTTATAAATGAAATTATGGAAGAGATTTGAGGAAATGAGATGGTTCAACATGAATAATTTACTTAACTTTTGAACTAAGTAGAAATAGTTGAGATAAAAATGTTTTGAGCTAAGGGTGATGTTTAGTAAAAATTTACTTTATCAATGAATTAAGTAACATGTGTTATATTTGAAAAGAGATTTTCAAAATAAGAATATTTTA
Source organism: Allium sativum (assembly GCA_030737875.1). NCBI lineage: Eukaryota > Viridiplantae > Streptophyta > Magnoliopsida > Asparagales > Amaryllidaceae > Allium > Allium sativum. The sequence goes on from CM060926.1 coordinate 859,629,581, forward strand.
TAAAACCGTGTTTTATACGGATTGACAAGTGAGATTTTAATAAATATCCATGTGCTTTGTAAAAGGTTTATAAAGGAATTCTAAAGCTAAAATGATTGTTTTAAAAGAGGTGTTTATTTAATCATTGAACTAAGAATAATGGTTAGAATTGGAAGAAAATGTCGGAAAAGCAAAAAGAAAGAAATGTCAAATGGATTAGGGTAAAGAAAATAATAAATGGATTTTAGAATTTAGTATCATTATGTTATGTTAAATGTTTTGGGTAAATAAGCTATCAAATATAGTCCAATTTTTAAATGGAATTCACTAAGAAGACAATCAAACCCGAAATGGAATTTAATTGAATGTCGAAGGTGTATTGTAAAGAAAAAGGAGGGAGTTTCTAAATACCCAAGTCTTATAAATAAGACTATGAAAGAAGTTTTAAAAACTAGTGAGATAATTTAAATGAAGGTTTACTTAATGGATCAAATTAAGTAAAATAATTATAGTTGGTAGAAGATGTTTAATGCAAAAGCAAAGACGTTAAATAAGTTTTCTGAAAAAGAATTGGATAAAAGGGTTTAAGGGATAAAAATCCAAATTAAGATATATATATATATAATGAGATATTAATGATTTTTGGATAAAGGGCTCGGTAAATGAATTTGGTAATAAATCCAAATTATAAAATAAATCATTTAAAGAAGTTTAAAGCTAAAAGTTATGTTTAGTAAGAATTTTCCATAATCGACGAATTAAGAGAAAATTGATATAACTGGAAAGAGATTTGTCCAAAGTAAGTGGTTTATAAAACCATATTTTTAATTAAATAGAAGATAAGATTTTAGCAGTACCAGCTTTTAGGTTACAACTTCTATTTATCTTAAGATAAGAATGTTGTCGATCAAGGTCAAAGAGGTAAATAAAATACCCCAACTTGAACAACTTCACTCAAGGGATGGCATTTGTTTATAGTAGTAAAGGATGTTGAAATTAGCGTATTATTTCCATAAAAGAAACATTGCAATGTTATTTGCAAATTTTTGAAACGTAATTAAAACTATTGGATATCAAAGTAAACAATGTATAATTTAACATTGTTTGACCTAAGAATAAAGTGTAACTATATTTAGACTATCTGGTTAAATATATAGCACTATTTTCAAGAAAATGGGAATAGTAAGATGTGAAACATAATTATTTAAGGAAACAACTATACTTTCCCAAAAAAGGGAAAAGAGATATAGATTCGGGAATGAAAGAAAATATTTGGAATTTCATCATACATTTCTGTAAGTGTCATTGTTAATCTTCAAAGTTGAAGTAAAATAAAAGCTCTTGGGTTTATAATAAATGTGCCAATTAACATCGTTTTGTTGTATAAGAAATGGTAATTGAATTGTTACCATTAGGCTAAGAATATATGGTGATTTTGCCAAAGTAAAGGGAAATAAAGGGATTTGGTGAACATATAATAATATTTCCAAAGTTAAGGAAATAAAGTGGGTTTTATGGAAATATGTTGATATATTCGAGTAAAGGTAATAAAAAAGAGGAGATGAAAGAGGAGTTTGGTAAATACATTGATTCTTAAAAAAGTAGTTATTGTTTCCAATAACGGGAACAAACGGGATTTGTCAAGATAAGAAAATGGGATCGATTTCAAGTCGATGAAATGATTTTTACGATTACTAAAAAGTTTTAATGAATGTTTTAAATAATAAGGGCCATTATTAAATTGTATTTTCAGAGTGGAAACTAAATAAAATCCACTGGGTTTGTAGTAGAGCACATGTCGTTCGACATTGTTTTAACCTATAAGTTTTGTAATTAATCCTAACCAAGTCATATACAGTAGTATTTTCCAACATAAAGGAAATAGAAAGGAGTTTTGTGAATATATCCACAAAGAAAAGGATATAGAAATGGTTTGTGAAATTATAGGGATGTTTTTTAAAAAGAGAAATATGAAAAAGTGGTTTGGTGAACACTATTATTTTAAAGAAATAAGTTATTGTAAATGTTTTCAAAGTAATGAAAATGGGAAAGTTTTATTGACACAAATGTAAGAATCGATTTTTAAGAATCGATAAAAGGATCTTAATGGATGATTTTAATAAAAAGGTTCTGAGTTGCCAATATACTTAACCGTACTGTTTGAATTGATAGTTAAAAACCCGACTATCAATGAAATATCTTGTTGGACTTAGTTCGAAGAGACCGGGATGTGAACTCGACCAAAAACCACTTCGAACCAACATTGCTTTCAAAACTAACTTGCAGCGAATAAAAATAAACAATTGAAAACCATAGATTTTCATAAAATAGAAGAACCAATTATAATCTCTAACTTGCAACCAGAGATACATGGTGACTCTGTCATGGTTGGAATTTTATGGATTTGAAAGACTTCTCGCTACTAATCCTCGGGTTGATTTTTATATAGGATGTGCTAGGAGGGTGCCTTCGGTTCATCGTATTGTTGGATGACTTGTACGGACGAATGTATGACAGTGTATTTCCTAAGGGTCACATATGTTGATTTTTACAAATATACCAAATTTAGTAGCGGAGAAGGAAACTTCTTTTAGCTAAACACTCAGAGTATTTTTGTGGACGTCAATTAGTGATTTGATGGATCTGATGTGCGGCATTCAAAGTTGTTGAGATGTTCTTTGAAAGGTAATCGTAACCTCAAGCCTCATCAACCAGGAAAATGACAAAAATCAGGAAAGCAGCATGGCTATGTGAGTCATTCCCATTATGGTGTACTGTCAACATCTAGAAAAAATTCACTTTATTTCTTCTATATCTTCTTAATCTTTTAGGAATATGGTGGTTGGCCAACCGTAGGGCGGCAATGTATTTGATACACTCAAGTTGAATGGGTGGTCATTCATGTGTGGCAGGTTTGCAAGATGTTCTTGTTGAACCCTAATGTATCGCTCTATAGAGGTACACTTTCGGAAGGTGGTCCCATACCTTGTCATAGTTGGAAATCCATTCTCCTATAAGCGTCATGCGGTTTTTGATTATATACTATGTATATGGAGCGTGATATGCAAGCGTTCTGCTAGTTGGTTATTTATTTATGATTTGATAGACACTATTATAATATCACCGGATCTAATATTAAAAATATTTTGGGTTATCGTAAGGTAAATCTTTAGTGTTTATGTGTGGACATGTCTTACGGCTATACTTTTCTTTCAAAAGAATTTCTAAAGTTAAGCAAGTTTGGAGTAGTGTGAAAGGCACTTAAATTATTTTGGATTGTGATATTTTGGGAACTATTTTGAATTATAAGAATACAAGTTCGGATTTTGAAATTGATGAACAAGATTTGGAGACGTTTCATCACATCTTTGAAAGCGATGAACATATGGATCTTAAAAATCATTTTTTTTCGCCCAAAAGCAAGAATTGTCAACCTCCTTCTTCAACATACTCTCACTCCCCATTCTAGAAATTTTATTAACCCTACCCTTAAGGTCCAAAAAGCTCCTTTTGCCAACTTTAGCACTTATGATATAAATTGGGCCGATATAGTTTTGAAAAAGTTTAAACCCAAAGAAATGTTTGTAACGACCCAGATTTTCGGTCGATTTATTTTTAATATTCAATATGGTTTTGAATATTGAGTTGATAATATAAATCGATTTTCATATCGAGTTATCAATTTAATAATCAAAACACAATTTATTTTCGAGTGTATTGAATTAGCGTAATACGAAATATAATTGAATTCGAAGTTAAGACTTAACAAAAAATATTTAGGTGATCAATATACATTCTATTTGAATATATAAATGATAATAATAATTTCTTATCCAGGAATTAATTGTTTCGAATTTAATTTATATTGATTTAAATTGATCTCTTCACTATACGATCGAATGGAGCTTCGAATCATGTTCCAGTGTGTTCAGAATAGCGGTTCAACCCTAGAAACATCGGTTGCTGTGCTGGAATTGGAGCTTGGAACCACGAATATATTATTATAAAATTGAACGAATAAGATCAAACTCAAATTGCAGTTAAATCAAAATCAAATCGTATTTATTAACAATGTACTTAAGCCTATACCTATAGTGTACCTTACACATACTTAATTATTTGGTCCCTAAGTGATCTTCTTCTATAGATCGCACGCACTCCTCCCTAAATTTCCTTTTCATTTCTTTCATTACCAGGAAAATTGGAACCATGCTGCCCTTCTCAAAATCAAAGAGAAATCCAAACCCAAAGCTTGCACAAAAATGCCCGTTCCTTTTATTAAAACCACAATCCCCTCTTCCTTATTTTCTCGCTTCAGAACCGTGAATCAAATCAAAATTTCCTTTTTCCCTTTCCAAATCTTCCCGTTCTCTTTTGAAACCAAGAATGGAAATCGAAAATTCAATATCCGCGAGTTCCTCGAGGCTCGAATATGGACCGGAGCGCTCGCGTGTGAGGGTTGCGATGATAGCTTTATCGTGAGTTGTTGTAAAGTTCGCGGAGGGGATTGTGACTTGGTTAAGAGGTGCGAGGGGAGGAGTGAAGCATAATAGTTTCACGAGAGCATAGATTTAGTGTGTGCGCACGATGGGTAAGGACATTGTGATTTGGAGGAGACCAATGTTTGGAAAGTCGACATTGGCTTTGGAGAGGCTTATGTAGTGCGATGCATTGTTGGAAGAAGTAGCGGTGAATTGAGGAACTCAATAGTAGGATGATTGGTAAGTTTGGTGAAACTTCGAAATGGTGGATGTTCAGCGTGACCAGAAATGATCTAGCGATGGAATTAGTGCTTGTTACCGTGTATACGAGGAAGAGCGTAATGAATTTGGAAAAAGGTACTTTTTTGTTAGAGAAGGATTTTAGGATTTTTGTATGGGCTTTTAAGATGATACAGTGGGTTTTGGGCTTGAAAATGTTGAGGTTGATATTTGAGAAGTTGGGAGAGAGGAGTGACAGCTTGAATTCAAATTGAGGAGGGAAGAATTTACATCAAATTAAGGTAACTAAAATTAAATTATTTTAGTTAATAAATTAGTATAATTTAATTCATGGAAATAAAAATGCGATATCTTATTTATTTTAGATCCGTTCGAACATCATAAATCATGTCAGACTCATATGTTTTTGGGCTTCACGCTGGGATTCATTTGGATAATTTGGGAAATTTTGGAATATATTAGAATTAGCTTGGGAATTTTAATTTAAATCAGATACCATTCGATTTAAATTAAAATTGTATCGGATCTGGAAGGAAAATCCTGGTGAGTAAACTCACTTTCTAGTTCGTTTACAATTTTATTATAAGCGAATTTTTATTTGAAATGATTTTCATATGTTGTTTATTGGTTGTTTGTATGCATTGAAATATTATTGTGGCTATTATATATTAAATATATTAGTTATTTAGGCTTGGTGGTTGTGGTTATTATATATATATATATATATATAGACACACTTTTTTTTAAATTGGTACACTTTTATTAATAACTAAAAATTACATAATAAGCTTAGCATACAAAGCTGAATACAAGTATGTACGCTGTAAAAAGAACAGAAAATAAATGAAAAATATAAAAAGGGGAAGAACCTATGATGAAATCAGCAACCCCTCAACCTTGTGAGTGCGGAACCTCTTGTACCTCACAAGAAACCATGTCATATACGCAGTTTGTTTTCAATCTAGGTTCATGTATCTTCCCCCTTCGCTGCGATGTGATGCAAGAAGATTGGAGGACTTCTTTGATGAAATTATATGCAAATAGAACTCTCTAATGTGCCAACATTTAAACTTCAACATCTAAATCCCGTGATGTCTTTATGAAACTGGTACTAAATACCTACCCACCAGGACCAATCGAAAACCTAGAAAGAAGTAATACAGTGAAGCCCAAAGCTATATTTTAATCCTGCTTTTGGTAATCAGATGCGTGAAGGAGTAGGCTGATAAGTAAAGCTTTCCGAAAACCGTAGAAATATTCTCAAACCAACTACCAATTTTGTTATTCAGGATCATAAAATGGTATACATGAACCTTGAGCAAATGATGGACAATTACTAGAGAGCATTTCTACACATAACTAAACCAAGCCAGTATAATAATTTTAAAAAGAGTTGTCGAAGTTAAAGTGAAAGTAAATCCAACACCAAGCACTGTAGAATTCTGAAACAATGTCTCGCTTTACTTTTGAAAGAGTAAAACAGTTTGCAAACAATGAAATGCACGAATCTATCGTGCATTCGACAAATGGTTCATTTTACAAATTGAAGTGTAAAATGGTTGTAAAACATAGTTTCCTTATAGCCACTAATTCTTGAATAAATCAGAATCTCCATCGAATTGAAGAGGGCTCAAGATAGGAGTATTCAGATTAATACAAAACGCTCCAAATTGCAAAGGTAGATCATGTTCACCTTTTCAAAGACCAGATCTGAGTCCAACGATATTCAAGATTAAAGAGAATCGGTTGGAGGACTTTAGTGTTATGGTTATGGATGTCAAGTTGAAATCGATTTCACCAAATCTCACATGGTCCACTGGTGGCTTGATCCTCATAAGGAGATCGAATCGGGATTGAAGGAAAACGTGATCCCAGTTGCAGGATTTGCGAACATGAAGCTAAAATACTCAGATCCGAGACGACTTCGAACTATCATAGAGTGTTCTCGGATTTATCGTAAGGCAGTGGATCTATGGAGCGGTTATTGGAAAAAAGGGTAGATCGCCATTTCCTGTCCCCGTGGGAGAGGAATATATATATATATATATATATATATATATAGGTTGTTGGATATTTCCTGCAGTACCATTAACAGATCCCTGTTGTATCATTAGCAGATGACCCTATGCGCCCCACAATATGATAGTGGATGACCTTCTATACCCCGATATCCTGCCTCAAAGCAGGACGGGTATTATTTATGTTGGCTAATGTCTATGGATGCAGGGAAACAAATTGGAGGAATCCAACTAGATTCCTCAAAAATATTATTATTCGTTTGTTTTCATATATATACTCATATATGAAGTTTTAGGAAACCTGTGATTGATAATTGAGTGTTTTGGGTGTTTAAATATCACTGGGCCCAAATGTTGACTTATAAAAATATCATGAAAAGGATTCTATGATTTAAAAGAGGAAATCTATTTTCTCAAAAATAGAATTTGTATTTCGAATGGGCTATAAAAATATGAACTTGTTTTGAATATATAAAACAAGTAGTGAATTTATAAAAGATATTTATAAATTTAATAAGGCAGGTAATTGAAGTGCATTTATAAACGGTGTTTATAAATGAAATGAGAAAATTTACTATTTGGATAATTTGGGAAATCTAAATTCAAATGTGAAATTAAAAAGGGAATTGAGATTAGTTTCAAAAAGAGATGATTAAATCTATTTTGATGTTCAGAATGTAAATTGAATTAAATAAATCTGTATGGATTTATGATTTGAATTCGATTAGATCGAATTTAGTTAAATAAGATATTTTCAGAAAAGATACTAGGATTGTATTAAATAGAAGTTTAAATTTAAATGTGAAAATAGATTCACTGTTTATATATAAATATATATAAGTTATAATCAATAAAATATTCCAGAATAGGAATTGGGTTTCAAGTAGATTTGAAATGGAACTTGTTTTAATGTACAAGACAAGGAAGTTAAATTTATAAACGACGTTTATAAAATAAGTGAGATAAATTATCATTAGATAATGTATAAGTTTAAATTCAAGTATGAATTTAAAAATGAATTAGAAATCGTTTCAAAAAGAGGATGACAGATGTTATTACAGAATTCGGAATATAAACGAAATTGAGATAAATCTAAGAATTTATAATTAGAATTCGATTATATCGAATTTTATAAATAATTTATTTATAAAGGGAATTGAAATTTAATATAGCAAACTGAGTTATAAATAAATTTATAACCGAGTAATGAAATATCGACAATTAGAGATAATCGGAAATATTAAGTTGAAATGGGAAATTAGTTCAATATATATTAAAATATATTAGAATGGAGTTGAAATTTATTTATTAATGAAGTTTAAACGTTTATATAGAAATATAATTAAAAATGAACTCGCTGCAGCACGGTAGTTCGTAATTTGGCGTTTCGAACTTCAATTGAGTAACAAAACTCAATTTTAGTCAGAATTCCTTGAAACAACAATCGTCATGACCGATTGAATAATAATTTACTAATGGAAGAGACAAACCGGGATTTCGTCTTATAGATTTTGAGATATGTCAAAATCAAATTTTTAGAATAACAGCGCCATAATCGTTTAAAAACCATAACGGTCTATTTAAAATTAATATAAGGATTTTAAGTAAACAAAATCCGAAATTCCATTAGAAAAATCCAGATTTGAATTATAAAATAAATGTGAACCCAAATGGAGTAAATGAAATGATTTTTGAAATGAAAATCAGATTTTTAATTGTTAAATAGACTTAACTAATTTAAAGAATAAGAAGTTAATGGAATTTTGAAATCGAAAATGGGCTTTGGATAAATAAATTGGATTTGTAAATTTATATTCGAAATCGAATATGAAACTTGAATTAAAAATGGAATTTGATTGGTTCATAAGCAAATTAAAATATATTTGAACGTAATATGTTCAAATAAGAAGTGAAATAGGCAAAAGAGCTAATTAAAGAATAAATTTGTGAATTAAGTTAAAAATGATTGGATTGAGTTGAAGTGAAATGGGAATGGACGTTTATATATGGAATAGGTATGAAATGAAGAGAATGAAGATTACAATTCGAGTGCCTGACAAAAAGGTACACATTTAAATTCCATATGGGTTTTTTGTGCCGAATCGGCAAACCACTTGGTTTTTTTTATTTTCTTTTTAAATGGAAAGGGCCTAGAGAGGCGAGTTGAGGTTTCAGCTATTTACCGGTACAAAGGAGGTACCGCCGAATTTTTCCGAAAATTTAAGGAGTTAGAATATTTTTAAGAAATTATGATAACTAGAAATCTATATATCGATATATATATATAATTCAGTAAGGAAAAAAACATAAAATAGAATATTATAAAAAAAAGGAAATCTATAAATTAAATCTAGTAAAAATAGAAAGAGAAATGTATAAACGTTTTAAAAATGAATAATTGGTTTTTAGGGCATTGATTATTCGAGGCAAGTAGGCTTGTTCGTTTTGAAGTTAAGAATGTTATTCAATCAAGGTTTGAGAGGTCGTTATACGCAAACTTAATTGATTTCATTTTTGACCAATAAATAACAAGATTCTATCTCGAATATCAACGTTTGAAAGAGATTTAGTTGAATGCAATATTTTGGGTTGTTGTAACGATGTTTTATGCAACATCCATTTTAACCCAAATAAGAGTAAGTTGGAAATATAAAAATAAATATTTCCTAAGTCTAAAAATGAACGGTCGTAAAAGAGATTTGTAATTGGAATTTTTTCCAACTATAAATAAAATATATTTTCTAAGTATAGAAAATAAAAGAAGGTGATACCTGAGAAATGTTTTCCAAATAACGTAAGAGGCCAAGATGATTGTTGAAAATATCGGGTTAACAAATATTGATGAGGAAATGGAGATGTGATTTAATTAATGAAATATTAATTTAGGGGCTCAGTGAGTGTTTGTTGCTTTGTGTGAATGTTTGTTTTTCTTCGATAGTTAAATAACCGGTTATCGAAGCATTTGCCAATATCGTTGTCAATATGGAGAGACCAGTTGGATTATTATTCGAGAACCACTCCATATTGGCAGTAGCATTGCGATCAGATTATATGAAGACAAATCGAAGACGAAGTAAAGTGCAAGGGCTTTTTCCATTAATCTTAGGTATAAATTGCCTAAGATGGATTAATGGAAATTGTGTCTTTGGTTTCATTCAATCCTAGAGCAAACGTGTATGGACGAATGTATGACAGAGTATTTCCAATGATCGCATAAGCTAGTCTGTAAAAATATATATGGTGGCATATAATTTATTCTCTTAACATAATATCCATAATATATTTATGCAAATCAATTAGTGATTAACGGATCTGACAATGTGGCATTCAAAGTGATTGTGCTATCAATGAATGGTAATTAATCATAGCCTCGGACATCAACAACTGGGAAATGACAAAAATCAGGCAGGCAACATGGCTAAGTGGGTAGCTCCTAATTAGTGTGTATCATCACCTATCTAAAGAAATTCATTTCATTCTTTATTTTATTCGATGTTGTCCCTTTAGAGAAAACAATTGTTGATCCCAGTCGTTGGTGATATACATTCGATACACTCAAGCAAAATGAGTGGTCGGTCATGTGTGACTGGGTTACAAGATGTTCTTGTTGAACCCAGTATATTCCTCTCTAGAGATACACTATCGGAAGGTGGTTCCATACCTTGTCATAGTTGGAAATCCATTATCCAATAAGTGCTCGCGGTTTTGATTGTATACTATGTATGTAGAGCGTGAGATGCAAGCGTTCAGCTAAATGATTATTTAGTTGTGGTTGATAGACATTATTATAATGTCAAAGGAGTTTTGATATAAAGATTGTCGTTTCTCTCAAAGGATTTTTGAAAGTTAAATCAAGTGTTTTGGATTCTCATAAGGGAAAAACCTGTTCTATGTTATACGACGTGGTCTAATGAGATATCGTTTATTTTTTCAATTTTTTTAAATTATTTACTTATACCAGTCCCATGACTGACCTAGAGTTTATTTTTATTTGTTTTACCCTAAACTCTTGGATGCCCAAATTTGTACGAGCAGTCAAGTAGTTTCAGGTGTTACAGATACTCGGAGGAGCTTGGAGCAGGAGGCTACAGCGTTATATAGTATTGTTATTTCCGCTATGTTGTACTCTGATAATTGTATGTTATACAGTTAAAATTTTCTATTTAGTTATGATATATTATATTTTGTTCCGTTGCGATGTGAGATTCTGTGTTGTTTTTTTTGTTCTTCTTCTATCTTTTTCTTCTTTATTTTAATAATGATTCATATTTTTATGGCATCTGGGTTGGACGTGTGTTGTATTCAGTCAGCTCAAACAGTACAGATTTTCGATTCGTTACAGCTTGTATCAGAGCTTAGATTGAGCGAATACCTAGGCTTTGGTGGGATTATGCTCATTAGAGATAGGGTTAGTAGTACCCTAGAATGAGTAACGTGTATATATACGAGAGTGCGTATTTGTTAATTGATAAAAATAATTATTTACATTTTGTCACCTAGTCAGTTGAGTGGTTCATGAATTCTTATCAAATCGTGGGATGCCACAAAGTCGATAGGAATTTCTAAATACTTGAAAAGAGAAATTTGACATGATTTTTTTTTAAGTAGGTAAATAAAATAATTTTACCCAAAATTTTATTTTGATATAGAAGGAATAATTTTCTAAAATTATTAAAATATATGGATGTTGATTGATATTATTATAATCAAATGAGATTATAAAATTCGAATGGTTATATATAACCAAACAAAATTTGTATATGAATGAGTTATACAAATATTTGAGTTAAAATTTAATTCAAACCAGAATCTGCAATTTTAAATCCCGGATGTTTAGAAAAATATTTTCCAAAGTATATTGAAATAATATAGTTTTGTTCTGCAAGTATTTTTGAATAAAAATCATTTTGAATAGATTTTGAAATTGTTAAAGCACTGAACTCACTTCAGTGGCTGGAAAAAAAATTATGGTGACTGCAGCATCGTCAGTATTCATTTTCGAGTTTCTAAGTGATGGATTACTAACTTAGAAAAGTTTTTGATGGAAATTTGTTTGAAGGAAAACAAGTTGGTTTGAAAATTCAAATGTTTTGAATTTGAGATGGAAATAAATATATGTATATATTTATGTGATTTCAAAAGGATTTGGAATGAAAATCTGAGGATTTGAATTCTGGAATTTAAATTTAACTTAAGAAAGTTAAATAGAACGAAGTGAATTGATTAAAATCAATTTCAATGCATATGAATTGGCTGTGAATATACCAGTTGTAAATCATTCAGATTAAATGAATGTGAGTATATATGATATGCAATATGAATGAAACCAAAAGTTTTGGCAGAACTAATATTAAAGAAGTATGAAATGTTTAGTTTCAACATAAGTGGGTTTATGAAAAGTAAATGGGTTTTTAGCATTTTTCCTACCTTAGTAATTTCTGGGACGAAATTCTTTTAAGGTGGGAAGAATGCGATGACTCAGATTTTTGGTTGATTTACTTTAATATTTTATATGGTTTTGAATATTGAGTTGATAATATAAATCAATTTTTATATTGAGTTATCGATTTAATAATCGAAACAAGATTTAATTTCAAGTGTATTGAATTAGCGTAATATGAAATATTATTGAATTCGAAGTTAAAACTAAATCAAAAGGATTTACGTGATAAATATAAATTCTATTTGAATATATAAATGATATATTACCAAGGAATTAATTGTTTTGAATTTAGTTTATATCGATTTAAATTGATCTCTTCACCATGCGATTGAACGGAGCTTCGAATCCTGTTCTAGTGTGTTCAGAATAGTGGTACAACCGTAGAAACGTTGGTTGTTGCACTCGAATTGGAGTTCGGAACTATGAATATATTATTATAAAACTGAACGAATAAGATCGAACTCAAATCGCAGTTAAATCAAAATCAAACCGTATTTAATAACAATATACTTAAGCCTATACCTATAGTGTACCTTATGAGGACCTAATTACTCGGTTCCTAAGTGATCTTCTTTTTATAAATCGCACACACTCCTCCCTAAATTTCCTTTTCATTTCTTTCATTGCTAGGAAAATTGAAATCAATGCCGCCCTTCTTAAAATCAAAGAGAAATCTAAGCCCAAAGCTTGCACTAAAATGCCCTTTCCTTTTATTAAAACCACAATCCCCTCTACCTTATTTTCTTGCTTCAGAACTGTAAATCAAAATTGAAACTTCATTTTTCCCTTTCCAAATCTTCCCGTTCTCTTTTAAAACCAAAAATGGAATTTGAAAATTCAATAGTCGCGAGTTCCTTGAGGCTCGAAGATGGACCGGAGCGCTCATGTGTGAGGGTTGCGATGATGGGTTTATCGTGAGTAGTTGTGAAGTTTGCAGTGGGGATTGTGACTTGGCTAAGGGGTGCGAAGAGAGGTGTGAATCATTGTGGTTTCACGAGAGCACAGATCTAGTGTGTGTGCGCGATGGGAAAGGACACTGTGATTTGGAGGAGACCGATGGTTGAAGGGTCGACATTGGTTTTGGAGAGGCTGATATGGTGTGATGCATTGATGGAATAAGTAGCGATGAATTTAGGAACTCAACAGTAGGATGATTGGTAGGTTTGGCGAAATTTGGAAATGGTGGATGTCCAGCGTGACCAGAAATGATCTGGTGATGGAATTAGTGCTTGTTACTGTGTATATGGGGAAGGGCGTGATGAATTTGGAAAAAGGTACGATATTTTTTTGGTTAGAGAAGGATGTTAGGATTTGTGTATGGGCTTGTAAGATGATACAGTGGATTTTGGGCTTGAAAATGTTGAGGTTGATATTTGAGAAGTTGGGAGAGAGGAGTGTTGTGTGTATATAGATTGAGGAAGGAGGAATTTACATCAAATTAAGGTAACTAAAATTAAATTTTTTTTTTTAGTTAATAAATTAGTATAATTAAATTCATGAAAATAAAAATGCGATATCTTATTTACTTTAGATCCGTTCGAACATCATAAGTCATGTCAGACTCATATGGATTTGGCCTTCACGATGGAATTCAATTGGATAGTTTGGGAAACTTTGGAATATATCTTAATCCGCTTGGGAATTTTAGTTTAAATTGAATACCATTCGATTTAAATTAAAATTGTCTCGAATCTAAAAGGAAAATTCGATGAGTAAACTCACTTTCTTGTTCGTTTATAATTTTATTATAAACGAAATTTTATTTTAAATAATTTTTATATGATGTTTATTGGTTGTTTGTATGCGTTGAAATGTTACTGTGGCTATTATATATTAAGTATATTAGTTATTTAGGTTGGTGGTAGTGGTTATATATATATATATATATATATTGGTGGTTGGATATTTCCCCGGTACCATTAGCGGATTCCTGCAGTATCAATAGCGGATGACCCTATGCACCCCCACAATATGATTGTGGATGACCTTCTATATCGCAATATCTTTCCTCGAAGCAGGATGGGTGTTATTTATGTTGGCTAACAGATGTGGATGTAGGGAAACAAATTGGAGGAATCCAGTTGGATTCCTCAAAAATATTATTATTTGTCTATTTTCATATATATACTCATATATGATGTGTTAGGAAACTTGTGATTGATAGTTAAGTGTTTTGGTTATTTAAATATCACTGGGCCTGAATGTTGACTTATAAAAATGTCATGAAAGGGATTTTGTGATTTAAAAGGGGAAATCTATTTTTTTTTCAAAAATAGAATTTGTATTTCGAATGGTCTATAGAAATATTAACTTGTTTGAATATATAAAACAAGTATTGAATTTATAAACGATGTTTATAAATTAAATAATGCAGGGAATTGAAGTGAATTTATAAACAGTTTTCATAAATGAAATGAGAAAAATTATCATTTGGATTATTTGGGAAATCTAAATTCAATGTGAATTTAAAAAGGGAATTGAGATTGGTTTCAAAAAGAAACGGTGAAATATATTCTGATGTTCAGAATGTAAAGTGAATTAAATAATCTGTATGGATTTATGATTTGAGTTCGATTAGATCGAATTTAATTAAATAAGATATTTTTAGAAAAGATATTCAGATTGTATTAAATAAAAGTTTAAATTTAAATGTGAAAATAGATTCCTTTATATATATATATATATATGTATATAAGCTATAATCAATAAAATATACCAGAATAGGAATTGGGTTTCAAGTAGATTTGAAATTGAACTTTTTTTAATGTATAAAACAAGGAAATTAAATTTGTAAATGATGTTTATAAAATAAGTGAGATAAATTATCATTAGATAATTTAGAAGTTTAATTCAAGTATGAATTTAAAAATGAACTGGAAATCGTTTCAAAAAAGGGATGACAGATGTTATTCCGGGATTCGGAATATAAATGGAATTGAGATAAATCTAAGAATTTATAATTAGAATTCGATTATATCAAATTTTATAAATAATTTATTTATAAAGGGAATTGAAATTTAATATAGCAAATTGAGTTATAAATAAATTTATAACCAAATAATGAAAAATCAACAATTAGAGATAATCGGAAATATTAAGTTGAATTGGAAAAATTAGTTTAATATATATTAAAATGTATTAGAATGGAGTTGAAATTTATTTATAAATGAAGTTTAAACATTTATGTTTAAATATAATCAAAAACGAACTCGTCGCAGCACGGTAGTTCGTAATTTAGCGTTTCGAACATCAATTGAGTATATAGAACTCAATTTAAGTCGGAATTCCTTGAAATAAGAATCGTCAGGACCGATTGTATAATAATTTTCTAATGGAAGGGAAAAATCAGGATTTCATCTTATAGATTTTGAGTTATATCAAAATATGATTTCCAGAAAAACAGCGCCATAATCGTTAAAAAACCATAACATTTTATTTAAAATTAATGTAAGGATTTTAACTAAATAAAATCCTAATTTCCATTAGAAAATTCGATATTTGAGTTATAAAATAAATGTGAACCCAAGTGAAGTAAATGAAATGATTTTTGAAACGGAAATCAGATTTTTAATTGTTAAATATAGTTAACTAATTTAAAGAATAATTAGTTAATGGAATTTTGAAATCGAAAATGGCCTTTGCATAAACCAGTTGGATTTGTAGATTTATATTTGAAATCCAATATGAAACTTGAATTAAAAATGGAATTTGATTGGTTTATAAGCAAGAAATAGGCAAAAGAGCCAATTAAAGAATAAATTGGGGAATTGAGTTAAAAATGATCGAATTAAGTTGAAGTGAATTGGGAATGGACGTTTATATATGGAATAGGTATGAAATGAAGAGAATGAAGATTATAATTCGAGTACCCGACAAAAAGGTACACATTTAAATTCCATATGAGTTTTTATGTGTCGAATCGGCAAGCCGCTTGGCTTTTTGATTTTCTTTTTGAATCGAAATGGCCTATAGAGGCGAGTTGAGGTTTGAGCTATTAACCGATACAAAGGAGGTGCTGGCGAATTTTTCTGGAAATTTAAGGAGTTAGAATATTTTTAAGAAATTTTGATAACTAGAAATCTATATATCGATATATATAGAATTCAATAAGGAAACAAACTTAAAATATAATATTATAAACAAAAGGAAATCTATAATTTAAATCTGGTAAAAATACAAAGAGAAACATATACACGTTTTAAAAATGAATAATTGGTTTTTAGGGTGTTGATTATTCGAGGCAAGCAGTCTTGTCTGTTTTGAAGTTAAGAATATTATTTAGTCAAGGTCTGAGAGGTAGTTACACCCCAACTTGATTGATTTCATTTTTGACCGATGAGTAGCAAGATTCAGTCTTGAAAATCAATGTTTGAAAGAGATTTAGTTGAATACAATATTTTGGGTTGTTGTAACGATGTTTTACACAACATCTATTTTAACCCAAATAATAGTAAGTTGGAAATATAAAAATAAATATTCCCTATGTCAAAAAATGAACGGTCGTAAAAGAGATAAGTAATTGGAATGTTTTCCAATTATAAATAAAAGATATTTTCTAAGTATAGAAAATAAAAGAAGGTGATATATGAGAAATGTTTTCCAAATAACGTAAGAGACCAAGATGATTGTTGAAAATATCGGGTTAACAAATATCGATAAGGAAATGGAGAAGTGATTTAATTAATGAAATATTAATTTAGGGGCTCAGTGAGTGTTTGTTGCTTTGGGTGAATGTTTGTTTTTCTTCGATAGTTAAATAACCGACTATCGAAGTATTTGCCAGTATCGTTGTCAATATGGAGAGACCGATTAGATTATTATTCGAGAACCACTCCGTATTGGCAGTAGCGTTGCGAATCAGATTATATGAAGAAAAATCAAAGACGAAGTAAAGTGTAAGGGCTTTTTCCATTAATCCTAGGTAGAAATTTCCTAAGATGGATTAATGGGATTGTGCCTTCGGTTTCGTTCGATCTCAGAACGAACGTGTATGGATGAAGGTCTGACAGAGTATTTCCAATGGTTGCATAAGTTGGTCTATACAAATATATATGGTGGCATAGAATTTATTCTCTTAGCATAATATCTAGAATATATATGTGCAAATCAATTAGTGATTAACGGATCTGACAATGTGGCATTTAAAATGATTGTGCTATCAATGAATGTTAAGTAATCGTAGCCTCAGACCTCAACAATCGGGAAACGACAAAATTTGGGCCGGCAACATGGCTAAGTGGGTAGCTTCCAGTTACGGTGTATCATCACCTATCTAGAGAAATTCATTTCATTCTTTATTCTATTCAATGTTGCCCTATTTAGGAAGATGGTTGTTGATTCCAATCGTTGTAGATATACATTTGATACACTCAAGCGAAATGGGTGGTCGGTCATGTGTGGCCGGATTACAAGATGTTCTTGTTGAACTCGGTGTATTCCTCCCTAGAGATACACTATCGGAAGGTGGTTCCATACCTTGTCATAGTTGGAAATCCAATATCCACTTGCGGTTTTGATTGTATACTATGTATGTAGAGCGTGAGATGCAAGCGTTCTGCTAAATGATTATTTAGTTATGCTTGATAGACACTATTACAATATCAAAAGAATTTTGATATAACGATTATCGTTTCTTTCAAAAGGATTTTTGAAAGTTAAATCAAGTGTTTTGGATTCTCATAAGAGTAAACCCCGTTTTGTGTTATACAGCGTGGTCTTATGAGATATTGTTTATTTTCTCAAACTGTTTTAAATTGTTTACTCATACCAATGACCCAGAGTTTATTTTGTTTTGTTTTACCCCAAACTCTTGGGTGCCCAAATTTGTACGGGAAGTCAAGTAGTTTAGATGTTACAGATACTTGGAGGATCTTGGAGAAAGAGGCTTCAGCTTTATATAGTATTGTTATTTCCTCTGTGTTGTACTCAGGTTATTGCATGTTATACAGTTAAAATTTTGTATTTCAAAAGTTATGATTTATTATATTTTGTTCCATTATGATGTGAGATTCTGTGTTGTTCTTTATGTTCTTCTTCTACCTTTTTCTTCTTTATTTTCATAATGATTCATATTTTTGTGCAATTTGGGTTAGATGTGTGTTGTATTCAGTCAACCTAGATAGTATGGATTTTTGGTTCGTTACAATGTCTATCAAAAAAAATACTCTCTATCATGGAGTTTATCTTACCAGTATCTTTAAGTATTTTAGTGTGGATCTCAAAGGAGAAGAATTTGTGCCAAGGTTTTTAACCCGGGAAATATTGTAGCGACCCAAAAATGGGTGCCCTTCGAATCGACCATAAACCGCACAAATCTGATCCGAAATACAGAAATCCTCGAACTGTTATGGGAATACAATGCATCAGGAATGGAACATAAAAGAAACATTTCATTGATTTTACAACAATTTTACATCAGAGTACAAGAATATATCAGAGTACATCATAAATAATATAGTGGAAAATAACCTCATAGATTTAAATTACTATATAGCGGAAGCATAAATATATACAGCGGGAGACTGCAAATAATCCAGAGCATAGCTCCAGCCAAAATCCAGGATTATGTCTAAAATTATGTGCAAACCAAAACTACTAGCTGCCTATGTGGAAAATGTGGGCACCCAAAGTTTAGGTGGGAAACAATAAACTCTGAGTCAGTCATGTGACTGGTGTGAGAACTAAAAACGATTATTATACTTAATTTTAAAAGTTGTGTAAATCACGGGACCACGCCGTATAACATGGAATGGGTTTCGTCCACATGAATACCAATCATAAACTAATCTCAATGCTTTTGAAAAATGTAGCTATTATAAGACTCAATCCCATCACACAATGCAACGCAAATAGGAGGATAGAGTTTTACCCTATAACAACCAAAAATGCTTTATGTGCAATATCCTCTTTTATTATCAGTAGTGCATAGTGTAAAAATCATCTTCACAAATAAATATATCAATCATAGCAGACATAGTGTACTACGACTACATACATAGGTTACAGTTAAAATCACGGAGGTTCGTATTGGAAATTGGGTTCCATCAATGACTGAGGCCTTCTTGGCACCGCTAATGGGTGTCCCAACCTTTCGGATCACTTGATCAGGGTGTCCAGGATCAAGTACGTCTAACCCGCTAATCATCGTCTTTATCGGGATGAATCTGGATCCTTCATTCTCAGTGGAGTCACCTTTTTCAGGCTCCCAGATCCCTTGGATCTTTCATGCTACAGTGGAGTCTACGAGGCTCCCAGATCCCTTCTCTGGACCTTAGATACACAATGGTTACACCTGGATCCCTCAGGATATATCCGTACTTTTTTTCTAATTCCAACTTGTCGTTTATTATCCAGCATCAAACATTCACGGGTTGTGAAGCTCGTCGAAGTCACATCTCGACACACAAAGCTACAGTATATCAACCATGCTTTGTTCATCATCCACAAAGCTCTTCTTTTCAACAAGAAGCTTTGATCACTACATCTTAGCATGCCATATTGTCAATCGTACCATATCATTGATGTCTACCAATATATAACCTCTAAGCTCGTAGGTCTCAGAGAAGGGTGTTAAGAAAGAGAATAAATTCTCTGCCACTAAACACATATATATTTAGTAAAGATCAAAGAATACAACATAAAATACAATGTCAAACATACAATCCATTTGCAAGTCTGTTCTAGGTCTAAACGAAACTGAAAACACCTTACTCCTCGTCCCATATGTCCAATACAGGAGATAGGCTCTCGCATATCTAATCGATCCCCAAGTATGTCTGTATGACCACAACTATAACCTCGCCTTGGGTTTTACACCCCAATCGAGACATTAGCAATAGTCCAAACGATGTGAAGATCTCCAGTCTTCAACCACCATCTTCAATATCTTCGACTTGTAATCGTCGTATCAGTTATTCAGAATGGGTTAAACCTGGTCTTTCTGAATAACTATCGCATCTTTCAAATCAATGATATATAAACATATAATAAATCTCACATTAATCCAGAATATTCTTTTATTTAAATATTCTTATTATTGGTAATGGCTCCCATCAATCTTATCAAAAATTATCACTTTTAAGCTTATTGTTTAATCCATATCTCGGAAATCATTTCAAAAGATTTTATTTTATCTTTTCACCACTTAAACAAAATTAAGGTTTACAAACTAGCCAAGATTATCGAGCCTTACTAAAGTAATCATTCATTTTATTATCCCTGTCCCAACCTGTTCATCCCATGAAGAAATACTAGTAGTACTCCATATTTAACACTCATAGTGCTATTGGTAAATTTGATTACCATTTAACGTTCTAATCTAATCAAAGATTTAACTATCGCATGGAGTAAATGCAGCAACCCAACGATTTTCGATCCTGAAAATCGACATGAAACAATATATCGACTAATCAGGCATCAAAAATACCATATCATTAGTAGAAAGAAGTTAGAGGTGCGAAATATAAAGAAAGAAAATTAGAATAGAAGAAGAACACAACAAAACAGAATCAGAGTAAACATGAATCTCACAGTGGATCGAGTAAAATATATTGTATAACATAACTATGAAATACAAACTTGTAACAGTGCAACGTCCCAATTTTTTTGGCTATTTAAGTTTGAATCTTTAAATATGTTTTATACGTTATATTGGAAATAGAATGGATTATATATCAAATTTATTTAATAAAATGGAGTTTGAAAATAGATATTTTACAAATTAATTAAGACGAGCTCATAACGCCGTGGTAGTTCATAATTTCGATTGGAACTTTAATTGAATATACAGGATCCGATATAAGTCAAAATTATGTGAAACAAGAATCATTTGAATCGATTTGATTATGTTTTTCTAATGAAAGAGAAAAATGGAGAATTTATATTATAGATGGCAAGTTATGTCCAAATCAAATTTTCAAATAGTCGTTATGCAATTCGTTAATAAACAATAACGTTTATTTAATAAATATATAATAAGTTAATGAGTTTTATAAGCAATGAACAGAAATTAACTAAATGGTTGAGGATTGAATTAATTGTTTCAAATAACAATGAATTTCATTTATTTAATTTAATTAGATTGTTAATTAAATTAAAGGAAGTTATGTAAAGTGATAAAAAGAAAGGACTAATGGAATTGGTTAACAGATTAATCTTGTTTTGAGTTGACTATGTCAACTGTTTTAAACCAAGATAGGTTATTAAATAAATTATTGATTCACTAGTTATTGTTTTTTGAAAGGAAGATTAACAGTTAAGGTTAAAGTAAACAAACTGATTTTTAAAGATGTTAGAATTGATTATTATTATTATTTTAATAATAATCAAAGTGATAAATCTTGAAACAATTTCTTTTAATGGAAGTTTATGAAGTTATAAAGCATTATGTGTAGTTAAGTGAAATTGTAATGAATTTATATTTAATATGAACCCCCATTAAGAATTTTATTTATCGTATTTCTATAAAAATCTAAATTGGGCAAATTATAAAGGAAAGTTAAAATGGAATAATGTTATAAGAGACAAAATGACTTTAAAATGGGATTTATAATCTAAAGGAAGTAAAAGGGAATTTAAAGGCCTAAAGACGGGAAAATAGAGATGTCTTAAAATTGAGAAAGCGTGATTTTGGAATTGTAAAAGAGTTTTCAAAAGATAATAAATGGAATTAAAAACCTTGTTTAAAATCATATAGTAAATAGAAGTGTTGTGATACTTATTGGAATGAAATTTCATTAATAAACTTTTATCTATTTTGAAGATAAAAATGTTGTCGACTAAAGGTATGAGAGTTAAATAAAATACCCAAATTTGAATGACTTCAGAATTATCCAACGGTGATATTAGTTTAGAAACGAAAGTAGTTGAAGGAATTTAATTAATATTTCCATGAAGGATATAAAATGTTATAATTCGTAAAAATTTAAGTTGAGTGACTTGGGAATTAAGAACTGAAAAGCGGTACTCCAAATGTTGGAAGATTTAGAAATTTAATTAACAACTGTTTAACCAAAGAGGCAAAGTGATGTTGTATGCTAAACCAATAAATCCGCTTTATTTTATTTTATGAATGATAGTTGTTTATTTTGATAGTTAAATCACCGGCTATTAAAACCTGGCCAAATCGGGTGTTGGTACGGAAAGACCGGGATCGAATTTATATTTGAAAACCATTCCGACCAGCAAATACGTTAACGTTGATGATGTTAAGAAGATGATCAAGATGGAGCAAATTGAAGACCATGGATCTTCATAAGCGGAAGGATTGTTGTCGAATTTCTCTGACTTGCAACCAGAGGTTTTCTGACGTGATTCGGTCGTGGTTGAGATTTTGCGGATTGCAGGGACTACTCACTACTAATCCTTTGGATTCAGTAGGAGGGTGCCTTCGGTTCATCCCGTTCCTGGATGACTTGTATGGACGAGTGTCTGACAGGGTATTTCCTAAAAACCACGTATGTTGATAGTTACAAATATATCAAGTTGGTGGCAAAGAAGGGCACTTCTTTTATACCTAGAGTATATTTGTAGACGCCAATTAGTGATTTGACGAATATTACGATGTGGCATTCAAAGTTGGATGTGCTAACTTAATAGGTGGGTAATCTTAGCCTCAACCCTCATCAACCGAGAAATGACAAAAATCGAGCAGGCAGCATGGCTTGGTGGGTCATTCCGAAGCAGGGTTTTTATATCACCCTCTAGAGCAATTCCTTTTTGTCTTCTTAGTCTTTCGCTGCTGCAGCTTTCGGGATGGTTGGCTAGCTACCACCGTGGATGATAATACATTTGATACACTCAAGCTAAATGAGTGGTCGATCATATGTGGCCGGGATGCAAGACGTTCTTGTTGAACCCAGTGTATTCCCCTCTAGAGATACACTATCGGAAGGTGGTTCCATACCTTGTCATAGTCGGAATCCAATCTCCAATAAGCGCCCGTTGTTTTTTATTGTAAATATATATGTGTAGCGTGAGATGCAAGCGTTTCGCTGGATTGTTATTTATTTGTATTTAGACACTATTATAATATCAGAATAAGATATAATTTCAAAACTGTTTTGGGTTATAGTAAGGTAAAAACCATTTGTGTTTATGTGTGGACTGGTCTTGCTATTATCCTATTCTTTCAGAAAGGATTTGTTGACTCTAAAATCAAGTTGGATGTTGTTTATAAACTTAGCGATTTTTTTTCTCACTCTGGTTCACCAGACTGATCCAGCGTTTGCAATACTCGGGTTGTCCCAGGTTTTACATGTTCAGGTTAAGATGTTATGAATTTCAAAGATGAACTGTAGGAGTTCAGACATATGATATTAATTATTTAGTCCGTTGTGTGATGTATATGAGGACAGGCTGTTATAACTGTCCAGATATATTGAGGTACTCTGATGATTTTAAGTATTCTTCAAGTTTTTAATAAATATTTATTTCTATATTATATTTTATTCCGCTGCGATGTGAGACATTGGTGTTGGTTCTTCTTCTAATTCTTCTATTATAATATTTCTTTCTTTTTTTTCTCATCCTCTAATTTCTTATATTAACTATCTGTTGTTATATGTACCTGAGTTTTGGCAAGTAATCCAGATGTATGTATTATTGTTGGAATTCGAGCATCGAATTCTTCGGGTCATTACAATGGTATCAGAGCTATTGGATTAGTAGTAACCTTGGCTCTATGGCGCAACTCGATAGAGATAGGGTTAGTAACACCCTAGATTGAGTTTGAGTGTATATACGAGGGAGCATATTTATAGATTTCTTACAAAATGTTTTGTACTGTGTTATTTGATCGGTTCGATTTTGAACTGACTATTGACACAATATTGTTTTATAAAAAAGGGTGAATGAAATAATTCTGCCTAAATTATATTTTTATAGAAAAAGGAAATAATTTTGTATAGTATAGTAATATTGGTTGTTTGGTTGTTTTGCTTGATTTGATTGGAACTCAAATAGAATTATGAAATGAAAATGAATTGATTAGGGAGAAATTAGTTAGTCGATTGAATTGAATATGGAAATAAGACTTAACCTAGTTAAGTGAAATTGAATTAACTAATTGGATATTGTAATGGCCCGAATTTCCGTACTCTTTGGGTCGACTAATAACACCACACGTCCAACCCAAATTGCACAGGAATACGAATCATTAGTAGAAAGAAGTTAGAGGATGAGAAATAGAAAGAAAGAAATATTAGAATAGAAGAAAAACGAAGATCACAAACTCACAGCGGAACGAATAAAATATATATTTTTAACATAACTTTTGAAATACAAATCAGTAACTGTATATACATACCATCATCAGAGCACAACAGTTATTCCTGGAACAGTCATACACAGCTATTTCCAGATACAACATAGTACACAGCGGAAAATATGATAGTCTATAGCTAACAGGTGAAGCCTCCAGCTTCAAGCTCCTCCAAGTGAATCTGTAAAATCCCGACTACTTGACTGCCCATACAAATTTGGGCACCCAAGAGTTTAGGGGAAACAAAAAAAAACTCTGGGTCAGTCATTGGACTGGCGTGAATAAACACCAACCATTTGTTTAACTTTCAAAATCCTTTCAAAAAAATGATAATCGTAAGACCAATCCACACATAAACACGGATGGTTTTTTTTCCTTATGATAACCCAAAACAGTTTGATATCAAAATCTGGTGATATTATAATAGTGTCTAAATCAAATAAATAGAATCTAGCGGAATGCTTGCATCTCACGCTCCATATATAATATAAAATCGAAAACCGCAGGACGCTCGATTTCCAACATGACAAGTATGGAACCACCTTCCGATAGTGTATCTCTAGAGGTGAATACACTGGGTTCAACAAGAACGTCTTGCAACCCGGCCCACACATGGCTGACCACTCATTTAACTTGAGTGTATCAAGCATATCATCACCAACGGTTGTGATCAGCAACTGTTATCGAAGCATACAGCAGCGAATAAAATAAGAAGCAAATGAAATTTCTCTAGACCCACATGGCCATGTTGCCTGCCCGATTTTTGTCATTTCCCGGTTGATGAGGCTTGAGGTCACGATTATCTTTCAGCACATCTTGCCATCATTTACGTTGAATTCCACATTGTCAGACCCACCCATGTACGTTGTCCGGAGACTGGACAAACCAAAGGAACTATTCCATCAATCCATCTTGGGCAATTTCTACCTAGGATTAACAGAGCAGCCCTTGCATTTTACTCCGTTTTCAATCATCTTTAGCATAAGTTGATTTGTAACGTTTATGCCAATACAGAGTGGTTTTCAGATATTAAATCTGATTCTGGTCTCTCCTTATTGACAACGGAGGTATAAAGTAAATCAAACTTTGATAGTCGGTGATTTAGCTATCAAAGAAACATCTATACAATCAACGGTCCTATTTCCAAATGGAAATTCTATCGATCGAGCATCAAACAATACTGGGCCCTTTTTAAATTAATTTATTATTAAATTATTATTTCCAATTCCTATTTCCCTATTTTTCGTATCATTTCAAAGCTTTATTTTCTCTCTCGATTCTTGGAAAAACTTTCCAAATATCCTAATTCCTTCATTCGAGAAAATCTCCCTTATTCCAGTTAGAAAACATTTCTAAATATTCACGAATCCTTATTTTCTATATTCAGAAAATATACCTTATTAATATCGGAAAATATTTCCATATTCCCTTTCTTAATTCCTCATTAACCAATTCATTTCATCTTCTACATGAAGAAAATATCTCTTATTTTATTTGGGAAACATTCCAAAATCCTTTAAATTAATGCAATGTTATAAAACATTGTTATTATACTCAAATCATTAATCAATTATTACTAACCAATCTTCATTATCAAACCTTAATCATTTTTCCGTCAATCATGAAGTCAATCAAGTTGGGGTATAATTACCTCCCAGACCTTAATTGAACAACATTTTCAACTTTGAAATAGTCAAAGCTCACAACTTCAACAAAACCTCGGTTACGCGACTCTCGGATTCAATCTAAGAATCCACTTTTTTTACGGAAAAATATTGATTATAATGGTAGCTTTATAATCGCTATTTCTAGATATTTGATTTATAAGACATTTATTACAACGACAGGGTTAAAATCGCTATGTAGATTTTCAAACATTTATTATAACAACAGCGCTAAAAATCGCTGTTTAGATTTACAAAACATTTACTATAACAACAGCGTTATAATCGCTGTTTAGATTTATAAAATATTTATTATAACGATAGCGTTAAAATCGCTATGTAGATTTTCAAACATTTATTACAACAACAGCGCTAAAAATTGTTGTTTAGATTGACAAAACATTTACTATAACAACAGCGTTATAATCGCTGTTTATATTTATAAAATATTTATTATAACGATAGCGCTATAATCGTTGTTTCCAAATATAACTTGTACTAATTAATTTTCAATAAAATCAATAAGTAAATAAATAATTAAATAATGAAATTCGATTCAAATGCAGAGTAAAAAGTGCAACTTCCCTAAATTCGATATAATCGAATGCCAATAATTAACTCTCTCTCGAATAATCTATGCTCGATTTATATTCCGAACATCGGAATAATTTATCTCTTAAGGTTGATTCAAATTTCCTTAAAATTAATTCTATTAGCAAAACATTTGTTTCAAATCATTCTTCACTTTGTGAAATGAATACCATTCCTTTAATAGGGATCTAGATTCGTTTCATCAAATCAATTTGATTTTATTTACAATCATCGTTACAAATTCAAATCTCGGCTATCGAGTCACTTTATAAACCCAAATCGTATTCTAGTTCATTTGTAAATTCTGTTCATAAAACTACTTGTGACATGTTTCCGTTTATATAAATCAATTAAATTTTTTTCTCCTTTTCAACTTCTACACATTCCAAACCCCTGAAATCAAATCCATTGATCTTGTACTTATAATATCATCTTAAATCCAAATTCCTTTATGAAATCCATTTAGAAATTATTCATGGAATATCTCAATTTTATCCCAAGCATTTATAATCTTGTTTTAAATTTCTATATAACTATCAAGTTTAAAATCTCATGTAAAAATATTGATTCAAAACTTGATTTCCCCTTTTTCAATATAAATTCACACTTGAATTTAGATTGTATTTTATCCAAGGATAATTAATTCACTAAATTTATAAACTTATTTATAATCCACCTCTTATTTTATTTATTTAACATAATTTCTTATTCCAAGTTTATTTGAAATTAAATTCCTATTTTGGAGAATAATTTCCTTTTTAGATCTCAAATTCTTCTTTTATATTGGAAAATATTTTACGGTATTAAATACCAAAATTCGAGGGCCAGTGGCACAACAAAATCAATCACAGTTAATGTATCACAGCATATGTCACAATCAATGCAAACACAATAATATAAATATTGAGGAATCCAGTTGGATCCCTCCAACTTGTTTCCCTACATCCACATATGTTAATCAACATCAATAATATTAATTTCACATCAATATGAAATGTCAGAACTAATAATCGATCAACAATGTAATTATATCAACCATTTCAACCAATTTTATCACTATTCAACCAATCAACCATTGCACAGTATAAAAATTACTATAAATAAATTTACACTCGTTTATATAAAAATATAAATGAGGTAGAGTTAGTTAATTTACTCACATTGTTTTGCAGTTGACGGTTCTGCTTTTTGTTTCGATAAAATCAAACCGACGTTTGATTTTTCCACGAAATTGCAACAGCTCTGTTCTCAGTGAAATCTGTTTACGTATGAGTAATATATAGATGTTACAAGATTTAATTGTTTTTAAAAGGAATTTAAATAGGCTAATTAGGCCATTAAATCTTTTAATTACCGTGTTACTATTAACTAGGCATTATTAGTTATGCAAACCCGTGCTTAAGCCCTTTAACAAATCCCGATTTCCATCGTAAAGTGCTTCTTCCCCCTTCGCAGGTAAATTTGAATGCTACTGTAACTCTCCCTTCCTCATGTCGTATACCCTTCCATTCTCCCCATTTCTTCACTAAAGTCAACTCTGTGACATTCAACAACATCATGAAAGGAAAAGAGCTATTGACCAAAGAAGAACTGGACAATGCCAATTTGATCATGTATATCGATTCCCCAATCAATTCAGTGTTGTTAAATAAACCCCTTTTGTATTATTCGGTAGGCCAGTCCATTTTGTCTGTAGGAAAATTTTCTAAGTTTTGTTCATAATATTTCTTCATGGATGTTTCTTTGTCTTGCGACCGTTCTTTAGGTAATTTTGTTTAGACTTTGCAGTAATACTCCTGTTGAATTTACTAAAGATCCTCATAAAGGTCAGATATAATAGAATTAAATCTCTTACAAGTTCGATTCTGGGATAATGATTATGCAGGGCCTATGCGGATGGGTGGAATCAAGCTAGCTGAACATGAATTTTCCCACCAAAGTAAGACTGGCTTCCTCTTCAATTAGCTCATTAATCACGTACATCACCAGTTAAACCGCAATTAGCGGATAACTTCCCCCTCATCCAAATATTAATTCCGTCCCCTGCTAAATTGCTAACCCTGCTGACCCTCACCAGCGTCACCACAGGTCATCCGCCTAACACCGCTCCGACCGCCATCGCATAATCTTCAATACCAAACCAACCCCATCGATTCTCGTAGCCTGTAGCTCCCTCACGAGCTCGGAAACTGAGCCTTCCCAAATTTTCGATCATCCTCACCGTTCTCCGACAACACTTCACCAATGTCCACCCAACCACCTCGAAAAGGAGCGTCTTACCTTCAGCTACCTTCGCCTAAAACAGTCTTGACCAATTCCCCATCAGTTCACCAAAATCGTCCAAATACTGCCACACTTCGAACCCTATTTTCTCCCTTGACATCACTTCAGTTGATGCCAAATTCAACCCGCCTCTAAAGCGCACAATCCTTAACAATTTTAATGTTGCAAATTTCCTTAAAATAATTCATGAATTAAAAGGTAGGATGATGAATGGGAATTGAATTTACAACTTGTGTTTTTCCCTGTTTCGAATGGGTAGGAAGGAACTGATGTTAGGAGGTGTTAAAACGAAGCAGACAGATTTTTCTTTTATTCTATTTTTTTTATAAGAGGTGTAGCCGACAGGTTTTGACCATTCATACATAACGTAACATGGCAAGGACCATCTCTTCAGACTTTCACAGATCCGATAGGATATTTTATTATTGTGCTTGCAGGAGATAGGGTGCCTAGTAATAAAACTAGACACGCAGAAATATTATATTATTACATTTTCTTTGTTTAGTCAATGTATCCATATAAATCAGTTAGAAGTTTTGTTGTACGAAGCAAATATATCTTGCCTACAATCTTAACGTTGTTTGGACGTAGGCAAAATAGTTTAAATATGATACGGTTTTGAAATTATCTCGAAAGATTTTTCAAATCTTAGGTACAGGTGCAGAAGGTATTAAATGGTGTCGAATTCTTATTTAGATCACTCTAAAGATTACGAACTGATATATCCTGACATGATTAAGGATTTTGGGTAAGATTGTTGAAAGGAACTTATATATATGTATATATTATAAGCCGAAATTCTTGACTTTACAACCTCATGTTACTGCCGAGATTTCTTTTCTTCTGAGCAGATAAGGATTCGTAAGATTTATTTCAGAAATTTTAAAAGATTTTTATTTAATTTATTCGATAACGACCCTTAGGCTATAAATTCAACGCACTATTAACGTTCTATGCTATAAATTCATATGAGCACATACAACCTTTGATTGAAAACCATGCAATAACTTAATATTCTGAACACGATAGAACTGCTTTCATCGAAAAATGTGATCGTTCGAAAAAATGTTATTTTTAAAACTTAAATAAATCGATAAAATATAAATATACTCATAAGTAGTTAAATTTAATAGTAATAAATCGTTATTATTGTATATACCCGAATAAACCAACATATAGCTCCAAAATAAACATATTTGGATTTATAGCTTGATATTTCAAATTAAATGACGTTCGGATTACTTAAAACGATTTATTTATATAATAAATCGTTATAATATATACACGATTCCATAGCGACTTTCTGGAATTATGATTTGGATATAATTCACAATCTATAATACAAAATCTCAATTCTTCATTTTCACTAGAAAAATATAATCAAATAGATCTGAATGTTTCTTGTTTCAAAGAAATCCGACTTATATTGGATTCTGTATATCCAATTGAAGTTCAAAACATAAAATTACGAACTACCGTGTCGTTACGAGCTCGTTAAAAATTATATTAGAAATTATACATTCAAACTTCGTTTTATAAACAAATTCGTGATTATAATTCAAATCTAAACTGAATTAAATCTCTCAAATCAACTATTAAAAAAACTAATTATTAAATCGTTAGAAATCCGAGACGTTACAGATATGGAAATCAAATGGATAATAATTGGATATTAATCAATTGATATTAATATATGTTAAACCAAGGTGTATGTAGACTAGTAGATATTAATGTTGAATATAATATAAACTAGTTTGGTTGTGTATTGTTTGGCTTATTGGATGTTAGTTGGATAAATTAAATTCAACAATAAGTTAATAAGAAATTAATGAATCAGGAGCGAGGAAATCCCATTATAATGGATTGGCAATAAAATCGGTTATTAAATGAAACTGAGTTATTTAACCCTGGATTGTTACTTGCATTGTAAGTTGAGTTAAGTGCAGATTTTAGAAGGCTATAGAGTTGATTTGGTTATATATATTGGAAAATGAAGGGCTGTTAGTTGATTTACTTCGAAACTGGAATTGAATTGCCCGACAAATAGGTAAACCTTAATATTATTGGTTGGTGATTATTTTTATACTCCTGAATTGGGTAGCCGATTGGCTTTTAGTTTTCTTCTGGAGAAGTTGAGGACCGGTATGGTAGTCAATCCGATCGAACCACGCAAAGGAGGTGCTAGCGAAATTATCGAAACTTTAAGTAGTCTGAATTTGATTGACGATAATTCATAAATAATTAATTTAAAATAATTGGTTTCAGAGCATTCTTTTTACCATGTTATTTCGGGGACGAAATTCTTTTAAGGGGGGAAGAATGTAACATCCCAGATTTTTCGGTCATTTAAATTTGAACATTTAAATCTGTTTTATATATTATATTGGAAATACAATGGATTTTATATCGAATTTATTTAATAAAATGGAGTTTGAAAATATATATTTTATAAATTAATTAAAACGAGCTCGAAACGCCGCGGTAGTTCGTAACTTTCGATTGGAACTTTAATTGAATATATAGGATCCGATATTAGTCGGAATTCTGTGAAACAAGAATCATTTGAATCGATTTGATTATATTTTTCTAATGAAAGAGAAAAATGGAGATTTTATGTTATAAATGGCAAGTTATGTCCAAATCAAATTTTTAAATAGTCACTATGGAATTCGTTAATAAAAATAACATTTATCTAATAAATACATAAGAAGTTTTACATATATATGAATATATATATATATAACGATGAAATTTTTTAAATGTTGAGTTTGAAACCCGAATGTGTTTATTTTGAAATTAAATAATATTATATTTGGGTATATATGTAATGACCCGGATCCTTATGGGTTAATTTTTGAATATTTAATATTTAGTTTAAATATTGGGTGGATAATATAAGTGGAAATTTTTATTTAAGTTATCAATTTAATAGTCAGTTTCGATTTAATATTGAATATATCAAGTTATCAGAATACGAAGTTGATTGAATTAAAATTTAATTCTGAATTAAATTACAGTTCAAATGATCAATAGAAAATTCTGTTTGAATTCGAATAAGAATATTAATTTATTGTCACATAATTTATTGTTTTAAAATTTGATTTAATCGATTTAAATTAATATCTGTTCCGGATGATCGAACTGGACTTCGATACTTATTCCAGTGGGTTCAGAATAGTGGTTTTACCCTAGGAATGTCACTTGTTGGGTTCAGAAAGGAGTTCGCCGTCAAGGAGTATTTTAATTTAAGGATACCGGTTTTAAATTAGAAAAATAATACATGGTCTCTCTATAACCAGAAGAATCAAAAGGAGGAGAAGCAAACACATCTTCCTCTTCCACTCCACAAGTTTATGGCTTTGCTGTTCAAACAAATGTCGCACCCTTCCTTATATAATCATGATTACCTCTTTATTTTTCCTTTCCATTGTTGTGTTCTCAGAAAAACATTGAAGCACCAGATTTAAATGGTCGTTCCCAAATTGTTAATATCCAACACAGACCAGTGTAAATACCCTTTTCCCCTTTTCATTTCGATTAGTTTCTCAGACCCGTACCCTTCTTTTTATTTCCTCAAATTGAAACCAGGAATTTAAAATCGAAAATCACGATCTCGATACGAGACTTTCTAGGGCTCGACGTAATACAGGAATCGCGGTTTTCAATGGCGATGGTTTCTGAAGTCTGACAGCAAGGCGGAAACACTCGCGTTGGAGGCGCGAGAGTGGATTGGAACGGGGATTCGAAGCGATTTAGTCGCGCCTTTGTCGGAGGGGTGTTTCGATTGGATAAGAGTGTGATTGGTGAAGGGAGTGCGAAGTCTGTTGGAGAGGCCGACGCTGGAGTTGGCAATAGGGTTTTCTGAAGAGGATTGCGATGACATTCTGGGTACTGGCGGTCCATTTCTGAGGTGATGTCGAGGTGGCCAAGGGTGATTACTGTCATTATTATGGTGTATTGGAGGAAGCAGGATGATGGTTGTGAGCGGTTCATTTGGGTAGAGAGAAGGGAGTTTGTCTGGACGAGGTTATCTGCTGTTGACAGTGGATATAGGAGCTTTGATTTTGGGAAAATCCTGTTAAGGTGGGGGAATTTGTTAAGGGCTATAATTTCAAGGAGGAATGAGATGAACTATCAAGATAAAAAATTAGTTCATTTAAATTGAAATGTTAAATTTGCAATACATACATATATATATAGTATATCGGCTAAGGAAATTATTTAAGTGGTTTAAATAAATTTTGCAAATTTATAAATAAAGATTTAATTAATCGTAGGGACAAATAAAGTTATTCGAGAAATTTCGAGTTGATTCGTAGCTACAACGTCATGGCATCTAAATCAGATATTCAGCACAAATAAAGTTCACGGTGAGTAAATCTCACTCACCTGTTTAGTTAGAATTATTTTTATATCATTAAAATATAATTGTTTGTTGCTTGTTGAATGCTTTCTGATTGTTTGAAATATACTAGTTATTTAGGGTTGACTATTATATATATTGGGTTGATGATTGGATTGTTCCCGCAGTATCATTAGCGGATGCCCGCAGTTTCATTAGCGGATGATTACCCTATACGCCCCACGCTATGATTAGTGGATGACCTTCATACCGCGATATCCTGCCTCGAAGCAGGATGGGTATTATTTATGTGCTAACGTCTGTGGATGCAGGAAAATAGGTTGGAGGAATCCAACAGGATTCCTCAAAAATATATTATCTGTTTGTTTACTTATTTGCATATATACTGTCATATATGATGTGTTAGGAAAATAAATAACTGGTTGCTTTGTGTGTTTAAATATCACTAGGGCCTAAGTGTTGATATTTAAAAATATCATGAAAAAGGATATTTGAGATTTAGAAAGAAAATTCTATTTTTATAAAATAGAATTTGAGATTTGAATATATAAGATTCAAATAGAATAGAATTTGAAATTCGAATAGAATAAAAATATTAACTTGTTTGAAATATATATAAAATAAGTATGAATTTATAAACTTTGTTTATAAACGAAAAGGTGGGATTTGAATTGAATTTATAAACTTTGTTTATAAATGAAAAGGTGGGATTTGAATTGAATTTATAAACTTTGTTTATAAATGAAAAGGTGGGATTTGAATTGAATTTATAAACTTTGTTTATAAATGAAATGGTGGGATTTGAATTGAAATTATAAACGTTGTTTATAAATATATAATGGGGGATTTTAAGTAAAGTTGTAAACGTTGTTTATAAATAATGTAGAGTTAAAATAAATTTGAATATAGAATTTGAGGATAGTAATTCAAATAGAATTTGAATATAGAATTTGAAGATAGTATTTCAAATGGAATTTAAAACCCTAGGATTTTAAGATAGTATTTCAAATGGAATTAAACCATAGGATTTGAATATAGTATTGAAATGGAATTTGAATATAGGATTCAAATAGAGTTAAAATAGATTTGAAATAGAAATACAAATGGAGTTTGAAAATGAATTTGAATATAGAATTCAAATGGAATTTTAAACGATAGGATTTGAATAATAGAAGTGAAATAGACTAAAGGAGTAAATTAACAAATTTAATTAACGAATTTAGTTAAAACGATTGGTATAGTTAAAATAGATTAGACAGGTATAGACATAATGGAGACAGGTTTGGAATAAAGTATAGAAGTGAAATAAATAGAATGGCCGACAAAAAGGTACGTATTCAATTCATATATGAGATTTTATATGCCGTATCGGCTAGCCGCTTGGCTTTTCTTTTTCTTTTTGATTGGAAAAGGCATGTTTGGCAGTTTGGGGATTTTCCCGAAGCTCCCGGTACAAAGGAGGTTATGGCGAATTTTTCCGGGAATTTAAGGAGATCGAATATTTTTAAGATAATTTGATAGTTAGAAATCAACATATCAAAATATATAGAAGTCGATAAGAAAACGAACTTAGAAATAGAATAGCATAATCAAAAAGGAAGTATAAGAATAGAAAGGGGAAGTGTATACGTGTTTAAAGGTAAATCAGTAGTTGTATGGTATTGATTGTTCGAGTAAGTAGTCTTATCTGTTTTGACGTTATAAATGTTATTCAGTCAAGGTCTGAGAGGTAGTTATACCCCAACTTGATTGATTTCATTATTAACAAATAAAGAGTAACATTTCAGGCTCGAAGATCAATATTGAATGAGAGTTAGTTGAATATAGTATTTGGGTTGTCGTACCGATGTTTTACACAACATCCGTTTTAACCCAAATAAATGTAAGCTTGGAAATAGAAGATATTTTCTAAGCTTAGAAAATAAAGGAAGGCAGTATTCGGAAATGTTTTCCAAATAATAGAAAAGGGCAATATGGTTATTGAAAATATTTGGTTAACAAATATTGATAAAGAAATAGAGAAGTGATTTAATTGATGGAATATTAATTAAAGGCTCACTGATTGTTGGATGTTTGGATGAACACTTGTTTTATTCGATAGTTAAATCATCGACTATCGAATCACTTGTTTTATTCGATAGTTAAATCACAAACTATCGAAGTTTTGACCATCGTTGTCAATATGGAGAGACCGGTTGGATTATTATCCGAAGAGCCACTCTGTATTGGCAGTAGCGTGCGAATCAGATTATGTAAAGATAATCGAAGACGGAGTAGAGTGCAAGGACTTTTTCTATTAATAGAAATTGTGCCTTCGGTCCATCCTGTTCCTGGGTGACTTGTATGGATGAATGTCTGACAGAGTATTTCCGAAAGGTCACGTACATTGATTTCTTCAACCGTACCAAGAGTGGAAGCGGAGAAGGAAACTTCTTTTAGCTAACACGTAATGTACTGTTGAGGGCGTCAATCGGTGATTTGATGGATTTGACGATGTGGCATTCGAAGTGAATCTGGTGTGATGATAAAGCGTTGCTTCTAGCCTCATCAACCGGTAAATGACAGAAATCGGGCAGGCAGCAGGGCTATGTAGGTCACACCTATTAGGGTGTATAATCACCTGATCTAGAGTTTCATTTATTTCTAAAAATCTATTGTCGATGCTGTCCCATTCGGGAAATGGTTGCTGATCCCAACCGTTGGTGATATACATTCGATACACTCAAGCCAAATGAGTGGTCGGTCATGTGTGGCTGAGTTGCAAGATGTTCTTGTTGAACTCGGTGTATTCTCCTCTAGAGATATACCAGCGGAAGGTGGTTCCATACCTTGTCATGGTTGGAAATCAATTACCCAATACGTGCTTGCGGTTTATGATTGTAATTATATATGTGGAACGTGAGATGCAAACGTTCCACTAGATTGTTATTTACTTGATTTAGACACTATTATACTATCAAAAGAGTTTTGATATAAAGTTAAATCAAGTGGTTGGGTTCTCATAAGGGAAAAACCCGTTTCGTGATATACGGCGTGGTCTTATGAGATATCATTTAGTTTCTGAAACTGTTTTAAACTGTTTACTCATACCAGTCTCATGACTGACCCGGAGTTTATTTTTTTTGTTCTACCTAAACTCTTGGGTGCCTAAATTTGTACGGGCAGACAAGTAGTTCAGGATTTTTCAGATATATCTAAAGGAGCTTGGAGCAGGAGGCTTCAGCATTATCTAGTTATAGTTTGTACCACTATGTTGTAAGTGTTGTACTCTGATAAGTGTATGTTATACAATTAAGATTTTTTATTTCAAAGATATGATATATTACATTTTGTTCCGCTGCGATGTGAGATTCTGCGTTGTTATTTCTGTTCTTCTTCTATCTCTTTCTACTAAAAAAAATGTTTCGTATTTTCGTGATATTAGGGTTGGACGTATGATGGATATAGTCAACTCCGATGTTACGGAAATTTGGGTCGTTACAGCTGGTATCAGAGCTTAGGTTGAGCGAATACCTAGGCTTGTTGGAATGTGCTCATTAGAGATAGGATCAGTAATATCCTAGAATGAGTTGAGTGTATATATTTACGAGAGAGCGTATTTGTTATTTGATATAAAAATTGTTTTATATTGTGTTGACTAGTCTGTTGAGTGAATTATGAATTCTGATCGAATCGTGGGACGCCACGAAGTCGATAGGAATTTATAAACACTTGAACAGAAGATTGGACACGATATTGTTTTAAATGGTTGAGCTGATTGTTAGGATTATAATCAAATTAGATTATAAAACAGAAATTGTAACGTCCCGTATTTTCTGACCATTTATTGAAATTATTTTATTTATTTAAAAAGGAATTTTTATACGTTTTTGATATCGTTCAACTCAAATTTTTGAATATTGAGTTGAAAATCCATCGTGATCTTATTTGTAGTTATACGATATTCTATATACTAGATTTTATTAGGATATTTTTATCTAATTCTGTTTACATTATATAGACTGTTTTAAATTCAATAACAGTGTTTACTTTTAGTTTATCATGAAGTACCAACCAGATGTATAAACATACACATATATATGTTGAATTACAATAGGGTATTCGTAGATTGTTTTTAGATAATTTCAAATCGATATCGTTAGCTTGTACTAGACGTACATATGCGTATGTTTGTGGTATTCTCTTTGAAGGGTTTGCCAATGTGACTACTTCCGAGATGCAAAGCAAAATGAACAAACCAATCCATGTTATAACCAAGTACAGAGCGACTAAATGAAACAATAGAGAACAGCTAAGAAGTAGTGGTACAACAGCTAAAAATGCACATGAACAACTATAGGAAGAACAGTGAATTGTACAGTTAAATAAACAATATATATATATTTATTTCCATCAATTCAAAACAGAAAATTCGAAAAAAAATGAACAGATGGAGAGAAACCAATCTATGTATATAGCTCGAACAAATCAAAGCAGATATAAATATATTTATATTACAGACCAAATCTCATAAACAAGATTCACTACTGGAAAAAAAATGATACATCACTATTTCGAAATTTTCAAATAGAATAGACAATTCCATGGCAATACAACCAAAATCTTCTCTGCATCAGCCTTCCATCATCTCGGAATCAACCTGAAAAGAAAAGAGAAAAGCAAGAGCTATGAGTAGCTAGAAATAGGTATAGATATGTGGATAGTTGAAAGATTTCCAATGAGAAACAAATACCACATGGAAACAGTGAAAACAGTACACTGACACTTTAAAAGAAAACTAAAACTTGAAAATATTCTGCAGCAAAACCATAATGCCGAATAGCCATACAGGGGCATCATAAATTCACAAGTAAGAGAAACAGGACAATAATATACCATTCAGTCTTTTGAATCAAAGGAAATGGAGACAGTGAATCATCAGTGCAATAACTGAGAAGAAACATAGTTTCAACCATTCAAGAAAACAATAGGGTACACAGCTAGGAACATCTAAGAATTCATATATGAAACTTAAAGATTCCCAATAAAATACCACATGAATCAAGAACAGTGCTCAACTCAAGAAACAATACGTTCAACTGTCCATATGTTGTATACATGTGTGTAGATAACCAAGAAATCCTGCACTGTATTTAAGGTGAAATAGGAATAGCTATAAAAAAAATTAATCGAAACTGATGATATGTATTCAGAAAATGAAATCTGTTCTGCTATAGGTACATATCATGACTCAAATCAACTAGGGAATAGCCGCAATTAAGTATAAGCCTCAATCTATAAAACTGAACCAAGATTTCAAACAGAAACATTGACAATACAAGTCAAAAATATACTGTCACAAAATCCACATAGGAACAACTCGATATGGGTATAATTCTGATCAGGGGTAACACATAAAATCCATCATAAAGAACCGCACTGTGCACTGTCAATCCCCACGCAGAGGCCAAGCATCAACCAATACAGTTCGACTATACATATCTGAATTAAGCAGGGGGAAATCACCTAGGGTTTAGGCAAAACTAAGTTATACTAGGATGGAACAATTCGTAATTCGCTGTAGCCATTCACTGCTATAAATACATAGCCACGCACCACAAACTAGATCAACACAGCAAGAGAAAAACCGACTTCAAATCCACAGAAGGAAAAATTCAAAACAGAAATTATAATTTAAATTGGAAAAAATTACTTAGCTTGTGTGGAGGAGGCTTCGGTCTAGGTTGAAGCGGGTGCAGGAGGACGGAGCGACAGGCAACGGAGGATGCTGGCGACGAAGGAGGAGAGAGGATTTTCATGGGAATAGGGTTTTCGTTCCTGATCCTTTGGTGTGGCAGCGGATAAAATTGGAGTAATGAAAAGGGGATGAGGGTTTAAACGTTTTATGAGAATAAAAGCAGGGGAAGCGGGCCGGTCTTGTTTGGGCTGGGCTGGACGATAGGGTAAGGCCCAAATTTTATTTTTAATTTAAAAGTCTACTTAGTTTTCATGTTTTATTTAATTTCAAATACTGATTTCGAACGCTCACGAAATCAGATTCAGACGAAACGAAAAACACCGTGACCCTGAAGACGAGTACGACACGATGGATAAGGACTGAGCCGGGAAGGCAGCAGCTGAATTTTTCAAATGAATTAAACGCAGTTTAATTCGACTAAAATGGGCTGATCTATCGACGAACCAATCCAGGTGAGTTAACCTCACTCAGTTTCCCCCATTTATATTTGATATAAATTGGGTTCTTGTTTTATATGCTCTGGTTGCTAGAAATGGACTATCTGTTTGTTATATCTTGTTGATTTGAACATTGAAATTTAAACGGTCGTTTAAATTCGGTGAAATATAGAATCGTTATTTTTAACGATTAAATCCAATAAAGGAAATTTTCCTTGATTTACACGTTTATAAAATAATCGTGTTTGAAATTTTGTGAATTGTTTGCATGATCTGGTTGTTGATTGAGGGTCGTCCTTTATTACCAGATAAAGGAAATAGTTGGATTGGGCAATTGATTTGATTGATGAATAGTTGGATTGAAATTCAACGTTTGATTTGGTTTAACCAGTATTGGTTGAATAATTTGGTATCACTTTGCGTGTCAGAGAATCATGGATTTTTATCATCAAGTGGGTCGACCCTTATGAAATATATAAGTCTATTTTATAATTAAAATAAGTTTAAGTATATTATTTGAATAGGGAAATTTTAAAGAAAATAAGGATTTTTATTATCCAGTTAATCGAGTTAGGATTTAATTGAATATTTGTTATTAAATTTAAATTGATCGAATATAGTCAATTGAGACCAGAGTTAGTCAAACATAGTGATTCAAGATAAGTACCATTTCGTAAGACTGCTAGCAGAATTCGTAGGGCTGCAGATAGCCTACGGCAGTCGGATGTTTCCTGAGGGAATCAGGCGTAACCATTGTGATCGCTGCGATCTAGAGTCGAGCGAATCAAATAGTAGTTATCAATAAAGGTTAATTAAATCGAGTTAGTCAAAGTTGAGTTAATTTGGTAGAGTTGGCCAAATTTAGTTAAATAAGTCGAGTTAGTCAAGTGAAGTTAATCAGTTAGAGTTAATCAGTTAGAGTAACCAGTCAGAGTTAACCAATTAGAGTTAATCAGTTAGAGTTAATCGGTTAGAGTAACCAGTTAGAGTTAACCAGTTAGAGTTAATCAGTTAGAGTAACCAGTGAGAGAAAATCAGGTGGAGTTAGTCAGGTAGAGTTAACCAGTTATGGTTAGTCAATTAAAGTAAATTGATTGGAAATTAAATCGAACTAGAGTATTCAAATGGGGTTAATCAGGTTTGAGTTAATCGAGTAGTAGTAAAGTGAATAGAGTTAGTAAAAAAGGAATTAATCGAATATCACTTATTCAAAGTAGAGTTATCGAATATAGTTTATTCTAGAAGTGAGTTAAATCGAATACAAGTTATTTGAAGAGATAATTAATTGGATATAGTATATTCAAAAGAGAGATTATCGAATACAGTTTTATTCGGAAGAATGATAAATCGAATATGGGTATTCAGAAGGAAGTTGTTAAAGATTTCGAAGATGAACTTTGTCTATTTCGAGGTTGGAAACGTTGTTCAGTTAAGGTCTGAGAGGTAATTATACCCCAACTTGATTGGCTTCGTTTTTAACTAAGGAATGGGTAAGGTTCTGTGGTGAAGATTGATCAAGTAAATTGAGCCAATGAGTGAAAGGGGTTGAATTGGCTGGTGATGTTTTATTTAAACATCAGTTTAAATCAAATGAAGAAGTTGGGAAACGAAATGTTTCAATATATATAGAAATAAGCAAAAGAAGTAAATTATGGAAATGTCCCAATGTTAATAAAGTATATTTTCTAAATGTAGGAAATAAGAATTTACGTATATATATAAATGGATAGATGACTAAGTCAAGGATAATTTAATCTAAAAATAAACATTGAATGCTGATTGGTCGATAGAATTTACATCTGGAAATAATATCGTTGTTTGCACACCTGCTTTTATTTGATAGTTAAATCACCGACTATCAAACCTGACCATACGATCGATGGTACGGAAAGACCAGGATCGATTATATATTCGCAAACCATTCCGACCAGCGAATACGTGGAAGAAGATTATTGAAGATAGAGAAATTGAAGACCGTTGATCTTCATGAGCGGAAGAACCACTGATTGGATTTCTCTGGTTTAGCGGCCGGAGATATTTCAACAATGATTCTGTCGTGATTGGAATCTACGGGTTGCAAGGACTTCTCGCTACTGATCTATAGAGAGATTCCTAGGATGCAGTAGGAGGGTGCCTTCGGTTCATCCTTTCCCTGGATGACTTGTATGGACGAGTGTATGACAGAGTATTTCCGCAGGAGTCACGTACGTTGATTTCTTCAAACGTATTTCTGTTAATGGCAGAGGAGCCCGTACACCTTCTCTTAGCTGACCGCAGAGTATTTTTGTGGATATCAATTAGTGATATCCGGAGGATCTGACGATGTGGCAATCGAAGTGAATTGTGACCAGATGTTCTGAAGATAAATTCTAGCCTCAAGCCTCATCAACCGGAAGATGACAAAAATCGGGCAGGCAGCATGGCTATGTGGGTCGCTCCCATTAGGGTGTATGATCACCTATCTAGAGAAATTCCATTTTCTTCTTTAATCTATGTTCGATGCTGTCCCGTTTCGGGAGGCGGTTGCTGATCTCAACTGTCGGTGATATACATTCGATACACTCAAGCGAAATGAGTGGTCGGTCATGTGTGGGCCGGGTTGCAAGACGTTCTTATTGAACCCAGTGTATTCGTCTCTAGAGATACACGATCGGCAGGTGGTCCCATACCTTGTCAGAGTTGGAATCCAATCTCCAATAAGCGCCTGCGGTTTTGATTTGTATACTATATAAGTGGAGCGTGATATGCAAGCGTTCCACTAGATTGATATTTACTTGTATTTAGACATTATCATAATATCAGAGAAGATATTGTTTTCAAAACTGTTTTGGGTTATCGTAAGGTAAAAACCGTCCGTGTTTATGTATGGATTCGGTCTTACGATTATCTTTTGTTTTTGAAAAGATTTGAACTTTAAAAATCATGATTGGATGATTTACCCTTAATACTGTGCGAGTTTATCTCACTCTGGTTCACCAGACTGACCCGGTGTTTTGTAAATGCTCGGGTTAGCCCGTAGTGTACAGGTTCAGGTTATCGAATGCTGTGAAGAGATGGGCCAGAAGAATTCAGATATATGATATTATTCCGCTGTGTTGTATAAGGGCAGATTATTAGAACTGCCCAGTGATGATGATGTACGCTGATAATTGTAAGTTTATTTAAATCTCTCAATAAAGATTTATTTATATATTATATTTTGTTCCGCTGCGATGTGAGACTCTGTGTTGTGTTCTTCTTCTCCTTCTATTCTTATATTTCTTTCTTTCTTATCTCATCCTCTAATTTCTTTCATTGACAATTCGGTGTTCTCGGTGTTTGAAAGGTCGGCATTAGATACAGTAAAGGTATTTATGTCGATTTTCGAGGCCGAAAACCGCTGGGTCGTTACAGTGGTATCAGAGCTATTGGTTTAGTAATAACCTTGGCTCTGTGGCGTAACTCAATAGAGATAGGGTTAGTAACACCTTAGATTGAGT
The DNA here is from genome assembly GCA_030737875.1 of Allium sativum. Classification (NCBI taxonomy): domain Eukaryota; kingdom Viridiplantae; phylum Streptophyta; class Magnoliopsida; order Asparagales; family Amaryllidaceae; genus Allium; species Allium sativum. The sequence goes on from CM060926.1 coordinate 859,672,555, forward strand.
CTGAGTGTATATATATATATGAGGGCGTATTTGTAAATTTTATATACAAATGTTTTGTATTGTGTTGTTTGATCGGTTCAAGTGTTGAAAAGCGTTGAACTGGTAATAGATACAATATTGTTTTGTAAAGGGGGGGTAAATGAAATAATTTTACCCGAAATTTATTTTTGTATAGAAAAGAAATAATTTTCACAAATTATTTAGTTATGGTGTGTCGACTGATTTGAATGGAATTCAAAATTTTGGTCAAATTTTTTGAATTGGAACTTAACTGGGTTAAGTGAAATCGAATTAATAATGATATTGAGATGAAATTAAGAAATGAGGTTGTAATTAAATAAATTTGTATTGAATTTGGAAATTTAATGAATAGTAGTTAAATAGAAATCAATTGAATATCAATCGAATGATCTTTGAATATGTTGAATTAAATTAGATGTGAATTTAGTTGATTGGATTTGATTTGTTGTGCCTTGGCTGATGATTGATTGTTGTCTGCTTGTCAGGTTGGCTGAATATAATCCATGGGTTAAAAAAAACCAAAAACCCATAAAATGAATTTCAGTATAATATAGTTGAAATGAACTGCATATAAGTTGAAACTAAATGATTCAGCTCTGTATTTGCAAAGAAAATTTGTACCACCGGTTTGATTTTGAAAATCCATATAGTTACACTAGTCGATAAATGAAGTGTTATTTAAATATATTTTTTAAAATTAATAGGGTTTACCACATTTCCTTACCTTAGCAATTTCGAGGACGAAATTATTTTAAGGGAGGAAGAATGTAACGTCCCGTATTTTCTGACCATTTATTGAAATTATTTTATTTATTTAAAAAGGAATTTTTATACGTTTTTGATATCGTTCAACTCAAATTTTTGAATATTGAGTTGAAAATCCATCATGATCTTATTTGTAGTTATACGATATTCTATATACTAGATTTTATTAGGATATTTTTATCTAATTCTGTTTACATTATATAGACTGTTTTCAATTCAATAACAGTGTTTACTTTTAGTTTATCATGAAGTACCAACCAGATGTATAAACATACACATATATATGTTGAATTACAATAGGGTATTCGTAGACTGATTTTAGATAATTTCAAATCGATATCATTAGCTTGTACTAGACGTACATACGCATATGTTTGTGGTATTCTCTTTGAAGGGTTTGCCAATGTGACTACTTCCGAGATGCAAAGCAAAATGAACAAACCAATCCATGTTATAACCAAGTACAGAGCGACTAAATGAAACAATAGAGAACAGCTAAGAAGTAGTGGTACAACAGCTAAAAATGCACATGAACAACTATAGGAAGAACGGTGAATTGTACAGTTAAATAAACAATATATATATTTCCATCAATTCAAAACAGAAAATACAACAGAAAATTCAAAAAAAAATGAACAGATAGAGAGAAACCAATCTATGTATATAGCTCGAACAAATCAAAGCAGATATAAATATATTTATATTACAGACCAAATCTCATAAACAAGATTCACTACTGAAAAAATAAATGATACATCACTATTTCAAAATTTTCAAATAGAATAGACAATTCCATGGCAATACAACCAAAATCTTCTCTGCATCAGCCTTCCATCATCTCGGAATCAACCTGAAAAGAAAAGAGAAAAGCAAGTGCTATGAGTAGCTAGAAATAGGTATAGATATGTGGATAGTTGAAAGATTTCCAATGAGAAACAAATACCACATGGAAACAGTGAAAACAGTACACTGACACTTTAAAAGAAAACTAAAACTCGAAAATATTCTGCAGCAAAACCATAATGCCGAATAGCCATACAGGGGCATCATAAATTCACAAGTAAGAGAAACAGGAAAATAATATACCATTCAGTCTTTTGAATCAAAGGAAATAGAGACAATGAATCATCAGTGCAATAACTGAGAAGAAACATTGATTCAACCATTCAAGAAAACAATAGGGTACACAGCTAGGAACATCTAAGAATTCATATATGAAACTGAAAGATTCCCAATAAAATACCACATGAATCAAGAACAGTGCTCAACTCAAGAGACAATACGTTCAACTGTCCATATGTTGTATACATGTGTGTAGATAACCAAGAAATCCTGCACTGTATTTAAGGTGAAATAGGAATAGCTATATAAAAAAATTAATCGAAACTGATGATATGTATTCAGAAAATGAAATCTGTTCTGCTATAGGTACATAGCATGACTCAAATCAACTAGGGAATAGCCGCAATTAAGTATAAGCCTCAATCTATAAAACTGAACCAAGATTTCAAACAGGAACATTGACAATACAAGTCAAAAATATACTGTCACAAAATCCACATAGGAACAACTCGATATGGGTATAATTCTGATCAGGGGTAACACATAAAATCCATCACAAAGAACCGCACTGTGCACTGTCAATCCCCACGCAGAGGCCAAGCATCAATCAATACAGTTCGACTATACATATCTGAATTAAGCAGGGGGAAATCACCTAGGGTTTAGGCAAAACTAATTTATACTAGGATGGAACAATTCGTAATTCGCTGTAGCCATTCACTGCTATAAATACATAGCCACGCACCACAAACTAGATCAACACAGCAAGAGAAAAACCGACTTCAAATCCACAGAAGGAAAAATTCAAAACAGAAATTATAATTTAAATTGGAAAAAATTACTTAGCTTGTGTGGAGGAGGCTTCGGTCTAGGTTGAAGCGGGTGCAGGAGGACGGAGCGACAGGCAACAGAGGATGCTGGCGACGAAGGAGGAGAGAGGATTTTCATGGGAATAGGGTTTTCGTTCCTGATCCTTTGGTGTGGCGGCGGATTTTTTTGGAGTAATGAAAAGGGGATGAGGGTTTAAACGTTTTATGAGAATAAAAGGGGGGAAGCGGGCCGGTCTTGTTTGGGCTGCGCTGGACGATAGGGTAAGGCCCAAATTTTATTTTTAATTTAAAAGTCTACTTAGTTTTCATGTTTTATTTAATTTCAAATACTGATTTCGAACGCTCACGAAATCAGATTCAGACGAAACAAAAAACACCGTGACCCTGAAGACGAGTACGACACGATGGATAAGGACTGAGCAGGGAAGGCAGCAGCTGAATTTTTCAAATGAATTAAACGCAGTTTAATTCGACTAAAATGAGCTGATCTATCGATGAACCAATCCAGGTGAGTTAACCTCACTCAGTTTCCCCCATTTATATTTGATATAAATTGGGTTCTTGTTTTATATGCTCTGGTTGCTAGAAATGGACTATCTGTTTGTTATATCTTGTTGATTTGAACAATGGAATTTAAACGGTCATTTAAATTCGGTGAAATATAGAATCGTTATTTTTAACGATTAAATCCAATAAAGGAAATTTTCCTTGATTTACACGTTTATAAAATAATCGTGTTTGAAATTTTGTGAATTGTTTGCATGATCTGGTTGTTGATTGAGGGTCGTCCTTTATTACCAGATAAAGGAAATAGTTGGATTGGGCAATTGATTTGATTGATTAACAGTTGGATTGAAATTCAACGTTTGATTTGGTTTAACCAGTATTGGTTGAATAATTTGGTATCACTTTGCGTGTTAGAGAATCATGGATTTTTATCATCAAGTGGGTCGACCCTTATGAAATATATAAGTCTATTTTATAATTAAAATAAGTTTAAGTATATTATTTGAATAGGGAAATTTTAAAGAAAATAAGGATTTTTATTATCCAGTTAATCGAGTTAGGATTTAATTGAATATTTGTTATTAAATTTAAATTGATCGAATATAGTCAATTGAGACCAGAGTTAGTCAAACATAGTGATTCAAGATAAGTACCATTTCGTAAGACTGCTAGCGGAATTCGCAGGGCTGCAGATAGCCTACGGCAGTCGGATGTTTCCTGAGGGAATCAGGCGTAACCATTGTGATCGCTGCGATCTAGAGTCGAGCGAATCAAATAGTAGTTATCAATAAAGGTTAATTAAATCGAGTTAGTCAAAGTTGAGTTAATTTGGTCGAGTTGGCCAAATTTAGTTAAATAAGTCGAGTTAGTCGAGTGAAGTTAATCAGTTAGAGTTAATCAGTTAGAGTAACCAGTCAGAGTTAACCAGTTAGAGTTAATCAGTTAGAGTTAATCGGTTAGAGTAACTAGTTAGAGTTAACCAGTTAGAGTTAATCAGTTAGAGTAACCAGTGAGAGAAAATCAGGTGGAGTTAGTCAGGTAGATTTAACCAGTTATGGTTAATCAATTAAAGTAAATTGATTGGAAATTAAATCGAACTAGAGTATTCAAATGGGGTTAATCGGGTTTGAGTTAATCGAGTAGTAGTAAAGTGAATAGAGTTAGTAAAAAAGGAATTAATCGAATATCACTTATTCGAAGTAGAGTTATCGAATATAGTTTATTCTAGAAGTGAGTTAAATCGAATACAAGTTATTTGAAGAGATAATTAATTGGATATAGTATATTCAAAAGAGAGATTATCGAATACAGTTTTATTCGGAAGAATGATAAATCGAATATGGGTATTCAGAAGGAAGTTGTTAAAGATTTCGAAGATGAACTTTGTCTATTTCGAGGTTGGAAACGTTGTTCAGTTAAGGTCTGAGAGGTAATTATACCCCAACTTGATTGGCTTCGTTTTTAACTAAGGAATGGGTAAGGTTCTGTGGTGAAGATTGGTCAAGTAAATTGAGCCAATGAGTGAAAGGGGTTGAATTGGCTGGTGATGTTTTATTTAAACATCGGTTTAAATCAAATGAAGAAGTTGGGAAACGAAATGTTTCAATATATATAGAAATAAGCAAAAGAAGTAAATTATGGAAATGTCCCAATGTTAATAAAGTATATTTTCTAAATGTAGGAAATAAGAATTTACGTATATATATAAATGGGTAGATGACTAAGTCAAGGATAATTTAATCTAAAAATAAACATTGAATGCTGATTGGTCGATAGAATTTCCATCTGGAAATAATATCGTTGTTTGCACACCTGCTTTTATTTGATAGTTAAATCATCGACTATCAAACCTGACCATACGATCGGTGGTACGGAAAGACCGGGATCGATTATATATTCGCAAACAATTCCGACCAGCGAATACGTGGAAGAAGATTATTGAAGATAGAGAAATTGAAGACCGTTGATCTTCATGAGCAGAAGAACCACTGATTGGATTTCTCTGCTTTAGCGGTCGGAGATATTTCAACAATGATTCTGTCGTGATTGGAATCTACGGGTTGCAAGGACTTCTCGCTACTGATCTATAGGGTGATTCCTAGGATGCAGTGGGAGGGTGCCTTCGGTTCATCCTGTCCCTGGATGACTTGTATGGACGAGTGTCTGACAGAGTATTTCCGAAGGAGTCACGTACGTTGATTTCTTCAAACGTATTTCTGTTAATGGCAGAGGAGCCCGTACACCTTCTCTTAGCTGACCGCAGAGTATTTTTTTGGATATCAATTAGTGATATCCGGAGGATCTGACGATGTGGCATTCGAAGTAAATTGTGACCAGATGTTCTGAAGATAAATTCTAGCCTCAAGCCTCATCAATCGGAAGATGACAAAAATCGGGCAGGCAGCATGGCTATGTGGGTCGCTCCCATTAGGGTGTATGATCACCTATCTAGAGAAATTCCATTTGCTTCTTTAATCTATGTTCGATACTGTCCCGTTTCGGGAGGCGGTTGCTGATCTCAACCGTCGGTGATATACATTCGATACACTCAAGCGAAATGAGTGGTCGGTCATGTGTGGGCCGGGTTGCAAGACGTTCTTGTTGAACCCAGTGTATTCGTCTCTAGAGATACACGATCGGCAGGTGGTCCCATACCTTGTCAGAGTTGGAATCCAATCTCCAATAAGCGCCTTCGGTTTTGATTTGTATACTATATATGTGGAGCGTGAGATGCAAGCGTTCCACTAGATTGATATTTACTTGTATTTAGACATTATCATAATATCAGAGAAGATATTGTTTTCAAAACTATTTTGGGTTATCGTAAGGTAAAAACCGTCCGTGTTTATGTATGGATTCGGTCTTACGATTATCATTTGTTTTTGAAAAGATTTTGAACTTTAAAAATCATGATTGGATGATTTACCCTTAATACTGTGCGAGTTTATCTCACTCTGGTTCACCAGACTGACCCGGTGTTTTGTAAATGCTCGGGTTAGCCCGGAATGTACAGGTTCAGGTTATCGAATGCTGTGAAGAGATGGGCCAGAAGAATTCAGATATATGATATTATTCCGCTGTGTTGTATAAGGGCAGATTATTAGAACTGCCCAGTGATGATGATGTACGCTGATAATTGTAAGTTTATTTAAATCTCTCAATAAAGATTTATTTATATATTATATTTTGTTCCGCTGTGATGTGAGACTCTGTGTTGTGTTCTTCTTCTCCTTCTATTCTTATATTTCTTTCTTTCTTATATCATCCTCTAATTTCTTTCATTGACAATCCGGTGTTCTCGGTGTTTGAAAGGTCGGCATGAGATATAGTAAAGGTATTTATGTCGATTTTCGAGGCCAAAAACCGCTGGGTCGTTACAGAAATAGTTATATATATATAACCAATGGAATTTGTATATGAAATCAAATATACAAATGTGATAAATTGAAATTTAATTCCAACCAGAATTCAGAATTTAAAATCCTGGGAGTTTGGAAAATATTTTTCTAAATGGGTTTTGAAAGAAATAAAGCACTGAACTCACTTCAGTGGCTGGGAAATAATTCCGATGATGGTCGCAACATCATCAGTGTTCATTTTCGAGTTTCTAAGTGATGAATTGCTGCCTTAGAAAAGTTTTGGATGGAAATTTGTTTGAAAGGAAAATAAGCTGTTTGAAAATTCAAATGTTTTGAATTTGAGATAGATATAAATATATGTATATATTTATATTACTTCAAAGGAATTTTGAAATGGGAATTGGAATATATAATTCAAATAGAAGTGAAATAGAATTTGAATTCAAAGGAATTCAAATGAGTTTGAATAAAGAAATTCAAATGGAATTTGAATATTGCAAATATAAGGGAATTCAAATATAGAATTTGAACATAGAAATTTAAATAGGATTTGAATAAAGAAAATTCAAATAGAAATTGTATAAGAAAAATTGAAATGGAATTTGAATTCAAATGGATTTGAATAAAGAAAAGTCAATTAGAGATTTGAATATTAGAATTCAAATGGAATTTGATTAAATAGAATTTCAAAGAGAATATAAAGTGGAGGTTGAATATTAGAATTCAAAGAAATTATAAAGTTTGAAATAGAATTTGAATTCAAAGGAGTTAAAATAGAATTTAAATTCAAAGGATTTCAAATAGGAATTGAAGATAAGAAATTCAAATAGAAATTGAATAAAGGATTTCAAATGGAATTTGAATAAGGGATTTGAAATGGGTTTTTGAATAAAGGATTTCAAATAGAAATTGAAGATAAGGAATTGAAATAGAATTTGAATAGAAGAAAATTCAAATAGAAATTGAATAGAAGGAAATAATATAGAGTTTGAATAAAGAAATTCAAATGGAATTTGAATTTTTTAAATTAAGATATAGGATTTGAATATTAGAAGTGAAATAGATCGGGAATATTATGAAATGGATTTGATACATATTAAAAATATATCAAAATGGAGTTGAATTTATTATAAACAAAGTTAAAACGTTTATATTTAGAATTATAATTAAAACGAGCTCGCCGTAGCGCGGCAGTTCGTAAATTGGTGATTCGAACTTCAATTTAGTATACAGAACTCAATTGAAGTCGGAATTCTTTGAAACAAGAATCGTCGGGTCCGGTTGAACAATAGTTTCTAATGAAAGAGGAAAATCTGGATTTCGTCGTATAGATTTTGAGTTATGTCAAAATCAAATTTTTAGAAAAACAGCGCCAGAACCATTATAAAACCATAACGGTTTAATTAAATAAATAAAAGGACTTTTAGGAAATAAAATCCGAATTGGCATTATAAAAAAATCCAGACTGGAGATATAAAATAAATATGAACTCCAGTGAAGTAAGTGAAATGATTTTTAAGACAAAAATCATATTTTAAATGGTTAAATAGAATTAACTAAATTGGAGAATAATTAGTTAAAGGAAATTTGAATCGAAATTGGGTTTTTGGATAAGTGAAAGGGATTGAGAATTTGTATTCGAAATCGAATATATAACTCGAGTTGAAAATATAATTAGATTAGTTTATAATTAAGTTGACATATATTTGAACAAGTTATATTCAAATAAAAAGAGTGAAATAGGCAAAATGGTTAATTAGCAACTAGTTAATGGGAATTTGAATGATTGAAATTAAATTTAACTTAAGAAGGTTAAATGGATCGAAATGAATAAATTAAGTAAAATCAATGTGAATGAAATATGAATTGGGTGTGAATAAAGGGAAAACCAAAAGAGTTAAAAAAGAAAATATATTTGTAAAACAAATATAAAAGAAAATATATTTGTAAAACAAATATAAAAGAAAATATATTGTAAAAATATAAAGGAAATATATTTGTGACACAAATACAAAGGAAGTTGTGTGCAAGCAAATAGAAGGAGAAATATTTGTAAAAACATTTACAAATAGAATTTAAAAGGAAATATTTGTAAAACATTTACAAATAGATTGAATGGAAATATTTATTTATAGAAATAAATAGAATGTTATAAATGAGATATTTATTTGTTAAATAAATAGAATTTAATCAAAGGAATATTTAGAAGATGAATAGAAAATGGAAATCTGTTTTAACAGATAAATAGAAAAGATTAATTTATAAATAACAGTTTATAAATTAAATTAAGTATTTATCATTCGATAAATGGAATATATAAGTCTGAACTTATATAGAGAAGAGATATTGGTTTTTAACACCGATAGTTTTAAATAGAAGGGGTACACAACACTTGTATAAGTGAAGTAACGTTATTAAAGAGAACATTTATAAAGTGAAGAACCGTTACTAAAAGTAAATCTTTATAAATGAATAAATGTTATCCAATAGGAGTTATTCGAATAGGAGAAGTCGATTAGAGTTAGAATAAATCGATTAGGATAAGAATTAACCAGTTAGAGTTAATCAGTTAGGGTTAATCCGTAGAGTTAATTGAATATTAGTTATTCAATTAGAATTTATCGAATATTTGTTATTCAAATTTAGAGTTAACCAGATAGAGTTAATTGAACATAGTTAATCGAATTAGGATTTAATTGAATGTTAGTTATTCAATTAAAATTTGATCGAATATAGTTATTGAGATAGAGTTAGTCAAATATAGTTACTCAGGATAAGTGCCATTTCGTACGACTGCTAGCATAATTCGCAGGGCTGCAGATAGCCTAGGGCGGTCAGATGTTTCCTGAAGGAATCAGGCGTAACTATTGTGATCGCTGCGATCTAGAGTCAAGCGAATAGAGTTAAATCGAATTTTAGTTATTCGAATAGAATTAAAGGAGTTAAATTGAATATTAGTTATTCGAATAGAATAAAAGGAGTTATCGAATATAGCTTATTTGGAAGGAGTTAAGTGAAATAGCTAATCAAATAGGGGGTAATCGATAAGAGTTAAATCCAATAGAGTTAATTGATAAGAGTATATTGAATAGAGTAAATCGAATATAGTTTATTCGAAGAAGGGTTTTCGAATCTAGTTATTCGATAGAGAGATTATCGAATATAGTTATTTGTAGGGAGGAGTTATCGAATAGGAATTTATTCGAAAGAGAGTACGTAAGGAAGTTTGAAATGTCAACATAAATAAGTTTTGAAATAAATGGGTTTGTAGCACTTCTCCTACCTTAGCAATTTCGAGGACGAAATTATTTTAAGTGGGGAAGATTGTAATGACCCGGATCCTTATAGGTTAATTTTTGAATATTTAATATTTAATTTAAATATTGGGTGGATAATATAAGTGGAAAATTTTATTTAAGTTATCAATTTAATAATCAGTTTCGATTTAATATCAAATATATCAAGTTATCAGAATACGAAGTTGATTGAATTAAAATTTAATTCTGAATTAAATTACAGTTCAAATGATCAATAGAAAATTCTGTTTGAATTCGAATAAGAATATTAATTTATTGTCACAGAATTTATTGTTTTAAAATTTGATTTAATCGATTTAAATTAATATCTATTCCGGATGATCAAACTGGACTTCGATACTTATCCTAGTGGGTTCAGAATAGTGGTTTTACCCTAGGAATGTCACTTGTTGGGTTCAGAAAGGAGTTCGCAGTCAAGGAGTATTTTAATTTAAGGATACCGGTTTTAAATTAGAAAAATAATACATGGCCTCTCTATAACCAGAAGAATCAAAAGGAGGAGAAGCAAACACAACTTCCACTCCACAAGTTTATGGCTTTGTTGTTCAAACAAATGTCGCACCCTTCCTTATATAATCATGATTACATCTTTATTTTTCCTTTCCATTGTTGTGTTCTCAGAAAAACATTGAAGCTCTAGATTTAAATGGCCGTTCCCAAATTGTTAATATCCAACACAGACCATTGTAAATACCCTTTTCCCCTTTTCATTTCGATTTGTTTCTCACACCCATACCCTTCTTTTTATTTCCTCAAATCGAAACCAGGAATTTAAAATCGAAAATCATGATCTCGATACGAGACTTTCTAGGCCCCGACGTAATACAGGAATCGCGGTTTTCAATGGCGATGGTTTCTGAAGTCTGACAGCAAGGCGGAAACACTCGCGTTGGCAGGCGCGAGAGTGGATTGGAATGGGGATTCGAAGCGATTTAGTCATTCCTTTGTCGGAGGGGTGTTTCGATTGGATAAGAGTGTGATTGGTGAAGGGAGTGCGAAGTCTGTTGGAGAAGCCGACGCTGGAGTTGGCGATAGGGTTTTCTGAAGAGGATCGCGATGACATTCTGGGTACTGGCGATCCATTTCTGAGGTGATGTCGAGGTGGCCAAGGGTGATTACTGTCATTATTAGGGTGTATTGGAGGAAGCAGGATGATGGTTGTGAGCGGTTCATTTGGGTAGAGAGAAGGGAGTTTGTCTAGACGAGGTTATCTGCTGTTGACAGTGGATATAGGAGCTTTGATTTTGGGAAAATCCTGTTAAGGTGGGGGAATTTGTTAAGGGCTATAATTTCAAGGAGGAATGAGATGAACTATCAAGGTAAAAAATTAGTTCATTTAAATTGAAATGTTAAATTTGCAATACATACATATATATATATAGTATATCGGCTAAGGAAATTTATTTAAGTGGTTTAAATAAATTTTGCAAATTTATAAATAAAGATTTAATTAATCGTAGGGGCAAATAAAGTTATTCGAGAAATTTCGAGTTGATTCGTAGCTACAACGACATGGCATCTAAATCAGATATTCAGCACAAATAAAGTTCATGGTGAGTAAATCTCACTCACCTGTTTAGTTAGAATTATTTTTATATCGTTAAAATATAATTGTTTGTTGCTTGTTGAATGCTTTCTAATTGTTTGAAATATATTAGTTATTTAGGGTTGACTATTATATATATTGGGTTGATGATTGGATTGTTCCCGCAGTATCATTAGCGGATGCCCGCAGTTTCATTAGCGGATGATTACCCTATACGCCCCCACGCTATGATTAGTGGATGACCCTCATACCGCGATATCCTGCCTCGAAGCAGGATGGGTATTATTTATGTGCTAACGTCTGTGGATGCAGGAAAACTGGTTGGAGGAATCCAACATGATTCCTCAAAAATATATTATCTGTTTGTTTACTTATTTGCATATATACTGTCATATATGATGTGTTAGGAAAATAAATAACTGGTTGCTTTGTGTGTTTAAATATCACTGGGGCCTAAGTGTTGATATTTAAAAATATCATGAAAAAGGATATTTGAGATTTAGAACGAAAATTCTATTTTTCTAAAATAGAATTTGAGATTTGAATATATAAGATTCAAATAGAATAGAATTTGAAATTCGAATAGAATAAAAATATTAACTTGTTTGAAATATATACAAAACAAGTATGAATTTATAAACTTTGTTTATAAATGAAAAGGTGGGATTTGAATTGAATTTATAAACTTTGTTTATAAATGAAAAGGTTGGATTTGAATTGAAATTATAAACTTTGTTTATAAATGAAAAGGTGGGATTTGAATTGAATTTATAAACGTTGTTTATAAATATATAATGGGTGATTTTAAGTAAAGTTGTAAACGTTGTTTATAAATAATGTAGAGTTAAAATAAATTTGAATATAGAATTTGAAGATAGTAATTCAAATGGAATTTGAATATAGAATTTGAAGATAGTATTTCAAATGGAATTAAAAACCCTAGGATTTGAAGATAGTATTTCAAATGGAATTAAACCATAGGATTTGAATATAGTATTGAAATGGAATTTGAATATAGGATTCAAATAGAGTTAAAATAGATTGAATATAGAAATTCAAATGGAGTTTGAAAATGAATTTGAATATAGAATTCAAATGGAATTTTAAACAATAGGATTTGAATAATATAAGTGAAATAGATTGGGATAAATAGAAGTGAAATAGACTAAAGGAGTAAATTAACAAATTTAATTAACGAATTTAGTTAAAACGACTGGTATAGTTAAAATAGATTGGACAGGTATAGACATACAGGAGACAGGTTTGGAATAAAGTATAGAAGTGAAATAAATAGAATGCCCGACAAAAAGGTACGTATTCAATTCATATATGAGATTTTATATGCCGTATCGGCTAGCCGCTTGGCTTTTCTTTTTCTTTTTGATTGGAAAAGGCCTATGTGGCAGTTTGGGGATTTTCCCGAAGCACCCGGTACAAAGGAGGTTATGGCGAATTTTTCCGGGAATTTAAGGAGATAGAATATTTTTAAGATAATTTGATAGTTAGAAACCAACATATCAAAATATATAGAAGTCGATAAGAAAACGAACTTAGAAATAGAATAGTATAATCAAAAAGGAAGTATAAGAATAAAATCTAGTAAGAATAGAAAGGGGAAGTGTATACGTGTTTAAAGGTAAATCAGTAGTTGTATGGTTTTGATTGTTCGAGTAAGTATTCTTATCTGTTTTGACGTTATAAATGTTATTCAGTCAAGGTCTGAGAGGTAGTTATACCCCAACTTGATTGGTTTCATTATTAACAAATAAACAGTAAGATTTCAGGCACGAAGATCAATGTTGAATGAGAGTTAGTTGAATATAGTATTTGGGTTGTCGTACCGATGTTTTACACAACATCCGTTTTAACCCAAATAAATGTAAGCTTGGAAATAGAAGATATTTTCTAAGCTTAGAAAATAAAGGAAGGCGATATTCGGAAATGTTTTCCAAATAATAGAAAAGGGCAATATGGTAATTGAAAATATTTGGTTAACAAATATTGATAAAGAAATAGAGAAGTGATTTAATTAATAGAATATTAATTAAAGGCTCACTGATTGTTGGATGTTTGGATGAACACTTGTTTTATTCGATAGTTAAATCATCGACTATCGAAACACTTGTTTAATTTGATAGTTAAATCACAGACTATCGAAGTTTTGACCATCGTTGTCAATATGGAGAGACCGGTTGGATTATTATCCGAAGAGCCCCTCCGTATTGGCAGTAGCGTGCAAATCAGATTATGTAAAGATAATCGAAGACGGAGTAGAGTGCAAGGACTTTTTCTATTAATAGAAATTGTGCCTTCGGTCCATCCTGTTCCTGGGTGACTTGTATGGATGAATGTCTGACAGAGTATTTCCGAAAGGTCACGTACATTGATTTCTTCAACCGTACCAAGAGTGGAAGCGGAGAAGGAAACTTCTTTTAGCTAACACGTAATGTACTATTGAGGACGTCAATCGGTGATTTGATGGATTTGACGATGTGGCATTCGAAGTGAATCTGGTGTGATGATAAAGCGTAGCTTCTAGCCTCATCAACCGGTAAATGACAGAAATCGGGCAGGCAGCAGGGCTATGTAGGTCGCACCTATTAGGGTGTATAATCACCTGATCTAGAGTTTCATTTATTTCTAAAAATCTATTTTCGATGCTGTCCCATTCGGGAAACGGTTGCTGATCCCAACCGTTGGTGATATACATTCGATACACTCAAGCCAAATGAGTGGTCGGTCATGTGTGGCTGAGTTGCAAGATGTTCTTGTTGAACTAGGTGTATTCTCCTCTAGAGATATACCAGCGGAAGGTGGTTCCATACCTTGTCATAGTTGGAAATCAATTACCCAATACATGCTTGCGGTTTATGATTGTAATTATATATGTGGAACGTGAGATGCAAACATTCCACTAGATTGTTATTTACTTGATTTAGACACTATTATAATATCAAAAGAGTTTTGATATAAAGTTAAATCAAGTGGTTGGGTTCTCATAAGGGAAAAACCTGTTCCATGATATACGGCGTGGTCTTATGAGATATCATTTAGTTTCTGAAACTGTTTTAAACTATTTACTCATACCAGTCCCATGACTGACCCGGAGTTTATTTTGTTTTGTTCTACCTAAACTCTTGGGTGCCTAAATTTGTACGAGCTTGGGTGCCTAAATTCAGGATTTTTCAGATATATCTAAAGGAGCTTGGAGCAGGAGGCTTCAGCGTTATCTAGTTATAGTTTGTTCCGCTATGTTGTAAGTGTTGTACTCTGATAAGTGTATGTTATACATTTAAGATTTTGTATTTCAAAGATATGATATATTATATTTTGTTCCGCTGCGATGTGAGATTCTGCGTTGTTATTTTTGTTCTTCTTCTATCTCTTTCAACTAAAAAAAATGTTTCGTATTTTCGTGATATTAGGGTTGGACGTATGATGTATATAGTCAACTCCGATGTTATGGAAATTTGGGTCATTACAATATATGATAATATTGAATTAATTTTATTAATCAAATCGTTTTGGAATTTTAAATATATCTTATCAATAATATATAGGCCTTTGAAATAGTTTTCTTTTCAAAATAAGATCCCTTTTTCATGAAACAAGTTTTAGAGGAATGCGTACAATTAATTATTGCTAGATTTCCAGTTTGGAGCCAATTGGAATTTTTTTGTCAGTAGACGAAATTTAAAGCTGAACCGATAAATTAAAATATCGCCGTTTTTGCAAACAGAGCTCGTTTTCAACAAAATCGGTTTCGTTGAGACCGAAACGGGAAGACGTAGCGGTGTATTTATTTTTGTTGAATTTGAAATTGGTGTTTAGCATTGTATATAACTAATGGTAACGTAAAATAGCGGTAGAGTAAAATTAACGGTAGAATAATATAACCGCATAAAACCTACCGTATAATTTGCCAAACATGTTACTTTCTTCGCTACAGCCAAACCCATTTAATGCTTTCACATGCCATCTCTATTCCCTTGAAATGAAAACACATTGACCAAATATTTTTCTGCAGATCCACTTCATGCGCAAGGCATGTACAGTACTCACCCAGCCTATCCAAATGAATTTCTTAAACATGAAGGAATTACCCACCCCGCATACAAACTCCACTACATACAGATATTTTTCTTGAGCCATTAAATGAATACACTCCTACATAACAATAGCACATACCTAAATATATATAATATAAAAGTTTTACGTGGCCACCACGAAACCTTCTCCTATAAATACGGCAGTTATCTTCTCCTTCTCTTGCAAAGGAAAACCGAAATACGTTTCCTCCTCCAAAAATCAAAGCGAAATTCCTATCTGCTGTTATAAATACACGGCCTCCATTTAAAATCAAACTCCTCTCTGCATTAGTTCATTAATTCTCTTTCCATATATACTATTGCGTGGGGGTTTCTTTTTAACAAAGGCATGGGGTAGTTGTTCCTAGGTGGCGACCACGTTTGTAAACCAACCGTGAATGATATAGGAAAACAGAGACAATACGTGGGGAGTTGAAGCTTGCTATTTAAGGGCATGTTTGCTATCACTATTTACAAGTAGATGTGGTAGCCAAGGAGGATGGATGCGCATGTTTTATGGAGGGTGGCTCGTGTTTTGTTCTATTGAGGTTCACGTGAATGGGTTCGCAAAACAAATGGGAGTGGGAAGAAACGGCTTGGCCATAGAATTAAGGATTGAGTGGCTTGATGGTTTGAAGAGTTGCGAACTATGTACTGGGTTGTGGTGGTGAAATGGCTGGAGCGAACGTGATGGGCGGTGGAGAAAACAAAACAAGGATTCGAAACTGAAGCGGGTAGTTGCAGCATGGTGTAGCCATTGAAGTACTGTAGCGGGAAAGAAAGTCTGTTATGACTGTAGAAGAGAGATGCGCACTGCGTAAAGGGAGGAGCAGCTCATGGAGCCTTGCGTTCTGAAGTGGGGACTGTGCGGTTCCCAGTGGGTGTGTTAATAAGGATGAAGTAGGACTCTGCGGGCTTTCATTAGAACCTGGTTGCATTCAGAGTCGTGAATGTTAGAACTGGAACTGGAGGTGACCAGTGAAGACGCGGTGGTGGCATGCAGTGATGGAGTGGCGTGGGTTAGTGGAGTGTTCGAACAGTTGAAAATAGGCAGAAGGGTTCGCGAGAGGATACATGTATATATTAATAAAGCGAGAAGGAGAACAAAATAAGAAGAAGAAAGGAGACAAGCGATTAGGGAAGAAGAAGTAATGTGAAGATGGGTATATGATGCATGGATATGGGCCTTGTTTATTAGAAAAAACAAGAATTTGCGGAAGGGAAATAAGCAAGCATGAGGGAAATAATTGACGGGTACCGACGGGTTCGAATGTCAGCAGTAAAGAGAAGGTACACAGTAAGGTGATGTGCAAAGTGCCTAACTTAAAGTAAGCATGCCCAAATTATTAAACTGTTTAAACATAGTTCAGAATCACGTATTGGAATTATTATGGGAGTTAATAGTTTGGATTAGCCTAATTAATTTTGTGCATGGCCTGTTGTATATACATTAGACTTGCATGAATTCTAAGATGCCTAATGGTATCATATTTTGCCTAATATTTAACCACAAAGTTAAGGTATATGCTATTGAATACATACTGTTTATAGTGAATGAATTCAGAATTTAAAAGTGTCCAATTATATAAGTTAAGTGGCCAGATAATATACAACTTACAATTAATTAATATTAATTTAGTTAATGTCTAATTAGTTTTAATTTAAACCTCAGCCGTATAATTTTGTAATGTATTCGTATGATGATAGAATTCGGCAAGATCGGAAACAGTCGAATCGTATCGACAAGCGTGATGTTACGAAATTGATTTGGTCACAAACGGAGGCAACTGGAATCTTTAGTCAAATTAAATGCCTGTTTAATTTGACTAAATCAAATCGTTTTATTGAAGAACCAATTCAAGGTGAGTTTAACTCACTCAGTTTATCCCACTTATATTTTTATAAGTCGGGTTTTTGTTTTGTGTGCAATGTTTGCTGATGGTTGATGGTTGATGATTTGATGACTGGTTGCATACATGCATATTTTTAATATTCATGGGTTAAATTAAACGTTTGTTTAGTTTAATTGAATTAAATCGTTATTTTAACGATTAGATTCCAACAAGGTAACATACCTAGTTAGTTACTTTATAATAATATAAACATATTAAATAAATAGTTGATTGTTTGAATGGACGTTATTAATTGATTGTTGACTGTTATTAATTAAACAGTTTATTTCTGTTTATCATGATAAATATATTCTTGTATTGAATTTGAGATAACCCATTTTGATGCAGGGAAGGAAAGGTTGGAGGAAACCAACCGGATTCCTCAAATATGTTGTTTATATTCATATTATAATATATATGAACTATTTAAGCAGTGGGATTGAATGATGAATTTACTGTTGACCATTGAATTAATATTCAACATTTGTTTGTTATCAACCAATGGATGATATTGGTTGAGTAGTTGGCAGCGGTTGGCTTAAAAATGAATCATTTTATGAACGTTGATTTACAGTCAGATAAATCGATAGAAACAAGGTTATAAGAATTTGTTTTGTAACCAAAACGGATTTTGAAATCTATTTTATATAGATTATTTGAACAAATGTTTATTAAAAGAAATGAATAAATATTTTTGTCTAGTAACTATAAACCAAGTATATAAAGCGAATTCTCATGTTAATGAGTTTTATAAGCAATGAGCATAAATTAACCAAATGGGTAAGGATTGAAATAATTGTTTCAAATAACAATTAATTGCAGTTATTTAACTTAATTAGATTATTAATTAAATTAATGGAAGTTATGTAAAGTGATTAAAAGAAAGGACTAATGGAATTGGTTAACCGATTTAATCTTGTTTTGGGTTGACTCTGCCAACTGTTTTAAACCAAGATAGGTTATTAAATAAATTCTTGAATCATTAATTATTGTTTTTAAGAATCAATTATTATTTTAATTATCTGAAAGGAAGATTAACAATTAATGTTAAAGTAAACAAATTGATTTATAAAGATGTTGGAATTGATTATTATTATTTTAATAACAATCAAAGTGATAAATCTTGAAACAAAATTCTTTTAATGGAAGTTTATGAAGTTATAGAGCCTTATGTGTAGTTAAATGAAATTGTAAATGAATTTATATTTAATATGAACCCCCATTAAGAATTCTATTTATCGGATTTCTATAAAAATCCAAATTGGGAAAATTATAAAGGCAAGTTAAAATGGACTAATGATATAAAAGACAAAACGAGTTCAAATTGGGATTTGTAATCTGAAGGAAGTAAAAGGGAATTTAAAGCTCTAAAGATGTTAAAATATAGATGTCTTAAAATTGAGAAAGTAGGATTTTGGAATTGTAAAAGAGTTTTCAAAAGAGAATAAATGAAAATAAAAACCATGTTTAAAATCGTATAGTAAATAGAAGTGTTGGGATATTTATTGGAATTAAATTTCGTTGATAAACTTCTATTTATTCCGAAGATAAGAATGTTGTCGACTCAAGGTCTGAGAGATAAACAAAATACCCCAACTTAAATGACTTCCGGATTATCCAAGGGTGATATTAGTTTAGAAACGAGGGTAGTTGAGGGAATTTAAATAATATTTCCATGAAGGATATAATATGTTAAAATTCGTAGAATTTTAATTTGCGTGATTTGGGAATTAAGAATTAAAAAGCGGTACTCCAAATGTTGGGATTAGAAATTTAATTAACAACTGTTTAATTAAAGAGGACAAGTAATGTTGTATACTAAACCAATGAATCCACTTTATTTTCTTCTATGGATGATGGTTGTTTATTTTGACAGTTAAATCAATGACTATCAAAATATGGCCAAATCGAGTGTTGGTAAGGAAAGACCGGGATCGAATTTATATTCGAAAACCATTCCGACCATTAAATACATAAACGTTGATGATGTTAAGAAGATGATCGAGATGGAGAAAATTGAATATCGTGGATCTTCATAAGCGGAAGGAATACTATCCAATTTATCTGACTTGCAATCAGAGGTTCTCTGATGTGATTCGGTCGTGGTTGAGATTTTGCGGATTGCAAGGACTACTCGCTATTGATCCTTTGGATGCGGTAGGAGGGTTACTTCGTTTCATCCTGTTCCTAGATGACTTGTATAGACGAGTATCTGACAGAGTATTTCCTAAAAACCACGTACGTTGATTTTTACAAATATATCGAGTTGGTGGCAAAGAAGGGCACTTCTTTTATACCGAGAGTATATTTGTGGACGTCAATTAGTGATTTGACGGATCTGACGAAGTGACATTCAAAGTTGGATGTGCTGATCTAAAAGGTGGGTAATTGTAGCCTCAAGCCTCATCAATCGGGAAATGACAAAAATCGAGTAGGCAGCATGGCTAGGTGGGTCATTCCCAAGCAGGGTGTATTATCATCATCTAGAGAAATTTCCTTTTGTCTTCTTAGTCTTTCGCTACTGTAGCTTTCAGGACGGTTGTCTAGCTACCACCGTGGGTGATAATATACACTCAAGCTAAATGAGTGGTCGGTCATGTGTGGTCGGGTTGTAAGACGTTCTTGTTGAACCCATATCTTATTCTGATATTATAATAGTATATAATACAAGCAAATAACAACCTAGCAGAATGCTTGCATCTCATGCTCCACATAAAAAGTATATAATCAAAACTGCGGGCTCTTATTGGGGAATAAATTTCCACCTATGACAAGGTATGGAACCACCTACCAATTAGTGTACTCTAGAGGGGATACACTGGAGTTCAACAAGAACATCTTGCAACTCAGCCATACATGACCAGCCAATCATTTCACTTGTATGTTTCGAACATATTGTCACCATACGGTTGGTATACCAACATAATTCCTGGGAGGTACAGAAGCGAAAGAAGAACAAAAATGAATATTCTCTTGATGGTGAGAATATACTCTAACTGGGAGCGACCCACTTAGCTATGTTGCCTTCCTGATTTTAGTCATTCCCCAGTTGATGAGGTTTGAGGTCATAACATATCTTGATAGATCACACTTTCATTTACTCTAAATGCCACATCATCATACCCGCCAAATCACAAATTGATTTCCCTAAAATATCAAGGGCATAAAGCTAAGAGAAACAAATTCCTCCACACCAATGTAAATATGTTTGAAGCGATCGGCTTATGCGATCTATTAGATATACTCTATTAGACATTCATCCATACACATTGTTCTGGGACTGGACCAACCGAAGGCACTATTCTGTAAATCCATCTTAGGAAATTTCTACCTAGGATGGACAAAACAAGCCTTGCATAAACTTTGTCTTCGGTTATCTCCTATCATGTTTGATTTTCAATGCTAACGCCCATACAGAGTGGTTTACAGATAATAAATCCGATCCTGGTCTCTCCGTATTGACAACAAAAAAATGGTTAACAACTTTGATAATCGGTTATTTAACTATCAAAGGAAAACATCCATATAAACAATGATCTTATTTCCAAATGGAAATAATATAGATCAACCATCAACTGACACTGAGCTCCTTTAAATTAATATATCAACAATTCAATCATTTCCAAATTTTCATTTAAGTATCTTTATCCGAATATTTTTCCAACTCAATTAGCCTCTCACGATTTTCAGGAAAAACATTTCCATATATTCACAATTCCTTATTTCCCATATTTCAAAAATATATGTTATTAACATTGGAAAACATTTCCATTTCTTATTCATGCATCACAATCTATCAGTCCTTTACCGTAAACTAGTAAGAGAACAACTCCCTAAGTATCAAGCCCGAAGGCTGAAACCAACATCAGATCGATACTCAAGAAGCCATTCAACTTGACAAATCTCCGGTGATATTCTAATTTCCTTAAATCCATTTCTTAATTCTTATCAACGAAATTTCATTTTTCGATGCTTAGAAACATCTCTGATTTTATATGGAAAACGTTTCCAAAATATTCCAATTTTAAATATAACTTGATTCTTTATCTTTAATACATAATGATATTTAATTAATTGATTAAATTAACAAATCTTGTTTAAAAAGGGAAGTAACTAATACTTTCCTAAATTCAATATAACTGAATTCCAACGTATAACTCTATTTCGAATAATCTTTATTCAATTAACATTTCAAACTTCGGAATAATCCACCGTTTCAGGTCAACTAAATTTCTAAATCCTCCTTTTGAATTTGTCACTTCCTATTTACCCATTTCCTTTTATAATTGTTTAAATTTGAAAACATTTGCTTTTACACCATTTTTCACTTTAAAACTTGAATATTATTCCTTAACGGAAAACTGGGGTCATTATATCAAATACATCTTGTTTTTTCTATAAATATCATTCCAGGTTCAAATCTGATTGATCGAGTTATTATATAAATTCATACTTCGCATTCCACTTCATAAATTTCTTTTACAAATCAATTTCTTGTTAATTTTGTATCTAGTTTATAATTTAATCTCGGTTACATACTCGATTAGAAATTATTGATTTCAAACCCAATGTTAACCATTTTGTCAAATTCTAAATTATATTAATATATAATTTCTAAAAGTAAATCATTTTAATAACATTCGACAACGTCGAATTATAATTGCAAATCCTTATGGTTTTCATTTAGTTCAAATCACGTTTCGAACATCGAAATAAATTTCATCGTTTTCTTTTGAAACGATTCTCCAATTTCCCCTTTCTAAATTTATTCTTATATTTCAAAATTATTTAATAATAATTATTCCATTTTATTTCTGAACACCGTTTTGTAATCAAACTACTTGTTTTAATGTAGTTAAAACAAGTTATTGTATTTTAACCTAATCAAAATTCCATTTCTATTATTTAAAAATAATAAATAATAGATTTTCACTTTTTAAAATTCTAGATTTCTTCCCATATTTTCATGGTATTTAAATATTAGTTATTTCAGGGTCAATGTTATTCAAACATCCCAAACACACAATAATCACCATAGATTATTTGTCACATCATATAATACAATATATGAAAAACAATAATACAATTGTTCAGGAATCCAGTTGGATCCCTCCAACTTGTTTCCTTGCATCCACAAATGTTAATCAACATAAATAATATCAATTTCATATCAATATGAGTTATTAAGATAAATAAAATCAGTAGTCAATCTACTGTTTATATATATAACTATATATATTATATTTCAACCAATTAATAAACAATTCATCAAAATAACCCCCACGCATCATTCAATCATTATTTATCAATATTAAATAACATTTATAAAATTATAAAACTGGACAAAGTGAGTGAGTATACTCACCATGGTCGTTTATCATTGAATAACGATTAACGTCGGTTGATTGAATCGAACGTTTTAATTTGCATAAGATTTAAATGATGTCTAGACAATTCCAAATCAGCTTCATCGCGTAGTCTGCATCCATACGATCTTAACGGATCCTATTTTGTCAAATTTGGATATCATATGATCACGTTTGAGCATTTACAATTTTATATGTTATATAAATTATTTCAAACTTAATTAAGTTTTAAAGATGGGCCTTACCATATAATAACTCGGTCCAATAACCTTTTTAAAACCCACGCCCATCCTTCATTGTTCGTAAGTAGCCTCCACATTCCATTTTTCTTCCCCGCTTATCCCTCAATTCTCACGCAGGCCACATCTATATGTATATATTATTTTAACTGGGATTCACCACTAAATATATGTCCCATTCCAAACTTGAACCCACTCCACGTATATACTTCTTCTTCCAACCATTTTCGTGCTTTCACCAACTCCATTGTCCTTCCCCCCATCTGCAAATCTAAGCCGGTTCACGCTCCGTCCAAGCCACGCCATTCCTTCCCCATAACCGCATGGAACATTGCCTTTCTCCCCATTGCGTAAGCAGTATTCCTGAAGCCAGGTTTTTAAGAACACGGTCGTGTTTACTCCAACTGCTTCCCCATCACTTCATTATTTCTCAGAACTCACCTCGCCGAACTCCATCACCCTATTTTGACAATAAGCAGCTCAGCCTCCCTTTAAAAATCCTGCCATCGGCTCATATGAACGATGTAGGGAGAAACAGAGAACCTTTTTTGCAAACGATACCCATCTAGACTTTGCCAAGAGCAAACCCTCGCTACCTCGAGTGTGCCTGCGCCACCAACGCCCTCCAGTACCCTCATTTCCTCCCCGACCACTGCAGTAAATTTCATGAGCTTCCTTGTTGCTTTCGTGAAGAGCAAAGAAGAGAGTTCGAATTTCTTTTTGTAACACATTCCATGTATAAATTCTTAAATCTTCCAAAATATTTAACGCTAGAATACATTAGCCGCGCTTTTCATTTTTTTCGTGCAAAGAAAACTTGTTCGAGTTCAAGAAAATACCCACCAGAATGAAGAGCAATGTCTCAGCGATTCGAATGTACAAGTTTCAGAAATTTTAGTAGAGAATGGAATTTTATTTTAATTTTTTATCCTAGAAGTGGTTGAGATTGATCGACTTTACCCATTTTTTAGCTGAAGTAAAAAGCTTTTACTTGAAGCTTGATCAAATGCTTAGCAATGAAGTATTCCATTAAATTTTTAGGCCTGCTGAAGTCTATGTTATAGGGGAAAGTTGTATGACCAACATGTGCAAGATAACATGGTATGTTTTTATAATAATTCCGTCCGCATGAAGTTTTCTGAGAGCCTATGTCTAGTCATAATTTTGTTTAAGGTTTTCAAAATATAGGGGACTTAATGATTAAGGTAAACAATTATATTAGATTTTAGGGTACCGTGCCACAAAAAAGATTATCATTTAAGGACCACCATCGACAAAAAATAAAAATAGCGTTGAGACGAGCAATATGCCACGATCACAAAAACATAATATAATAGACAAGTTAATTTATACTATGAAATTTCAGAAAATGCTGATATAACGTATAAATTACGTTAAACGAAAAGTTGCTTATTTTCAAGATTAAAAATTATGGACAAAATCTATTAATTAGATTAAAAATAAGTCTTAAAATTTTTATCCAAAATCAAAACTAATAATCTATTATATTAAATAAATCCCTATGCTTTATAAACAATTCCACAACGACTATTCAAAAATTTGATTTGGACATAACTTACAACATATAAGACAAATCTCGATTTTTCACTTCCATTAGAAAAATATAATCAATTAGATTCGAACGTTTCTTGTTTCAAAGAAATCCGACTTATAATGAATCTTGTACACTCAGTTGAAGTTAAATTACAAACTACAGCAACGTTACAAGCTGGATTTAAATTATATTATAATTAATACGTTAAACCCATTGTTTATAAATATATTCGTTTTAATAATTAAATTCTAAATTGAATTAAATCTATTAAATTAACCAATCCACACAAAATTGCCAATTCAACTATTTCGGGCTATTTCGAAAATTGAGTTTATTATTTCACTATTTATATTCATTAAATATTCAAAATAATTGAATTCAAACCATTTAAATTATCAAACCAACATATTAAAATAATTTAATAATTTAATTAATTAATTAATTAATTAATTAATTACTAAAATTATGGGACAATACATTAAAACTGGTGATACTCCATTCTCGATCACTTCTCGTATTTGATAAATCTAATTATCCCATTCTCATTTCAATCTAATTAAAGATTCGTTAAAACTCCAAATTAATTTTAATACCAAAAATCATTACTTGATGATTATTCAACCTTTGGAAATTAATCTTGTCTTTACTTGGGTTAAAGAACAAATGTCATGTAAAAACATTGTTCGCAATAACCTAAAATCATCTTCCATTAAGTATGGAATCTTCACGGAAATCTGACAATTCATAATCGATATTAATTTTCGTATCTGGCCAATACTATAAGTGGAATAACGACATGGCCTTTGAAAATTTCATAAATAGTAAACTCCTTCCTTCATAAAAGCTCATCTCGATTATTATTAATCGAGTTCCATTCAATTCCAATTTAATTGAATAAACTATAAAAATTCCTTAAATCTTAATTAAAAGATTTATTACTTTCACAAGTGGTTCCAAAAACAGTACTATTTAAGATATCATTCAAAACGAACCCCAAAATCCAATTTGATATTAAACACAAGATATTAAATGGAAATCATGTCGACTTACATTCAATACCAAATTCTGAAACTAACAGATATTGTTTTGGAATAACGATATCAATATCTTCCAAATTCCCATAACAATATCCGTATAATTACAAAATCCAATACCGAAATACTCAAGGATAATTCCCATTCAAATCCATTCCAATATATATATATAGGCAATAGGCAAATTCTGGTTATATAAAAAACATTCTCAATCCAATCTATTAATTTAAAATCATTGGATTTCTAATTTATTTGTCAACTAGCTCATTTAGATAAAAATATCTTTTATCTTTTCAAACTTGGAGTATTTCATCCAAAATCTTTCCAAATCATTAATTATGATTTTATATAAGTTTTTCATGTTTTCGATAATTTTACTAAGGCCCTTACAGTCGGTTTCCAATATTGGCCATCGAACTGCATTCATAGCAACCTTTTCCAAAACTGATTTGGACTTAAATTAAAATCTGACTATTAAAATTTAAACCTCTTATATTAATTTGAAAGATCTTTTCGATGTGAACCCAACAGTTCTGGTTTAGGAGAATCCGACGATCTGTTCCCGTTACGTCCATTCAAAGTTAATGGTTGTAATATACGAAGTGTCGCTGTGCGGCACGATCTATTCGAGCCACTTATATATATATATATATATATATATATATAATATCATCGATTTCCATTCAAAACATATTTTATAAAACGTTTATGAATTCGTTTAAAAACAATTTCACTTCCATTTTAATTTTAAATTAAAATTGAATCTTCCATAATATTATAATCTCAAAATAATAATTTTTCAAAATGTCAGATTTTGAAATCCAGTTTCTCGATATTCATTATAAAAATGAATAAAATCGATATAAAATACCATTCGAGTTAAAATAGCATTTTTATACTTAGCTCGGCTTCGTATTTTTATATTTTCGTGTCCATTCAAAATCGGACACCAAAATCAAACTTCTAATCTTCAATTAATATTATATTATAAAAATATTCATTTTTATTCAAGTTTTTGAATAAAATCTCAAAAAAATATCCATATAAATAAATTTATAGGGATTTCATTCATCATGCGCATCTAATAATAGTTGTAAACAACTATCAACGTCCAAGATAACATCCAAGCGTTAAATAGCTAACTCTTATATGGGTTCTTCAATTAATAGATTAATGACAATATCAATCAATAATTCATCCACTGCCATTTAGATGCCACAAAGAGTTCATCCACGCTGTTTGAAATTCGAGTGTCGTATATTCAAACAACTCTTCTAATAACAAATAAACTTGTGAATAGTTCATGTGTTGAACTCAAGAAATATCGCATGCGACAGATAAAAATCAACATAGGTGATCAATATATTTTTAAGTATGATTTAAAAACATAACAAAATATTTGAGTGAGAGAGTTCTCACTTTGATCAATTCTGGAATCGTTTAATTATGATTATTTTTAATTAAATTAAACCGAATGTTTAATTTAACCAAAAATTTGAACTGCCTAAAATCCTATCCAAATTGGCTTCACTGCAAAACCGTTATCATCACGGTTCCATTGGAACTGGTTTCATTTGATTCTGATAATCTAGTAAAAAGTTAATAATATTTAAGTAACACGATATTAATTTAAGTTAAATAATTTCTTAATTATGCTTAAGAAATTAATTACATTGATTAAGAAAAAAATCGGGCCGCCTAATTTCTTCATCTTCTTTGCTTGCTTCTTCCAGGTACAATAAAACCCGGCCACCACTTCCATGAATCGCATGCCAAACCACCACGTCGGAAGCCGATCAACTAGTGACATGACGTCCCTTCGCCTGCCACCTCGAGAGACTCAGCTCCCTCCCCTCGCTTGTAATCGTCCATGAATAATGGCACTTCGAGCCAGAAATTCTCACTCCATATCACACGATAACTGATCATTCCCGTACCAAATCAAAACCCGAGATCTATCACTTCCATTTTGGAGTTGGATTATAATTTAAAGTGCACAGGAAGATTTTAAAGATTGAAAATCGAAGGATTTTAGCCATCGTTTAAGAAGTGGCGGCACAGATAGTTAAGTGGGCTAAGGTTTTGTTCTAAGAGTATTTATACCCATTTAAATATTAATATTTTATTTTATTATTCCTGAAAATTGTAGTTTAACGCTCCAAACAAAACCCAACGACTGGCGTTCACAATTAAATACCCCTATTCCGAACATAATGGAACATGTCTCATAAGCTGATTCGAATGTTTCAGTCAGTTTTTATCAGAATTAAAATATAATTCAATATAACGTTCAATATTAAATTTCAACATACGTTTAATTTACCACAGCTACATGCTAACTCCAAAAATTATGAAATTTGAAATCTAGCTACGTTTTACGAATACGGTTTTAAAAAAACTAATTTAGTTGAATTTGGAGACCATTTGAAAAATGACCTTATTTTTAGCTTCTTAAATTATAACTGAATTTCAACAGGCGTTTAAATTTACTAAGCTTACATATTAATTCCAATTGACTTGAAATTCTAAACCTAACAATAATTTGTTGTTCCGAATCCAACAAAATTAGTTTCATCGAAAACGAAGGTCGTTTGCAAAATGGCTATTTTTAAGGGCTTATTTAATATTAAAATACTAATAAATTCCATAGCGACTATTCGGAATTTTAATTTGGACATAACTTACAATTTATAAAGTGAAATCTCAGTTTCTTACATTCTTTTAGAAAGATATAGTTAAATAGATGCTAATGTTTCTTGTTTCATCAGATTCTGATTTATAGTGAATTTTGTATACTCGTTTAAAGTTTAAAACTAAATTTTCAAACTACTGCACCATTACAAGCCCGTATTATAATTAATATAAATATAACATTCAAAATTCATTTTAAATTAAATTTACGTCATTATTTCTCAAAATAAATCGTATAAAATGTTTAATTTTCAATAAAATCGATTAAAAATAAATTTTAAATTAGTTTAAAATTTCGGGTTGTTACAATCTCTCCTACTTAAAACTTTTTCGTCCTCGAAAAAATAATGGAGCTAAAAGTTGTTTAACTAACTCAACTTTCATTCTGGCTTCAGTTCTTTAACTTTTCGGTTTCTAAGAACTTTCTAATTTTCCTATAATTTGATAATGCCTAAATTTCTTAAAAATTTCACCATAACCTCATTTGTATGGGTTGATTAGAACAAATTTATATGGCCTTAATAGGCACTCATAAATCACTGTATAAAATTCTAATGCATACAGAACAACTGTGGCTTATCTAAACCCAAGTGAAACCATGTAAAAATTTGTCCACCCAAGACCCATGTGGGGGATTAGTCATAATCCATGTGTCGTATCAACAACAAGAGAGACGTGTATATTTTTGGCATCTCAAGACCTAATGAGAGGGTTTATTAATAAATCCTTCCATTTATATTTATAGTCATTAGGCCCACAATCCGTCCTTGGTTCAACCTGTAATTCAGTCATCGTCATGCAAGCATCTTGCTCGTATGGTAATTTAAACCTCGTCATATCAGCACCAAATACTTACATGGATATGTTATGCTATGCAGTCCATAATATTTGCTATGCGGTGTAGTCCACAAATATTGGTTACTATCCTAAGGCATATGTTTAATTTCACATAGAGCAACCATCTCAGCGCATCCAAATCATTCACAGTAACATAATAATAAAATTGTGCAACCAACTAAATGAGTTGCATCTGTTTTTCGGGCACACAATTATTTCTCTACTCAGCTTGCGCGTTCAACATATATATGTATATTTATCCAATTGCAACTAGTTTCAAATTAATTCATCATCAAATTTGATTTGGCCCAATTTAGCTTCTGTTGACGTCAAAAGTTGGTCGTAATGATGAACAGGCCCAATCGTGTGTAGGATACACGAATACTGATTAAAAAATGTAGAAAAATTTAAAGGAAATGGGGAGAACACAGAGTTTTTATAATGGTTTGGCAAAGACAGTGCCTACGTCCACATTATATATATATATATATTACTTTTGCTTTTGATTACAAGTATAATGCTTTTTCTGTTTTGAGAAAAGAGAGAAGGTGGCTATTTTCTCATTCAGATAGAGTTTTTTTGGGAAGAAGAAGAAGTATGAGTCGAAAAAAGAAAGGTTAGAGAAGTCTCTCCAAGTCCTTCAGATCCTCCATTTCTCTTTAAGCTTTGAGGTATTTATAGGCGGGGATAACAGCTTGGGCTGTTGTGACGTGGCCCAGCCTCTCCGGGCAAGATCGGACACGTCGAGTCCATCACTTGGTTAGAATAGTGGCTGAAGACTGATTCCGTTATTCATAAATAGTATCCTCGGAAGTTGGGGCCGATGTGGCATCCATGGTGAGGTATATCAAAAGTAGAGCTTTGTCCGGATATGGTTGAACGCTTTTTCTTCTTTGAGAGTTAGGCCAAGTATTTGAATAGCTTAACTGGATATTTCATGTAGATCCGAAATACTCGATTGATACGCCCTGTGCGAGATCGGTTCTCTCGGTTAACTGGGAGAGCGAGTCTTCGAGGTGAGATATCGACTTGATTGGCCCGATATTCAGCTACTTCTGGCCGAGCTTCTGCGGGGCTTCCTCGAATGCGATCTGTCTAACTCGATTGGTTGCGTGTTTGGGCTTCGATTTGGCCCGATGCGTCTTTTACCAAAAAGAGGGTTAATGCTTTGCTTCTCAGAATGCATCTTCTTTGATAGAGGGAGATGTGTTCTGAAATATGAATCTAAACATGATTGCTTGAGCAGCTATGGTCGCGTCAGACCGTATTAAGGCCAGAAATCCGACGGTTCCGATGTTGTATTAAGGCCAGAAAATTGGTGATCGAATTGGGTCGTATTAAGGCTGGAAAACCGACAACCATCGGAAACCGTATTAAGGCCGGGATGATGATCGCCTTCATGAGAGTTAGTTCCTGCAAAGACAAAAGTAAACCATTCTCGGCTTGGAGAAGGCAATGGGTCGAGCATTTCATTTCACTTAGCTTTGAGAGGTGGCGAGTATTAACCATACTCGGCTTAGAGAGGGCAAGCATTAACCATACTCAGATTAGTGGCGAGTATTAACCATACTCGGCTTAGTGCAAGTGTTTTCCGTGCTTGACTCATGTTAGATTAGTGTATCCAGCGAGAGGCATAAGCTCGTGGTGTAGAGAAAGAAGGGGTGAGTATCATCCATACTCATCTTAACGAAGTATACCACACTCGGCTAGGGAAGTAGGTATTAAAATATAGAGGTAGGCTTTCGCGCTGACCACATTAAAAGTGGGGGGGCGAGCATTATCGATGCTTGGGTTTAGAGTTTCCCAAATATTATCCATATTTGTAAAAGAACATTCATAACAACTAATGAATTATTACAAGGAAATTCTAAGAGGACATTGATTGATACCAGAGCATGCCTAGGAGCTAAATCCTAACCCCATACATGTGTACATCAAGGTGTCCTTTTTATTGAAAGAAATACATCAGAAAAAACTAATTAATGATAATGCCACGAGTGCTAGTCTCAGGGTCCCTTCCGTTTCTAGGAGCTCGTGGATTGACCTGAGGAGCTTGGGCAGAAGGCCGTGGCGACAAGGCCGGGGCACAACTCTTGACATACTCGGGAACCTCCCCTTTTCTGACTCGATCCTCAATGAAATCACGCAGATGGCGGCATTCATCGGTGCTATGTCCAGTTACACTGTGGAACACACAACGTTTGCCAGAATCGAGCTCCATCTGGGTTGGTTCTCGTCGAGGTGGTATTGTAGTGGGCAGGGACCCTCGTATGTCAAGGTAGATATCGAACAGAGAGGAATTGAGTTTGGTGTACTGGTCATACTTACTTTCGATCTGAGGTCACACATGACGCTCGCTCTTTTCCAGGGCCTTTCCTCTTCCTTTATTCTGGCCGTTGTTGTTGAGTGGACCTTGTTGTTTGGCTGCTAGGACTTCAAGGCTCTCCATCTCAATGCTGGCGTCTTCTTATCGGAGGAATCGCTCGGCCTCGGA
The DNA here is from genome assembly GCA_030737875.1 of Allium sativum. Classification (NCBI taxonomy): domain Eukaryota; kingdom Viridiplantae; phylum Streptophyta; class Magnoliopsida; order Asparagales; family Amaryllidaceae; genus Allium; species Allium sativum. The sequence continues at coordinate 859,704,158 of CM060926.1, forward strand.
ATAGAAGTCATCTATATCCTTGGGGGATCTCTGGTTAAAGAAATTGAGAATTTTGATCTGTTTTGAACTCCTGCAATGGCGGCCATAAGTACCATTGATGGCTCGGGCCGATCGACTGACGCTACTACCGCGTTGAACCTTTCGACGAAGGATATGAGTGTTTCTCTTGATCGCTACTTGATGGTGGATAAGAACATAACGCTCTTCGGTCGAGAAATATGTACTCTGAATTGTTCGATGAAGCAGGTGATTAGAGTGTTCCAACTGCTGATCAAATCCGTTGTCAGCTGTCGAAACCACATTCCGGCTATATCAGTGAGAAAGAGAGGGAAGGACTTAGCCATGACGTTGGTCGATGCGCCGAGTACTTCCATATGTCGCATGTATCGCATAAGGTGGATGGTTGGATCAGTGCGACCGTTGTACGGCTCGACAGCTGGGAACTTGAAGTTCGGAGGGTTTCGGGAGTTTTTGATTTCCCTAGTAAAAGGGCTGCGATTGACATTATCTATGTCTTGCTGCGAGGAAGTGCCCCGAGTAAAGCGTCGAATGATGCTTGCAAGCTGGCTTCCATCCCTGAGGAGTCGTTGCCATGAATTTAGCTCAGTATCTGGGGAAGCTTCAGTGCGAGGATCTGGCAAAAGCATGCTCGGAAGGGAGGCAGTTGGTTGGACCCGTCTTTCGAGAGTTGAGTGAAGGTATGAGGGAAAGTGAGCCGCAGTAGGTGGTTCTGGGGAGAATGGCCCCTCTTGAACCTGATGAGTAGTGGGTCGAGTCGTACCCATAACAGAGGGCCAAGGCTGATCCAGCATAGCATGTGATGTTCGAAGCTCAGAGTTGCCCTTGGTGGGAGCGAGATTAGTAGGGTCTACGGTAGCGTTCTCTTCTGCCGCTGTGAGGACCGGAATAGTAGGGCGGCTTCCCTGGTTCGAAGGGAAGACCGCACCAGTTCTTCGTTGAAGGTGAAGAGCGGTTAGACTGGTATGTGGCAAGATTCCGGGTTGTAATGGGAATGGCATTGATTCTGAGGGACCCGATGGCTACTCGACTGGTTCGATAGATCAACTTGTTCCCAAGAGTGGGGGCAAAGTATTCAACCGACCTAGATCTTGATCCCGAACCTGCTGAGGTTCTACTGCTGCTGCGCGGGTCGCTGGAACTGATATTCCCGACTGGGGTCGATCCGCTGGTGGAACCAAACCAGGATGAAATAAAGGTGTAGCCTGATCAGTGGCCTGAATCTGTGCAGACCAAAGATCAATTGTTGCCCCAGTCTCAGCCGGTGGAGGAATTGATGTTGAAGCGTTCAATCCTATCTCCAATCGACCGAGAAGGTGTTCCATCAACTGCTGCTGTAGTTCGAGGAGTTTATCCTGAGATGTCATATGATCTCTGAACTCAACCATGTTTTTATCCATGTCGTCCCAGGTAAGAAATCGAGACATACCATCATGAGAGGAAACTTCATGACTAGCTTCTGTAGCATTAGTATCGGCTGCATCGGTGTTTGTGGGACGAGAGGATGTTGTATCTTTCTTTCGTTTGTTCGCCATGGATTAAGGCAAATCACCCCTTCCTGGCGCGCCAAAGTGTTGACGTCAAAAGTGGGTCGCTAATGACGAACAACCCCCAATCGTGTATAGGACACATGAATACTAATTAAAAATGGAGAAAAAATTAAAGGAAATGGGGAGAACACACAGAATTTTTATAGTGGTTCGGCAAAGACGGTGCCTACGTCCACTTTATATATATTTCTTTTGCTTTTGATTACAAGTACAATGCTTTTTCTATTTTGAGAAAAGAGAGAAGGCAGCTATTTTCTCATCCAGATAGTGTTTTTCTGGGAAGAAGAAGAAGTATGAGTCGAAAAAAGAAAGGTTAGAGAAGTCTCTCCAAGTTCTTTAGATCCTCCTTTTCTCTTTAAGCTTTGAGGTATTTATAGGCGGGGATAGCAGCTTAGGCTATTGTGACATGGCCTAGCCTTTCCGAGCAAGCTCGGACACGTGAATTCCATCACTTGGTTAGAATAGTGGCTGAAGTCTGATTCCACTATTCATAAATAGTATCCTCGGAAGTTGTGGTCGACGTGGAATCCATGGTGAAGTATATCAAAAGTAGAGCTTTGTCCGGATATGGTTGACCGCTTTTTCTTCTTTGAGAGTCGGGCCAAGTATTGAACAGCTCAGCTGGATATTTCATGTAGATCTGAAATACTCGATCGATACGCCCTGTGCGAGAGAGGTTCTCTCGGTTGACTAGGAGAGCGAGTCTTCTGGGATGAGATATCGACCTGATTGGCCCGATATTCGGCTACTTCGGGCCGAGCTTCTGTGGGGCTTCCTCGAATCTGATCTGTCTAACTCGATTGGTTGTGTGTTTGGGCTTCGATTTGGCCCGATGCGTCTTTTACCAAAAAGAGGGTTAACAACTTCTATAGTCATATTAGTTTTATTCCAATTTTATTTAAATTCTCTTAAGTTAAATTTTAATTCATTTGATTTACTTGTATATTTTCAATCTATTTAACTTATTTTAGTTAAACTTTAAAGATCAAACTATTTCTAAATACTTAAATTAATTTAAGTGTATTTTGACATTTCAATTGTAATTATATTGTCATTCAACTTTTGAAACTCAAAAATAAACATTGATGATGTCATGATCATTAACAGAATGATCCTCAAGCGACTAGAATGCGACTCTATATCAATCAAGTATATTCAAGACTTCGAATATACGCTTGCTAGGTATTGACATATTTTTTTGTCAAAGCTATCGCATGTCAAGTTTTAGGTCAGCAACGTGCTCAAGCGTCAAGAGCATTGTCATAAAATATAAAGCAATTTAGTTGAAGTTGTGTCGCAAACATAAGAAGAACCGAAGCTCCTATCATATGGCTTATTTTGGGCCCAGGAACATCTATTACGATGCTTTGCACCGTAATTCCTGTAGTAGATGAGCCATCGGTCGAGCCAAAGGCGAGCCATCGGTCGAGCCAAAGGCGAGCCATCGGTCGAGCCAAAGGCGAGCCGTTAGCGGGTCCGGGCGCAGCACCGGTAGGGGTCCGGGGCCCCACAATCCCGGTGGCGATCAACTATGCTAGTTAGGTTGAACAAGTGGGCACCTTCTAATTCGTACGATTTTCCTGTGAGCCGGAAGCACGAATCCCTCCAGTTCGAACCAAAGAAAGTCCGCATCCTCACCAGTTTTGCATCGCCACTCCGTCGCATCGCATCGACTACACCTTGCATCACCTCCCTCGCCTCACAGATCTCGCATCAACAATCTCGCATTGCCTCGCTTGCCTCATGGATCTTGAATCAACAGTCTCGCATCAACAACCCCGCCTCCCTCGCCTCACGGATCTCGTATCAATAACCTAGCATCGCCTTATCCCTTCACCTCGCCTCGCACCCAGCAGCCTCCATCGCATTGCATGACTCCATCGCATCCCTTAACCTCCATAACTTGCATCCTCCCAAGGATGCGATTTCGCATCCTCTAGATGCGAGATCTCGCAACCTTTCTGGATGCGATCTCATATCTCCACCGGATGCGATTTCGCATCCCCTTGATGCGAGATTTCGCATCTATGCTGGTTGGGATCTCGTGTAACAATCCGAAATTTTGACAATATATAGTTATTTAATTAGAAACTCAAAAATAGGAATTTCTGCAGATGATGGAATTTGACCAAGAAACTTTTAACGTTGCATTTATCTCGGAATTATGGTCAACTTTTATGTTTGGAGTTTCGCAAATGGAGTCCGTATGAAAAAGTTAAGGATAAAATACAAAAATGGGCAGAAATAAATAAAAAATATAACTAATATATAAGATACCTTATATAACCGGCCCTCACTGGGATGACTTACCAAAGGGAATTCGACCGCTCCAAGGGAGGGTGTCAACCGCTCTACGCCTGCACAACCTAGTGACCTTTAGGTTTTGAGGGGTATGCTCATTATATTTTATAAAAAGAATGGACGGATGTTATTTAAAATGAATCCAATGGTGCAAGGCCATTTCCACCCCTATAAATAAAGGGGTAGAGCCCCATTCTCTACCATTCAAATCTATAGAGGCAGCGGAGCTCCGCCATTTTTCTTCCTTTTGTAACCTAATTTCTAAATAAAATATATTCATGCATATCAAATCCAATTCATATGAAATTGAGAGAGCAAACAGATCTAATGGAAGAAAATATAAATTGACGCTCAATGATATATTCATCGCTCTCTTCCCTTTTTCTTAGATTTCTACAGATCTAGAATTTTCCCTTTTTCTAGATAAATTGTAGATTTATAAAAATTTGGGGATTGTAAGCCTAAAAGGGTTAAAACTGAGAAATTGGAAGCTACAAGGTGAGTGAGAAATTTACTAATACAATTATAAAGACTTATCTATTTCATTTGAATCCAATCTATGTTTTATGCCTATCAGATCTGTTTATTTAAATAATTGTAAATTGCGGTAGATATCAGATCTAATTATGAATATGTTTAAAATTGGCAAATGATAAGTTGTGATTATTTATAACATGAATTGTAGGATTTTTATGTATTTTTCCCACATATCCTATAGTTATTCCATGAAATATGTTGTATATGTTACATAGCATTATGGATCTGGAATCAGTCCCATTAAACATAAATTTGTTGTAGTTATGTTCCTGATCTTTAGTTCAGTGCTAAAATATGAAATATGTAAATTTGGGTAAAAAGATGAAACTTGTGTATTATGTTATTTTAAGAATAAAAGAAATATTCCTTGTTTATATTTAATATTGTTGGGTTTTGGCTTAAGCATTGTAAAACATGTCGCTTTCCTCATTTTCAAATAAACAGGCATTATTTTGGAATCACAAGAAGCACGATAAAAAGGATTAAAAAGTGAAAAGTGGTGCAAAGGTACATGTAAATACAAATACATATATTTGTATGTAATTTGCATCGACTATTCCAAAATAAATATATTACATATATTTCTTGTGGTTTGGAAATATGTCAACTCCACAAAATAGGCATGATTTACAATGGTTACGGCTAACGGCCCTTTGTGAGACTTGAAACCTTTTGGAAAGTTGAATATAAGTGTAACGGCGTGATTTTCGACCCTCCGAAAACCGTGTCATTATTGAAAGAAATTAGAAGATGGGATAGAAAAGATAGAACTAATAGAATAGAAGAATAAGAAGTTATCAGAAATCTCACAGCGGAATTTAAAAATACAAATACATTACATCATAGGGTCTGATACATCATAATACATCAACAACTTACATCATCATAGTACATTCACATAATAATACATCATGATATGGAAACAAAAATCTAACTGGATACATAGGTGTAGTAAACTACTAGACTTGTCCTGCAACTTGAACTTCGTAAGGTTCCATTTGCCAACCTGAATTACATTCCTACTCATAATAAATATTATGAGTACCCAAGAGTTTAGGGAAAACACAGAAAATAAACTCCGGGTCAATCAGGGGACTGGTGTGAGTAAACACAGTTAAATAGATGTAAACAGGGAAATAAGGAATAAGGTGTTCCGTTATTAATAGATTCAATTACTTTAGAAATCTTAAGCCCAATCCATAATAAAAAAAGGAAAACGACCCTTGTATTTTAAATATCAAAACGTTTGATATTTATGATAGTATTTATCAAATAAATAATCATCTAGTGAATCGCTTGCATCTCACGTTCACGTACATAGAATAAAATCTAAACCGTCGAGCGCTTATTGGAATTTGGTTTCTAACTGACAGGGTATGGGAGCACCCACCGATCAGTGTACTCTAGAGAGGATACACTGGGGTTCAACAAGAACATCCTGCAACCCGGCCACACATGACCGTCCACTCATTTAGCTTGAGTGTAACGAATATATTACCACCCCCACGGTCGGGAATGACCCACCGATTACCGAAGGTAACAGAGGTGAATATAGATTTAGAAACAAAAGGAATTACTCTAGATGGTGATAATATACCCTGCTTGGGTATGACCCAACTAGCCATGCTGCCTAGCCCAACTATTGTCTTTCCGGGTTGTGAGGTTTGAAGTCACGTTTACCGTTTCACGGATTATTCTTCAACGACTTTGAATGTCACACCGTCCTATCTGACAGATCACTCATTTGTTTCCACAAATATATTCTGGGTATAAGGCTAAAGAAACGAATCTCTCCGCTACCAACATAATACACTTATGTAAAGTTGATGTGTAAAATCTGATCGATATACGTTGTCAGATATCCGACTGTTCGAATCTGTTCTGGGATTGAACAGACCGTAGATACTATTTTGGAATAGTGCTTGCATTCTTCATCTTTATCGATTTCCAGTATACGTCGTATAATTCGAGTCGAAGTGGAATGTAAATTCCGGACTTTTCGAAACGATGTACGAAATAACTTTTATAGTCGATAATTTATTATCAGCTTACTGTCTTTAATTCAGTTGCACATCCTGTATTTATAATTATATATACAGTATAAAATTATCGGGTTCATATCTGGATATCTTAAATATCACTTTCAATTGTATAGTTAAAGTGTGTGTGTCATACACAAGATGTTATACAGTTTTTATCAATATTTGAAAGTGTATAGAAAAAGCCCATGCTACGCACACGGTGTTTTATCTCGCTTGTCATCGACTGTTAGACGATGTTCTATACTCCGATTTGATTTGTCAAATATTTATTTTAGCTTTATTTAAACTTAAATAAATTGTTTTATAATTTATTTAAATTAAATTATCTTTTAAAACTCAAGTTCTAACTCGACGAACTTCTTCGAACAACTTCGATGCTGGGACCTCACTGTCGTCTTGACTGTTCCACTGGTTTACGCCATATTAAATAAAAACTCTATTTTTATTTAAATTAATTAATTACTGATTAATTATATTTATTTATTTAATTTAATTAAATTCGATTTAATAAAATTCTTGCCTTTAAAACTCTATTCTCGCTTGTATTTACCAAGTCGATATTGGCATCTCAAAATCGTGTGATTACCAAGGGAAATCGTTGATTTTCTCTTGCCAAACCAATCTGGTTTTCTCGCTTAACCAACCACTTTACTAGCCTCGTTACCAACCTCTTGATCACGTCGAAGACATGGTGGATCACTCGTGCCAAGCCACCCCCTTCCTTCTCCATTTTCTTGCTCTCAATCTACTGTGCAAACGTGCACAGCTGTGAACGTGCACGGCCTCCCCCGCCACCGTACGACTACCGAACCACCACCCACAAACTCCACTTCGTCCACTGATCACGACTGACTCATCACCACCTCCCATCGTCGCCTCCTCCTCGATTTCGCCACTCCACCAAAACTTCCGGTACACAGCTCGAAAAGTGTACCACCTAAACCGAGCTCGACTCATCGCCTCCGACCACCTGAATGCCTCGCACCGCCGCCGTTAGCTCCGCCAAGACCCAACGCCGCTCCTCGCCAAACTTCGGCCAACTCGATCGCCTGTGGGTCCCCCACGTCGCCGCCAACCGTTCGAACCCATTCAGCCATTAAAATCCTAAATCGAGCTCGACAGCTCGATTCACCCAATGGAAAAATCATTTGACATTTTTCTCGAGTTCCCCGATGTGTGCAGCTCCTCCACGCTCCACCGCCCAACCCTCATCGTCGTCGATCGCCGGAATTTGGCCAAAGTGCCATTTTCGGTTATCTCAATCATTCTCCCTTATCTCAACAATAAAAATCTTGAAATTACTTTTAAAAATCATTATTTCCTATCATGATTGCATTCGAATCACTGTATTTCATTTCTACGACATTTGGATTTTCGGATTTTAATTGTTGATTACAGAGAACCTGCTACTTTCTGTTTCTTGTTCTCAAACACATATATCTTGATGTTGTTCATACTATAAGGTTATATATATATATATATATATATATATATATTCGTATATAAGTATAACATATGTATATGTTTGTATACTTGTGATTTGTGATCTACCAGGTATTTTCATTTTGCAGAGTGTTGTTTTGACAGTAAACAAAACTGAAGAAATTCTTTGATCAAGATCAAAGTGATACCCTTTTCTATTTCATCTATAATTGCAAATATATAGTTAAATGATGATATGAACTTGGTATATTAACACTATACTGGTGATAAAACATTGTGAACTTGCATTGATGATCATACATGAAAGCACACACAAACAGTTTACAGTAAACTTGCAATCTATCTTGACTTAAGTGAGGTTTTACTCACTTGTAAATAAGCTCCTGAATTCTTGTTTGAGATGGATAAAATTTCAGCACTTTCTTGTATTCTTTGTAAAGAGAAAATGCATGGAATTGGACGTGTATTTATAGGCAAAGATCTCTAAAGTTTCTACAGCCAACTTTCCTACCTACCCCCCTTTCTCTCTCCTATATTTATGGTGTAAAATTGTTACAGCAAAAGTAAGTGTACCCTTCACCGAAACATCTTCTTACCAACCTCTCTTTGGTCTCTACTAAGTATATGAGCCTATGCTTGCATTTAATGCAAGGCTTGATTTCATTAAATGCTACACAACACTTGCCATCAAAGTGTAAGAGAATGGATATTTCTCTCCTAATATTTGTTTGCTAATAAATCATTTCAGTCGCCTAGATTAGTGAGGGAATTAGATGATGCTTTTAGGTCCTAATCTATTATTAAGGTGATGGAGTTTGCACTGGAATTGCCTTTTAAAATGGTAACTTGCCTATGCTAGTTGTAAAATAGGATTTGTCATATTTATTTTATGTTGCTAACATTCCTACACTCCAGAGTGTTATAAAAAGTGTTTCTAATATTTTCTTAAGTTGTTAAGGCATTCACATTTAATATATCCTATATACATTAAGTTATAGTATAAATCATATATATATTTTCATATATATATAGGTGATTATATACACTAAAATTGGTTGAACACTCCAGATATATTTTAAATCTTCTTATTAAAATAAATATCAGAAGCTTGAAAAATCCAGCCATTACAGACTACCCCACTTAAAAGAATTTCGCCCCGAAATTACATAAGAAAGATAGAAAGTTTCCAAAAGAAAATATTTCATAAACTGGTTGCTTTAGTACACATACACATACGACTAGTTCTATACTAACACTAGTCTCGATACATACAATAATACTGAATGGATGTCTAATCACTGTCAAGTCTGGCTCAATCTCTATCTCTTGTTGAACAGAGGGTTCCAGAATTAATGATGGATTGTGCATACATTTTCTCAAGTGTGATACGTGAAATACGTTGTGAATTCCCACCATATATTCTGGTAATTCAACTTTATATGCTTGAAAACCAATTCTTTCTAAGACGCGGAAAGGTCCAACATACCTTGGTGCTCTTTCCATATTTTCCAAATCTTACTACTCCCTTCATTGGTGAGATCTTCACAAAAACTAGATCTTCTATTTCGAATACTAAATCTCTTCGCCTTTGATCGGCATAACTTTTCTGGCGATCCTGGGCTTCTTTCATTCTCAGTTTCACTAATTCCACTTTCGCTGTCGCTTCTAGTATCATATCCGGACCAAGTACCAATTTGTTTCCGGACTCTACCCAACATGCTGGCGCTTTACAAGGTCTTCCATATAATGCTTCATATGGTGCCATCTGTATACTCGCCTGGTAACTGTTATTATATGAAAATTCTACTAGGTGTAAATGATCTTCCCACGACCCTCCAAAATCTAAAATACACGCTCTTAGAAGATCCTCCAATATACGATTAACTCTTTCCGTCTGACCGTCCGTTTGAGGATGGTAAGCTGTACTGAAATTTAATCTTGTTCCCAACGTTCTCTGCAAAGCTTCCCAAAATCTACTTGTGAAAATGGTATCTCTGTCGCTTACAATGCTCGTTGGAATACCGTGCAGTCGTACTATCTCTTTCATGAATACTTCGGCTAATGTTATGGCAGTGCGCGTTGGTTTCACTGGAATAAAGTGCGCACTCTTAGTTAACCGATCTACGATTACCCAAATCCCTTCGTAGCCTCTCCTTGTTCTTGGCAAACCATCGATGAAGTCCATCGATATCATTTCCCACTTCCAGTTGGGAATCTCTAATGGTCGTAATAGTCCAGCAGTCTTTTGATGGTCTCCCTTGACTTGCTGACAACATAGACATTCATTTACGAAAGTAATGATATCTTTATTCATTCCTGACCACCAGAATACTCATCTCATATCATGATTCATTTTATGAATTCCTGGATGGATGCTCAACTTTGATGCATGGCATTCTTTTGAAACCTCCTGTCTTATCCCATCCACGTTAGGTACGCATAATCTGCCGTTTATTCTCAATACTCCTTGATTGTCCAACTCGAAGTCAGTCTCTTTTCCGTTTGTGACTCCTCGAATAATCTTTTCCAGTTTGGGATCCCTTTTCTGATAACTCATTATCCTTTCTTGGAGAGTCGGTGTGACTTCCAAAAGTGATAATATCGCATTTCTACTCAAGGCATCTGCCACTACGTTCGCTTTTCCCGGTGTATAAATGATATCCAAGTCATATGATGCAAGAAATTCTAACCACCGCTGTTGTCTCAGATTTAAATCTTTTTGAGTGAACAGATACTTCAATGGTTTATGATCGATGAAAATTTCGAATCTCTCACCCAGAAGATAATGTCTCCATATCTTTAATGCGAAAACAACTGCCAATAACTCTAGGTCGTGAGTTGCGTAATTCTTCTCGTGAATCCTTAACTGCCTACTTGCATATGAAATCACTTGTCCCTTCTGCATTAACACCGCTCCTACTCCCTTTCCACAAGCATCGGTGTAAACTGCAAATCCGCTCGTTCCATCGGGAACAGCTAATACTGGTGCTTCCGTTAATCTTTTCTTTAGTTCTTGAAACGATTCTTCACACTTTGGGTCCCAAATAAACTTTTGGCCCTTCTTTGTTAACTTGGTCAGATGTGACGATATTTTGGAGTAGTCTCGGATAAATCTTCGATAGTATCCCGCCAGTCCTAGGAAACTACGAATATCTGCTGGTGTTTGAGGTTGTTTCCATAGTTGTACTGCATCTACTTTAACTGGGTCTACTGATATCCCATCTCCGTTTACTATGTGCCCCAAAAATCTCACTTCCGATTTCCAAAAGTGACATTTTGAAAACTTTGCCTTCAACACGTGTTTCCTTAGAGTTTCTAGCACTACTCTAAGATGACCACGGTGTTCTTCTTCGGTTTTTGAAAAGATTAAGATATCGTCAATGAAAATGAGAACGAATTTATTAAGAATTTTCCTAAAGACTCTGTTCATCAGATCTACGAAGAAAGCTGGTGCGTTGGTTAGTCCGAACGGCATAACCAACCATTCATAAAAGAAATCTGGGCCTCTGAATGCTGTTAAAGGAATACAATCTTCAGAGATTCTCAATTGGTGAAATCCTGTTGCTAAATCCATCTGGGAGAATACCATTGCTCCGTGCAATTGGTCGAAAAGGTCATCAATTCTAGGTAATGGATATCTATTTCGGATGGTTACTTTATTTAATTCTCGGTAGTCCACACACAGTCGTAAGGACCCATCAGACTTTACTACAAAAACTACCGCAGAGCCCCAACTAGAAAAACTAGGTCGGATTAAGCCTTTACTCAGCAAATCCTGAGTTTGTTTCTCTAATTCCTGAACTTCTTTGGGAGCCATCCGTCTCTTTGGTTGAATCATTTGTCTAGCTCCTGGGACTAAATCAATTCGAAATTCGATCTCTCGATGCGGAGGTAAACTTCCGACTTCCTCGAATACGTCCTTGAATTCTCTTACTACTTCCAAAGTGTCGAGACTTTCTTGAGGTGCTTCTAAAGCGTATAGAAAACTACAGGTGTGAATTCCCGGTTTCCCACAAGTTATTCTAGCTTTTCGCTCTAAGCTAGTTATAAGGGTTATGATTTCTTTATCACATTTTATCCTGGCTTGGAACTTGCTTAACCAGTCTAATCCAAGTATAAAATTGAAACTTTTGAAGTCTAGAACATAGAAGTCAAATCGAAAAGAGTATGAGAGATATAAGAGAGTTATATCCTCACAACACATTTTAAGCTCAATTTTTCCCCCTATGGGGTTTGATACGCAAATGGGGTTTGGTGATATAATTGGTTTAAGGTCAAACTGATCTATGGTTTCGGTTGAAATAAAACTGTGTGAAGCGCCGGTATCAAATAAAACACGAAGGTAAATTCCATTAAACTGTAAAGTACCTTCCAGCACTCCCTTCCCTTTCACATTCTGAGAAGTAGACGGTTCATCTTTGATTGTAAAAACCCTAGGCTGTGGTGCCCTCTTCATCAATGGACAGTCTTTCACCATGTGTCCTGGTTGATGACAGTTGAAACACAGATTCTTCACTGCCATCTCGTTCCTCTGATTCTGGTTCTGGTTCTGATTCTGTTGCTGAGGTTTTTGTTGCTGTCTCGGGTATTGCTGGGGTTTCTGTTGCTGTTGTGGGTATTGCTGGGGTTTCTGTTGCTGTTGTGGGTATTGCTGGGGTTTCTGGTTCCCCTTTTGTTTATAGAATCGTGCAATGTGTCCCTTTTTCTTGCAGTTGTGACACACCACATTCTTAAATTTACCTTCCACAGTCTGTTGCCCCGTCTTAGCTTGGCCCTGATTATCATTCCAATCCGGGTTGACCTTTCTTTTCATGACATTCACCCCACTCGTCTCCCCAGTCTGGATCCTCGCTCCTGGTTTCTTTGTATCTAGTGCTTCATATCTGAGTGCTAGGTCTACTAGTTCCACAAATGGATCCTTCAAATGTCCCATCATCCTTCCTTACAGATTATCTCTAAGACCAGCAACAAACATCTCGTTCTTTTTCAAAAGAGTATTTATCAGCTCCGGTCCAAAGATTGAAAGTGCGTTGAACTGGTTTTCGTACTCAGCGACAGACATGCTTTCCTGCTTTATGTCAATGAAGTCTCGGTACATCCTTGTCCTTCCAGTAGCAGGTAGATACCGACCTTCAAAAGCTTCTTTGAACATGGGCCAAGTAAAGTTTTCCTCAGGAGTGTTAGCAGTCTGGGCATCCCATCATATTGCTGCGGCTCCTTCCAGATTCCATGAAGCTAAGAGACTCTTATGCTCGTCATCCAACCTCAGTCCTTTAAAAATCTTCTCACATGATCTAATCCATGCTTGGACTCCGACCAGTGATTCAGTACCTCTGAAAATCTTTCCTCCCAGAGTTGTGTAATTCTTACAGACCATAGCAAAGTTAGGCTGAGTTGGTACTCGGATTACTTCAGTAGTATCCACTTGGGTCTGGTTAATAGTGTGTCCGTTTATCGTAGTTGCTCCGCTTGCTCCTCGGCCTCTTCCTCCACGAGAACTCATTTGCAACTCCCTGAGTACACGGATTGAAAATAAATGACTCCTCGGAAAAATATGTCAAGGGATTACCTAAGTAACTACGATCCACCTATACTAAAATATAGTTTTTAGTAGAAATACGCTCACTCTCTATTCCAAAGCCTAAATGTTTCCGAAGAACATAGGCTCTGATACCAACTGTAACGGCGCGATTTTCGACCCTCCGAAAACCGTGTCATTATTGAAAGAAATTAGAAGATGGGATAGAAAAGATAGAACTAATAGAAAAGAAGAATAAGAAGTTATCAGAAATCTCACAGCGGAATTTAAAAATACAAATACATTACATCATAGGGTCTGATACATCATAATACATCAACTTACATCATCATAGTACATTCACATAATAATACATCATGATATGGAAATAAAAATCTAACTGGATACATAGGTGTAGTAAACTACTAGACTTGTCCTGCAACTTGAACTTCGTAAGGTTCCATTTCCCAACCTGAATTACTTGCCTACTCATAATAAATATTATGAGTACCCAAGAGTTTAGGGAAAACACGGAAAATAAACTCCGGGTCAGTCAGGGGACTGGTGTGAGTAAACACAGTTAAATAGATGTAAACAGGGAAATAAGGAATAAGGTGTTCCGTTATTAATAGATTCAATTACTTTAGAAATCTTAAACCCAATCCATAACTAATATATGGAAAACGACCCTTGTATTTTAAATATCAAAATGTTTGATATTTATGATAGTATTTATCAAATAAATAATCATCTAGTGAATCGCTTGCATCTCACGTTCACGTACATAGAATAAAATCTAAACCGTCGAGCGCTTATTGGAATTTGGTTTCTAACTGACAGGGTATGGGAGCACCCACCGATTAGTGTACTCTAGAGAGGATACACTGGGGTTCAACAAGAACATCCTGCAACTCGGCCACACATGACCGTCCACTCATTTAGCTTGAGTGTAACGAATATATTACCACCCCCACGGTCGGGAATGACCCACCGATTACCGAAGGTAACAGAGGTGAATATAGATTTAGAAACAAAAGGAATTACTCTAGATGGTGATAATATACCCTGCTTGGGTATGACCCAACTAGCCATGCTGCCTAGCCCAACTATTGTCTTTCCGGGTTGTGAGGTTTGAAGTCACGTTTACCGTTTCACGGATTATTCTTCAACGACTTTGAATGTCACACCGTCCTATCTGACAGATCACTCATTTGTTTCCACAAATATATTCTGGGTATAAGGCTAAAGAAACGAATCTCTCCGCCACCAACATAATACACTTATGTAAAGTTGATGTGTAAAATCTGATCGATATACGTTGTCAGATATCCGACTGTTCGGATCTGTTCTGGGATTGAACAGACCGTAGATACTATTTTGGAATAGTGCTTGCATTCTTCATCTTTATCGATTTCCGGTATACGTCGTATAATTCGAGTCGAAGTGGAATGTAAATTCCGGACTCTTCGAAACGATGTACGAAATATCTTTTATAGTCGATAATTTATTATCAGCTTAGTGTCTTTAATTCAGTTGCACATCCTGTATTTATAATTATATATACAGTATAAAATTCTCGGGTTCATATCTGGATATCTTAAATATCACTTTCAATTGTATAGTTAAAGTGTGTGTGTCATACACAAGATGTTATACAGTTTTTATCAATATTTGAAAGTGTATAGAAAAAGCCCGTGCTACGCACACGGTGTTTTATCTCGCTTGTCATCGACTGTTAGACGATGTTCTATACTCCGATTTGATTTGTCAAATAATTATTTTACCTTTATTTAAACTTAAATAAATTGTTTTATAATTTATTTAAATTAAATTATCTTTTAAAACTCAAGTTCTAACTCGACGAACTTCTTCGAACAACTTCGATGCTGGGACCTCACAGTCATCTTGACTGTTCCACTGGTTTACGCCATATTAAATAAAAACTCTATTTTTATTTAAATTAATTAATTACTGATTAATTATATTTATTTATTTAATTTAATTAAATTCGATTTAATAAAATTCTTGCCTTTGAAACTCTATTCTCGCTTGTATTTACCAAGTCGATATTGGCATCTCAAAATCGTGTGATTACCAAGGGAAATCGTTGATTTTCTCTTGCCAAACCAATCTGGTTTTCTCGCTTAACCAACCACTTTACTAGCCTCATTACCGACCTCTTGATCACGTCGAAGACATGGTGGATCACTCGTGCCAAGCCACCCCCTTCCTTCTCCATTTTCTTGCTCTCGATCTACTGTGCAAACGTGCACAGCTGTGCACGTGCATGGCCTCCCCCGCCACCGTACGACTACCGAACCACCACCCACAAACTCCGCTTCGTCCACTGATCACGACTGACTCATCACCACCGCCCATCGTCGCCTCCTCCTCGATTTCGCCACTCCACCAAAACTTCCAGTACACAGCTCGAAAAGTGTACCACCTAAACCGAGCTCGACTCATCGCCTCCGACCACCTGAACGCCTCGCACCGCCGCCATTAGCTCTGCCAAGACCCAACGCCGCTCCTCGCCAAACTTCGGCCAACTCGATCGCCTGTGGGTCCCCCACGTCGCCGCCAACCGTTCGAACCCATTCAGCCATTAAAATCCTAAATCGAGCTCGACAGCTCGATTCACCCAATGGAAAAATCATTTGACATTTTTCTCGAGTTCCCCGATGTGTGCAGCTCCTCCACGCTCCACGGCCCGACCCTCATCGTCGTGGATCGCCGGAATTTGGTCAAAGTGCCATTTTCGGTTATCTCAATCATTCTCCCTTATCTCAACAATAAAAATCGTGAAATTACTTTTAAAAATCATTATTTCCTATCACAATTGCATTTGAATCACTGTATTTCATTTCTACGACATTTGGATTTTCGGATTTTAATTGTTGATTAAAGAGAACCTGCTACTTTCTGTTTCTTGTTCTCAAACACATATATCTTGATGTTGTTCATACTATAAGTTTATATATATATATATATATATATTCGTATATAAGTATAACATATGTATATGTTTGTATACTTGTGATTTGTGATCTACCAGGTATTTTCATTTTGCAGAGTGTTGTTTTGACAGTAAACAAAACTGCAGAAATTCTTTGATCAAGATCAAAGTGATACCCATTTCTATTTCATCTATACATGCAAATATATAGTTAAATGATGATATGAACTTGGTATATTAACACTATACTGGTGATAAAACATTGTGAACTTGCATTGATGATCATACATGAAAGCACACACAAACAGTTTATAGTAAACTTGCAATCTATCTTGACTTAAGTGAGGTTTTACTCACTTGTAAATAAGCTCCTGAATTCTTGTTTGAGATGGATAAAATTTCAGCACTTTCTTGTATTCTTTGTAAAGAGAAAATGCATGGAATTGGACGTGTATTTATAGGCAAAGATCTCTAAAGTTTCTACAGCCAACTTTCCTACCTACCCCCCTTTCTCTCTCCTATATTTATGGTGTAAAATTGTTACAGCAAAAGTAAGTGTACCCTTCACCGAAACATCTTCTTACCAACCTCTCTTTGGTCTCTACTAAGTATATGAGCCTATGCTTGCATTTAATGCAAGGCTTGATTTCATTAAATGCTACACAACACTTGCCATCAAAGTGTAAGAGAATGGATATTTCTCTCCTGATATTTGTTTGCTACTAAATCATTTCAGCCGCCTAGATTAGTGAGGGAATTAGATGATGCTTTAAGGTCCTAATCTATTATTAAGGTGATGGAGTTTGCACTGGAATTGCCTTTTAAAATGGTAACTTGCCTATGCTAGTTGTAAAATAGGATTTGTCATATCTATTTTATGTTGCTAACATTCCTACACTCCAGAGTGTTATAAAAAGTGTTTCTAATATTTTCTTAAGTTGTTAAGGCATTCACATTTAATATATCCTATATACATTAAGTTATAGTATAAATCATATATATATTTTCATATATATATATATAGGTGATTATATACACTAAAATTGGTTGAACACTCCAGATATATTTTAAATCTCCTTATTAAAATAAATATCAGAAGCTTGAAAAATCCAGCCATTACAATAAGTAGGAAATTTTTGGTAAATTGATTAGACCGAACCATAAATTTAAAAAGAAGAATAGTAAAATAAAATATTAATAACTACGTTGACCGCACCAAAGCATAAAAATAAATGTATACATATTATCTGTCCAAATCAGCGTAAAATGTTAAAATATGCACAGTATTAAATGTTTGAAGGTTTGAATGTTGAATGGTATTCATTTATGGAATCATACATGTAAATAATATTCCATACTTAATGAATATATTTGTGGTGACCATTTGTAGCAACGAATGTAATTAACTGCTATAAATAAGACCGCAAATTAGTAAACAACCATTCTAACCAATATTGATTTGGGGAAAATAAATGTGATAGGAAAATTGTTACAATTCCTAAAATCAATTAGGATAATTGTTATAAACCCCATTTAGGAAATTTGAATTATAACCACATTTAGACACGAGGTTAAGCTCAACTTGTGGTGTAAGCCTGCCCGTAATCGACCGGCAAATCTAGCAACCACAAGTAGTCAGCTTAATGTGAGGGGTCTAATGCATAAAAAAATGTACTAAGGCATGAGGTTAAGTTCACTTGTGGTAGAAATATGCCCGGAACCGACCAGCAAATCTAGCATCCACAGGTGGTCAACTTAATGTGAGAGGCCTAGTGCATAAATATATATATATATATAACAAACAATAAATAAATAAACAGGTAAATAAGATAATAAGAATAGCAATTGTCTATTGGGGTACAACAAATAGATAACATGGGACTGATAAATAGTTGCCTTAGGAAAATATGACCATTCGAGTCACAAAGGGCAATAAAAAGGAAATAAAAGGAAACGGGTGTAATAAGGGAATTTATAATTGTCGTTTAAACAGTGAGTCCAAATTAGGGAAGGTATTAAATAAATATCCATGCGAAAAAGGAATATAACCTTCCTTATTAAGTAATGGAAATAGAAAATATAGTTGGACTTAGTAGGTAAGTAATGCAAGGTATTATTAACCATATAAACCCATGGCGCAAATAAATGGTGTATGTATAGTATTTCCGTATAAAGGAACTAAATGGGAATGACTTAATAACTTAGCCTACTTCATCCCAAAAATGGAAAGGTGTTAAAGGTAAATGGGGTATGAACTAATAACCTTCACGCATAGTCCGCTTCCTGAGTCCTAAAAGGCTAAGTGATTAGGGTTAAATAGTCCACCTGAGAATAGGTTTTTCAGTATAACGGTCTTAAATGGCATGTGTGTGTGGGCCTACCCAAACCTGGAAATTAAAAGGGTCGGATATGACTGTCTATCCTACAAGAAGTAATAAGCGACTAAGAAGGTTATCTAATAAGGTCAGCTAGAAGGTATAACGCATGATAAAAAACCTTCCCTCACCTTATGCAGGGCAAGGTTATATGCGTGAATAACGGAAGCCTTAACTAGTAAGGCCTATGGCTAGTGCCCTCTAGTTTATGTTAACGTTGAACATATTATCGAGGGTTAATAAGTGACCAATAGGTCCGCCTAGGGTCTTAAGTGATCAAGGAGAATATACCCTATCTGTCATTGATAGTGAGGCATTAAATAATAAAGAATAGTGAATGAGGATATATAGATAGAAACCCCGAAATTAGGGGTCCAATCACGATTAATTAACTAGCTATGTTCTAGTATAAAGGCTTCATAAAAATATGTGTAAACGTCCTATCTCGGTAATATAATGGAAATATTACATTGGGGAAGAGTAGTAAAGTCATGCGTAATCATTAACAAGGTTGGTTTAGAATCACTAATCATGTTAGGCATACAGCTTGGGTTGAACCAAATGGAATATATTTGTGTTACAGTTTGTGTTGTACATTTCTTAGTCGCCGGAACTTGTTGCTCCGACCCCCTCCTCATTACAACCTCCCAGGTTTCCTAGAGAAGGTCGGATTCTCACAGGTGTTTAAGTTTGGCTTTCAGTTCTCATTCTCTCTCATGCTCAGTATTGGCAGAGTGACTTACTTTGAAAAAGGCAGTTAGTTGAGTTAATACTAGTTATCCTATTTTGTTTTCGCTGTAAGTTATCTTTTGTCGTACTCTGATTATGCTCATGCTCATATATTGCAGGTACCAGATATATACGCTCCATGCTTGGATGTATTCAAGTTTTTATTTTTGTCAAAATTTGGGTGTAGAAAAGTGTGGGGTGTTACATTTGGTATCAGTGCCTAGGTTAAACGATCATAAGAATTAGTTATATTAGGACTCGTGACAGAACATAACTCGATTTTCTTTTCTGTTTTTCTTCTTTTTTCTTACTCGACTTTAATTTATTTCAACAATGAATTAGTCGTGGGCCTAATTATATAGAATGGGATTTAAGCCACTAAGGGTTGAAATATGATGAGTTCGGGTTTCTAGCCACTTCTGTCCTACCCCACAGCATGTTGGCGATCTCGTCATAAAGAGCATGAGAACAACATACGGTGGAGTCCATTGATTTGAGTTCGGAGACTAGACAAAAAGTTAGCTACAACCAAAATAGCCGTGATTTTTAGTTTTTTGTTTTGTTTGATAATTCCAGATAAGACCATTTCTCGATCCAAAACATGGGAAAAGCCCACGTTATCCATTTCTGAAATATAATTACAAGGTGTTTCCATTTGTTACTTTGTTAAAATTCTGAATCTACCTTTGTTGAGATATTCAATTATGTTTTTAGTCTTGTATTTGAGGAAATTTTATTTTCAAAACTATTTAGAAAAATAAAATGGGTTTCAATGGTTTTGAATGACGTTTTCGGAAAATGGTTTTATAAAAGCCTAGTTTTGTAAAGATATAATTTTTAAAATCTTAATCTATTCATATTTCAAAATTATTGGCCTATTGTGTAATTTTAATAGATATGTTCTGATTGGTAGGAAAAAGGGAATTAGAAATGACAAGGAATATGCCACTAAACATGAAAACAATAAATATATATTCCTTGTGGTTTATAGTGTCGTACTTCCTATATATATTGGATAATTTATTGAAATTATCACAATTAATCCTTAAGATTCTAAACCCTAATTCTTTGAACACGAAAAGGTTTTTCTGTTTGAAATATAAAACTGGAACATAAATAATAGTAATAATAAACTTGGTTTATAAATTCAAAACCGTTAGTTTATAATATATATCATTATTGGAAAAGTTTTAAATTTTTCTTTGAAAAGGCTAAGGAAAATCCTTCGTTCAGATATTGGGTATTTGATTTCATGAATCGTCTGTTTATTGTCAACTAGGTAATGGGAAAAATCCGTTTTGGTTATACTGTAGATTTCTAGCTGAGTTATTTTTGAAATTCGTCCGTTCGTTGTGTAGTCGAAGCATCGTTGTTAGATTATAAATCCTTGGAGTTGGTTCGGAATTTGACTACGGTCTTTGGTACCGTCATGATGAGGATAATTGTTTTTCGGATTGTGATAAATCTTAAAATGCGGGACGATTAATATTTTAATCTGGCCTAATAAGGTAAGGTTCAACCTCTGTCCAAAGCCTATTTGGTAGTTGATCGTTTGATATTATAATAGGACGGTCAATTAGTTGATGAGCTTTGGTACAACTTGGACCTAGGACTCAACCATAAAATTTGCATCCAAATTACACCCTTAACTTCTTTCTTTCACTCTCCCTTCCTCATTTAGCGAACCATATCTCTATCCTTCTTCTCATTCTTTGTTGTCGCCTCGTCTCCTCTTTTTCGCGCTTGTTTGCGCATTAGATCTTGCCTCACTAATACTTCAAGATCTAATTTCTTCTCTCCGACCATTTCTTGGCCTATAATACCTAATTGAGCTATCTGATCTTACTCACACCATTCAAGTCTCGTCCTTGGGTAGAGATCATTTGTTTGGATCAGAATGAGCGAAAAGGTGTTACCACTTTAGGGCTAAGAAAATTTGGCCAGGCAGTTAAGCTTACACTGGCCCATTGCTTCGAGATATTAGAATAGGATTTGTTGTTTGTGCTTCATCCGCCTTTGTTATACCTTGTTCGAATAGGTTCTTTCGAAGGCGATCGTTGTTTCAGAGATGATGTAATAACCAGGAAAATGTGAACCAGTTTAAAATTTTTAAATTAGGTTATTACCAAGAAATTTGAATAGTTGAAATAGCATATTTCAATAAAATATAGAATTTGGTATGGTATGGCAGTTTGAAATTTTGAATACAAACTCTGTCCGACTGCACTGGGTGGGAAATATAACGGATTTTGACGAAACTGAACATATTTAAATCTGTTTATCAATACCTTTCTAACGAATCTGAAAAAATGAAATTTCATAGCGGAAATCAAAAGTTATGTCCAAACGAATTTTCAGAAAGGTCGCTATATAGTATATATAGCCCTTGAAAATTGAGATTTTGCATACGACCTCGGAATTCGACGAAACCACATTTGTTGGGTCCGGGATGTCAAATTATTGCTAGGATCCAAATTTCATAATTTTCGAAGCTAGTATGTGAGCGGGGCAAAAGATAACGTGTTTGGTCAAATTCTGTTAAAATGGGTCGACCTAAAAATGGTCGTTTTTCAAACAAGCTCAGAATTCGACGAAACTGGTTTTGTTAGGACCGTATCGTCAAAACAAAGCTAGATTTATTTTTCTGGAATTTTTCGATTCAGTTTGTGGCCCTGGCAAATTGAAATGTACGTTTAAATTAAATATCGAATGTTTTATATTTTAATTTGGAAAATAACTGACTGTAACAGTCGAAATGGCCAACGAAACATATCCCATTGTGTCCGGAATGGGGGTATTTAGCTAGGGGCGACAGTCGTTGGGTTTGATTTAGAGGTCGTTTGTAGAAGGGGGTATTTTTGGAATTAAATAAATTAAAAATTAAAATAAAAAGGGCATCGACCAATCAGAATCCATCTTCTTCCTCGAAACCCCTGTCGCGACGCGGAAATGAACCCAAAACTTCTCTCTTAAAATTCTCCGCAACCACACAACGAAATCAAGCAAACTCAGATCCATTTTGAAGAGCGTTCAGAGATCTTCAAATCCATAGTAATTTCACGAATTATCGTTGAGTATTGAGGGAGTTATAACGTCGGGAAACCCCGAACTTCGCGCCGCCACCGTGCCCTCTAGGAGGCGTCGATCTGACCATCTCAGGTAGCTTTGGAAAGCTCTCTCCTTCCTCTTCGACGTAGCGCTGGCCGTTCGTCCTAAAGCTTCGTGGTTTTGCCGAAAAGTTCAACCCTAGCTTTCGAATTCGAAAAGGGTATACGGCTGAAACTATTTTCCACTGATTTTTACACTTTAAAGCGTTGCAAACTTGTAAAAATCGTATCTTTTTGCTATGTTAACGAAATTCGATGAAATAGGAGACATCGTGACCGCAAGGAGGCTCTCTACATTCTAGAAGAAGCCGCGGATTTTTCTGACCTTCCTACGATTTTTAGCACTGCAATAACCAATGTGAGGAATCTAAATTATCTGTGTGAATGAAATCGCGTTGTATAAATTATATAAGCGAAGTGTAAATTATATACGCATTGTATACCTCATGTACATGTGTTGTATAAGTTATATTAGCGATGTATAAATTATACAAGCGTTGTTTGAAACATATATGCTTTGAACTGTGATGAAATGCAAGTAAATTATTATATTATATATATATATATATTTACTCCCCTCGTCCACAAACCATGGACGATATTTATGCTTGTGATTGACGTGATATTATATGGTATGACGAATGGTTGGAAATAATTGTTTGTGGTTGATATTATGGTTGAAAAATACCTTTGTGGTTGAAAGATACCTTTGTGGTTGAAAAATACCCTCTTGTGGTTGAAACAAAATAGAATAGGATTGTGGAATTGAAAATAAAACATGCCGCCTGCGTGCGAACTAGATGCATGATCCCATTGTCAAAAACCGCGAGGTTTTAAGGTAGAGCGAGGAGCCGTGCTAGGGACGGTCCCGGTTTTAACTACCCTGCCGTTATGCTGCCGAAATTTTCTGAAATAATTATGTGTTAGAATAATTTTCATTCATTAAAATTATTCACATATGCTATATAGAATATTCATGTGTTGAGTTGCAATTCATTCGTTGAGTTGAAATTCATGTGTTGAATATTATTCGAATTTAAACAAATGGCTTTAGCGATAAAAATCACATATTTATATATATATATATATACAAACTATATCGAATATTCATGTGTTGAGTTGCAATTCATTCGTTGAGTTGAAATTCATGTGTTGAATATTATTCGAATTTAAACAAATGGCTTTAGCGATAAAAATCACATTTTTATATATATACAAACTATATCGAATATTCATGTGTTGAGTTGCAATTCATTCGTTGAGTTGAAATTCATGTGTTGAATATTATTCGAATTTAAACAAATGGCTTTAGCGATAAAAATCACATTTTTATATATATACAAACTATATAGAATATTCATGTGTTGAGTTGCAATTCATTCGTTGAGTTGAAATTCATGTGTTGAATATTATTCGAATTTAAACAAATGGCTTTAGCGATAAAAATCACATTTTTATATATATACAAACTATATCGAATATTCATGTGTTGAGTTGCAATTCATTCGTTGAGTTGAAATTCATGTGTTGAATATTATTCGAATTTAAACAAATGGCTTTAGCGATAAAAATCACATTTTTATATATATACAAACTATATCGAATATTCATTCGTTGAGTTGCAATTCATTCGTTGAGTTGAAATTCATGTGTTGAATATTATTCGAATTTAAACAAATGGCTTTAGTGTTAAAAATACACACGTGTCGAATAAATATTTTTGATGATAAAAATATTCCTTTTATCATGAATATGAAGTGTTAAAAATACACACATGTCGAATAAATATTTTTGATGATAAAAATATTCCTTTTATCATGAATATGAAGTGTTAAAAATACACACGTGTCGAATAAATATTTTTGATGTTAAAAATATTCCTTTTATCATGAATATGGAGTGTTAAAAATACACACGTGTCGAATAAATATTTTTGATGATAAAAATATTCCTTTTATCATGAATATGAAGTGTTAAAAATACACACGTGTCGAATAAATATTTTTGATGATAAAAATATTCCTTTTATCATGTATACGCTTAGTTAAAAATACACACGTGTTGAAATAAATAATAGGTTGCTAGAAATATTATTATTAGCTTTGTTCTGCATATATATACATGTGTTGAACAGGAAAAATGGATTAGCTGTAGAGTAAAGAAATTATTTGCGTGCCCGACAAATAGGTAAACCTTGATGAGTTGGCTGCGCAATTTTATTTATATATCAACTCCTGTGAATGCCATTGGATGCAGAGTGCTGGTTTTTCTGTGTGAAATAATAAATAACGCCATAGGATAGTAACAATTAATTTTGAACTACACTACATGGCATACTTCTTGATGATAGGCATACTTCATCATATTCCACATAAGCAATTGGAGCTTGTGTGACGAGGTGGAAGATTTACCATATAAGCAAGAGGCTTGTATGGCGATGACTATGTACTATAGGTTGAACTGATGACTGATATGGACTATATAAATTATAATGATAAATTGCCATATTAATAAAAAAAAACCACACGGGTCTGGAGTTGACAATAATCACGTCGCTCTAGTTATTAGATACGGCACATGGACTATTTATTTCCACACGGAAACGGGGTGACGGGAATTTATTCTCTGGAGTGATTATCAGTACATGCTCCCCCGTAAACACCAAAATATATCACTATAAATATGTGAATGCTTTTTAGGATTTATTGGGTACCTAATACGGCCCAATAAATTTCCAAACCCCTCCCCATACAAAGGAGGTTATGGCGAAATTTTTCGAAATATTAAGGCGTTAGTGAAATATTTGAAGTGAAAACGAAGTTGAAAATATAAAATGAACTATAGTTGAAATTATAGATTGAACTATATTTATATATATAAATATAAATATAATTAAAAGGAATAGAGGTCGTGCAGTTCGCGTTTCGGAATCGTAATTTGAAACGATTAGTACGAGAAATCCGACCATCGGATTTTCCCGAAACCGCAACCGCTGGGTTCGCCTTGGAAATATCTTTCCAACGGCACCAACCTTGTAAAAATCCAACGGTTGGATTGTCCGGAATGTTTAATTCAAATCTGAAGAAAAACAGCGCCAGAATCGTTTATATTTATATATAAATATAAATATAATTAATTTAAATCGAATAACGACGCTGTAGTTCGAATTTTGAAACCGTAACTTCAAACGACTAGTGTGGAAGATCCGACCGTCGGATTCTCACGAAACTGGAACCGTTGGGTTCGCTTTGGGAATATCTTCCCACTAATATAGACTTTGTAGAAATCCAACGGTTAGATTTTCCGATATGTGTAAAACAAATTAAGGGAAAAACAGCGCCAGTGCCACGACACGACCTGAAACGTCGTTTAATTAAATATGGCCATTTTTAAATAAATAAAAATGGCGAAAAATCGTTATAAAATATTATAAGCAACATAGGTTGAAAATAAACCAATTGGGCTTGAATTGTTTGATATTTGATGGTTGTATGTGTATGACATGAAAATAACACTAAAGAACCCAAAAGATGGATATCGAATAATATAACCATATAAAGAATCGATTTAAATTCTAATGACGTGAATTATTTGAAAAGGCCGAGCTAACCCTCATTTCAAATAATTTATCGAGCGATTCGAATTGGGAAATGCAAAGACGATTCAAGACCGACGATCTTCGTATCGGTTGGATGGGCGCTACTGAGGTTCCTAACCGGAGTAGCTACCGGAAGGGGACGGAAGTAGTAGCCGTCTGAACGTATGTGTTGATTGTACGGATTTGCAAGGAATTTGACGCCTCCGGTTTCGTTCAGACCCAGGACGGACTTGTAAATGGACTGTGTGTCTGACATTGGATTTTGTTATATACTGATTGATCTCTGTTAAATATATATCTGTTTGGCGGCGGAGAATTTATTCTCTTGCTTAACGCCCTTCTCTGAGACGTACGAGCTTAGAGGTTATATATCGATGGAAATCAATCGTATGGAGTGGACTGCCTATGTGGCATGCCAAGATGCTGTGATCAAGGCTTCTGTTGCAAAGCAAAGTCTTGTGGATGATGATCGAAGCAAGGTCTACGTGGCCTAGCTTTGTGTATTTCGTAGATTCGTGAGCCTCACACCCCGATATGAGTTAAAAACGGGATACGGACTGCAGTGAGAGCACGACGTTTCTTTCTAGCTATGGTGGTGTCAGTGACTTACCAGCCCTGACATATATATCTACTTTTCACCTTTGTGGTTGTTGGAATGAGAGGCGCCTCGATTATAGGTCTGTAAGGACCGGGAAACGTGTGTTCAGGCATAATTAATCCTCTAACGTAAGTGAGGACCGGCCCTGAAGCATCCAGGGGTTACCCAGAGTGCGTAGTCCCGAGGCATTCGCTAGAGTGTCTCAAAGCGGAGAGGAGCTTGCCCCTTGCCTCGACTCTTGACGGAAATCCAATTCCCAATACGAAATAACGGGCTTGATTGTAGAACTAGTATGGTGACATAGTATATGGTAGTTACGCCGTCTATGATTGATATTTATGATGCTATTCGCTTTTGAAACATATATGCACTAGTAATAATATCAAATGATTTCTCTTTATACGTATCAAGCATATTTGGCTATTATAAGGTAAAACTCTATCCTCCGGCTTGCGTTGCATTGTGTGATTGGACCTGAGTCTTATAATGGCTTCATTCTTTCTAAAAGCATTGCGATTGTTTTAAAAGAATTTACTTTATTTTAAATGCACTAGCAATCACTGGAGTAAACCCGTTCCGCGAAAGTGGCGTGGTCCTATGATTTGCTATTACTGTTGTTTAACTGTTAAATAGATTCCTCATACCAGTCCCCATGACTGACTCGTTGTTTGTTTCACTTTGCAAACGCGGGTGCCCTTATTTTCACATGGGCAGCCTAGTACACAGGTGACAGGTGGTTTTTGGTTCTGCACTGCTACATAGAGTGCATTTTTGGCTCATGGCGAGGCTGACTTCACAAAGAGGACTTTGACATTTTCCGCCATTACTATACTTACATTATGATTCCGCCACTGGCGATGCAGACTGATTTACTTTCCGTATTTCTTATTATATGTATATGTATTCCGCCTTCGGCGATGTAGACTGATACTCTTATTATGTCTCACTGCATGTATGTATTCCGCCTCTGGCGATGATGACTGATCACTTTCCTTTTTATTTACTAAGTATATCCCACGTTATGCTATTCTGATATTCCTACATGTTGTGATTCCGCTGTCATATCCATGTAAAATTATTTTATTTATTGTTTCTGCTATTATCTGTACTCTGCTATGATGATTAATGTGTTATTTCCCAATGATTATCCTTAATACCGCCCCTCGGATTTTGGGATCGTCATAGTTGGTATCAGAGCTTTGGTTAACCTTAGTTCCGGGATCTAACACATTAAACACCTCGTCAGAATAGAATCGGTAGGGTTCTAATGCAAGTAGCTCATTAGAGATAGGATTAGCAATGTCCTAGAATGAGCTAAGCAGATTAGCAAAACAATTTGATCAGTACATCATCATTATCTTTCCTTGTATTCCCCTGCTTTATCATTTATGAAAATTATCAAATCTGTGAGCTTGACTCTTTTCTTGCTTATACAATATTCTCTTAGATGGCTACACGAGCAGCAGCAGCTAGAGGAGGCCGTGGAGGCCGAGGAGGAGCAGCAGGAGGACGGGGGAATATCCCCGTAGCTGTGGAAATCCCTATTGTTCAGCCACAGCACCTGAAGACTTTGAGCTAGATAAAGTGGCAAAGAGGTACAGAAATCTTGGGGGGAAACCTTTACTGGCACTGGCACAGTGACCGAGGCAATAGCTTGGCTGAAAACCTGTGAGAAAATCTTCGAAGGTATGGGTATGGGAACCAACAATAAAGCAAGACTTGGCATTTGGCTCCTTCAGAAGGAAGCAGAGTTGTGGTGGGATGCCATTACCTCGGAAGATGCCGCTGGTACTATCCGGACTTGGGAGCAATTTAAAGCTTTGTTCAATGAGAAGTTTGTACCGGAACAAGCTCTAGAGAGGATGCGAGAGCAGTTTGCTAATCTCCAGCAGGGAGACCTCTCTATTCAGGACTATCTAAATAAGTTCACCCAGCTATCGCGCTATGCTCCAGAGCTGATTATGACAAACAAAGCGAAGAATAAGAGATTCATATTTGGGCTGAAGCGCAAATACCATGATAGAGCTATGAGCAACATCAAACTCTCCTTTACAGAACTAGTAGAGATGGCTTGCAACTACGAAGACATGGATGAGAGGCATGCTAGCCAAGACCGCGCTAAAAGCCAAGCAGGGAATAAGCGCAAGGCTTCAACAGACCAACCCGAATCTAGCATTACCGCGGCCGCTACTCAAAAACCCGCAAAGATCCCGAAAGGAAACTGCTACATTTGCGGGAAGCCCGGTCATTTCTCTAATGTATGCAAAGCCCCAAAGAAGCCAAAGGCAAATGACTCAGCCGAATGCTACAACTGCCACAAGAAGGGGCACTACAGCAGGAACTGCCCTCTGAAGCAGAATGCGCAGGTGGCCCATGTCTATGACGGGAAGACCCCGCCAGCTATCACCGATGGATCAGGTAAACCCGATGTCTTGGGAGGTACCCTTACCATTAAAAATATTCCTGTTTCTGTACTTTTTGATACTGGTGCATCACGTAGCTTCATTTCTGGTAAAATCGTTCATAAGTTAAAATTGAATCAAAGAATTCTAAAAGAACCAATTAAAGTTCAAAATCCGATAGGAGGTTCTGTTAGTCTCAGTTCATACTATAGAGTGCCTATCTCTTATTCATGTTACAAGTTTCCCATCCACTTAATTGTCATGGATTTATCGGAATTCGATGTTATTCTCGGTTTGGAATGGTTAACCAAATATAAGGCCGAAGTTCGATGTGCCGAGAGAATCGTTAAAGTCAAAACGAAGCTTGGACCTATATATATACCATGTCATGGCTCAGAAATCAATAGAACAGAATTTTGGTCTTCTTTAGAAGTAACTCCCCCTTCAATAGAAAAGATACCGGTCGTGAAAAACTATGTGGATGTGTTTGAAGAAGTAGAAAACTTACCGCCGCAAAGAGAAATTGAATTTAGAATTGATCTAATTCCGAATGCCCGACCAGTAGTACATCCAATAAGAAGAATGGCCCCGAAAGAAAAAGAAGAGCTAAGTAGTCAAACCCGAGAATTACTTTGGAAAGGTCTGATCAGACCAAGCTTTTCAGCGTGGGGAGCAGCTGTTGTATTTGTCCCGAAATCAGACGGTACTCTAAGACTTTGCGTTGATTACCGAGATCTCAATAAACAAACACTAAAGAACAAATATCCTTTGCCCCGAATAGACGATCTGTTGGATCAATTAAATGGAGCAACAGTATTCTCCAGAATGGACCTAGCTACAGGTTTCCACCAATTGCGTATAGCCGAAGACTGTGTTCCTTTGACAGCCTTCAGGGGTTCAGATTTATTCTACGAATGGTTAGTAATGCCGTTCGGCTTGTGCAACGCTCCGGCATACTTCGTTGATCTTATGAACAGAGTGTTCCGTGGTGTATTGAATAAATTTGTTCTAGTCTTCATCGATGACATTTTAATCTACTCTAAGTCGGAAGACGAACATGCAAAACATTTAGAACAAGTGTTGAAAATTCTAAGAAGAAATGTCTTGAAAGCTAAATTTTCTAAGTGTGTCTTCTGGCAGAATGAAGTTAAATTCCTAGGCCATGTCGTGTCAAAAGAAGGAATTGCTGTAGATTCAAGCAAAATTACAGCAATTCAGAACTGGAAACAACCTACTACTCCGACGGAAGTTCGAAGTTTCCTTGGATTAGCTAGTTACTATCGGAAATTCGTTCAGGATTTTTCAAAGATATCAGGTGTATTGACAAAGCTTACAAAGAAGCATGAGAAATTCAAATGGACTCCCGAATGTGAAGAAGCTTTCCAGGAGCTGAAACTGAAGTTGACAACCGCTCCAGTATTGACCATTATAGAAGGCAACCAAGACTTGATGGTATGGACAGATGCTTCTATTAGAGGGCTAGGCGCGGTGTTAATGCAAAGGGGCCAAGTGATCGCTTATGCCAGCCGTCAACTAAAGCCACATGAAAGAAACTATGCTACTCATGATCTTGAGTTATTAGCTATCGTGTTCGCTTTAAGAATCTGGAGGCATTATTTACTGGGCGAGAAGTTCGAACTATACACCGATCATCAATCTTTGAAATACCTGTTCACACAGAAAGATTTAAACTTGAGACAACAGCGTTGGTTAGAATTCCTTGCAGCATACGATTTTGAAATTATATACACTCCAGGGAAAGCCAATGTTGTAGCAGATGCGCTCAGCAGAAAGAATGAAATCATCGCCAGTTTTGTCATCACGTCTTCATTAATAGACAGGATCTCGACTCTTCAGAAAGTCGATGAATTTATTCAAAGAATCAGTCAAAGAGTCAAAGGAGGTGAATCCACAAGTTTTAGACTCGATGACAAAGGAGTTCTAAGACTAAAGGGCAGAATTTGCATCCCAAACCTTCCCGAGCTCAGAAGAGAAATACTTGATGAATGCCACAAATCCAAGTTGAGTATCCATCCCGGTGTGAGCAAAATGTATAACGATATCAAACGCACATTCTGGTGGAGGTCAATGAAGAGAGATATCTCAATATATGTTAGCAGATGCCCCACTTGTCAACTAGTTAAGAGTGATCAGCAGAAATTGGCGGGATTATTACAACCATTAGAAATTCCAGGATGGAAGTGGGAACAAATCTCGATGGATTTCATCGATGGCTTGCCTTGAACTAGAAAAGGAAACGACAGTATATAGGTAATCGTAGATCGCTTCACGAAGACTGCCCATTTCATACCTGTCCAATCCAACAGAACGGCTCAAAGTCTGGCACAGATTTACTTCAAAGAAATTGTTAAACTTCATGGAGTGCCACTCAATATAGTCAGCGATAGAGATCCCCTGTTTACTAGCAGATTCTGGGAAGCATTCCAGGAAGAATTGGGAACCAAATTGAATCTAAGCACCGCTTATCACCCACAGACAGATGGCCAAACTGAGCGGGTGAATAGAATCTTAGAAGATTTGCTGCGGGCTTGCGTTATTGATTTCGGAGGATCATGAGAAGATCATTTACATTTAGCATAATTCTCTTACAACAATAGCTATCAAGCAAGTTTGGGAATGTCTCCATTTGAAGCATTATACGGTAGACCGTGCAGATCTCCCGCATGTTGGGTAGAACCTGGCAACAGACTTGTGTTAGGGCCCGATATGATTCAAGAAGCATCGGATAAAGTCGATTTCATTAGGAAGAGATTGAAAACCGCTCAGAGCCGACAGAAAAGTTATGCTGATGCGAGAAGAAGGGATATATCGTTTGCCGTGGGCGATTATGTTTATTTAAGAGTTTCTCCAATGCGAGGAGTAATCAGATTTGGTAAGACTGGGAAGTTGGCACCGAGATTTATTGGCCCCTTTCCTATACTTGAACGGATTGGAACTCTTGCATATAGAGTTTCATTACCTAATTGGTTGCCTGGTATACATGATGTGTTCCACGTATCTCAACTCAGAAAACATGTTCATGATCCCGACCTTATTGTGGAAGAAGCAGCGCAACAGGATATTGACATAACTCCAGAATTAGCACTCAGCAGAGAGCCATTGATAGTTGGCAAAGAAACCAGAGAGCTAAGGAGGAAAAAGATTCATTTAGTCAAAGTGCAGTGGAGTAGTGATCCTAGAGACTGTACTTGGGAGACTGAGGAAACCATTAAACAAGCCTATCCCAAATGCAGAGTGGACATCTCTGACTAACTCCGGTGCAAGGTACCTTTACAATACTTTGCATTTACATTTTATTTCCTGCTTAACTGTTATTTCCTTTTCGAGGACGAAAAGTTTTAAGTGGGGGAGATTGTAATAACCCGGAAAATGTGAACCAGTTTAAAATTTTTAAATTAGGTTATTACCAAGAAATTTGAATAGTTGAAATAGCATATTTCAATAAAATATAGAATTTGGTATGGTATGGCAGTTTGAAATTTTGAATACAAACTCTGTCCGGCTGCACTGGGTGGGAAATATAACGGATTTTGACGAAACTGAAAATATTTAAATCTGTTTATCAATACCTTTCTAACGAATCTGAAAAATCGAAATTTCATAGCGGAAATCAAAAGTTATGGCCAAACGAATTTTCAGAAAGGTCGCTATATAGTATATATAGCCCTTGAAAATTGAGATTTTGCATACGACCTCGGAATTCGACGAAACCACTTTTGTTGGGTCCGGGATGTCAAATTATTGCTAGGTTTCAAATTTCATAATTTTTGAAGCTAGTATGTGAGCGGGGCAAAAGATAACGTGTTTGGTCAAATTCTGTTAAAATGGGTCGACCTAAAAATGGTCGTTTTTCAAACGAGCTCAGAATTCGACGAAACTGGTTTTTTTAGGACCGTATCGTCAAAACAAAGCTAGATTTATTTTTCTGGAATTTTTCGGTTCAGTTTGTGGCCCTGGCAAATTGAAATGTACGTTTAAATTAAATATCGAATGTTTTATACTTTAATTTGGAAAATAACTGACTGTAATAGTCGAAATGGCCAACGAAACATATCCCATTGTGTCCGGAATGGGGGTATTTAGCTAGGGGCGACAGTCGTTGGGTTTGATTTAGAGGTCGTTTGTAGAAGGGGGTATTTTTGGAATTAAATAAATTAAAAATTAAAATAAAAAGGGCATCGACCAATCAGAATCCATCTTCTTCCTCGAAACCCCTGTCGCGACGCGGAAATGAACCCAAAACTTCTCTCTTAAAATTCTCCGCAACCACACAACGAAATCAAGCTAACTCAGATCCATTTTGAAGAGCGTTCAGAGATCTTCAAATCCATAGTAATTTCACGAATTATTGTTGAGTATTGAGGGAGTTATAACGTCGGGAAACCCCGAACTTCGCGCCGCCGCCGTGCCCTCTAGGAGGCGTCGATCTGACCATCTCAGGTAGCTTTGGAAAGCTCTCTCCTTCCTCTTCGATGTAGCACTGGCCGTTCATCCTAAAGCTTCGTGGTTTTGCCGAAAAGTTCAACCCTAGCTTTCGAATTCGAAAAGGGTATACGGCTGAAACTATTTTCCACTGATTTTTACACTTTAAAGCATTGCAAACTTGTAAAAATCGTATCTTTTTGCTATGTTAACGAAATTCGATGAAACAGGAGACACCGTGACCGCAAGGAGGCTCTCTACATTCTAGAAGAAGCCGCGGATTTTTCTGACCTTCCTACGATTTTTAGCACTGGAACAAAATTCGGTCAAAATTTCGGGACAAAATTCCTTTTAAGGAAGGAAGAATGTAACAAAACCCAGAATTTTGACAGTAAATAGTTATTTAATTAGAAGCTCAAAAATAGGAATTTCTGCAAACGATGGAATTTGACCATGAAACTTTAATCGTTGCGTTCATCTCAGAATTCTGGTCAACTTTCATGTTTGGAGTTTTATGAACGGAGTCCGTATGAAAAATTTACGGATGAAATACGAAAAATAGACAGAAATAAATCAATGGTATAATTAATATATAATATACCTTATACATCCGGCCCTCACTGAGCTGATTTGCCAAAGGGCGGTCGATCGCACTGCGCCTGCACAACCCAGTAACGCTTGGTTTTGAGGGGTTTTCTTGTTATATTTTATAAAACAAATGGACGAATGTTATCTAAAATGAATCCAACGGTGCAAGGCTATTTCCACCCCTATAAATAAAGGGGTAGAGCCTCATTATCTTCCATTCAAATCTATAGAGGCAGCCGAGCTCTGCCATTTTTCTTCCTCTTCTAACCTAATTTCTAAATAAAATGTATTCATGCATATCAAATCCAATTCATATGAAACTGAGAGAGCAAACAGATCTAATGGAAGAAAATGCAAATTGAAGCTCAACGATAGATTCTTCGCTCTCTTCCCTTTTTCTTGCATTTCTACAGTTCTAGAATTTTTCCCATTTCTAGATAAATTGTAGATTTATAAGAATTTGGGGATGGCAAGCCTAAAAGGGTTCAAAACTGAGAAATTGGAAGCTATAAGGTGAGTGGGAAATTTACAATACAATTATAAAGATTTATCTATTTCGTTTGAATCCAATCTATGTTTTATGCCTATCAGATCGGTTTATTTAAATAATTGTAAATTGCGGCAACCATCAGATCTGATTATGAATATGTTTAAAATTGGCAAATGATAAGTTGTGATTATGTATAACATGAATTGTAGGATTTTAATATATTTTCCCACATATTCCTACAGTTATGCCATGAAATAGGTTGTACATGTTACATAACCCTGTGGATCTGGAAATCAGTCCCATTAAACATAAATTTGTTGTAATTATGTTCTTGATCTTTAGTTCAGTGCTGAAATATGAAATATGTAAATTTGGGTAAAAAGATGAAACTTGTGTATTATGTGATTTTAAGAATAAAAGAAATATTCCTTGTTTATATTCAATATTGTTGGGTTTTGGATTAAGCATTGTAAAATATGTTGTTTTCCTCATTTTTAAATAAATAGGCATTATTTTGGAATCATAGGCAGAATGATAAAAAGGATTAAAAGTGAAAAGTGGTGCAAAGGTACATATAAATACAAATACATATATTTGTATCTAATTTGCATCGACTATTCCAAAATAATATATTACATATATTTCTTATAATTTGGAAATATGTCAATTCCACAAAATATGCATGATTTACAATGGTTATGGCTAACGGTCCTTCGTGAAACTTGAAACCTTTTGGCAAGTTTAATATAAAAAGGAAATGTTTGGTAAATTGGTTAGATAGAATCATAAATTTAAAAAGAAGAATAATAAAATTAAATATTAATAACTACGTTGACCGCACGAAAGCATAAAAATAAATATATACATATTACCCGTCCAAATCAGCTTAAAACAGTAAAATATGCATTGTATTAAATGTTTGAAGGTTTGAAATGTTGAATGGTATTCATTTATGGAATCATACAAGTAAATGATATTCCATACTTGATGAATATATTTATGGTAACCATTGTAGCAATTAGTGTACTTGATTGTTATAAATGAGGCCATAAATAAATAATTAACAATTGTGACAAATGTTGAATGTTTGGATAAGGTTCAATGGTGGAATTATATGTAAAGATAATCCATATTGAATTAATATATTTGTAGTGACCATTTGTAGCAATCAATGTAATTAACTGCTGTAAATAAGACCATAAATTAATAAACAACCATTGTAACCAGTATTGATTCGGGGAAAATAAATGCAATGGGAAAATGGTTACAATTCCTAAAATCAATTTGGACAGTTGTTGTTAACCCCGACTAGGAAATTTGAATTATAACCGCATTTAGACACGAGGTTAAGCTCAACTTGTGGTGTAGCCTGCCCGGAACCGACTGACAAATCCAGCAACCACAGGTATTCAGCTTAATGTGAAGGGTCTAATGCATAAAAAATAATGTACCAAGGCACGAGGTTAAGTTCACTTGTGGTAGAAGGCTGCCCGGAACCGACTGGCAAATCTAGCATCCATAGGTAGTCAACTTAATGTGAGAGGCCTAGTGCATATATATATATATATATATATATGTATGTATGTATGTATGTATATGTATATATGTGTATATATATAATAATCAATAAACAAATAAATAGATAAATAAAAGAATAAGAATAGCAATTGTCCGTTGGGGCACAACAAATAGATAACTTGGGACTGATAAGTAGTTACCTTAGGAAAATATGACCGCTAAAGTCGTAAAGGGCATTAAAAAGGAAACAAAAGGAAATGGGTGTCATAAGGGATTTGTAATTGTCATTTAAACACTGAGTCCAAATTAGGGAAGGTATTAAATAAATATCATAGGGAAAAAGGAATATAACCTTCGTGTACGCATAGTATTTCCATATAAAGGAACTAAATGGGAATGACTTAATAACGTAGCCTACTTTATCCCAAAAAGGGAAAGGTGTTAAAGGAAAATGGGGTACGAACTGGTAACCTTCACATATAGTCCGCTTCGTGGGTCCTAGAAGGCTAAGTGCCCAGGGTTGAATAGTCCACCTGGGAATAGGTTTTTCAGTATAAAGGTCTTAAATGGCATGTATGTGTGGGCTTACCCAAACCTAGAAATCAAAAGGGTCAGATATGGTCGTCTATCCTACGTGGAATAATAAGCGACTAAGAAGGCTATCTAATAAGGACAGCTAGAAGGTATAACGCACGATAAAATATCTTCTCTCATCTTATGCGGAGCAAGGGTATATGCGTGAATAACGGAAGCCATAACTAGTAGTGCCCGTTGCTAGTGCCGTCTAGTTTATGTTAACATTGAATATATTATCGAGGGTTAATAAGTAACCAATAGGTCCGCCTAGGGTCTTAAGTGATCAAGGAGAATCCACCCTATCTATCATTGGTAGTGAGGCATTAAATAATAAAGAATGGTGAATGAGAATATATAGATAGAAACCCCGAAATTAAGGGCTTACTCTCGATTAATTAACTAGTTATGTTCTGGTATAAAGGCTTCACAAAAATATGTGTAAACGTCTTATCTCGATAATATAATTTGGGAATACTACTTTGGGGAAGAGTAGTAGATTCGTGCGTAATCATTAACAAGGTTGGTTTAGAATCACTAACCTTGTTAGGTATATAGCTTGGGTTAAAACAAATGGAATATATCTGTGTTATAGTCTGTGTTGTACATTTCTTAGTCACTATAACTTGTTGTTCTGACCCCCCCCCCCCCCCCCTCATTACTACCTCCCGGGTTTCGTAGAGAAGGTCGGGTTCTCACATGTATTTAAGTTTGGCTTTCGATTCTTGTTCTGTCTCATGCTCGGTATTGGCAGAGTGACTTACTTTGAAAAAGGTAGTTACTTGAGTTAATACTAGTTATCTTATTTTGTTTCCGCTGTGAGTTATCTTTTATCCTACTCTGATTATGCTTATGCTCATTTATTGCAGGTACCAGATATACAGGCTCCATACTTGGATGTGTTTAAGTTTTAATTTTTATCAAAATTTGGGTGTAGAAAAGTGTGGGGTATTACATCTCGCATCAGGGCGGACCTGCATCCCCTTGGGATGCGAATTCCGCTTCTCCTTAGGATGCGTAATTCACATCCCCTGGGGGATACGAGTTTTTCCTAAAGCATGGAGGAGTGATGCAATTTTTTTGATTCGACGGGTGTGTGATGCGATTTTTCACATCCTGTTAGTGTGTGATGCGATTTTCTGATTCTTGCACTTATGGGATGCGATTTTCTGCTATGTGGTCCCCAAAACTCACCTACTCCCAGCTAACCCACTTACATATAAACTCCCCAAGGCTTAGCCTTCATTGGGATCTTTTTCCCTTGGAATTTTTAGCCTTCTAGAGCTCCAAGAGCCTCGTTAATGGCAGCCACCTTCTTCTTCATGGCCAATGGACATGGCATGGACAAATAAAATGTTGCATACACGTTTTCCTCTAGAGCTCCAAGAGCCTCGTTAATGGCAGCCACCTTCTTCTTCATGGCCATTGGACATGGCATGGACAAATAAAATGTTGCATATACGTTTTCCTCTAGAGCTCCAAGAGCCTCGTTAATGGCAGCCACCTTCTTCTTCATGGCCATTGGACATGGCATGGACAAATAAAACATTGCATACACGTTTTCCGTCATACTTTGGTCATTTACAAGGATAATAACACTACTTTAGGGCTGTTTTGGACTTCTTGGACATTGAAGCACAAATTGGACATAGTTAACCGAGTCAGCTCATCTTAAGGAAGAAGAAGGACTTTTTAGTCAAAGTTTAGAATTAACAAGGACATTGTTATTCTATTGTGATACTTTGTACTCGAATATTGTCAAAACTTGTACAACATTGTAATAGAATATCATACGATGAATGATCACTATAAAGTGGATGTAGGCCTTAGTGCTGAACCACTATAAAAAGCTGTGTCTCCCCGCATTTACTTTACTTTACTACTTGTTTAGATTACCGTGTTACTAACGCACTTGCATACACATTGGGTGTTGGAATGCAGACAATTTTCCCCGTCAACATTAGGCGTATATGCAAAATTTTATTATACTCAATAATCCAACCTCGATGTAAAATAACATACTCAAAATCATATTATAAAATATAGTCTTTCATAACTAAATTCATTTTCACAAATAAAAAAGTTATTCTTTTCTATTTATACTCTTCCAACTCATTCTAGGGCGTTACTAACTCCATCTCTAATGAGTTACTCATACAAGGATACTATTGATCCTATCTCTAATGAGTATTTTTTTAATAGGATATTGCTAACCCCATCTCTAATGAATTCTTTCACCTCGTTCTAACGAGTCATATCCCCGAGCTTTGTAAACCAAAACTTTGCTACCACCTATAGCGACCTGAAGATCGCCGCCCTTCGAGTCGACCATAATCACACAAGTCTGATCCGAAAGACATAAATCCTCAAACCGTTATGGGAATACAACGCATCAGAACAGAACACAAAGGAAACATTTCATCGCTATTACAATAATTTTACATCAGAGTACAAGAATATATCAGAGTAAATCGTAAATAATACAGCAGAAAATAACCTTAGAGGTTTAAAGCTATAACGACCCGAACTTTCCCGGTAAGGAAAGCACGAATTGAATTGAGAACAAGCCACATTGGAACGCAAACAGAAGAACATTTCATTGTTTATCACAACAATTCCATCAGAATACAAGAATATACAGAGTACGAATAAATATTACACATTAAATATCAGAGATTTACAATACACTACATAACAGCGGAAAATAATACAAAACACAACTGAAAAGAATATACAGATACAGAGCTTTCCGAATATCACTTCAGCTGTAAATCAGGATCCTGTGAATATAAATCTACAAAACCAAAACTACTAGTTGCCCGTGTGGAAAATAGGGGCACCTAGGGTTTAGGTTAAAACAATAAACTCCAGGTCAGTCATGTGACTGGTGTGAGAACTAAAACAGTTATTAATCTTTATTTTAAAGTTAGGTAAATCAAGGGACCACACCGTATAACACGGAACGGGTTTCCTCCCAAGGATACAAGTGTATAAAACAACAGCGCAATGCTAAATAAAGAACAATGAAGCTATTATAAGACCCAGGTCCCATCACACAATGCAACACAAGTCGGAGGATAGGGTTTTTACCTTATAATAGCCAAGAATGCTTGATACGCTAAATTTCATCTTTTATTATTACTATAAGTGTATAGTGTCAAAACAATTTCAATCATAAGTATCAATCATAGACGGCATAAGTGCCCCCATACCATTATGTCGCCATATATAGGTTCTACAATCAAAACCACAAAGTCATGTATTGGAAATTGGATTTCCATCTGTGAACCGAGGCAAAAGATAGTCCTCTACTGATTCGAGACGCTCTAGCCCGCCCCTCAGGACCCAGACTCAGGTGGGTCCTTGGATCGTCAGGGACGGTCCACCGATGTGGATTAAAATTCCTGAACACTGCGTTTCCCCGCCCTTTGGGGCATCAATGAGCCAAATGACTCCATCGGCTCCACATAGTCACCGATATATCTGAGGCGCCTCGCAATCCAACAACCACACAGGTGAAAATAATATAAATGTTATGGCTGGTAGGTCACTGACAACACCCTAGCTAGAAGGAAACGCATGCCCTCCCTGATGTCCTCTCCCGTTTCTGGTTCACAACCGGGGTGTGAGGCTCACGAATCAACGCTACACAAAGCTATGCCACACAGGCCGTGCTTTGATCATCAACCACAGGACTCTGCTTTTCAACAGAAGCCTTGATCATTTGCATCTTAGCATGCCACATAGGCAAACCACTCCATGCAACCGATATCCATCAATCACACAGAATGATATCTAATGTCAGACACACAGTCCATTTACAAGTCCGTTCTGGGTCTGAACGAAACCGGAGGCACCTTGTACCTCGCATATCCATCGATCTCCAAGTACGTCTGGACGATCACCAACTGATTCCCTCCTCTTGGGTGTACAGCCTAATCAAGATCATCAGTAATCATCCAAACGATGTGAAGACTTCCGGTCTTCGACCACCGTCTTCATCCTCGACACATCGTCGATTCAGTTATTTAGAATGGGATAAACCCGGCCATTCCGAATAACTCGCGTATATAATAAACAAGTGTTACACAAACACAACATAAGCCTCATTCCAATTCAGAATACTCTTTTATTTAAATATTCTTACACTTTGCGAAAGGTTCCCATTAATTTTATCAAAGATAAATCCTTTAAATTTATTCTTTAATCTTCTTTTGAATTTCAATTCAAACCAAATTATGGTTTATCCAAACCAGTCGGGATTAACGAACCTTACCGAAGTAATCATATGTTTTAATTTCCCAATCCCAACCTATTCATCCCATGAAGTAAAACTGGTAATACTTCATATCTAACACCATGATGTTATCGGTAAATTCAATTATCATTTCACGTTCAAATCTAATTAAAGATTTAACTATCGCCTGGAGCAAAACTGGTGATACTCCATTCTCGATCATTTCAATCTAATTAAAGATTCATTAAAACTCCACTTGGTTTTAATCTTCCCAAAAATCACTATCAATGATTATTTAACATGGGAAATCATATCCTGTCTTTAATTGGGTTAAAGAACCAATGTCATTTAAAACACGGTTCATGATAAACCCAAAATCACATTCTATTCCATCAGCCTTTAACCGTAAATTAGCAAGTGAACGATTCCCTAAGTAATAACCCCGAAGGCCGAAACCAACATCAGATCAATACCCAATAAACCATTCAACTTAACTAATCTTCAGTTAGTTTCTGATTTTCTTAACTCCGTTGGGTCTAAAAACAGTATTATTGAAGATACCGTTCACGACAACCCAAAATCACATTCCATTAATTATCGGGTTAAAGAACAAGTGTTATTTAAAACACCGTTCATGATAAACCCAAAAATCAATTCAAATTCAATTCCAATTAAATACCATTTAATTGGTATACTTCATTAAATCTAAATAAAAAGATTTATTCTTTTTCTCAATTGGGTTTAAGAACAGTGTAAATGAAGACACCATTCACAACAAACCCCCAAATCCCATTTGGTATTAAATACAAGGCTCTGAATAGAAAATATATTGGCTTATATTCAATATCAAATTCTACGACCAACAAATACTGTATTGGAAATAACGATATAAATATATCTTTCAAATTTCCATAACAATATCTGTATAATCACGAAACCCAACATCGAAATATTCCAAAGACCATTTCGATTCAAATCCATTCCAATTCAATTATTGGAAATTCTGGTTACTTTTTAAACCCTTTCAAATCCAATTTATTTATTTCAAAAATAAATGGATTATAATTCTAGTTCAAAACTAGTTCAGTTCGATAAAAATCTATTTTTATCTTTTCAAATATGGAGTTTTTCATCCCAATTCTTTCCAAATCATTTCTTATGATTTTACACAAATTATTACTATTTTTAATAATTTTATCAAGGCCCGTATAGTCGATTTCCACAAACGGCCATCGAACTGCACTTACAACGACCTTTTCCAAATTTTATATGGATATAATTCCAAATCCAACCGTTAGATTTCAAATCTCTAATATCCATTGGAAAGCTCTTTTCGATACGAACCCACGGTTCCGGTTTCAGGAGAATCCGACGGTCGGATCTCCCGTAACGTCAATTCGAAGTCAATAGTCGAAATTCGCGAACTGCCACAGCGCGGCGCATTCTATTCAGGCCATTATATCTATAATATATATTATATATATTTCGTCGATTTCCTTTTTAAAACATATTTTATAAATCATTTTAAATTCGTTTTCAAAACGATTTCAACTTCATATTCAATTTCAAATCAAAATTGAATATTCCATATCATCGATATATAAATGATAGTATTTTGAAAATATTAGATTTTGAAATCACTTCCTTTTCGATATTCATTATAAAAATGAATAAAATCGATATGAATATCGTTCGCGTCAAAATGGCGCATATCTAATCAACACGACTTTTATTCAACACATGAATGTTTATTCTATTCAACACATGAATATTTATTTTATTCAACACATGAATATTTATTCTATTCAACACATGAATATTTATTTTATTCAACACATGAATATTTATTTTATTGAACACATGAATTTTCATTTTATAATATTCTTTATTTTCCAAATTAGAATTAGGCC
This sequence comes from Allium sativum, assembly GCA_030737875.1. Lineage (NCBI taxonomy): Eukaryota > Viridiplantae > Streptophyta > Magnoliopsida > Asparagales > Amaryllidaceae > Allium > Allium sativum. The sequence goes on from CM060926.1 coordinate 859,747,091, forward strand.
CAATCAATTACCATATAATGTTAATTATATGGATTTCATACAACACATGTATATAATAGCAACGATAAATAATCAACCATCATCCAGAGTGCACTACACAACTGCATAAGCATTAAATATAAATATTCAATGCTTATAACAACCTGTCAAACAATCGATCGACATACAACTAAATATCGGGATTAGTGTATGTCCAATATCATCCCAATACCCGTGTGGGGTTTCAAACAATCAAACACAGGTTTTATTTGTGTAGCTGGGCGATGTGTAAAATTTATCGTCCCAATCCATATCAGTTAAATGTGTGTACATAAAAAAATCGTCCGATTTGTTTATAAATATTTATTTTATATACACGTTAAAAATTATATTTTTAACTATAAAATATTTATTCAATCCACATCACACAATCAATTTTCACAACACATCAATCAAACAACCAAATCATCCATGGTCTGTGGACGACGGGTGTCGGGTGCTACAAAGCACCGTCTGCATCCTAGTATATATTACAACTGGAAAACAAATTAAAAGTGGGGAGTTCTCACCTTTGGGATCCACTCCTCCATTTCTTATCTCTGAATGGTTTGAATTCAGATTCGTTTGCAATGACAACGCAGTCTTCTCTACGTTGTTCATATTAAAAATCACATCTTTATTTCAACGCTATAAAAATCACATTTTTATTTCAACGCTAGATATATAATAAAAATCAGATTTTTATTTCTCTACATCTATAAAAATCATATTTTTATATTCTCTATTATATAAAAATTCTATTTTTAATCCGCTACTTACTATGTAAAAATCCAATTTTTATAGCGCCATCATATATATAAGGATCGAATTTTTATTTTGCTATTCAAATAAAAATTATATTTTATATTGCTTTTCCATATATAAAAATCACATTTTTATTCTTCACATATAATAAAAATCATATTTTTATTTCAAATCTCTATACGTAAAGATCGTATTTTTATTTCGCTACTTATATATAAAAGTTTATACTTTTATAGTGCTACATAGATTATAAAAATCAAATTTTTATAGCTATTCATATGATAAAAATCATATTTTTCTTCGCTTTCATGTGATAGTAAAAATAATATTTTTACATACTTAAAGATCCTACCTTTATGTGTTTAAAATCGAATCTTTCTCAAATAAAAAAATCCATAGCTTTCATAAAATAAAATCCTAACTTCTAAATAAAATAAAAATAAAAATCAGTTTTTTTAACTTAAAAAAAGAGAGAAAAGAAGAAAGAAAAAAAGAAAAATAAAACAAATAATAAAAACTTACATCATGGGGGGCTCGCTGGTGGTCATCAGAGATGGGGGGATCCAGGTGGCGGCGCAGGGTGTCCGACTGGCAGAGGGGGTCCCACAATGGCGGCACAATCTGATTTGGGGGAGGGTTTGGGTTTTTTTCGAGATGGGGGAGGCGGAGGGTGCCACGACAGACGAAGGAGAAAGGGGGGTCCTCGCCTGACCGACGGCGATGGTGGTGTGGTGCACGCCTCCAGCGACGGCGGAGGGTAGGGGAGTAGCGCGGTCTTCGTCTTTCTTTTTTTTTCCTTTTTAATTTTTTAAAACAAACCCGATCTGAGAAGTATAGGGAGAGGGAGAGAGTAAAGTTATTATATATTTATTAAATTAATTATTTTTTATCCCCTAAAGTTGACTTTTATTCTCAACTTCCAAACGAGACCCACTGACTGTCGCCCTAGCGTAATACCCCATTCCGAACGCAATGTGACAGGTTTCGTACACCAATTCGACCGTTTCGATCAGTTTCCGTTCAAGTTAAAATTAAAATCTATATATTAAATTTTAAACGTACATTTCAATTTACCAGGCCCACGTACGGACTCTAAAAATTCCAGAAAAAATACTTCTAGCTTCGTATTGATGATACGGTCCCAACAAAACTAATTTCGTCAAATTTGAAGACCGTTTGAAAAATGGTCATTTTCTGGTCGATCCAAATTGACTTCAACTGACAAAACACGTTTAGCTTCGCCACGCTCACATATTGATTCTAAAAATTATGAATTTTGAAACATAACAATAATTTGACATCCATGATCCAAAAAAAGTGGTTTCTTCGAAAACGAAGGTCATTTGCAAAATTTCCATTTTTAAGGGCCAAAATTCCATAGCGACTATTCTGAATTTTCAATTGGGCATAACTTTTTATCCCTGCTATGAAATTTTGATTTTTCGGATTCGTTTGAAAGATATTCTCAAATAGATTCTAATATTTTGGTTTCGCTAAAATCCGGTTTATTTTGAATCATGTACATTCATTTGAACTTTGAAATCGAATTTTCAAACTACCACGCCATTTTCAATTCCTTTTAGAATTTAAAATAAATATTTATATTCTAACGACGATTCAAATAAATATACACGTTCTAATTCTATTCAAAATAAATTTCTCGTTGTTATTATTTAAAATAATTCATTTTAAATATTCAAAATTCACTAAAATAGCCAAAATAAAAAATTTAAATTGGCTCGGATTTCCGGGTTATTACAAAATTACAACATAGCGGAAGCATAAATATATGCAGTGGAAGACTGCGAATAATTTAGAGCATAGCTCCAGCCAAAATCCAGGATCCTGTTTAAAAGTATCTGCAAACCAAAACTGCTAGTTGCCCGTGTGGAAAATATGGGCATGCAGAGTTTAGGTGGGAAACAATAAACTTCGAGTCAGTTATGGGACTGGTGTGAGAACAAAAAACAGTTATTATACTTTATTTTAAAAGTTGGGTAAATCACGGGACCATGACATATAACACGGAACGGGTTTCCTCCACATGAATACCAATCATAAACCAATCGCAATGTTTTTTGAAAAATGAAGCTATTATAAGACTTAATCCCATCACACAATGCAACGCAAACAGGAGGATCGAGTTTTACCTTATAATAACCAAAAATGCTTCATGTGCAATATCCTCTTTTATTATCATTTGTGCATAGTGTAAAAATCATCTTCACAAATAAATATATCAATCATAGCAGACGTAGTGTATTACGACTGCATACATAGGTTATCATGAAGGTTCTTATTGGAAATTGGGTTACATCAATGACTGATGCCTTCTTGACGCTGCTAACGGGTGTCCCAACCTTTTGGATCACCTGATCAGGGTGTCCAGGATCAAGTACGTCTGACCCGCTAATACCCGCCTTTATCGGGGCGAATCTTGATCCTTCATGCTCAGTGGAGTCACCTTTTTCAGGCTCCCAAATCCCTTGGATCCTTTATGCTACAGCGGAGTCACCCTTATCGGGGCTCCCAGATCCTTTCTCTAGACCTTATATACAAATGGTTATGCCTATATCCCCCAGGGAACATCTATACCTTTTGTCTGATTCCAACATGTCATTTATTATCCAGCATCAATCATTCATGGGTTGTGAAGCTCGTCGAAGTCACGTCTCGACACACAAAAGCTACGCTATATCAGCCGTGCTTTGTTCATCATCCACAAAGCTTTGCTTTTCAACAAGAAGCTTTGAGCACTGCATCTTTTCATGCCACGTTGCCAATCTGTACCATATCATTGATGTCTACCAATATATAACCTTTAAGCTCGTATGTCTCAGAGAAGGGTGTTAAGAAAGAGAATAAATTCTCCGCCACCAAACATATATATATTTCGCAGAGATCAATGAATACAATGTCAAATATACAATCCATTTGCAAGTCTTTTCTGGGTCTGAAGGAAACCGGGGGCACCTTATTCCTCGTCCCATATGTCCAATACAGGAAAGAGGCCCTCGCATATCCGGTCCATCTCCAAGTACGTCTGGATGACCACCACTTATAACCTCGTCTTGGGTTGTACACCCCAATCGAGACGTCAGTACACTACAACAAATATGTTCATTGACAGCGTTGAAAAAACACTGTTATATAATTTTACAGCGTTTTGAAGAACGTTGTCTACCGACACGTTGTTATAGGTCATGGGAATATTACAATACTTTGAAAACGCTGTAGAAAAAGGACATACTATAGCGTTTTAGTTGGTGTTGTTGTTATGTTTGTACAGCGTTTTAATTTGCGTTTTCATTATGTTTATACAGCGTTTTGTGTTGTTGTGTTTGCATAGCTAACACAAATTATTCCTTCTTCATCACATATATAACAACATTTTATATGGGTTAGAAACTTTGTTATCATCTTTATACCACAGCGTTTTTATGAATATATAATAGTGTTTTAAAATGTCTATAACCGTTGGCATCGTCCATATATTATAGCGTTTTCAACATATATAACAACGTTTTATAAAGTCCAAAAATGTTATGACCGTCCATATAGCACAGCGTTTTCCAATATATATTACAGTGTTTATTTCTGGTTAGAAAAGTTGTTACTCTCAACATATCATAGCGTATTACCATATATATCACAGCATTTTTTATCATCTGCAAATATTATTCTTTCCCGCATGCCACAACATTTTTTCAAAATATATCACAGCATTTCTGTAGAGTTGTTGAGGTGCATCTATTAGCATTTATCATTTTTACAAATGCAGTTCAAAATCATCACGAAATTCAAACAACACAAAAGAATTATAATTATAAAACTATATCACATAAGTTATAATAATTCCATATGCCAAATATAAAATAGTTGGACATAACATTTTGTAATCGATGTTCCCATCTAACTTGTTTTTACAAAAGATGCTAACTGACAAAAAAGAAAAATATAAACCGTTCAAAGTCCAAGCTTGTATGCTCCAAAGTTGAATTTTTTTCATACATCAAACATCAACACCTGGTTTGGCAATAAGAAAATACATAACACTTTTGTTGTATATGTATGACATTGAGAAACTACTAACAACTGAAGTAAAAAGTACAGCTAAACATGGCAATGTGAAAAGAAAACAAGGTCAAGTGTGATCAAGTCATCTTGTTGTTAGATTCAGTATAAATATAACTTTCCTAATATTGGCTTGTTTGACTGGTCGTAGTGCTTAAACTACTTGACAGCTTTGGCGTGGTTTAGTTCCATACACAGGCAACATATTTTTTTTTCAACCAGCATCCTAAACTTCGCAACATTTCTTGTGTCAACAAATATGCGTATGACTTAGTACGACCAAATTGCAAGAAAGAATCATTGTATAAGATCAAAATGTTTGAGCACATCTAGGTCACCATATCTTCTATTTTTTCCGGTTTTATCTGCCTAAATGAAATTTAAATATTAATTCAGTTTTAAGAGGTGAAAAGGGAAATCATACTTGAAGTAAAATTCTACCAAAACAATCATAATAAAGAGTATTTCCATCATTCATACTGACAATAAGTAAAGAGAAGTATAAGTCATTCTTACTTGAAGACGATTCTGCGGCGACATTTGCAGAAGGCCAAGTTATAGTAGAACCAGTTGCATCTTCAATAAACTCAAACTCAGATGTAGGTCTCCATAAAGGTGCATTTGGAACTTTAACAATATCAACCCAAACTTTAACGGCACCTTCTCCCAAACAAACAAAATGGACCATCGCATTTGGGTCAGTCAAAGACACGCGTCCTTCAGCAATAACTTCTTTCTCTCCATGAACACTAATCAACTTGCATTTAGTGTTTGACTTGAAACTAGTGGTCTGTCATGAAATATTTGAAACAGTTAAATATGTTTTCTACAAAACCTAAGTGATTATAATAATAAAACAGTATCAAGGTATATGCATGTTTTTATTAATTAAATACATAAACTACACATTACCGTCGAATGTGATACTATATTTGGCGTATCAGCGGATTTCATAGCATTAATATCCTCAAGAATGACATTTTTTGCGGCCAAGCTACTTTGCTCCCAATAGCTTCTCCAACATATGTCATACCAAATGGTGCTCTCCATAAGAATGCATCTATTTTTTTGGCGCATCAATCAAAACAAGCACAGCAGATTGTCCAAGTGGAATATTATCCATGAGCTGATTTGGATTAGTAGAGCACAACCACCCTTCGACAACCAATTCTTTGCTTCCAACCCAATCATACAACTTGCATTTCTTATTTGTTGATGAAGTTTTACTCTAGTAAAAAAAATATTATTAGGTTCTTATATTAAATCATAGAGCTAATGAATGCATAAAGAATTAAGTATACCGCATTTTCATCATTTTCAGAGACTATCGTAGTGTGGAGTACAACTCTGTCAAATGGCCACACTACTATCTCATCCTTAGCTTCTCCAATTTGTGAGATCATCCTAGGAGTATACCTCCATAAATAAGCATCCAATTTCTTCGGGATCTCTATCAAAATTTTCATGGCATTTGGTCCAAGTGGAATATTGTATAAAAGCTCTTTAGGTTCATTTGAAAGAACGCTTCCTTCAGCTACCATTTCGTCCATCCCAGTCCAATCCAACAACTTACATCTGACATTCGGTTGATCATACTTATTCTACATTTAGTCAAAATCATTTATATTATATGTTAAATCAAAATAAATTCCATTGTTATGGCAATAATAATATAAATCATTTGTACCACTTGAGATGGACTCTCATCCCTACTGCTTCCTTTAACCTGGTAAACAATTATGCAAGTAATTATTAGTTGGTGGTAATCGTGATGCAATTATGTAAAAAATTATGCAATTAAGGGGATGTCTCACAAAAAATTAAAAACCAGACGTCTGAATCAATAAACGAGAAGTCTGAAAATTGACAGGGTTAAAATAAAAATAGGAAAACTAAAATCAGACGTCTGAAAATATTAGCAGACGTCTGAAAATAAGCACAGGTTTAAAAATCATCCAACACAGACGTCTGAAACTATTCCCAGACGTCTGAAAACTTCCTGGGTTGAAAAAAAACCCTAAATCAAGCGTCTATTTTTCAAACCAAAGGTCTGATTTACAAAACGTCAGTTAATTCTATATAAAAATAACCGCAACCTTCTACTCCTCACTCTTCCAATTCACCGGTCAAATTGAAACTCCTGTAACCCTAAAATCCAGTCCAAATCATGAGTCCTAAAAAAAGTTCATCAAACGATAGAGGGCAGATGAAGAATCATTAAATCCTCCACAAACTACTGAAGAAACACCCCCAACTAGTTTCGCAATCATGAATCGATAGATGGATGAACAAAGAACCCTTGGGAATAGAAAGATATGGACTGATGCAGAATAAAATCCTATATATTGGTCCATTCTACAGTCTCATTGATTTTCCGATGTATGATTTACATAGCTTATGCCAGGATGTTGTCTTGTAACACTGGTCTCATTCCCTTCTAATCACTTTCACATTGACCAACTATCCATATTTCTATTCTATGCGAACTTAGATAGTATAGGTTTTTGGAATCCTCAAGTACAAAAAGATTGGATTTGGTCAAGTGTTAGCGGGGTTACTGTTAGATTCACAGCTAAGGACATATGAGATATATTTCAATGTCTAACACCGGGACAAATATCAATGATATTCCCGATATGCGTCTTAAGCCAGGGGATAACATTACTCAACAAATTTGGGACGATGATATGCATCAGTTTTCTACTAAATATTTAAGACCAAAAGCGAGATTTCTTACCCGAGTTCTTATAAATATAGTGTTTCCTCAGTTTGGAAGCCATGAAAAAATACTTGATCTAGAGCATAGGGCCTTATATGCTATATTTGGTGGTATTCAAGTTAATTAGGCTCAATTAATCTTTGATGAACTAAAGGAATTTTGGAGTAGATCTCGACAAACAATTATCTATGCTCCATTTGTTATGAGATTATTAAAGGCAAATAAAATTCTGACTTATTTATCAACATTTGAGGAAATTCCGGTTAAGAAAGCAAGTAAAAAATTATTCTCCTTCATACGTCTCCTGGAAGAACCACCAGCATTTTTTACTCTGGACGAATGGAAAGATAAACGTCAAGGTAAACAAGTTCCTCCGCAAGAGCATCCTCAAGAGCATACTCAGGATATGCCAGAATCTTCCTCCCAACAAGCTTTTCAATATCGAATTTTTAAAGGTATGACTTCTCCAAAGGCACAAATTCTTCCAAACGAATCATTTCGTCAAGTCGTCATTCATAATCAACTAATATTGTATCAAAATCAAGTTGCCTTGGGGAATCGTATTGCGAATATGGAACTTACACTAGCGACTTGCCTCGTAACTAGTGAGAATACAATGAGTGCAACAGCACGGTCTCTCACTGAAATTTTACGACGTACTCGACCACGGACTCCGCTATCTCCACCATCTCTAATCTTTTCAGTACATAATTCTGAAGAAAAAGAATATTCAAATAAATCTGGTGACAAGGAGGAGAAAGTGGAAGAAAAAGAGGGGAAGGCGAGCCAAAAGAAGCGAGCATCGAACCTAAGAAATCCGATGATAAGGAGGAGATAGAGGAAGAAAAAGAGGGGAAGGTGACCCAAAAGAAGCAATCATCGAACCTAAAAAAATCCAAAGATATTCGATGATAAGGAGGATAGAGATGAAGAAAAAGAGGGGGAAGGCGACCCAAAAGAAGCGAGCATCGAACCTGAGGAAAAAGAAGATTCAAAGAAATATGACGACAAGGTGGACATAGGGGTAGATAAAGAGGGGGATAGAGACTCAACAAAAGCGAGAGTTGAACCTAAAGACGCCGACGCCTAATTTACAATTTATGAAAAATTATCTATGTATTAAACTTTATTTTGTGACATGGTTGTGTTTCGATTGTGACTTTGATGTGTGCTATGCTTGTGATAACTAGATGATGTTAGTTTGTTGTGTTTTGATTGTGACTTTGATAGTTGTGTTTTGATTGTGACTTTGACGAATGTTAGTTTGTGATAACTTGATGATAGTTCCATATCCGTATCCGTATCCGGAATTATTTTCGAATAGCGGATAATCCACTTGATTTTCGGATATCGGATATCCGTATCCTCTTAATTTTCAGATACGGACGGATATCAGAATGTAATGATTTTATGACATGCGCAGCTGATTTTGACGTGTCATACATCTAGATATATTGCCAGACGTCTGATATCAGAACCAGAAAACCATCTGAATGATAATCAGACGTCTAATATTTTACCCAGATGTCTGGATTTCATTTCTGTCTAAAATATTATTCCTAAAGAAGTATTCAGACGTCTGGAATTTTTATCCAGATGTCTGAAATTTCTCTTGTCCTAAAATATTGTAAATGAAGCAGCAATCAGACGTCTGGATTACATCTCGGCCTAAAATATTATGCATGAAGAATCATTCAGACGTCTGGATATTTTATCCAAACGTCTGGATTTTATCTCGGCCTAAAATAATGTCTGTAGAAGCATTGAATATCATAATGAACACAGCGATATATTGGACAAGTTGATATACATGTAGAACACAGTGATATATTGGACAAATTGATATACATTAGAATATAACGATATATTGGACAACTTGATCAAATATCAAAACAAACAATATATTGGACACAGCGATATATGATAGCAGTGTAGCCCCTTAAAATGTTAAGTAGTGCTGCCACAAAGTTTATTTTCAGAACCACGTAGATGAGGTGTTCAGTATCTTTAAGGTACTGAATACCCCTCTACGTGGATCTGAAAATAACCTCATGACAGTACTAACGTTAACCAAGGCAGCATGGCTTCAATTAACCAACGCGGCATGGCTTGCTCCCAATAGATGCGAGCATGACATCACTGCTTCATGGCTGACATGGTAATAAGGCTTGTGTAAGAGGAAAGAAGTAACTTAAAGACAGTAGGACTGTGTCTTTAAGTTACTATGAGTGTGATCTATCATAAATTTTGAAGTATGGTGAATATAAGAAGTAACTGTACTAATAAATTTTGAATAGGGATGAAAGAGCCAGCTCATTTCTTACAAGGAACAATGTGTACATGCAGCTCATTTTGATAAATTCTAGATGAGGAGATATGTGTATATACACATATTGAGTCATCTTCTATGAACAGGGTCCAACTTTTTATGTTTTGGCATATAGCCATGATTCACTGATTCACCTTTTGAGCATACCACAACATAGAAACCATGTGTACATACAGCAGTGTCCAGCTTGAATTTATTCTATCTCTGGATTCATCTTTTGGTTTTGCGAAAAGTGAAGTATGAAACTGCTGCATGTACTCAATCTTTATTTTATCTTTGGGTTTATATGACAACTCGAATTTTATTATGAATTTTTTATGTAATCATTACTCAACAAAGAGATTACTCAATGATTTACTGCGATTCTAAACTCACAAAATGCAAATAACTAATTGCTACGTACAAGTTATAACTTATTGCCATTCATTTTAGAAATACTTGGTTTTGTGGTACTAGCATTTGAACCATCTTCTCCAAATATGCAACTCTGTTTTGTAGTTGCATTGTTTTTTTTTATTAGCTTGTGACAAAACAAACTTGGTGTGGGTCATACCTTTTCCCATTCCTCTTAATCGTCCTAGTCTATCGTTTCCCAGCACTGCTGAAAGAGCATCTTCTCTCACAGAAGTTGCCGAGGTAGCTTGTGAAACTTTTTAATCTTCTCCTATAAAGGACAACATACATTGTAACTTTCAACATTATCACGTTCTAAAATCATTTGTAACATGTCAATTTAAAATTAACTCACACACAATAGTTTCTTCAACAATCGAGCTCGTCGGCTCACCATTTTTTTGAGTGTGAGATTTAATCCAAACATCATATCGACAGAAGAGGGATCTGGACTCTCGTTTTTCTACGGTAATAAAAATTGGAATAAAATAATTTATCATAACTCTATAAATGGCATGAAAAGATCACAACATTAAAATTATTTCTGACCAAATCAGCAGCTAAGCGTGTCATTCCTTCACGGCTGCATGTATGTGGCATCTGTTTGCGTCTGATGGCTTTGAATGTTTCACTTTGTTGCTGAAATAAAAAATTAAAATAAACTAACTAGTTAATTCACATATACGAAGATGACCATTTATACATAATTTACCTTAAACTTTGGACTAGTTTTCAAGTTGATAAAATCATTCTACTCCATCATAGTTTTAATATTATCCAGTTTCATTTGAAGTCTTTCCTCCTTAGAATTTGCTTTGACCAATTTATTAACTAATGTGCATTTTGAACACCTAAAAATACACCCAATTTGTTGAAATATGGGGATCTTTTGTCATTCCTCATTCAACACAAATGTAGCCTGTAATTAAAAAAAAGGAAATTTTGCATTTAGCCCTCTTCTGAGAACTTATAACGGATATAAATTGATGGTTTAGGCCTCATTTGGGTATAAACTTCAGTGGCCTCCTAAAATTAACTTCAATGGACAATAATCAAAAATTTCCTCTGAAATTAACTTCAATGGCGTCCTCTTATTGTCAACCACCTCCTACAAGTAAGTTTGTCTAACTTTGTTGTATAAAGCTTGCATGTGTATGTTTAAAATTAAACTTATGGTTAAAGTTCAAGTTATCCATATTTAGTTGTATATTTGTTGATTGAGTGATGTACTAATGCATGTATCTTAACTGTTTACAGACTATGAAGCAGACGAAACATGACCAAGCTGAAGAATTTACTCGGTGATCCACTAGGTGGATGCTTTTTAGCGCACGGACCCATCGGGCTTTCATGCTTTAATAGCTTTATCCAAGGGACAAATTTTGCTTCACTTAACGTAATGAAATTTGCAACTACTTGTAGTTCAGCAATTTATTTTGAAGCAACTTTTACTATCTTTGAAGCAAACTGTGTTGTGCAGGTAATATACATTTGTGTTGCTGTAGGGAAGTGTTTTCCTGAGGTTATCTCTTTTTCTTTTGATGCAATGGAAAAACAGATAACCCCATGAAAACATTTCCCATGTACAACAACACAAATGTATATTACTTGCACTACAAAGTTTGCTTCAAATATAGTAAAGGTTGTGAAGCGACCTGAACTTCCCCGTGAAGGAAAGCCTGGATTGAGTTGAGAACACGACGAATCAGAACACAAACAGAAGAACATTTCATTGCTTATTACAACAATTTCATTAGAATACAAGAATATTCTAGAGTATACATGAATAATATACAGAAGAAAAATATCAGAGATTTAAATTACATTACGTCGCAGCGGAAAATAATACATAACACAACTGGAAGGCATACACGGATACAGAGCTTTCCGAATATAGTTCCAGCTATAAACCAGGATCCTATGAATATAATATCTGCAAAATCCTTGCCCATGTGGAAAATCAGGGCACCAAGAATTTAGGTTAAAACAATAAACTCCAGGTCAATCGTGTGACTGGTGTGAAAACTAAAACAATTATCAAATCTTTACTTTAAAAATAAAGTAAATCAAGGGACCACGCCGTATAAAATGGAACGGGTTTTCTCCCAAGAATACCAGTGCATAAAACAAACAACGCAATGCTTTTTGGAAAAATGAAGCTATTATAAGACTCAGGTCTCATCACACATAGTCAAACATGCTTAGTACGTTTAAAACAAATCATTTTGATACTATTGTAGTGTAAAGTGTATGAAAACAACTTCAGATATAAATGTATCAATCATAGACGGCATGAGTGCCCCATCCCACTATGTCGCCATACTAGGCTCTACAATCAAAATCGCAAAATGTCGTATTGGAAGTTGGATTTCCATCTGAGAACCAAGGCAAGGGATCGTCCTTACCGAATTCGAGACGCTCTAGCCCGCCCCTCAGGATACAGCCGCAACTGCACCTAGGATCGTCCGGTCCACACTTATATTAGTGGATTAAAATGCCTGAACAATATGTTTCCCCGCCCTATGGGGCGTTAATCTGGTCTGTATAAAGACCATACCATCCATCGGCTCCGTAGAGACTAACATAACTGAGGCGCCTCGCTATCCATCATCCACATAAGTAAAACATCTAGGCGTGAAAAACCCAGACACCACTCCTAGCTAGAAGGAAACGCATGTCCTCCCTGAGGTCCTCTCCCGTTTCTAGTTCACACCGGGGCGCGAGGTCGCGAATTAACGCTATACACAAAGCTATGCTATATTAAAGTCGTGCTTTGATCATCAACCACAAGACTCTGCTTTTCAACATAAGTCTTGATCATTTGCATCTTAGCATGCCACACAGGCAATTCACGCTATGCAACCGATGTCTATCAATCACACAGAATGAAATCCGATGTCAGTCACACATCCATTTACAAGTTCGTTTTGGGTCTGAACAAAACCGGAGGCACCTTATTCCTCATCCCATATATCCAATACAGGAGAGAGGTCCTTGCATATCCGGTCGATCTCCAAGTACGTCTAGATTATCACCACTTATTACCTTGTCTTGGGTGTACAGCCCAATCAAGATATCAGTAATCATCCAAACGATGTGAAGACCTCCGGTCTTCAACCATCGTCTTCATCGTCGACTTATCGTCGAATCAGTTATTATGAATGGGCATAAACCCGGTCTTGCCGAATAACTAGCGTATATAATAAATAAGTGCTATAAAACACAACATACGCCTCATTCCAATTCTGAATATTCTTTAATTTAAATATTCATATCCTTTGGGAAAGGTTCCCATTAATTTTATCAAAGATAAATTCTTTTAATTTTATTCTTTAATCTTCCTTTAGATATCATTTCAAACCATATTAAGGTTTTCCAAACTAGTCGGGATTAGCGAACCACACCGAAGTAATCATTTATTTTATTTCCCAATCCCAACCTATTCATCCCATAGAGCAAAACTGGTAATACTCCATGTCTAACACTACGGCATTATCGGTAAATATTAATTACCAATTCACGTTCAAATCTAGTTAAAGATTTAACTATCGCTTGGAGCAAAACTGGTGATACTCCATATTCGATCATTTCAATCTAATTAAAGATTCATTTAAACTCCACTTAGTTTTAATCTTCCCAAAAATCAATATTAATGATTATTTAACTTAGGAAATCATATCCTATCTTTAGCTAGGTCAAAGAACCAAAGTCATTTAAAACATGGTTCACGATAAATCCAAAATCACATTCCATTTTATTCCAATTACTAAATATAACTGGAAATTCTAATAATCTTAATTAAGAGATTTATTCTTTTCACACGGGGTTTAAGAACAGTGTTACTGAAGACCCCATCCCATCAGTCTCTAACTGTAAATTAGTAAGAGAACAATTCCCTAAGTATTAATCCCGAAGGCCAAAACCAACATCAGATCAATACCTAGGAAACCATTCAACTTAGCTAATCTCTAGTTAGTTTCTAATTTTCTTAACTCCATTGGGTTTAAGAACAGTATTTTTAAAGATACCATTCACGACAAACCCAAAATCTCATTCCATTGTTAATAGGGTTAAAGAACAAGTGTTATTTAGAACACCGTTAATGACGAACTCATAAACCAATTTCAATTTAATTCCAGTTAAATGTTAATTAATTGGTAAACTTCATTAAATCTTAATAAAAAAAGATTTATATCTTTTCTCAACTGGGTTTAAGAACAGTGTTAATGAAGACACCGTTCATGACAAACCCAAAATCTAATTTGATATTAAATACAAGGCTCTGAATAGAAAATATATCGGCTTATATTCAACATCAAATTCTGAAATCTACAAATATCGTATTGGAATAACGATATATATATCTTCCAAATTCCTCCACAATGTCAGTATAATCACGGAAACCAATATCGAAATATTCCGAGGATAATTTCGATTCAAATCCATTCTAATTCATATATTGGAAATTCTGGTTATTTTTAAAATCATTTCAAATCCAATTTATTTTATTTAAAAATATTGGATTTATAATTCTTGTCCATAACTAGTTCATTTCGATAAAAATATATTTTTATCTTTTCAAATATGGAATTTTTCATCCTAATTCTTTCCAAATCATTTATTATGATTTTACACAAATTATTGATATTTTTAATAATTTTATCAAGGCCCGTACAGTCGATTTCCATAAACGGTCATCGAACTGCACTTACAACGAGCTTTTTCAAATTTGATTTGGACATATTCCAAATCCAACCGTTAGAATTCAAATCTCTTGTATTCATTGGTAAGCTCTTTCCGATATGAACCCAACGGTTTCGATTTTAGGAGAATCCGACGGTCAGATCTCCCGTAACATCAATTTGAAGTCATTGGTCGAAATTCACGAACTGTCACGGCGCGGCGCGTTCTATTCAGGCCATTATATATATATAATATATATTATATATATTTCATCGATTTCCATTTAAAACTTATTTTATAAATTGTTTTAAATTCGTTTTCAAAACGATTTCAACTTCATATTCAATTTTAAATCAAAATTGAATATTCCATATCATTAATATATAAATGATAGTATTTTCAAAACATTAGATTTTGAAATAACTTCCTTTTCGATATTCACTATAAAACGAATGAAACCAATACAAATATCGTTCACGTCAAAATGGCGTTAATCTAATCAACACGACTTTATATATTTAAATATATTCGTGTCCATCCCAAATCGGACATCAAAATCATATTTTGATCTTTTACTGAATATTATTTTAAAATATTCATTATTTTAAAATATTCATTATTTTAAAACATTCCTTATTTTAAAATATTCATTCTTTCTGAACTGGAATCAGACACAGTCAATTACCATATAATGTTATTTATATGGATTTCATACAACACATGTATAGAACAACAATGATAAACAATCAACCATCATCCAGAGTGCATTCTACACCGCATAAGCATTAAATATAAATATTTAACGCTTACAACAGTTTGTCAACCAATCTATTGACATACAACTAAGAAATTGGGATTAGTGTACGTCAAATATCATCCTGATACCCGTGTGGGGTTTCAATCAACAAATACAGATTTTATTTGTGTAGTTGGGCGATGTGTAAAATATATCGTCCCAATCCATATCAGTAAAATGAGTGTACATAGACAAATTGTCCGATTTGTAAATGAATATTTATTTTATTCATTATACGTTAAAAATTATAATTTTAACGATAAAATATTGTATTCAACACATGAATATTTTATTTTCTATTCCACATCACAAACCAAATTCAAACAAACAAATCAATTTAAACACACAACCAAACAAGTCGTCCATGGTCTTTGGACGACGGGGAGCAGTTCATATATGCAGTTATAAAATGAATAACTGTATAGAAATAATTTCAGTGAGGAGTTCTCACCTTTGGGTTCCACTCCGTCATTCTCTATTTCTGAACGGTTCGGATTTGGATTTGATTCCCGTCGGTTTCATCGCAATCTATTTCACACGATTTTTATATTAAAAATCACATATTTATTTTAAAGCTATAAAAATCACATTTTTATTTTGTTATTTATATAATAAAAACCATACTTTTACGTCGTTGTTCTATATATAAAAATCATATTTTTATTCGCTAGAAATATAAAAAAAATACTATTTTTATATTGCTAATCGTATAATAAAAATCCTATTTTTATATACACAAAATCGTATTTTTAAACCAACTTCATTCATATAAAAATCATATTTTTCTACTGCTACACCTTATATAAAAGCATATTTTTATATAATTAAAAATCAAATCTTTTCTGTAATAAAAATCAAATCTTTCTTCGTATAAAATCTAATCCTTTTATACTTGAAAATCCAACTTTTTTATATTTAAAGATCTAACCTTTTTGTTAATAAAAATCAAAAACTTATGTTGTATAAAAATCAAACCTTTATAACGCCTTTTATGTAAATAAAATCATGTTTTGCTTCCGATGTTATATATAGCAAAAACCACATTTTTAATTTCGATTTAAATAAATTTATAC
The DNA here is from genome assembly GCA_030737875.1 of Allium sativum. Lineage (NCBI taxonomy): Eukaryota > Viridiplantae > Streptophyta > Magnoliopsida > Asparagales > Amaryllidaceae > Allium > Allium sativum. The sequence goes on from CM060926.1 coordinate 859,763,941, forward strand.
ATTCTAATTCTATTTAAAATAAATTTCTCGTCGTTATTATTTAAAATAAATCAATTTAAATATTCAAAATTCATTAAAATTGCCAAAATAAAAATTTTAAATTGGTTCTCATTTTCCGGGTTGTTACAGGTTGCTTCAAAATAAATTGTTGAATTGCAAGGAGTTGCAATTTTCATTACATTAAGTGAAGCAGCATTTGTCACTTGAATAAAGTTAATAAGCATGAAATCCCGGTTGGGTCCATGCGCTAAAATGCATCCACCTAGTGAATCACCGAGTAAATTCTTAACCAGAAATTAAGTTAAAACCTTCAGCTTGGATATGTTCTGTTCAATATGCAATTCAGACATGTTGTTGCTATGTTCTTTATGATATTTGGGTATGTTATTGTTATATAATTCGAATATGCTATTGTTATTGAAACGACCCAAACTCGCACTTACGGGAAAGCCCAGATTGAGTTGAGAACACAACAATCAGAACACAAACAGAAGAACATTTCATTGCAATTACAACAATTACATCTGAGTACAAGAATATGACAGAGTATGAATAAATATTATACATTGAAAAATATCAGAGATTAAAATACAAAGCGGCGGAAAATAAATACATAACACAACTGAAAGAGATGTACGGATACAGAGCTTTCCGAATATAGCTTCAGTTGTAAATCCAGGATCCTAGAAAAGAAATATCTGCAAAACCAAAACTACTAGATGCCCGTGTGGAAAATAGGGGCACCCAGAGTTTAGGTTAAAACAATAAACTCCAGGTCAGTCATGTGACTGGTGTGAGAACTAAAACAGGTATTTAAAACATTACTTTAAAAATAAAGTAAATCAAGGGACTACACCCTATAACACGGAACGGGTTTCCTACCAAGAATACCAATGCATAAAACAAACAGCGCAATGCTTCTTGGAAAAATGAAGCTATTATAAAACTCAGGTCCCATCACACAATGCAATGCAAGCCGGAGGATAGAGTTTTACCTTATAATAGCCAAACATGCTCGGTACATTTTAAAACAAACCATTTTGATATTACTACAAGTGCATAGTGTATCAAACAGCTTCAAATATAAATGTATCAATCATAGACGGCATAGTACCCCATCCTACTATGTTGCCATACTAGTTCTAAAAATAAAACCAAAAGGTCACGTATTGAAAATTGGATTTCCGTCATGTGTCGAGGCAAGGGATAGCTCCTCACTGATTCGAGACACTCTTGCAAATGCCTCAGGATCCCCCGCAGTTAACCCGTGGATCTTCAGGGTCGGTCCACACTTACGTTACTGGATTGGTTATTCCTGAACACACGTTTCCCGGTCCTATCTATCGGCTATGTAGTAACTGATATATCTGATGCGCCTCGCAATCCATCATCCACATAGGTAAAAATAAATAAATGTCTGGGCTCCATACCATGACACCACCCATAGCTAGAAGGAAACGTTGTGCACTCCTTGCAGCCACGATCCCGTTTTTGACTCATACCGAGGTGTGAGGCTCGCGAATTAACTCTGTACACAAAGCTATGCCATTTAAGATCGTGCTTTGATCATCAACCACAAGGCTCTGCTTTTCAACAAAAGCCTTAATCGTTTACATCTCAGAATGCCACACTAACAATTCACACCATGCAACTGATGTCTATCAATATATAACTTCTAAGCTCGTACGTCTTAGAGAAGGGTGTTAAGCAAGAGAATAAATTCTCCGCCACCAAGTAGATATATATTTAATAGAGATCAATCAACATAGAGTAAAATCCAATGTCAGACACACATCCATTTACTAGTTCATTCTAGATTTAAATGAAACCGGAGGCACCTTACTCCTCGTCCCATATGTCCAATACAGGAGAGAGGTCCTCGTATATCACGTCGATCTCCAAGTACGTCTGGACGATCACCACTTACTACCTTGTCTTAGGTGTATAGCCTAATCAAGACATCAGTAATCATCCAAACGATGTGAAGACCTCCGGTCTTCAACCACCGTCTTCATTGGCGACTTATCGTCAAATCAATTATTCAGAATGGGTATAAACCCGACCTTTTCGAATAATTCACGTATTTTAAAATCAAATGCTATAAAACACAACATATGCCTTATTCCAATTCATAATATTCTTGTATTCAAATATTTACATCTTTAGGGATAGGTTCCCATTAATTTTGTCAAAGATAAATTCTTTTAAATTTATCCTTTAATCTTCCTTTGGATATCAATTCAAATCAAATTAAGGTTTATAAACTAGTCGGATTATCGAACCATACCGAAGTAATCATTTCTTTTATTATCCCAACCTATTCATCCCATGGAGCAAAACTGGTAATATCCATATCTAACACCAAGGTGTTAATTACCATTTCCCATTCAAATCTAATTAAAGATTTAACTATTGCCTGGAGTAAAACTGGTGGTACTCCATTCTCGATCATTCCCTAAATTTGATAATTTAAATTATCACATTACAATCTAATTAAAGATTCATTAAAACTCCACTTAGTTTTAATCTTCCCAAAAATCAATATTAATGATTATTTAACTTTGGGAAATCAAACATGTTGCATCGACAATCAACACTGTAACGACCCACATTCTACGCATCGAAGGATCGTAGAATATTTATTTCTTTCACATACGAAGTCGTATGGTCATGTAACTTTGGGAGACGACTATTGGGGTCATTTCCCATGTTCATAATTTTTGCCGATTTTTAAATGACCGTTTTGCCCCTAGCTGATATTGTTTTGGCCATAACTTTTGATTGGAAAAGAGTTTTGACTTGAAACCACTTCCATTATCTCCGGATGATGGTTTACAATTCCGTAGAGTGGTCACATTAGCCAAACGGACTCACCGTTTGGGAGATATGGCTGAAACAAGTTTCAATGGTGAAAAACAACTTAATTGGGCTTAACCGGGTGATTAGCAGCTAGGCCCAAAGGGGATTTCGGGATTAGGGGTATATAAGGGCTGATTAGGGTTAGAAAACATTTCTTTCAGCTGCCACTTTCATTCTTGAAACCCTAACAATGGCCTCCAATATCTAAAAACACCTCTAATCACTTCTTAATCAAGTTTTGGCTTAAACCACATCAAATTAAGGAGGGATAGCGCCAAAGCAAGGTTAGAGCTGCTGTGTTGAATTGGGAACAACGCTATAACAGTAGATTATTTCAGATCTAAAGTTCATTTATGGCCAAGGTGAGTGATTAGCATTGTTTTGACACTAATTACAGTTAATTAGGGTGATTAGAGATAATTAGCGAATTTATACATTAATAAATTCTAAAAAAATATTTATAAATTCGAAAATAATGTTTTATACCTCTGTTTGGAATTTAGTTTGATTTGGTTAAGTTTTACTAATCATATCGTTGGTTTAGCCTAAACATGTTTAAGGGAAAATATGGGATTTTGGCTATGTTTGATCCGTTTTAACCTACCAAATTATTGTTTTGGTGTTTGTGAATGGTTATACATGTTTCTATGACTGTATGGTATGCTTTGTGATTGTCTAGAAGTGATAGATTGGTCGAAAACGCCATCGAATGGCGTAAAACAGTCGCTAGAAAGTTGCAGGGTTTCAAACCGGATTGGATCGGATTACTGGGCTCGGATCGGATAGGAGAACCGGGCAAGTGGACTCGTTTTGGATTGGAACTTATCATAAAGGTCTTGGCGAGAAGGAAGGACATTTGCTTAGAGTTGGAGTTGGGCAGAGAACCGGATCGGAGAGACAAAAAGGGGATCGGATCGGAGCTAGGGCGGGGGATCGGATCGGCTACCGAACCGAACCGGAGCTGGCATCTTCTGAGGCGTGCAAACGAAAGAGACAACAAGGAAGGTTGGATCGGATCGGAACTTGACACTTTAAGGAGGACCTTGGCACTTTACCACCGGACCGGACCGAGCCACATGTGAGAAGCTGAACCGAACCGCATGGGGGAGATGAACCCAAACCGAACCGAGCATGGGTGACCGAACCGAACCGGACGTGTACTTCTATTTCTACATGCCGACTCTTCTGAAGTCCAACTCCAATTCGACCAAAACCCGAGATGCAAAGGAGGTACAAATGAGGAGCTTTGACTCAGGATCCAGATGGGAACCAATGAGTGAGCTTCATGATTGGGCTTTGTTGTGGGACGTGTGCGAAGTGGTTGTCGATGTCTGTAACTTTGAATCACTATGTATAGGGAGTACGTGAACAGATTCAGGGCCACAGTGGCCTAGGTACAACTAAAGAGCTATAGACCAATGAAGTGGGGTCATTTGTAAAGACTTGGTCATGACTCCATGAGGTGAGCTTGGTAGTAGTAGTTGTTGTACAAGTCGAACTCCATCACTACTTCGATGGGTCTAGTGATTGACAGTGGTGGACATCGTATGCTTTACGCACTGAGTGAGAGATGTGAGGATGGTTGTTATGCTTGATTTGTTTGCCATCTTTATGACATGCACACCCCCACCCCCGTATTCTTTATACCATATGATAATGGCACCTTAGAGTATTGTACGGTATGTAGTGCTAACTCTTTGGTTGCAGATCCAGGTTTAGTATACCTGTTATTGTTCTGTTTGGCTGCTTATCGCTCATACTAGACTTTTTATCTGACCCAGAGTTTTATGTCTCTTCTTATTACTTTGGGTGCTCTCACGAGCAGACTAGAGACAGGTTAGCTGGGTACGCACGAGTAGCTGATCCGGAGACGAGCAGGAGGCTTTCACGTATGATACATATAGATATTATCCCTGCGTTGTTGAAGATCACTGGTTGGGCATTAGTAGTGCATCTTCTACTTTAGCTTTCATTGCTTTAGAGACAGTTTAAAGTTGTAATAATGATGTTGGATCATAAGCTGAATTTGGATTTCCGCTGCTATGTTGATTTAGTTTTCAGCTTATGCACTGTCTCGCCTGTTTTATGTCAAGATTATGTTATTATTATATTTTGTTCCATGCGCTGTGAGACATTCTACAGGTTCCTTGTTAGTTCATTCTCTTCTTTCCTTTCTTTGGCGACCGTTCCGTGCTAGTCGGGCATGTGTACAGCACACCTTCGGAGGAAATGCAGGCTGGTGCGGGGCGGGCCGTCACACTTGGTAACGGAGCTCTAGGTTGCGTAGTTAACCTAGGAAAGTTATGAGGGAGAGTAGTATACGTATATGAGAGTGCGTATTTGTGATTATTTTGGTTTTAAAAGCTCTGTATATATATATACTATTAGTATAGTTAAGGGTGAAGTCGCACTGCATTGGCAGCACTATGGAGATGGTTAATCGTTTTCTCTGTGCAGATTAAACGATGAGCCGATATGCAAGGGGTGCCGGTAGAGGAGCCAATAATGGGAATGCTGCTGACGTAATGACGATGTTTACTGACCTCGTGAGGGAGATGCTCAGGGATGTGCAGAGGGCGTCTCCCAATACTGGTAATGGTGGTGGTCCAATAGTGCAGGCGCCTAGGGCCGATTTCGCCAAGCTGAATAAGGATTATACTAGTCCTGGTGGGAAGCCGTTCCACGGAACGGAGTCAGCTACGGATGTTCAGGATTGGTTGGATAGCTGCGAGCACATCTTCGAAGACTTGGGTATCGAAGATGCGATGAAGAGAAGGCTACCATCATGTCAACTGCAAGGATGGGCTATGAATTGGTGGAATGCTATAAAGGCAGCTACTCTCGAGGATCAGATTACTTGGGATCAGTTTAAGGCTCGCTTTAGCGATAAGTTCATTCCAGCTGCTCAAAAGTCGGTGTTGTTTAAGAAATTCTTGGAACTCAAGCAGAATGGCAGAGCTGTCTCGGAGTATATTGCCGAATTCGACACCTTGTCGAAATATGGGTTATCCCTAATAGATACTGCCGAGAAGAAGAACGAGAAGTTCATAACTGGCTTGGATCAGTACTTGGGGGAAAGGCTTATTAACCACATCGATGAGACGTTTGAATCGATTGTGGGGAAAGCTTTAAGATCAGAAAGTCTTTACCCTAAGCCGAAGACTGAGGCTGCATCTGCAGAAGAACCGAAACTGAAAGCAAGCGGTGGAGGCAAGAATGGTTCTCAGAATAAGAGGAAGCAGAATCAGACTAAGGATGGCCAGAAGAAAAAGGATAAGAAGGATGTTAAGTGCTTCAGCTGTGGTAAGAAGGGCCATTATGCTAGTAATTGTCGGGCCAAGCCAGTGGATAGGAAGTGCTTCAACTATGGCCAAGTGGGAAATCACAAGGACAAGTGTCCGCAACCCCCTAAAGAAAAGCAGATGGTGAAAGCATATGCCCTTAATGTTATTCCTTCTTCGTCGAATGCCCCAACTGCGGCGGAGAAGGGAAAGAATGTCGTTATCCAAGGTATGTTTTCTGTTTATGATGTTCCTATTAGAGTTTTGTTTAATACCGGAGCTTCCAGTTCTTTCATATCTAGTGACCTGTTAGATAGGTTGGGATTGGAGCCCGAAATTGTCGATAGACTTTTAGTGGTGACGAACCCGATTGGTGGTTCGACTAACCTTAACATGATTTGTCGTACTGTGGTATTATCGAGTCATGGATGCATGTTTGTTTTTGATTGCTTTGTTTTGGGCTTTACTGGGTTTGGCATTATTTTGGGAGTCGATTGGCTCCAAAGATACGGGGTGGTGGTAGACTGTGAGGGTTTTTTGGTGACAGCTAGAGCGGATGATGGGCAGAGGGTAGTGTTGGGTGGTCTACCTAGTGATGGGGTAATGACTAGTTTTCTAAATTCCCTCGACATCCCGCAAGGTGAGTTGTCACGTTTTCCCGTGGTTGGCCAGTATCCGGACGTCTTCGAGGAAGTGACCGAGCTTCCACCACATCGAGAGAATGAGTTCCGTATTGATTTAGTGAAGGATGTCAGACCTATAGTGATGCCAGTTCGTCGTATGGCACCAAGGGAGCAGCGAGAGCTCGGGGTGCAAGTCAGCGATCTTTTTAAGAAGGGATTTATCAGAAGGAGTGTTTCTGAATGGGGAGCACCAGTTGTGTTTGCTACCAAGGCGGATGGTTCCCTTCGATTGTGTGTAGACTACCGCGAATTGAATAAAGTGACGACGAAGAATAAGTATCCTCTACCACGGATAGATGATTTGTTTGATCAGTTGAGTGGCGCGAGAGTATTCTCCCAGTTGAATCTCGCGACAGGATTTCATCAGCTTAGAGTGGAAGCTGAGAGTATAGCTAAAACGGCCTTTCGGACGCCGTCTGGATTTTATGAGTGGTTGGTCATGCCATTCGGGCTGACCAATGCCCCCGCATATTTTGTGGATCTTATGAATAGGGTATTCAGAGATCAGTTGAATAAGTTTGTCCTTGTGTTCGTGGATGATATTTTGGTCTGCTCGAGGACAGAGGAAGAACACAAGGAACATTTGAGGATAGTGATGGAGGTGTTGAGAAAACACCAATTGAAAGCAAAGTTTTCTAAGTGTCACTTCTGGAGGGGGAAGTGAGATTCTTGGGCCATGTTGTTTCAGAGAATGGTATTGCCGTGGACCCTGCGAAGGTAGCTACGGTACAAGATTGGTCTACACCCAAGAATGCAACGGACATAAGAAGTTTCTTGGGATTAGCTGGATATTATCGTAAGTTTATCCAAGATTTCTCCAAGATAGCAGCACCGTTGACTCAATTGACTAAGAAGAATCAAGCTTTCGTCTGGGACGAAAAGTGCGAGAATGCATTCAAGAGTCTAAAGGACAAGTTGACATGTGCACCAGTGTTAGTCATTCCTAAGGGGAATGAAGAGATGACGGTATACACGGATGCATGTGGTACCGGACTAGGTGATGTATTGATGCAAGGAGGTAGAGTTGTAGTTTATGCAAGTCGGCAACTGAAACAACATGAGAAAAGATACCCTACCCATGATTTGGAATTGGCAGCGATGGTGTTTGCATTGAAGATGTGGAGACATTATCTCTTGGGAGAAAGATTCAAGTTGTTTACCGATCATAAATCATTAAAGTATCTTTTCTCTCAGAAGGATCTAAATCTCCGACAGCAAAGATGGTTTAAATTCTTGGCTTCCTATGATTTCGACATCGCATATACACCAGGAAAGGGCAATGCGGTGGCTGATGCATTGAGTAGAAGACATGCCAGTTTAGGGGCTATGTTTCTAGAATGGAAGCAATTGGAGTACATCGCTACATATGATTTTAGACCAAAGTGCGAATTGGATCCAGAGATGTTAGCAAATTTGACGATCAGACCCACTCTGATTGAGCAGATTGGTTCCAGTCAGAAGAATGATCCTAACTTATTGGAAATCATCTCCAAGTCAGAGATGGGTATCGACGAGGAGATGAACGAGTATGGGCTTGATCGAGATGGATGGCTTAGGAAGAATGGAAGACTAGTTGTGCCCAATGTCAATGGATTGAGAGATGAAGTGCTTAGAGAATGTCATCACTCAAAACTGACTATACATCCCAGTGGTAACAAGATGTATCGAGACATGAAGCGGACATACTACTGGGAATGGATGAAAAGAGATGTTGGGAAGTTTATATCCAAATGCATGAATTGCCAGCTAGTCAAAGCTGAGCAAAAGAAGTCTAGTGGTTTGTTGCAACCATTAGAAATTCCAGAATGGAAATGGCAATAAGTCTCAATGGATTTTATTGATGGGTTACCAAGGACTAGGTCGGGCCATGATAGCATTTGGGTGATTGTGGACTGATTGACTAAGAGTGCAAGGTTTATACCTGTCAAGTCAAATAGGACGGCAGCTAAATTAGCCGAACTGTATATAAAGTGGGTAGTGAGATTTCATGGAATACCCAAGGGCATTGTGAGTGACTGAGATCCGTTGTTCACTAGTGGATTTTAGAGGAGCTTACAAGAGGCGTTAGGATCAGAACTACATCTCAGTACCGCGTATCATCCTCAAACCGATGGACAGACAGAGAGGGTGAATCGAGTGTTAGAAGATCTCTTAAGAGCCTGTGTATTGGATTTTGGTGGATCATGGGATGACCATTTGCATCTAGTAGAGTTTTCATATAATAATAGTTATCAATCCAGTATTGGTATGGCTCCATTTGAAGCTTTGTACGGAAGACCGTGTAGCTCACCATCATGTTCGTTAGAGACCGGTGAGAAATATGTGCTTGGACTAGATGTGATAACAGAAACTTCAGACAAGATCAAGATCATTCAACAGCGAATGAAGGCTGCCCAAGATAGGCAAAAAAGTTATGCTGATAAGAGGAGAAGAGAATTAAAGTTCTCCATTGGCGACTTGGTGTTTGTCAAGATCTCTCCGTTAAAGAGCGTGATATGATTTGGCAGGAGAGGCAAATTAGCACCAAGATTTGTTGGTCTATTCCCAGTTCTTGAGCAAATTGGGAATTTGGCATATAGAGTTGAATTACCAGAGAAGATGGCAGGAGTTCACAACGTATTTCATGTTTCCCAGTTAAGGAAGTTCGTACACGACCCAGATGTGACTATTTCCCCTGATCTGTTGGATGATATCGAAGTTGAACCCGAGGCGGTTGGAAACAGCAAGCCTATGCGTATTGTTGGGAACGATACGAAGCAGCTTCAAAGGAAGGCAGTGAAATTGGTCAAAGTTCAGTGGGGCGAGAATGAGAATGACTGTACTTGGGAGACGGAGGAGAGCATTAGGAAGATGTATTCAGAACTCTTCGCCTGGTAAGATTTCAATTTCGATTTAGTCTTTCTGCATGCTAGGATAGGTTTGTTTTGCTTGTTTGGCATGATTGATTGTTGTATATGGCTAGTAGGCATGCGGGATCCATTGTATGTTTTAGGTTAAGGAATTTCGGGGACGAAAATTCTTAAGGGGAGAAGAGTGTAACGACCCGCATTCTACGCATCGAAGGATCATATAATACTTATTTCTTTCACATACGAAGTCGTATGATCATGTAACTTTGGGAGACGACTATTGGGGTCATTTCCCATGTTCATGATTTTTGCTGGTTTTTAAATGACCGCTTTGCCCCTAGCTGATACTGTTTTGGCCATAACTTTTGATTGGAAAGGAGTTTTGACCTGAAACAACTCCCATTGGCTCCGGATGATGGTTTACAATTCCGTAGAGTGGTCACAATAGCCAAACGGACTCACCGTTTGGGAGATATGGTTGAAACAAGTTTCAGATGGTGAAAAACAGCTTAATTGGGCTTAACCGGGTGATTAGCAGCTAGGCCCAAAGGGGATTTCGGGATTAGGAGTATATAGGGGCTGATTAGGGTTAGAAAACATTTCTTTCAGCTGCCACTTTCATTCTTAAAACCCTAACAATGGCCTCCAACATCTAAAAACACCTCTAATCACTTCTTAATCAAGTTTTAGCTTAAACCACATCAAATTAAGGAGGGATAGCGCCAAAGCAAGGTTAGAGCTGTTGTGTTGCATTGGGAACAACGCCATAACAATAGATTATTTCAGATCTAAAGTTCATTTGTGGCCAAGGTGAGTGATTAGCATTGTTTTACACTAATTACAGTTAATTAGGGTGATTAGTGATAATTAGCGAATTTATACATTAATAAATTATGGAAAAATATTTATAAATTCGAAAATAATGTTTTATACCTCTGTTAGAAATTTAGTTTGATTTGGTTAAGTTTTACTAATCATATCGTTGGTTTTGCCTAAACATACTTAAGGGAAAATATGGGATTTTGGCTATGTTTGATCCGTTTTAACCTACCAAATTATTGTTTTGGTGTTTGTGAATGATTATGCATGTTGCTATGACTGTATGGTATGCTTTGTGATTGTCTAGAAGTGATAGATTGGTTGAAAACGCCATCGAATGGCGTAAAACAGTCGCTGGAAAGTTGCAGGAAATGTGCAGGGTTTCAAACCGGATCGGATCGGATAGGAGAACCGGGCAAGTGGACTCGATTCGGATTGGAACTTATCATAAAGGGCTTGGCGAGAAGGAAGGCAATTTGCTTAGAGTTGGAGTTGGGCAGAGGACCAGATCGGAGAGACAAAAAGGGGATCGGATCGGAGCTAGGGCGCGGGATCGGATCGGCTACCGAACCGAACCGGAGCTGGCATCTTCTGAGGCGTGCAAACGAAAGAGACAACAAGGAAGGTTGTATCGGATCGGAACTTGACACTATAAGGAGGACCTTGGCACTTTACCACCGGACCGGACCGAGCCACATGTGAGAAGCTGAACCGAACCGCATGGGGGAGATGAACCCGAACCGAACCGAGCATGTGACCGAACCGAACCGGACGTGTACTTCTATTTCTACATGACGAATCTTCTGAAGGCCAACTCCAATTCGGCCAAAACCCGAGATGCAAAGGAGGTCCAAATGAAGAGCTCTGACTCAGGATCCAGATGGGAACCAATGAGTGAGCTTCATGATTGGGCTTTGCTGCGGGACGTGTGCTAAGGGGTTGTCGATGTCTGTAACTTTGAATCACTATGTGTAGGGAGTACGTGAACGGATTCAGAGCCACAGTGGCCTAGGTACGACTAAAGAGCTAGAACAATGAAGTGGGGTCATTTGTAAAGATTTGGTCATGACTCTATGAGGTGAGCTTGGTAGTAGCAGTAGTTATACAAGTCGAACTCCGTCACTACTTCAATGGGTCTAGTGATTGACAGTGGTGGACATCGTATGCTTTACGCACTGAGTGAGAGATGTGAGGATGGTTGCTATGCTTGATTTGTTTGCCATCTTTATGACATGCACACCCCCACCCCCGTGTTCTTTATACCATATGATAATGGCACCTTAGAGCATTGTACGGTATGTAGTGCTAACTCTTTGGTTGCAGGTCCAGGTTCAGGTATGGTTTAGTATACCTGTTATTGTTCTGTTTGGCTGCTTATCGCTCATACCAGACTTTTTGTCTGACCCAGAGTTTTATGTATCTTCTTATTACTCTGGGTGCTCTCACGAGCAAACTAGAGACAAGTTAGCTGGGTACGCACGAGTAGCTGATCCGGAGACGAGCAGGAGGCTTCCACGTGTGATACATATAGATATTCTCCCTGTGTTGTTGAAGATCACTGCTTGGGCATTAGTAGCGCATCTTCTACTTTAGCTTTCTTTGCTTTAGAGACAGTTTAAAGTTGTAATAATAATGTTGGATCATAAGCTGTATTTAGATTTCTGTTGCTATGTTGATTTAGTTTTCAGCTTATGCGCTTTCTCACCTGTTTTATGTCAAGATTATGTTATTATTATATTTTGTTCCATGCGCTGTGATACATTCTACAGGTTCCTTGTTAGTTCATTCTCTTCTTTCCTTTCTTTGGCGACCATTCCGTGCTAGTCGGGCTTGTGTACAGTGCACCTTCGGAGGAAATGCAGGCTGGTGCTGGGCGGGCCGTCACATACACCGTACCGCTGATTTCTGTCGATATATAACCTCTGAGCTCGTACATCTCAGAGAAGGATGTAAAGCAAGAGAATAAATTCTCCGCCACCAAACAGATATATATTTAGCAGAGATCACGAATACAGCTCGAAATACAATGTTATACATTAAATCCGTCTTTAATTGGGTTAAAGAACCAATGTCATTTAAAACACGGTTCATAATAAACCCAAAATCACATTCCATTAATTATGGAATCTTTACGGAGAACAGATTAATATATAATCGATATCAATTTCCGTATCCGACTAATAATATAAATGGAATAATGATAAAGCCTTTTAAATTTCACATATATCAACGGTCTTCCTCCACAGAAGCTCACTTCGATTTTTATCAAATTTAATTCCATTCCATCCCAATTTATTGTATTAAATTGGAAAACTTTACTTTGGAAATTTTCCTTTAAATCTTAATAAAAAGATTTATAAATTCCAAATCACATTTCACTGTTAATTGGATTAAAGAATGAATGTCATTAAAAAAAACAATTCACAATAAACCCAATAATCCAATTCTTTTATTCAATTCCAATTAAATATTAATTAATTGGAAAACTTCACTAAATCTTAAATTAAAGATTTATTCTTTTCTCAACTGGGTTTAAGAACAGTGTTAATAAAGACACCGTTTACAGCAACCCAAAATCCCATTTGATATTAAATACAAGGTTCTGAATAGAAATTATATCGGCTTATATTCAATATCAAATTCTGAAACCAACAAATATCGTATAGGAAATAACGATATATATATATCTTCCAAATTTCCATAACAATATCCGTATAATCACGGAATCCAATATCGAAATATTCCAAAGATTATTTCCATTTCAAATCCATTCTAATTTTTTCGTTGGAAATTTTTGGTTATATTAAAACCAATCACAAATCCAATTTATTTTATTTAAAAATTATTGGATTTCAAATCTAGTTAATAACTAGTTTATTTTGATAAAAGTATGTTTTTATCTTTACAAACATGGAATTTTTCATCTCAATTCTTTCCAAATCATCTATTATGATTTTACACAAATTATTAATATTTTTAATAATTTTATTAAGGCCTTTTCAGTCGATTTCCATAAACAGTCATCAAACTGCACTTACAGCGACCTTTTCCAAATTTGATTTGGACATAATTCCAAATCCAACCGTTAGATTTCAAATCTCTAATATTCATTGGAAATCTCTTTCTGATACAAACCCAACATTTTTGGTTTTAGAAGAATCCGACAGTCGGATCTTCCGCAATGTCAATTTGAAGTCAATGCTCGAAATTCGCGAATGGTCATGGCGCGGGGCGTTCTATTCAGGCCATTAAATATATATATTATATATATTTCATTGATTTCCATTTAAATCGTATTTTATAAATTATTTATAAATTTGTTTTAAAATGATTCTAACTTCATTTTTAATTTTAAATCAAAATTGAATATTCCATATCATTATAATATTTAAATGGTAATATTTTCAAAATATCAGATTTGAAAACATTTCCTTTTCGATATTAATTATAAAAATGAATAAAATCGATATAAATATTGTTCGCGTTAAAATGGTGCAAATTTAATCAACACGGCTTCATATATTTCAATATTTTCGTGTCCATCCAAAATCGAACATCAAATCGACATTTGTATCCTTTACATAATATTTTTCGTTATTTTAAAATATTCGTTCTTTCTGAATTGGAATCAGACCCAATCAATTACCATATAATGTTAGTTATATGGATTTCATATTGCACATGTATATAACAACAATGATATACAATCAGCCATCATCCAGAGTACACTACACAACTGCATAAGCGTAAATATAAATAATTAACGCTTATAACATTCTTTCAACCTATCGATTGACATGCAACTAAACAATTGGGATTAGTGTACGTCAAATATCATCCCAATACCCGTGTGGGTTTTCAACCAACAAATACTGAATATTATTTTTGCAGTTGGGCGATGTATAAAATTTATCGACCCAATCCATATCACAAAAATAGGCGAGCATAAACAAGTCATCCAACTTGTAAATGGTTGTGTGAACTTATTTTTAACTATCCAATCATTATTTTATTTATCGCCATTATAAGCTAAAAATAATTTTTTCAACTAGCTAAATTTTTCTAACACTTTTTAGAAAATTTCGGCAGCATAACGACATGATACTAGAAAAGAATAAGGCCAAGCCTTATCCCTCGCCTAATACTGGCTCGCGCCATTACACCAACCAATTCACATCCATATCAAATCCAATTTTACAATCACAATCAAATCACGCAGAACATCCAAATAAATAAATATTCAACTACCCCCAATGCCATTTATGGCGCCATAAGAGGCTATTCGCGGAGTATGGAATCCGTGTCTCGGTAATATCCATACATCGCTTTCAATTTATGTGATTGTGCGAATTCAAGTGTTGAACTCCATATAATTCAAATCACATAATATGGTTTGTATAATAAATAGTATCGGGTGCTACAAAGCACCATCTACATCCTAGTATATATTTAACTGTAAAATATTCAGGGTGAGAAGGAGTTCTCACCATTGGTTTTCACTTCGTCATTCTTTAATTGAACGGTTTGGATTTGTTCCAGTGCGTAGTTTTCTTCACCGTTATTCCAACACAATCTGTTTCATGCGATTTATATTAAAAATCGTATTTTTTTAATAACGCTATATATATTAAAAATCATACTTTTTTAACAACGCACATATATTAAAAATCATTTTTTTTAACAATGCTATATTTTAAAAACAAAGTTCTTTCATGTAAATATAACATTTTTAAAATCAAAGTTATATATATAAATCATATTTTTAAATCAATGTTTATATTTTTAAAAATCACATTTTTTCCTATGTTGTATATATCTTAAAAATCATTAATAAAGATCATATTTTTATAACGCTATCATATATATAACAATCAAATTTTTATCTTGCCGTTATATATATAAATATTGAATTTTTATCAATGTTCTTATTTATACAAATCATATTTTTATTTTTATGTTGTCTACATAAAAATCATATTTTCATTTTAAAGCTATTTAGATAAAAATCACACTTTTATCTTGCTATTATTTATATAAAAATCACATTTTTTATCTTGTTGTTATATATAATGAAAATCAAATTTCTATTTCTATGTTGTCTATATAAAAATCATATTTTTATTTCACTATATATAAAAGAACTGATTTTTGATTTTATGCTATATAAAAAAACTAATTTTTAAATTTATGCTATATAAAAAAATTGATTTTTAAATTTATAAAACTACTTACATAGAAAATAAATAAAAATAAATAAAACTTACAGGAATTTTTGGGGGTGGGGATGGCGGAGCATCGAAAGGGAATGTTGGAGGGGGAGGCGCTAAACCGGCGGTGGAGATTCAGTGGCGGCAGCGGTCGTATGGCGGCTTACGGCGGCGGGTTGAAGGGGTTCGAACCTAGGGTTTTTCGAAATGGAAGTGGAGATAGGGAGTGGGCGGTGGTTTGTTGGGGGAGACGGCAGGTGGTGGGGCGACGGTGGGGAGAGGGCGTGGAGGCGACGATGAAGGTGGGAGCGTGAGTTTTAAACGAGATCGGTTTTTCTTTTTTTTTTCTGAAGTCAACGGGAAAGGAAAGGGGAAGGGAGAGGGAATTTATATAATATATATATATTATTATATTCTTATTTTCAAAAGAAGTAAGTTTTCAATTCGAACTCCTAAAGAGACCCAACGACTAACGCCCCTAGCTAATTACCCCCATTTCGAACGCAATGCAATATGTTTCGTAAGCCAATTCTACTGTTTCGATTAGTTTTTATCAAAATTAAAATATAAATCAGTATATATTGAATTTAAATGTAATAACCCGAAAATCTGGGCCAGTTTAAAATTTTTATTTTGGCAATTTTAGCGAATTTTGATTATTTAAAATGAATTATTTTAAATAATATCGACGAGAAATTTATTTTGAATAGAATTCGAACGTATATATTATACGCGTCGTCGTTAGAATATAAATATTTATATATATTTATAAATAGAATTGAAAATGGCGCGGTAGTTCGATAATTCGATTTCAAACTTCAATTGAATGTACCGAGTGCAAAACAATCCGGATTTTAGTGAAACCAAAAACATTAGGATCTAATAGTGAATATCTTTCCAACGAATCCGAAAAATCGAAATTCATGGCAGGAATCAAAAGATATGCCCAGTTGAAAATTCTGAATAGTCGCTATGGAATTCAGGCCCTTAAAAATGGACATTTTGCAAACGACCTCGGATTTCGTCGAAACCAGTTTTGTTGGGTCCGGGATGTAAAGTTATTGTTAGGTTTCAAATTTCATAATTTTTCGATTCAATATGTGAGCGTGGCAAAAGAAAACGCGTTTGACCAGTTTCAGTTGATTTTAATCGACTGGGAATTGGCCATTTTTCTAACGGTCTCAGAATTGGACGAAACTAGTTTTGTTAGGACCGTATCGTCAATACGAAGCTAGAAAATATTTTTCTAGAATTTTTAAAATTCGTATGCGACCCCGGTAATCTGAAATGTACGTTTAAAATTCAATATAGAGATTTAAAATGATTTTTAAAAGCTGATTTGAAAAGAGAAAATAAAAACTGATTTAATAGGATATTTAAAAACTAATTTTTAGAAAAGATTTTAAAACTGAAATTTTTAGAAAAGATTTTAAAACTGAAATTTTTAGAAAAGGTTTTAAAACTGAAATTTTTAGAAAAGATTGGAAACTGAATTTTTTTTAAAAAAAAGAAAGAAAACTGAAAACTGATTTCTTTAAAAAGAAAAATCATATCTTTATATATCGAAAGTCGATAGAAAAATAGAATTTTTATGTATTGAACTTCGATAGGAAAATAGGATTTTTATATATTGAACTTTGAAGTAAAAATTCGATTTTTATATATTGAACTTTGAAGTAAAAATTCGATTTTTATATATTGAACTTTGAAGTAAAAATAGAAATTCATATGTTAAAAAGATTAGATTTTGAAAATGAAATAGATTAGATTTTTATATTAGAAAAGGCGAAATCTATGAATTAAAAATGTGATTTTTATATGTTAGACTTCGAATTAAAAATGTGGTTTTTATCTATTGAACTTCGAAATAAAAATATGATTTTTATATATGAGTAGCGAAGTAAAATTCGATTTTTACATATGTAGTGAAAGCGGACAACGAAAGCGACAAAAGGCGAGTTGGCGAAGACTTCTGCAAATAAAGAGCCGTGGAGCTAGGATAGCTATAAGTGAGAATTTCTCACCTTTCAAATTTATTTTCTAGTTATATATATATACTAGGATGCAGACGGTGTTTAGTAGCACCCGACACAATCGTCCACAGACCATGGACTTGTTTGTTTGGCTGTTTGGTTATTGATTGCGATATTGGTTTGAATGTGGTTTGTGGTGTGAAAAATCGAATCGATAAATTGGTTAGGATTAGACGTGCGCCGTTATAAGGCGAAGGAGTAAGGCTAGGTTAGACTCTTACTCCAAATTTTGTGGTTTGCATAATAAAATTGATATGATTGATGTGTGAATGGCGTGGGCCTTCACTAGACCGGGGATTAGGCTAGGCCTTGTCCCGTTTCTAGTATCGTGCCGTTATGCCGCCGAAATTTTCTAAAATAAGTTAGAAAAATAAAAATATCATTTTATTGGATAAATGAATTGAATAGAAATTCATAGGTTGAAATAAAATGTTTTATCGTTAAAAATATAAATTTTAACGTGAAGTGAATAAAATAAAATATTCATTTATAAACCGGACGGTTTGTTTATGTACACCTATTTGAATGACATTGATTGGGACGATAAATTTTACACATCGCCCAACAGCACAAATAAAATAGGTGTTTGATTGTTTGAAACCCCACACGGGTGTTGGGATGAAATTTGAAGTTCACTCATCCTGATGGATTAAATATGTCGATCGATCGATTGACAGGCTGTTATAAGCGTTGAATATCTATATTTGATGCTTATACAGTGTAGTGCACTTTGGTTGATGGTTGATTATTTTTCAATGCTATGATATACATGTGTTGTATGAAAATCCATATAATTAACTTTATATGGTAATTGATTGGGCCTCATTCCAATTTGAAAAATAAAGAATATTATAAAATAAAAGTTCATGTGTTGACAGTACTCATTCATTGAGATTGGTCATGTGTTGAACGAAATATTTTAATATTAAAATTTACATCTTTATCGATATTATAAAATAAAAGTTCATGTGTTGACAATACTCATTCATTGAGATTGTTCATGTGTTGAACGAAATATTTTGATAATAACAACTATTTTGAAAAAGAAATATTTGAAATAGAATGTTTGAAAATAGAAATTTATGAAGCCGTGTTGATTAGATTGACGCCATTTTGACGTGAACGATATTTATATCGATTAAAACGATTTCGAAATGAATTGAATTGAAAACGATTTCGAAATGAAATGAATTGAAAACGATTTCGAAATGAATTGAATTGAAAATGATTTCGAAATGAAATGAATTGAAAACGATTTCGAAATGAAATGAATTGAAGACGATTTCGAAATGAAATGAATTGAAAACGATTTCGAAATGAATTGAATTGAAAACGATTTCGAAATGAATTGAATTGAAAACGATTTCGAAATGAATTGAATTGAAAACGAATTCAAATTGGATTGAAAACGAATTGAAATGAATTCAAATTGAATTGAAATTTGAATTGAATAGAAATGAATTTTTAAAACGAATTTATAAAGAAAAATTCAATTTTGATTTGAATTGAAATGGAAGTTGAAATTGCTTTTGAAACGAATTCAAAACTATTTATATAATTCGTTTTAAATAGAAATCGACGAAATATATATTATATATATATTATATATACAATATAATGGCCTGAATAGAACGCGCCGCGCCGCGGCAGTTCGCGAATTTCGACCATTTATTTCAAACGGACATTACGGGAGATCCGACCGTCGGATTCTCCTAAAACCGGAACCGTTGGGTTCGTATCGAAAAGAGCTTTCTAACGAATATTAGAAATTTGAAATCTAACGGTTGGATTTGGAGATATGTCCAAATCAAATTCGAAAAAGGTCGTTGTAAGTGCAGTTCGATGGCCGTTGATGGAAATCGACTGTACGGGCCTTGATAAAATTATTAAAAATAGTAATAATTTGTGTAAAATCATAAGAAATGATTTAGAAAGAATTGGGATGAAAAACTCAATATTTGAAAAGATAAAAATAGATTTTTATCGAAATGAACTAGTTTTGAACTAGAATTATAATTCTATTTATTTTTAAATAAATAAATTGAATTCGAAAAGGGTTTTAAAAATAACCAAAATTTCCAATGATTGCATTGGAGTGGATTTGAATCGAAATTGTCTTCGGAATATTTCGATGTTGGAATTCGTGATTATACAGGTGTTGTTATGGAAATTTGAAAGATATATATTGATATCGTTATTTCCAATACGACATTTGTTAGTCGTAGAATTCGATATTGAATATAAGCCGATATATTTTCTATTCAGAGCCTTGTATTGAATATCGAATGTGATTTGGGTTTGTCGTGAATGGTGTCTTCACTAACACTGTTCTTGAACCCAGTTGAGAAAAGATTAAATCTTTTTATTTAGATTTAATGAAGTGTACCAATTAAATAATATTTAATTGAAATTGAATTGATATTGATTTTTGGGTTTATCGTGAACAGTGTTTTAAATAACACTTGTTCTTTAACCCGATAATTAATGGAATGTGATTTGGGTTTGTCGTGAATGGTGTCTTCACTAACACTATTCTTGAACCCAGTTGAGAAAAGATTAAATCTTTTTATTTAGATTTAATGAAGTGTACCAATTAAATAATATTTAATTGGAATTGAATTGATATTGATTTTTGGGTTTATCGTGAACAGTGTTTTAAATAACACTTGTTCTTTAACCCGATAATTAATGGAATGTGATTTTGGGTTTATCGTGAACCGTGTTTTAAATGACACTGATTCTTTAACCCAGTCGAAGATTAAAACTAAGAGGAGTTTTAATGAATCTTTAATTAGATTGAAAAGATCGAAAATGGAGTATCACCAGTTTTGCTCCAGGCGATAGTTAAATCTTTAATTAGATTTGAACGTGAAATGGTAATTGAATTTACCGATAACACTGTGGTGTTAGATATGAAGTATTACCAGTTTTACATCATGGGATGAATAGGTTGGGATTGGGAAATTAAAACAAATGATTACTTCGGTAAAGTTCGTTAATCCCGATTAATTCGAATTGATATTCAAAGATAGATTAAAGAATAAATTCAGGAGTTTATCTTGGATAAAATTAATGGGAACCTTTCCCTATGAATGTGAAATTTAGAAACTAACTGTCGGTTAGCTAAGCAGAATGGTTTTCTGGATATTGATCTGATGTTGGTTTCGGCCTTCGGGGTTAATATTCGGGGAATTATTCTCTTGATTAATTTACGGTTAGTGACTAATGAATTGGAATGAGGCGTATGTTGTGTTTGTGTAACACTTTTATAATATATACGCGAGTTATTCGGAAAGACCGGGTTTATCCCATTCTGAATAACTGATACGACGATAAGTCGAAGATGAAGACGATGGTCGAAGACCGGAGGTCTTCACGTCGTTTGGGAAATTACTGATGATCTTGATTGGGCTGTACACCCAAGAAGATGGAAACAGTTAGTGATCGTCCAGACGTACTTGGAGATCGATGGATATGCGGGGTACTAGGTGCCTCCGGTTTCGTTCAGACCCAGGACGGACTTGTAAATGGACTGTGTGTCTGACATCGGATTTCATTCTGTGTGACTGATATCGGTTGCATAGGATGGTTTGCCTGTGTGGCATGCTAAGATGCAAATGATCAAGGCTTCTGTTGAAAAGCAAAGTCTTGTGGTGATGATCAAAGCACGGCCTTTGTGGCGTAGCTTTGTGTAACGTTTACCTCGCGTGTTTCACACCAGGTATGAACCAAAAACGGGAGACGGACCTCAGGGAGGGCCTGCGTTTCCTCCTAGCTAGAAGTGGCGTCAGTGGTTTTACACGCCCTGACGAGTTTGACTTATGTGGTTGTTGCTGTTGCGAGGCGCCTCGGTTAGATCGGGCGATCCGGGTCCGATGGAGTCATTCGTTGGCTCGCTTACGCCCCAAAGGGCGGCGAAACGCAGTGTCCAGGGTTTAAGTTTAATCCACATCGGTGGACCGGCCCTGACGATCCAAGGGTCGATGCGTTCTGATCCTGAGACTCGGGCTAGGCAGTCTCGAATCGGTTGAGGACTATCTTTTGCCTCGGTTCATAGATGGAAATCCAATTTCCAAATACGTGACATTTGCGGTTTTAATTGTAAATCTAGTATGGCGACATGATATATGGTACCCATGCTGCCTATGATTGATACTTATGATTTGAAGTTGTTTTATACACTATGCACTTAAAATAGTATCAAATGATTTGTTTTAAAAACGTATCAAGCATTCTTTGGCTGTTATAAGGGAAAACCCTATCCTTGACTGCGTTGCATTGTGTGATGGGACCTGGGTCTTATAACAGCTTCATTTTTCTTTATTTAGCATTGCGTTGTTTGCTTTATGCACTGGTATTCTTGGGAGGAAACCCGTTCCGTGTTATACGGCGTGGTCCCTTGATTTACCTAATGATTTAAAATAAAGATTAATAACTGTTTTAGTTCTCACACCAGTCCCATGACTGACCTGGAGTTTATTGTTTTAACCTAAACTCTGGGTGCCCCTATTTTCGACACGGGCAGCTAGTAGTTTTGGTTTTGCAGATTTATATTCACAGGATCCTGGTTTACAGCTGGAACGATATCCGGAAAGCTTTGTATACGTATATCTCCTTCAGTTGTGCATTGTATTATTTTCCGCTGCTATGTATTTAAATGTAATTTAAATCTCTGATATTTCTGTGTAATATTGTTTCATACTCTGTATATTCTTGTAATCTGATGCATTGTTGTAATATACAATGAAATGTTCTTCTATATGCGTTCTGCTGTGGTTTGTTCTCGAACTATCCGACGCTTTCCTTAACGGGGAAGTTACGGGTTTTCACAGTTGGTATCAGAGCTTTGGTTTACAAAGCTCAGAGAACAAGACACATTAGAACCGTACGAAAGAATTCATCAGATATTGGATTAGTAATATCCAATGAGAATGACTCGTTAGAGATGGGATCAGTAGTATCCTAGAACGAGTGTGAAGAGTATATTTTTGAAAATAAAAACAAATTTTTGTTTTGAAAATTTAAATCAATTATACGTATTTGATTATTTATTTATATTGATTAGGACAGTCCAATATATAAAGATTTTGCGTATGCGCCTAGCTAGCGTCTATTCGAAGTTTTAATATACTGGATAGATATAGAATCACACTCTAGTCGCCCGGAGATGATTCAGATGATGAGGCATCATCATCAGTGTTTATATTCGAGCGACGAAAGTGAGATTTCTATATATTTCCTATTGACTGGTGTGAGAACCAAAAATTAGATAGGGCCTATTGTTGTGATTTGGCATCAAAAATATGATTTTTTGATTATGTATCAAAGTTATCGATTTGAAACTCTAATCCACTAATTGATTGATGTTTGTGTTGTTTGTTTAATTGTTTGATAATTTTGAACCATTACGCCTAATTGAATCAAATATTGAGTTATGTTGAAAATTGGTCGCATTTGCTTGCATATACATATATATCATTGAACAGGTCATAGCAAGGAGGCTAGAGCAGAGAATAAAATTTGTTTGCCCGACAAATAGGTACTTGTTTACTACATAATTTCCTGTTTTGTTTGGGTGATGATGATTTTGTGAGCCTATTGGCTAGCCGCTTGGCTTTTTCTTTTTCTTTTTGAGATCTGAAGGACCGGGGAAGCTATTTGAAATTCCCCGATGCTCCCATTGCAGGGGAGGTTATGGCGAAATTTTTCAAAAATTTAGGGTGTTAGCCAAATTTTTGAAATTTTGAAAATTCTCAGAAACTAAAGAGTTGGAGAATGGAAGCCTGATCGATCGTAGAACTGGATAATCAAACCACTTTCGACTTTGTTCCTTTTCGGGGACGAAAAGTTTTAAGTGGGGGAGATTGTAATAACCCGAAAATCTGGGCCAGTTTAAAATTTTTATTTTGGCAATTTTAGCGAATTTTGATTATTTAAAATGAATTATTTTAAATAATATCGACGAGAAATTTATTTTGAATAGAATTCGAACGTATATATTATACGCGTCGTCGTTAGAATATAAATATTTATATATATTTATAAATAGAATTGAAAATGGCGCGGTAGTTCGATAATTCGATTTCAAACTTCAATTGAATGTACCGAGTGCAAAACAATCCGGATTTTAGTGAAACCAAAAACATTAGGATCTAATAGTGAATATCTTTCCAACGAATCCGAAAAATCGAAATTCATGGCAGGAATCAAAAGATATGTCCAGTTGAAAATTCTGAATAGTCGCTATGGAATTCAGGCCCTTAAAAATGGACATTTTGCAAACGACCTCGGATTTCGTCGAAACCAGTTTTGTTGGGTCCGGGATGTAAAGTTATTGTTAGGTTTCAAATTTCATAATTTTTCGATTCAATATGTGAGCGTGGCAAAAGAAAACGCGTTTGACCAGTTTCAGTTGATTTTAATCGACTGGGAATTGGCCATTTTTCTAACGGTCTCAGAATTGGACGAAACTAGTTTTGTTAGGACCGTATCGTCAATACGAAGCTAGAAAATATTTTTCTAGAATTTTTAAAATTCGTATGCGACCCCGGTAATCTGAAATGTACGTTTAAAATTCAATATAGAGATTTAAAATGATTTTTAAAAGCTGATTTGAAAAGAGAAAATAAAAACTGATTTAATAGGATATTTAAAAACTAATTTTTAGAAAAGATTTTAAAACTGAAATTTTTAGAAAAGATTTTAAAACTGAAATTTTTAGAAAAGGTTTTAAAACTGAAATTTTTAGAAAAGATTGGAAACTGAATTTTTTTTAAAAAAAAGAAAGAAAACTGAAAACTGATTTCTTTAAAAAGAAAAATCATATCTTTATATATCGAAAGTCGATAGAAAAATAGAATTTTTATGTATTGAACTTCGATAGGAAAATAGGATTTTTATATATTGAACTTTGAAGTAAAAATTCGATTTTTATATATTGAACTTTGAAGTAAAAATTCGATTTTTATATATTGAACTTTGAAGTAAAAATAGAAATTCATATGTTAAAAAGATTAGATTTTGAAAATGAAATAGATTAGATTTTTATATTAGAAAAGGCGAAATCTATGAATTAAAAATGTGATTTTTATATGTTAGACTTCGAATTAAAAATGTGGTTTTTATCTATTGAACTTCGAAATAAAAATATGATTTTTATATATGAGTAGCGAAGTAAAATTCGATTTTTACATATGTAGTGAAAGCGGACAACGAAAGCGACAAAAGGCGAGTTGGCGAAGACTTCTGCAAATAAAGAGCCGTGGAGCTAGGATAGCTATAAGTGAGAATTTCTCACCTTTCAAATTTATTTTCTAGTTATATATATATACTAGGATGCAGACGGTGTTTAGTAGCACCCGACACAATCGTCCACAGACCATGGACTTGTTTGTTTGGCTGTTTGGTTATTGATTGCGATATTGGTTTGAATGTGGTTTGTGGTGTGAAAAATCGAATCGATAAATTGGTTAGGATTAGACGTGCGCCGTTATAAGGCGAAGGAGTAAGGCTAGGTTAGACTCTTACTCCAAATTTTGTGGTTTGCATAATAAAATTGATATGATTGATGTGTGAATGGCGTGGGCCTTCACTAGACCGGGGATTAGGCTAGGCCTTGTCCCGTTTCTAGTATCGTGCCGTTATGCCGCCGAAATTTTCTAAAATAAGTTAGAAAAATAAAAATATCATTTTATTGGATAAATGAATTGAATAGAAATTCATAGGTTGAAATAAAATGTTTTATCGTTAAAAATATAAATTTTAACGTGAAGTGAATAAAATAAAATATTCATTTATAAACCGGACGGTTTGTTTATGTACACCTATTTGAATGACATTGATTGGGACGATAAATTTTACACATCGCCCAACAGCACAAATAAAATAGGTGTTTGATTGTTTGAAACCCCACACGGGTGTTGGGATGAAATTTGAAGTTCACTCATCCTGATGGATTAAATATGTCGATCGATCGATTGACAGGCTGTTATAAGCGTTGAATATCTATATTTGATGCTTATACAGTGTAGTGCACTTTGGTTGATGGTTGATTATTTTTCAATGCTATGATATACATGTGTTGTATGAAAATCCATATAATTAACTTTATATGGTAATTGATTGGGCCTCATTCCAATTTGAAAAATAAAGAATATTATAAAATAAAAGTTCATGTGTTGACAGTACTCATTCATTGAGATTGGTCATGTGTTGAACGAAATATTTTAATATTAAAATTTACATCTTTATCGATATTATAAAATAAAAGTTCATGTGTTGACAATACTCATTCATTGAGATTGGTCATGTGTTGAACGAAATATTTTGATAATAACAACTATTTTGAAAAAGAAATATTTGAAATAGAATGTTTGAAAATAGAAATTTATGAAGCCGTGTTGATTAGATTGACGCCATTTTGACGTGAACGATATTTATATCGATTAAAACGATTTCGAAATGAATTGAATTGAAAACGATTTCGAAATGAAATGAATTGAAAACGATTTCGAAATGAATTGAATTGAAAACGATTTCGAAATGAAATGAATTGAAAACGATTTCGAAATGAAATGAATTGAAGACGATTTCGAAATGAAATGAATTGAAAACGATTTCGAAATGAATTGAATTGAAAACGATTTCGAAATGAATTGAATTGAAAACGATTTCGAAATGAATTGAATTGAAAACGAATTCAAATTGGATTGAAAACGAATTGAAATGAATTCAAATTGAATTGAAATTTGAATTGAATAGAAATGAATTTTTAAAACGAATTTATAAAGAAAAATTCAATTTTGATTTGAATTGAAATGGAAGTTGAAATTGCTTTTGAAACGAATTCAAAACTATTTATATAATTCGTTTTAAATAGAAATCGAAGAAATATATATTATATATATATTATATATACAATATAATGGCCTGAATAGAACGCGCCGCGCCGCGGCAGTTCGCGAATTTCGACCATTTATTTCAAACGGACATTACGGGAGATCCGACCGTCGGATTCTCCTAAAACCGGAACCGTTGGGTTCGTATCGAAAAGAGCTTTCTAACGAATATTAGAAATTTGAAATCTAACGGTTGGATTTGGAGATATGTCCAAATCAAATTCGAAAAAGGTCGCTGTAAGTGCAGTTCGATGGCCGTTGATGGAAATCGACTGTACGGGCCTTGATAAAATTATTAAAAATAGTAATAATTTGTGTAAAATCATAAGAAATGATTTAGAAAGAATTGGGATGAAAAACTCAATATTTGAAAAGATAAAAATAGATTTTTATCGAAATGAACTAGTTTTGAACTAGAATTATAATTCTATTTATTTTTAAATAAATAAATTGAATTCGAAAAGGGTTTTAAAAATAACCAAAATTTCCAATGATTGCATTGGAGTGGATTTGAATCGAAATTGTCTTCGGAATATTTCGATGTTGGAATTCGTGATTATACAGGTGTTGTTATGGAAATTTGAAAGATATATATTGATATCGTTATTTCCAATACGACATTTGTTAGTCGTAGAATTCGATATTGAATATAAGCCGATATATTTTCTATTCAGAGCCTTGTATTGAATATCGAATGTGATTTGGGTTTGTCGTGAATGGTGTCTTCACTAACACTGTTCTTGAACCCAGTTGAGAAAAGATTAAATCTTTTTATTTAGATTTAATGAAGTGTACCAATTAAATAATATTTAATTGAAATTGAATTGATATTGATTTTTGGGTTTATCGTGAACAGTGTTTTAAATAACACTTGTTCTTTAACCCGATAATTAATGGAATGTGATTTGGGTTTGTCGTGAATGGTGTCTTCACTAACACTATTCTTGAACCCAGTTGAGAAAAGATTAAATCTTTTTATTTAGATTTAATGAAGTGTACCAATTAAATAATATTTAATTGGAATTGAATTGATATTGATTTTTGGGTTTATCGTGAACAGTGTTTTAAATAACACTTGTTCTTTAACCCGATAATTAATGGAATGTGATTTTGGGTTTATCGTGAACCGTGTTTTAAATGACACTGATTCTTTAACCCAGTCGAAGATTAAAACTAAGAGGAGTTTTAATGAATCTTTAATTAGATTGAAAAGATCGAAAATGGAGTATCACCAGTTTTGCTCCAGGCGATAGTTAAATCTTTAATTAGATTTGAACGTGAAATGGTAATTGAATTTACCGATAACACTGTGGTGTTAGATATGAAGTATTACCAGTTTTACTTCATGGGATGAATAGGTTGGGATTGGGAAATTAAAACAAATGATTACTTCGGTAAAGTTCGTTAATCCCGATTAATTCGAATTGATATTCAAAGATAGATTAAAGAATAAATTCAGGAGTTTATCTTGGATAAAATTAATGGGAACCTTTCCCTATGAATGTGAAATTTAGAAACTAACTGTCGGTTAGCTAAGCAGAATGGTTTTCTGGATATTGATCTGATGTTGGTTTCGGCCTTCGGGGTTAATATTCGGGGAATTATTCTCTTGATTAATTTACGGTTAGTGACTAATGAATTGGAATGAGGCGTATGTTGTGTTTGTGTAACACTTTTATAATATATACGCGAGTTATTCGGAAAGACCGGGTTTATCCCATTCTGAATAACTGATACGACGATAAGTCGAAGATGAAGACGATGGTCGAAGACCGGAGGTCTTCACGTCGTTTGGGTAATTACTGATGATCTTGATTGGGCTGTACACCCAAGAAGATGGAAACAGTTAGTGATCGTCCAGACGTACTTGGAGATCGATGGATATGCGGGGTACTAGGTGCCTCCGGTTTCGTTCAGACCCAGGACGGACTTGTAAATGGACTGTGTGTCTGACATCGGATTTCATTCTGTGTGACTGATATCGGTTGCATAGGATGGTTTGCCTGTGTGGCATGCTAAGATGCAAATGATCAAGGCTTCTGTTGAAAAGCAAAGTCTTGTGGTGATGATCAAAGCACGGCCTTTGTGGCGTAGCTTTGTGTAACGTTTACCTCGCGTGTTTCACACCAGGTATGAACCAAAAACGGGAGACGGACCTCAGGGAGGGCCTGCGTTTCCTCCTAGCTAGAAGTGGCGTCAGTGGTTTTACACGCCCTGACGAGTTTGACTTATGTGGTTGTTGCTGTTGCGAGGCGCCTCGGTTAGATCGGACGATCCGGGTCCGATGGAGTCATTCGTTGGCTCGCTTACGCCCCAAAGGGCGGCGAAACGCAGTGTCCAGGGTTTAAGTTTAATCCACATCGGTGGACCGGCCCTGACGATCCAAGGGTCGATGCGTTCTGATCCTGAGACTCGGGCTAGGCAGTCTCGAATCGGTTGAGGACTATCTTTTGCCTCGGTTCATAGATGGAAATCCAATTTCCAAATACGTGACATTTGCGGTTTTAATTGTAAATCTAGTATGGCGACATGATATATGGTACCCATGCTGCCTATGATTGATACTTATGATTTGAAGTTGTTTTATACACTATGCACTTAAAATAGTATCAAATGATTTGTTTTAAAAACGTATCAAGCATTCTTTGGCTGTTATAAGGGAAAACCCTATCCTTGACTGCGTTGCATTGTGTGATGGGACCTGGGTCTTATAACAGCTTCATTTTTCTTTATTTAGCATTGCGCTGTTTGCTTTATGCACTGGTATTCTTGGGAGGAAACCCGTTCCGTGTTATACGGCGTGGTCCCTTGATTTACCTAATGATTTAAAATAAAGATTAATAACTGTTTTAGTTCTCACACCAGTCCCATGACTGACCTGGAGTTTATTGTTTTAACCTAAACTCTGGGTGCCCCTATTTTCGACACGGGCAGCTAGTAGTTTTGGTTTTGCAGATTTATATTCACAGGATCCTGGTTTACAGCTGGAACGATATCCGGAAAGCTTTGTATCCGTATATCTCCTTCAGTTGTGCATTGTATTATTTTCCGCTGCTATGTATTTAAATGTAATTTAAATCTCTGATATTTCTGTGTAATATTGTTTCATACTCTGTATATTCTTGTAATCTGATGCATTGTTGTAATATACAATGAAATGTTCTTCTATATGCGTTCTGCTGTGGTTTGTTCTCGAACTATCCGACGCTTTCCTTAACGGGGAAGTTACGGGTTTTCACATTAAACATACATTTTAATTTATCGGGGCCACACACGGACTCCAAAAATTCCAGAAAACTAAATCTAACTATGTTTTGACGATACGATCCTAACAAAACTAATTTCGTCGAATTTGGAGACCGTTTGAAAAACAGTCATTTTGCAGTCGATTAAATTCAAACTGAAATTAACAAACACATTTAAATTCACCACGCTCGCATATTAATTCCAAAAATTATGAAAATTGGAATCTAGCAATAATTTGGCATTACGGATCCAACAAAAGTAGTTTCATCAAAAACGGAGGTCATTTGCAAAATGGCTATTTTTAAGGGCTTTATATAATATAAAAAAAAATTCCATAGCGACTATTCTGAATTTTAAACTGGACATAACTTTTTATTCCTGTTATGAAATTTGGATTTTTTGCATTCATTGGAAAGATATAATTAAACAGATTCAAATATCAAAACTTTCAAACTAGCGCGCCATTTCAGGCTCGTTTTATAATTAAATTAAATTTATTCGTTCTAACTTCGATTTAAATAAATTTTTAGTCGTTATTATTTAAAATAAATCATTTTAAATATTCAAAATCCATTAAAATAGCTAAAAAAAATATTCAGACATCTGGATTTTTCTCCGGCCTAAAGTAAAATGCCTAAAGATGTTTTCAGACGTTTGGGTATTTTATCCAGACGTCTAATAGTGTTCTTTGTCTAAAAAAATTATCTGTAGAAGAATTCAAACGTCTGATATTTTATCCAGATGTCTGGATTTTTTTGGGTCTGAGTAATATGCGTGAATAAATATTCAGCCGTCTGCTTAGTTTAGCCAGACGTCTGATAGATTTCTCGGGCTAGAGAATTATATCTAAAGAAGAATACAGATGTCTGATATTTTATCCAGACGTCTGGATTTTTTTCCCAGTCTAAACTATTAAGCCTGAAGAAGTACTCAGACGTCTGGGTATTTTATCCAGACGTCTTATATTTTTCTAGGCCTATAATATTAAGCTTGAATAGGTATCCAGACGTCTGATATTAAATCCAAACGTCTGGATTTTTTATTTGGCATAAAGCAATGAGTTAAATAGACACAACTAGATAAAAGTTACAAAATATACCTGAATGCAATCCCATAAAATGGCTTTCAGACCTGCGTCAAGGTATCTCCAATTACTAAGTGTGACTGAAACATGCTCTCGTACAAGTGGTCCTAAAAAAGACAATAAATGGACTGATCCTTGACCTATTGGTTCAGCATTCTCATTAAATTCAACTTCAAAACGATTTGTGAAGTTTGAAGGAAGTCTCTTCATTTTCGTAGGACCTCTACTCTTTCTTTTCTTTGGCCGACTGGCATTTGCATTCTCAGTTGGTCCATTGGCTTCCACTTGTTTGTTTTGCATTGTACGGTTCTCAAATGCACTAGGATTATCTTTTACTTCTTATGCATTATTTTCTAATGCTTGTGCCCGATTATCTTCTACTACTTGTGGATTGTTTTCTACTGCTTGTGCTTGATTATTTACTACTACTTGTGGATTATCTACTACTACTTGTGAATTGCGCTTGCTTTGAACGTTGTTGTCTTCAATATGCTTCTTCCGTTTATTAGCTTTTGCAATATATTTTTGGCTCCTTTGCTTCTTTTCTATTGTCGCGTTATTGGCCTAATTTCCTATTACTAAAACATGAGGAAAAACATAAAATATATAGCAGAACTATACAATCTAAACACTTGTGCGTTAAGGCCATCCTGAATATGCTACACTTCAATATGTCATTTACAAGAAAACAACATTGCTTTTCACAGCAAGTAACGACAGTTTAGGAGACTTTAAAACATAGAAGTACAGTTATAGTTATAGCAAAATATGATTTAGCCTAAATAATTTGTTATTGTCGGTTTGTCACCAATCTAGCAGGAATGCAAACAGGAAAATTATAATAAAATGTTGGATTTTATAATGAAGTTATAGCTACAAAGTGCAATCTTCCCTAACGTATATATAGCATTCCCTAACATAGCTAGTGGTATACTACTCAAGTATTCCTTCGCAATCTTCCCTAACATAACTAAGATCCTCGGCAGAATCATCAATCTCTATATCGGTTTCTCCAAAATTTCCAGTATCCATGCTAAATTCCTCAAACGAGTCATCTGCATCTATTTCATGAAAAGTTCTTGATGGTGCCCTCATCACAACATACCAATTAGAATCATCATCTTTCCTTGAATAGAAAATTTGTTTTGCTTGAGAAGCAAGGATATACGGATCTTTTGAAAATGAAGCTTGATTTGTTGTAAATTGACAAGGGTAAATCCATCTTCTACCTTCGCAACATTTCCTATAATTGTCCAATGACACTTAAAGACGGGAACATATATAAAAGGCATGATAATCTAACAAAAATATATCGGTCAACATCCCATAATAAGTAATCACGTCAACCATTTGGGAAATATTTTTTGCGCTAGCCCTACAAATGGTGGTTGCATCATAAGTGACTCCACTAATTTGAGGTTTTCTCTCAATATCTTTTGTGTGAAAACGTTCTCCATTGATGATATAACCGTACAAGACAATGCACTACTCCTTAGACCATAGGCGATCCATTTTAGCATTGTGTCATGATCATTCGCATCATAAGGTATCTGTAAATGAAAATATTATTTATGTTAGATCTCGATAATAATATATTCAAAATTAATGAGAATATATTTTAAAATTCAACTCACCTTCTTCTTAATCCAATCGACAAAGTTATTTATGTGGGTTTTCCAAAGTAAGGTCGCAATTTTTTCTATGTGCTTATTTGAATGTTGTAACTCCTGAAGATGCAAACTATTGTAAAAGGAAAAAACAGATAAGTTGCACTATAAAAATAATTGAACAATAGAACAAAATGCACTAGTCGCTTACTATACAAATGGTTCCACTATAGCCATATTCATTAGCACAACCAAATGAGCAGCTTGTTTCTCATTCTCGGACAGTGTAATTATTTTGCAAGCTGAAGTTTGGTCGTCCTTCAAGTATGACATCATTTTCATAATCTTCATTTTAGACT
Organism: Allium sativum; assembly: GCA_030737875.1. Taxonomy (NCBI): domain Eukaryota; kingdom Viridiplantae; phylum Streptophyta; class Magnoliopsida; order Asparagales; family Amaryllidaceae; genus Allium; species Allium sativum. Next base: position 859,796,865 of record CM060926.1, read on the forward strand.
TCCTTCTCTTCTATTTTTCCTGATTTCTTTAAGAATTCACTAAAATATTTCATGCGCTCCTCTGCAAGATAGGATTCTGCAATACACCCCTCAGGCTGTGCAGTGTTTCTTACATAATGTTTTAGTGTCTTCATGTATATTTCAAATGGGTACATCCAATGAAAATGGACCGGTCCACATAATCTGGCTTCTTTTCCAAGATGAACCGTCAAGTGTATCATTATATAAAAGAACGAAGGTGGAAAATATCTTTCAAGTTCACATAAAATTAGAATAATCTCATCATCATCAAGATGTTGTAGTTTTTCTCTATCAAAAACATGTTGGCATAATTTATGGAAGAACAAACATAAACGAATTATTGCTTTCCTTGGCTTCTTCGGTAACAATCCTCTTATTGCAACCGACAACAACTGTTGCATTAGGACATAATAGTTATGTGACTTCAGACTACTAATTTTACAATCCTCCAACAATATAGAGCTCTTGAAATTCGAGCAATAACCATCAGGTCCCTTAAAATCATACAATCTTTTACAATTTTTTTCTTCGGATTTGGACAATGTATATGGAGCAGATGGAATATATGTTTTTTCCACGAGATTGTGCATAAAGGCCACGTCGAATTCCATACTCTTCTAAATCTTTTTTACAATTAATTCCATCTCTCGATTGGTTATCATGCAGCATCGTGCTTATTACGCTTTCACTAACATTTTTTTCTATATGCATTACGTCTAAATTATGACGCATTGGCAGTTCCTACAAAAATCAACAATGTTAAATTTCATTACTAAAGAACTGAAATATTGATCAATGAAAAATAAAAAACTAACCTCCCAATATGGTAAATCAAAGAAGATTGATCGTTTTTTCCACCTTGATAGCTCTATATTCACAAGATCACCATCTTCACCTCTATTTTTTTATTAGTATTTTTTCTCTTCCTGCTATCCTGCTTAATTCTTTTCTTCTTACCCTTCCCATTCTTGCTATTATTATTTACATTTTTTATTTCTTTCCCAAAATTATTCGGAAAGTTTTTCAAAATAGCAGAGATGTTTCTTCCAGTCAAAACTCTAGGTCTACGACCATTTTCTACAGTATTATCAAACCAGTTTTTTTTTATTTCTCAATGAATCTGAAGGGGGTAAAAATCTCTTATGACCCATATAACCACTTTTCCGACTATGTTTCAACCATTGATGGTGAGTATTGATACCGCATAATGGACAACCATTTTTACCTTTCACACAGTATCCAGCAAGATTTCCATACGCTAAAAAAGTCATTTATCATCCATAGTAAAATCACTCTCATGTTAAAAAGCGATCTACTAAAGGCATCATAAGTTTGAACTCCATTACTCCACAAATGTTGCAAGTCTTCAATTAATGGCTCCAAATATACGTCAATATCATTTCCTGGTTGCTTTGGACCAGGAGTCAACAATGTTAAGATATTTTCTTTTTTCATGCATAACATTGGCGAGAGGTTATATGTCACGAGCATCACAGGCCAACAACTATATTTAGAACTCATTGTCATAAAAGGATTAACACCATCGGTATAAAGACCAAGTCTTATATTGCGTGAATCAGCTGCAAACGATTCCCATTTCTCATCTATGTTATTGAATCCACAGGATGGCGCATTTTCCCATTATTGCTTTTGTTACTAAAATGCCATCTTAAATCTTCTGTCATATTTTGAGATCTAAACATTCTTCTAAATCTAGGAATGATTGGAAAATATCTCAAAACTTTAATCGGAATGCCATGCATAATTTCATTGGTACGTTCATTCTTCTTCCATCTTGATACACCACATTTAGGACAACTTTCCAAATCTTTGCACTCTCTTCTAAAAAGGCAACAATCATTTTGACAAGCATGAATTTTTTCAAAACCTATATCGAATATTTTGAGAAACTTTTTTACCTCATATAATGTTTTCGGAAGTACATTATTTTTTGGCAACAATAATTGTTGCACGTTTAGAAGTTTATCGAAGTCGGTATCAGACAAACCAGTCTCACATTTAAGAATATACAAGGCAAGGATGGCGGATAATTTTGTTTGATCGATACAATCAAGATACAATGGGGCTTTTGCTTCTTCCAAGTTCCTTAACAAATCATCCTCTCGTTTTTGTGTGCTATCTTCATCTTTATCAGCATCGAAAAAAGTATAATTGATGAAATCTTCATTTTCATAGTCGATAGCTTCAGATAAATCATATTTGTCATCGAACTTAACATCTATGCTTATATTTATGTGCTCACCGAGACAATACCACCTACTTGTCTTATATACACGATCCATTCCTCTTATAATCAGATGCTCAGCTACCACCTTCTCATATTGATGACTAAGACTTCGACAATCTAAGCAAGAACATAGAATTTTTTCTACATTTCTAGAATTTTTCATAGCGGTATGCACAAACTTCCGAGCTCCTTGCTGATACTCACTACTAGTTCTTTGAAAAAAAAATCTTTTAGCTTTCGTCAAAATATAGGATATGATTTTCAAACTATATTTATGTTAAGAATTATGTAGTTACCTATGTAGATTCACCCAATTCTTATCCCTCATCGTCGACTACATAAGCAAGCAAATTTCTAAACTTTGAAGTAATAGTCTATTGTTGAGTACAAGCAAATTAACATAACTACTTAAATAAAATAGTGATACGAAAAGAGACACAACAACTTATAAACTGCTAATAACACAGTCAACATTTTCAGCAGGCATACCAGATGTTAGAAAAAATTGAACATTGTCCAATCAATGAAAAAGATAAAATAATCAAGGCGACGCTTACAGCGACTTAAGGACGACGAAGACTGAATAGGATCTATGGGTCCGACCTCCACTGGAACCGATTTCCTTCTGTTATGACAACCAAAAGACCAAGAGCAACAGTGCGAAGTGACTGGAGATTCGAAAGTGAGACGGAGACCAGGCGGACGACGAAAATTGGATGGAAAATTTGTAATTGAGAATTTAAAACTTTAGGGAAATATTATGGATTCACGGCCGATTTTGGTAATAGTGGAGGGAAGTGAAAATTCATTCCCGCTTAAATTTATCTCAGCGTTTTAAGATAAAACCAACGTACTCCTGCTTGATTTCTACATCATGGAGACCAAAACGCTGTGAATTGCAATTATAGATAACTCCTTTTCTTGTAGTGGTAATAATCTAAACGATGTGAAGATCTCCGATCTTCAACCACCATCTTCAATATCTTTGACTTTTAATTGTCGTATCGGTTATTCATAATGGGTTAAATCCGGTCTTTCTGAATAACTATCACATCTTTCAAATCAAGTGAAATATAAACATACCATAAATCTCACTTTAATCTAGAATATTCTTTTATTCAAATATTCTTATTAATGGGAATGACTCCCATTAATCTTATCAAATATTATCACTTTTAAACTTACTGTTTAATCCATTCCTTGGAAATCATTTCAAAAGATTTTATTTTAACTTTTCACCACTTAAATCAAATTAAAGTTTACAAACTACTCAAGATTATCGATCCTTACTAAAGTAATCATTCATTTTATTATCCCAATCCCAACCTATTCATCCCATGGAGCAAAACTAGTAGTACTCCATATTTAACACCCATAGTGTTATCGGTAAATTTAATTACCATTTAACATTCAAATCTAATTAAAAATTTAACTATCGCATGGAGTAAAACTGGTGATACTCTATTCTCAATCACTTCTCGTATTTGATAAATTTAGTTATCCTATTCTCATTTCAATCTAATTAAAGATTCGTTAAAACTCCAACTTAATTTTAATCTCAAAAATCATTACTTAATGATTATTCAACCTTTGAAAATTAATCTTGTCTTTACTTGGGTTAAAGAACAAATGTCATGTAAAAACACTATTCATAATAAATACAAAATCATCTTCCATTAAATATGGATTCTTCACGGAAATCTGAACTATTTATTGTCGATATAAATTTCCGTATCTGACCAATACTATAAGTGGAACAACGACAAGGTCTTTTAGAATTCCATAAATAGTAAATGCCTTCCTTCAAAGAAGCTCATCTCGAATATTATCAATCGAATTTCATTCAATTCCAATTTAATTGAATAAATTGGAAAACTTCCTGAAATCTTAATTAAAAGATTTATTACTTTCATAAGTGGGTTCAAGAATAGTATTATTTAAGATACCATTCACAACGAACCCCAAAATCCAATTTGATATCAAACACAAACTTAAATGGAAATCATGCCGACTTACATTCAATACAAATTCTGATACTAACATATATCATTTTGGAATAACGATATCAATATCTTCCAAATTCCCATAACAATATCCGTATAATTACGAAATCCAGTACTGAACTATTCGAAGATAATTTCCATTCAAATCCATTTCAATATATATATATATATAGGCAAATTATGGTTATATATAGAAAAATCATTCTCAATCCATTCTGTTAATTTAAAATCATTGGATTTCTAATCTAGTTGTCAACTAGCTCATTTAGATAAAAATATCTTTTATCTTTTCAAACTTGAAGTATTTCATCCAGAATCTTTCCAAATCATTAATTATGATTTTACATAATTTATTCAAAATTTTAATAATTTTACTAAGGCTCTTACATTCGGTTTCCAATATCGGCCACTGAACTACATTCAAAGCGACCTTTTCCAAAACGGATTTGGACTTAAATTAAAATCTAACCATTAAAATTTAAACCTCTTATATTTATTTGAAAGATCTTTTCGATACGAACCCAACGGTTTCAGTTTTAGGAGAATCCAACTGTCAGATCTCCCGTTACGTCCATTCAAAGATAATGGTTGAAATTTGTGACCGGTCGCTACGCGGCACATTCTATTCAAGTCATTTAAATATGTTTATATATATATAACCATAGATTTCCATTCAAAACATATTTCATAAAATGTTTATGAATTCTTTTAAAAACAATTTCACTTCCATTTCAATTCTAAATTAAAATTGAATCTTCCATGTTATTATAATCTCAAAATAATAATTTTTCCAAAATGTCAGATTTTGAAATCCAGTTTCTCGATATTCATTATAAAGATGAATAAAATCGATATAAAAATCCATTCGAGTTAAAATAGCGTTTTTATACTTAGCTCGGCTTCATATTTTTATATTTTCGTGTCCATCCAAAATCGGACATCAAAATTAAACTTCTAATCTTCATTGAATATTATATTATAAAAATATTCATATTTATTCAGGTTTGGAATAAAATCTCAACCAATATCCATATAAATAAATTTATAGGGATTTCATTCGTCATGTGCATCCAACAATAGTTGTAAATAACTATCAACATCCAAAATAACACCTAGTCCACATATCTTGATACATACCATATAAGTGTTAAATAATTAACACTTATATGGGTTCGTCAATCAATAGATTAACTGCAATATCAATCAATAATTCATCCATTGCCATTTACGGCACCACAAAGTGTCCACCCATATTGCTTGAAATACGAATGTCGTATATTCAAACAACGCTTCTAATAACAAATAAACTTGTGAATAGTTCATGTGTTGAACTCAAGAAATATCGCATGAGACAAATAAAAATCAGCATAGATGATCAATATATTTTTAAGTATGATTTAAAAACATAACAAAATATCTAAATGAGAGAGTTCTCACTTCGATAGGTTATGGAGTCGTTTAATAATGATTATTTCTAATTAAATTAAATTGAAAGTTTAATTTAACCAAAAATTAGAACTGCTTCAAATCTTGTGTCCAAATTGGCTTCACTGCGAAACCCTTATCATCACGGTTCCATTGGAACTTGTTTCGTTTGATTATGATAAACCATTAAAAGGTATTAATATTTAAGTAACATGATATTAAATTAAGTTAAATAATTTCTTAATTATGCTTAGGAAATTAATTACATTAATTAAGAAAAAAATCGGGTTGCCTAGTTTCTTATCTTCTTCGTTTGCTTCTTCCAGGTACGATAAAACTCGGCCATCGCTTCCTTGAATCGCACGCCAAACCACTACGCCGGAAGCCGATCAATTGTTGCCACGACGTTGGCCTCAATGCCATCCCCCTTTGCCTGCCACCTCAAGAGACTCGGCGCCATCCCCTTGCCTGTAATCGGCCACAAACAGTGGCACTTCGAGCTAGAAATTCTCACTCCATATCACACGATAACTGATAACTCCCGTCCAAATCAAAGCCCTCAAAGAGATCTATCACTTCCGTTTTGGAGTTGGATTATAATTTGAAGTGGATTGGAAGATTTTAAAGATTGAAAATTGGATGATTTCGGCCATCGTTTCAGAAGTGGCGGCGCAGATAATTAAGTGTGCTAGGGTTTTGTTCTAAGAGTAATTATACCCATTTAAGTATTAATATTTTATTCTATTATTCCTGAAAATTGAAGTTTAACGCTCCAAACTCCAAAAGAACCCCAACGATTGACGTTCCAAACTAAATATCCCTATTTCGAACACAATGGAACATGTCTCATAAGCCGATTCAACTGTTCAGCCAGTATTTATCGAAATTAAAATATAATTCAATATAACGTTCAATATTAGATTTCAATGTACGTTTTAATTTACCATGGCTACATACTAAATTCAAAATTTATGAAATTTGAAATCTGGCTATGTTTTACGAATACGGTTCTAACAAAACTAATTTCGCCGAATTTGGAGACCGTTTGAAAAATGACCTTATTTATAGCTAGTTAAATTATAATTGACTATCAACAGGCGTTTTAATTCACTACGTTTACATATTAATTCCAATTGACTTGGAATTTTAGACCTGACAATAATTTGATGTTCTGGATCTAATAACATTAGTTTCATCGAAAAACAGATGTCGTTTGCAAAATGACTATTTTAAGGGATTATTTAGTATAAAAATATTAATATATTCCATAACGACTATTTAGAATTTTAATTTGGATTATAATTTATAAAGTGAAATCTCAATTTCTTATATTCGTTAGAATGATATAGTTAAATAGATTTTAACGTTTCATGTTTCATCAAATTCTGATTTATATTGAATTCTGTATACTCGTTTAAAGTTTAAAACTAAATTTTCAAACTACCGCGCCATTACGAGCTCATTCTATAATTAATATAAATATATACGTTCAAACTTCGTTTTAAATTAATTTTACGTCATTATTTCTCAAGATAAATCGTATAAATATTTAATTTCCATTAAAATCAAATAAAAATAAATTTTAAATCGGTTCCAAAATGTCGGGTTATTACAAATATATCCCTTATGCAAATTACAATCATTTTTAAGCCTTATGAAACATTTGCCAAAAAAAAGCTCGAATGGAATAAGAAGAAAATCCAATGGAAATCGACGAAGAAGAAGAATCCTTTATGGAAAGTGTAGAATGTCCAACTGCTACTAGAGCCATATCCAAAGAACTAATTCTCCAAAACCTAGTCAAGTTAGCCAAGAACCAAAAGAAGATCAAGAAGGCACTCAATCAAATGCCTTCTATAATGAACAAGATTTTCAGAGAAGTAGGAAGAAAACTTGGATTATCATCTTCCTCATTCACTGAGTTTTAAGTTTATTAGTTTGTGTTATCTTTTCGTAGTGGCTCGTACTTCCTTTCATATTTCATATTTCGTACTTCTAGTCTTGAATTTTAATGTATCGTTTGATTGTAACTGTTTGGTAGTAATGAATGATATTGTGTCATGTCAAAAAAATCTTTAAAGCATCTATAAAAACATTAAAACCAAGTAAAATAATATAATATAGTAAGAAATAACTCAAAATTATGTAGAAATTCAAAATACACAACAAAACACATGGGTATGTCGACATGTAACTTTTGACACTTGACGTCTCAAAATTGGTTCAAATTTGAATTTTCAAATAATAACTTATGTATATTCATTTCTAAATGAATTCCAGACCCTATAAATACCTTTTTCTTCTAGAAAAAACAATCAAATAATGGCTAATCATATTCACAACCTAAGTGAAAATCTTGAAGAAACTCTCAATTCCTATCCTATCTATAATCCTTCGTAATCAACGTCATCTAGAATTAATGTAACAACCCTGAATTTTGGGGGTAAATTTAAAATTTATATTAACTAATTTTAATGAGGTTTTGATATTTAAAATAATTTATTTAAAATAATAATGATTAAAAGTTGATTTAAATCGAAGTTAGAATGAATAATTTAATTTTAATTATAAAAAGAGTTAGAAATAACGTGGTAGTTTGAAAGGTCAAACTTGAACTTTGACTGATCGTACAGGATGCAAAATTTAGCGGATTTTAGTGAAACCAAAAATATTAGAATCTATTTAAAAATATCTTTCTAACGAATCCGAAAAATTGAAATTTCATGACGGAAATCAAAAGTTATGCCCAGTTTAAAATTTAGAAAAGTCGCTGTAGAATTTATATATATTTTAATATAATATATTGGCCTTAAAAATAGCCATTTTGCAAACGACCTCGGTTTTCGACGAAACCACTTTTGTTGGAACTGGAATGTCAAATTATTGCTAGGTTTCAATTTTTAGAATTTTCCGAGTTAGTATGTAAGCGTAGCAAAAGAAACTGTGTTTTGTCAGTTTCAGTTAAATTTAAACAGCTTAAAAATAGCCATTTTTCAAATAGTCTCAGAATTCGGCGAAATTAGTCTTGTTAGAACCGTATCGTCAAAACAAAGCCAGAAATATATTTTTTGGAATTTTCTGAGTCCGTATGTGGCCTCGGTGAATTTTATTGTACGACAAAATTAAATTAATAAAGGAATTAAAATTTAAATTAAATATTTCAGGCCACAGACAGCTGTTTGGGCTGAGGGGACCTAGCCCATTGGATCCGGAATGGGGGCTATTAGGTAGGGTCACTTTCTGTTGGATTGAATTTGATTCGGTTTGAAACTGACGGATTTACTTGTAAAATTACACTATAATAATATAAATAAATAGAAAAGAAAACCCTAAAACACTATTCACCGTCTTCATCAGCCGCCACCCCTATTATTCAATGGCCGAATTGCACCCATCGTTCTCCACTAAATTCTCTCTCTTCCCTACAAATTAGACCACAACCTATACACCATTTCGAAGAGATTCTTCTCCTCTACGTTCTCATACGGTCGGATCTCCTCTAGTGGCCTGTGCTCCTCGAACCGCGCGTTCAAAACCCGGCCAAACTCACCGTCGCTGGGCCTCATAGGCTCCACCGAGTGGGGCCCCCTTGCAGGCGCACGTGCGCCTCACTTAGGCCATTGCAGTGGCACCTTCTGATCATCCAACTGTTACTCCAATCAATTGCAAAAGCCAGACCTAGATTTGAAGTAGTGGGTTCTTCTTACGGCCGAATACAGTAAGGTAGAAGAAAGGTTAACACCTTAATGACCTTGTTAATTTATTTTTAAATTAATTACCAATCGTATTTGGTCCATAACTAACTCGTACGTAAACAAAATTCGACAATTTCAGATCCTGTGAAATCGTACGACGAAGCTCTATAATCATAGACTGCAAAAGGGACAATTCTAAGCAGTTGAAATTTTGACAAATCGCGAACGATGGTGAGATATTCTGAATTTAATTTAATTAAATTAAACTTAATTATCTTTCTTAGATAATAAATCTATATATATGAGATCTTTTGATTTAAAATAAATATATTTGTTAAATTGCTTTTGATTGTGTTATCACCAGTTTGCTGTAAAATTCTGTTTGTTATGAGACGTGATTTGATTCTATGATTGATGTGTGTATAGATCTGTTAATTTGATGATATGATGTTATAATAAAATTTGTAAACACATATAGATCATTTTTGTCGCTGAATAAAAGAATTGTCATTTTGTCAAAATATCAAATTTGTTATTTTTATCAAAATAAATTAGTTGAAAACAAATTTGTTGTTGCTGTCAAAATAAATTGGTTAGAAACAAAAATTCACATTTTTGTGTTAATCATAATTGTCAAAATAAAAATTCACTTTTTATTTGTTATGTTAAATATGGAAATTGGTATGCAAATAAATATATTTCTTTTTATTTATCATGTTGAAGTTTAGGATTGTATACAAATAAGAATAAACATTTTTATATCATGTTTATACATGAGAATTCGTAAACAAATCAAAAAAATGAGGATTTACATAGTAAAGAAAATTTACATTTTTATATGTAAATAAAAATGAGGATTTACATAGTAAAGAAAATTTACATTTTTATATGTAAATAAAAATGAGGATTTACATAGTAAAGAAAATTTACATTTTTATATGTAAATAAAAATGAGGATTTACATAGTAAAGAAAATTTACATTTTTATATGTAAATAAAAATGAGAATTAGCATAGTATAGAAAATTTACATTTTTATGATGTAAACAAAAACTAGATTTTGCATTGTAATTAAAAATTACATTTTTATAATGTAAATTAGAATGAGGTTTTGCATGTAGATTAAAATTACATTTTTTTTATGTAAAAATAAAGTAGGAATTTGCACGGTAATGAAGTTTACATTTTATATGTAAAAATAAAGTAGGAATTTGCGATGGATTAAAATTTACATTTTTATATGTAAATAAAAAGAATGGATTGACGTGTAAATAAAAGATTACATTTTTCGTAATTTAAGAAAGAGAATTTGCGGTAAATAAAAAAAAATACATTTTTGTTATGTAATTAAAGAGAAGAATTTACATGGAAGATTAAAGGTACACTTCCATTTGTAATCTAAGAATGAGCACTCGTATGGAAAATAAAGTTACATTTTTATATGTAATTAAAGGTAGGATTTTACCTTGTAAATTAAAAGACAAAATTTGACAGGTAATATAAAATTATATCTTTAATGTAATTAAAAGGTAGGACTTTATAGTGAAAATTAAAAGGTAAGTTATAATATTTGAAATCAAGTTAATTTGGAAATATAGAATATTCCAAAATCAAGATATTTTGAAATGAGAAACAGTTTAAAATAATATTTTTAGTAGAACAATTATAATGATTAACTAAAATTGTACTTGGACACGAGGTTAGGTCACATTTGTGGTGGAAGTCTGCCCGGACCCGACCGGCATATCCAGCAGCCACAAATGTTGGGCCTAATGTGAGAGATCCAAGTGCGCAAATACGAATTGGGCCAAGACACGAGGTTAAGCCCAACTTGTGGGATAAGTCTGCCCGGAACCGACCGGCCTATCCAGCATCCACAAGTTGCAGGCCTAATGTGAGAGGTCTGGCCCATATTAAAATATAAATGGTTAAATAGAAAATGGACATTATTTACACCGCCGTGAGAATAAGTAAAGTTACATTTTTTTAATGTAATAAAATAAGAATTAGTAAAGTTACATTTTTCTTAATGTAAATAAAAGGAAAATAGGAATATAAATTTACATTTCCCAATGTAAATAGAATATGAAATAAAGGTTACATTTTCAAAATATAAATATATTGAAGTATAAGTTTACATTTCTCAATGTAAATAAAATAGGAATAGAAATTTACATTTTTTTTAAATGTAAATAATAAGATTAGAAATTTACATTTCTAAGGAATAGATTTTCATTAGAAAAATTATGAAACCAAATATACATTTAGTATAAATTGAAAAATGGAAGAGTAAAATATACATTGTTATGTTTAGGATGTGTATGTAAAGTAAAAATAGCGATAGATCGTTATAAATTATTAACAACGATATGAAACTGTTTCCAAATTTATATATGCGAGAATTATTTGGAAAGTCTGAGTTTACTCTCATTCCAAATAATGATACGACGTTCGAAGAATTGAGGACGGCGATTGAAGACTGACGATCTTCACATCGAATGGGTAACTAGTGTTGAGGCCCTTGATTGATTTGCTCCCAAGATGGGGCTAAAATGGTAGTTATCCGGACGTAGTGTTGATTAGTACGGATTTGGCTTTCGCTCAGACCCAGAGCATAAGCTTATAAATGGAATGTGTGTCTGACATTGTACTCCTTTATATTGTATTTATTGATTTTCTGTCGAATGTATGAATGTTTGGTGGCGGAGAATTTATTCTCTTGCTTAACACCCTTTCGTATATTTCGGCAAAGGATTGGTAGTGTGATTTGGAGTGACGATGTGGCATGTTAAAATGCATATGATCAAGGCTTCGTTGAAAAGCAGGCCTTGTGGGATGATCAAAGCATAGCCTGTTTAGGCATAGCTTTGTGTATAGCGTGACTTCGTGAGCCTCACACACCGGCGGAGTCTAAAACGGGAGAAGGGAACGCAGGGAGAGCAGCATGTTTCTTTCTAGCTAGAAGTGGTGTTTGGGCTTTAACACGGCCCGACATTTTACTTATGTGGATGATGGAATGAGGCGCCTCGGATGATAGGTCCTATAGGACCGGGAAACGTGTGTTCAGGAATTGCCAATCCACGAAGCTGTATGTGTGGACCGGCCCTGCAGGATCCAAGGGTTAACTGCGGGGAATCCTGAGACATTAGCTAGAGTGTCTCGAATCGGTAAGGAGCTCCTCCCTAGCCTTGACTCATGATGGAAACCCAATTTCCAATACGACCTCATGCAGATTTGATTGTATTACTAGTATGGAAGCATAGTATTATGGTATCTATGTGTCCTAGGATTGATACATTATGATTGAACTGTTTTTGAAAACATATACACACTAGTAATAATATCAAATTCGTTTTTATCGTATCAAGCATTTTTGACCATTATAAGGTAAAACCCTATCCTCCGGTTTGCGTTGCATTGTGTGATGGGACTTGGGCCTTATGATGGTTTCATTTTTCTAAAAAGCATTGCGTTGTTTAACGATTTACCTTGATTTATGCACGGCAATCCATTGGAATAAAACCCGTTCCGCATTAGCGGCGTGGTCCTTGGATTTGCCTTACTACTATTAGATTAGCTAAGAATTCTCACACCAGTCCCATGACTGACCCGTTGTTTGTTTCCACCTTTGCAAACTCGGGTGCCCTCTTTTCCACACGGGCAGTCGAGTAGTTTGTCTACAGGTCTTCATCTTGAGCAGGATTCTGGATTGAAGCCTAAAGCTGTGTCCAGAGCATAGAAAATCTTCCGATGTATTTATTTTATTCCGCTGCAATGTGTTAAAATATTGTAATTTATCTTCCGCTGTAATTTTAATCGATGTACTCTGATATGTTCTGTACTCTGATGTAACATTATTGTAATGTTTATAAAAGTCTACTGTTATTGTTCTGATGTTGTTGTATTCCCAAAGTTAACGTATGCGGATTTTGAACGGTCTTGGTCGATTTAGCGATCGATTAAGGTCGGGCAAAATGCGTGTCGTTACAATTAAGTCAAATAAAGATGATTGAACAAAAAAAAACACTTTGATGCCATTCACTAGATGATATCTTCTCTTTCCATAGATGAAGACAATAACATCACTGGAGCACCTCTCACCAAAGACAACGAAACTGGGAAGTCATCAAAAATGATCCAATCTTCAGTGGAGATGGATGGGTGGAAGTTCCGAGGGATGTATGAATTTGATTGAGTTGATATGCTTTGTTTGGTATGTCTTTGAAAATTTGTAAATATTGTTTTATTCGGTTGGACTTAACTTGTATATTGGTTGGGTTGATTGGTTTGACAATTATTGAAGTATTCGAAAATATTTTTTGAACTACTTGTTTATACGCTTGTTTATTTAAAATTATAAACAAATATTGTCATAGAATTAGGAGAAGTTATTAAATCAGGGAGTATTATATAATTATAGTCCCTAGGATCATTTATGTCATAAATTTAGGGGGATTATAGATTAATATTTTTTTTTGATGACAAATGGGGAGAAATTATAAAATAGGGTATAGTTAAGATATGCATAGTTTAAGGGGGAGTTAGATGGAATTCATAGTGAAAGAGGGAGTAATCAAGGAATCAAATCAACAGGTAATATCAGGTATGAATATTTTATAAAACCAAAGTTGTCATCATCGAAAAGGGAGAGATTGTTCGAGCATGGAATTTTGATGACAACAATCTTGTTAACATTATTGATTATAAAATATATACTAACATCTTGATCCAGAATACACACACACACACACACGCATGATTTGTATTCAGGAAGTAAATACTGAAGACTGTACAATTAAGAGTTTTTAGAGATTCAAGATTTCAAAGAAGTCAAGACTCATGGGTATCAAGATTATCAGAGTAACAGAGTCTAGTTAGCATGTAAAACTCTGGTTAGCACTCTCAAAATTTTGTTTTCAAATTATCTTTTTTAAAATTGATTTCAAATCATTTCAAAGTCTTTTCAAAAATGATTTTGAATCATCTAAATGTTTTTATTTTTGATTTTAAATATATAAGTTTCTTATATAGTTTATATATATTTTAAAGTTGGACAACTATATGTTTATAATTATATTGTTTTATATCATATATATATAGTTTTTAAATTATATGTTTATATGTTTTTATACTTAAGAAAATATATTTTAAACAACTAGTTTTGATTCAGGAATTTTCAATATATATATATATATATTTAAATACTTTAAAACATAATTTAAAATTTGAAAACCTAGCATATGTCGACATACAACTTCTTACATGTCGACATACAACCATCACTTTTTTAGAATTCAAAAGGAGGTGTCTTTTCGTATGTTAAAACGTTTCAGAACCGTTGTGACCTTTGGAACACTATATAAAAGCCTCATTTTCTAAATTTTAAACAACCAATCTTCTCCTTCTTCATCCTTTCTCTTACCACCATTATTCTACTTTAAATTATTGATTCTAAACTTATACTCTGTTGATTTCAATACAAGTTATACCATTCTCTTTCTATTCTCAATCTCTATCAAATACTCTCTGTTTGAAAGTGTTATTCAAGAATTATAGGGATATTCGTAATTGTTAAGGAAAGGGTATATTCCTTGTATCCCGTAAATCAAGAAAAGGGAGCGGTGTTAACCTTGTAGCCGTGAAATCAAGGGTGTTGAATCGGTGTTAACCTTGCAGACGTGAAATCAAGGGTGTTGAATCGATGTTAACCTTGTAGCCATGATATCAAGGCGATTGTAATTGGATTCTGATATTAATAAAATTTTGCGCAATTCAGCATTGCGTGAGACTGGACGTAGGAGTAATCCGAACTAGTATAAAATCAGGTGGTGTTATTTCCTTTTTGCATTTTATTTCTGTTTATATTTGCATCTGTGATTGTTTCTGTTGTGATATTCAATTTGTGGTTCATATAGTTGTTTGAGTAATCGTTAACTGTTTATGTTTTCCATAATCTCGTTAAAACGCTATTCACCCCCCCCTTTAGTGTTAATTTTGCCTTAAGATTCGTGATTCTCATCCCTAACATTTATTTGGGGAAAGTCGAGTTTTGAAGTGAAGACAGAAGTGGGTTGCCTGTTCTGCATTGATTTCTTGGATCAGTCTTTGGCTTTCACGTGGGCTTTCGGGCTTTTATTTATTCCTTTTGAAGTTTATTTTTTCTATTTGGGCCGTTTATATCAAGGCTTTTATTTCTGGTATGGGATGGGCTCTTGTTTTCTTTGTTGATTGTATGCCCTTTATACTTGGAATTTGTACAGCTTTTATTAATGCGTTGTCAATAAAACATCGCACTCTTTTTTCCTATCTAGTATTTATACTGAGCACTAGCATAGGTTTTTAACAAAGCGGTTTACCCATTTTCAAAAAAAAAAAAAAAAAAAAAAAAAAAAAAAGAGGGAAATGACAAAATGGTTTTGGTCAAGAGGGAAATGAGCTCGGGTTAGCCCAGGAGAAAGGAGGAAGAGAGATTAGCGTGGAAATTAAGCATTAGATTAGGTTTAAGGAGTAGGAAGGAGAAAGAGAGATTATGGTAGTGATTAGGTTTAAAAGTATGATGGCTGATTTTGCGCCACTTTACCATTAAAATTGAAAATACGGAGCTACAAATAACCTATTTGACAAAATGTATAATGATATCTTGCTTAAAAAATGTCTAGTATTAAAAAAAAAAACTTTTAATTCTATCGAATTTCATCGAATTTTCAAATTTGACTAAATTTCACAAGTAGTTGAATTTTCAGTGAAAACATTCCTTTGCTATACTTAGTTAAACAAATTTCCCAATATTTGATTTCATTATTTAAACGTAAAATTTAAAATTAATAAATTTAACTTAAATTCTGATTAAACATTCATTTTGAATTGCTATATTCACGAGTTGTTACATATGATAAATACAAAATCTGATTGCTTGTATCATGGATTAAAGTGTTTATGAGGGTTGATAATTGCACATCTCTTCTTAAATCTCTATGGTGTTTTTCTTTGTCCTCTCTACAAATGTATTAACCAATTTTCTCTTGTTTGATCTGACATATAGACAATGACATGTTTCTTACTAAAAACATATGATTTTGTTCTATAAGTTTTCCTTATTCACGCCCATTGGTTTGAATTTTTAATTCAAAATTTCTTCTTTAAATATATATAAAATCTTATGTCCAAAATCATATTTTCAAATGCAAAATCAAAGTTGCATTTCTTATTTTGAAGAAGAAAATTCAAATTTACAAAATTTCGCACTTGATAGTTTCAGATTCAAAATTCAAACTAGAAGCTAATACTTTAAAATTTAAATGCAAACTCAATAATATGAAATTTTTGAAATTCTAAGTTCTAAAAATTTAAGGTTTCAGATTAAAGGATAAAATTATGTACTTCCAAACTAAAATTTTCGAATTCCATTTAGGTTTTTTTTTTTTTAAGCATTTAGAAGAAGGTTCACCAATTGAAGTTTTTATGATATTTAGAAATGAATATAGATGTTAAAAAAATAAAATAAAAAATGAAATAATATCATTTAACTAGTTTGAATGTCATTTCAAAATTCTAGTCCTACAATCGTATTTCTTCAAAATCCCTGTTTCACATTTGTGCTTGATTTTAAAAATTGTAATTTCAAATATAGATCTTAAAGTTTGAGTTTGGTGATTTAAGTTTTAGTATTACTGAAGTCATAGGCACAATAAGTTAATCGAGCACTGCACAATTTAAAAATAGCGATCCACACCCCAGTATTCTTCCTCATCTGAACGGTTCACATGGAAATATCCAACGCCCAGTTTTAGTGATCCGCGTGATCAACGCCAGCTCCATTCTTCATGTATACTAACCTCGCAGCTGCATATATACTTCAGTATCCCATCTCCATTCTTCATCACTCCCAAATCTTGAAAGTATCCCCAAATCAATAAAACCCTAATTTCTTCCTTCCTTCCTTCCAATGGCACGTACAAAGCAGACTGCTAGAAAATCAACCGGTGGAAAGGCTCCAAGGAAGCAACTAGCAACAAAAGCAGCTCGCAAGTCCGCTCCAGCCACCGGCGGCGTGAAGAAACCCCACAGATTCAGGCCAGGAACCGTTGCCCTTCGTGAGATCCGTAAGTATCAAAAAAGCACCGAACTTTTGATTCGGAAGCTTCCGTTTCAGCGCCTGGTTCGTGAAATCGCTCAAGATTTCAAAACCGACTTGCGATTTCAGAGCTCTGCAGTATCTGCTCTTCAAGAGGCTGCCGAGGCTTACCTTGTTGGGTTGTTTGAAGATACCAATTTGTGTGCAATTCATGCTAAGAGAGTTACGATCATGCCTAAGGACATTCAGCTTGCTAGGAGGATCAGAGGAGAAAGGGCTTAGAACGATTTCGATTTCAATTCTGTTTTTGAAATCCTGTTTTTAACCTAGTGCTAATGTTTCAGTTCCTCGTGCATTTGTAATTTTCTTGATATCTGCCATGATTAAAATTATGTTTTGAATGAAACCTTGTCCTATATCAGCTGTCGCAATGGTACTGTTATTTTCTGCCAATTGCAAATGGTAAGATGCCTTTTGCAAACAGTTCGTATCATTGATTGTAAAATCATTGAACTACATTTTCAGCGTGCTATCTTATTTTTACGTTTGAATGGTAGTAACATGTTAATAGTTTTGAAAACCAATGAAGGTGGAATGACGTTCCTGTATTACATGGGAGAGCATGTCCGTGTTTTGGTGTTGTTTTGATTTGCATTAAGACACGGAGATGATGGGATTGCATGGGTTTTGAGATTTGGGTGTTTCAGACATCAAAATTGGAATACTTGTTAATCTCGGCTCACTGTAAAGGTGATTAAAGAAAAAGGGGAAAGATTCCACATATATATCTGTTTATCGTTTCAATTGCGAAGCATGAATGTCCACATGCTTTCAGTCATGAGTAAATACTTCGCCTGATGTTGTTGTCCAATTCCAGGATTTGAAAGGATAACTACAGTAGCATTTGATGTTGAAGTTGTTTCACAACGATTGTTATTTGTTAGTTGTCATTATTTTAGATTCATATTCGAGATTATTTAAGTAACATCCGCTTTCATGCTAATTTGGTAAATTCATGTTTGATTATGTGTGATGCTACTGATATTACCGCACAACGGTGGGAAAAACTGACCAATGTATATGTATATATATAATTTTTAATCAAAAATATGTGTTCATAGTATTTCTACCAGGATGTGTTCGTAGTATTTCTACCATGAGTTTACAGGGGAGAAGCCACCTTGCAGCTGGGATGGACAACTGAAATTTTAACGAGATGTGAGAATGTGACCAATAGTATAAAATATGACAAAAGTAAAATGAATAACAAGTTTCTGTCCCTTCGTCCATTACATTTCATTTGGGGATTGTTAAAGGGATTCCACACTTGGTTAACGGAGGATCAATTTTATTTATTGTATAATTATTATGGGAAGGACAACATAAATTAGCCTTCCCTTAAACATATAAATTAAAATTTCAATAGAAACCCCCTATAATTCTTATTAATATAAATCATAAAACATAAACCTTAATTAATGCTTATAATTTAATATTGCATATATAAATAAAAAATGAATATAGTTAATGTAATGAAGACACAAGAAAGTTTCATGAGTGATCAGAATGCATCAAATTAGTTAATTAATTGTAATTTCATATTGGAATTTGCATGGTTAATTTAAAATAAATGCAATTTTTTTTTTTGATTTAATATGCTGTATCAAATTTGTATAATTGAGATATTTAGTAATTCACACGTTTGTTATTTGCGCTGAATTCAGTAAGTTACGATTTAACATAAATTACGAGTCAGGGTTAGTTAGGTCTTTTTAAAAAAAATAAAATAAAAATAAACTTGACTCCCTTTAATAAAAAATAAGCTAGAGTCCCCATAAAATCATCCTCCCTTTAACCAAATGTGGAGTCACTTTAACAATCCCCTTCTCATTTCATTACATAAAACCATATACATATGAAAATGCAAATCATTTATCTAGTAACAAAATTCAACTAGCAATTGAAATTTATATATAAAAAAAAAGAAACCAAAAGTAAGCATATGCATTTGATTCACTAACATTAATTGTTATAATATCACTCACATAAACTGCCAAACCAATTGCAAAGGGATTTCAAGGAGAAACATTACGAATAGATACAAGGTAATAACAATCTCTCTCTCTCCACACACACACACACACACACACACACACACACACACACACACACACACACACACACACACACACACACACACACACACACACACACACACACACACACACACACACACACACACACACACACACACACACACACACACACACACACACACACACACACACAGAGAGAGAGAGAGAGAGAGAGTTCAACTTTGGTAACAAGTTACTAGAAAGTTCAACTGTAAAACATGAAACCAAAAAACAAAATCCAGCTCAACCATCAAATCCAAATTTAACACACAAAAATATAAAAATAAAAACTCAAGCAACAACTTTCTTGAGTTTGTTAAGCTCTTGTCTGACAGCAGTTCCCTTCTTGATCTTGGCCAGCATCACCTTAAACATGTCAAAATCAGTCAGTTCAGCTCTCCTTTTTTGAACAATGAGCTTCCTTCCCCAGCTACTCTTCTCCCATCTGTTCTTCACACCAGTTTTTTCCATGGCCTCAATAAGCACTTTCTTCTTTGGGGTCCTTGGAATTTCAATTTTAAGATCCGTAAGGGACAACCTTTTGAAGTTTATTTGCCCACGTACCATGTCAGGTGCATCGATTAAAGCCCTCTTTTGATCAACGACGTCGACAATCACGAAAAGCTTGCCGTAATCTTTGCCATAATTAACAAGGGCTACTTTACCAATCTCAACGTACCGCTGAAAAGGCATTTTTATTCAAGGCTAGTGGTTGAAGGATTTGAGCGGTGGCGGCTACCTTAATAACAATCTATATCGGATAGCCAATTGTAGCAATGAGGAACCTCCTTGCATGCATTCTATAAACTTGGCTAGAAATACTTCTAAATGAAAAGGTCTTTCACCCATGACACATCCAGTATTCACAATAGATAGCCCAACATTGAACTTGGTGCTTTAGTTCAGATCAAACTTCCCCGGTAGTGTTGACAACTTTTTTAATATGACTTGTATAGTCTGCCAGAAATAGCAAACAACCTGTTAGGGCTACGTTCCTTAGATCATATCAGATGTCATTTCTGAAGCATGTTCCCAATCTAAGAACTGCTATAACATAAGTTTTGTTGAAGTATGCGATATTATGTGTTAGATTGAAGAGGATATTTCGAATATTTAGGATCTGGAGGATATTTTCAGATCTGGAGAATATTTAGGATCTGGAGGATATTTAGGATCTAGAGGAAATTTTGGGAATTTCCATATACTTCCCTATGTCTATATAAGCTACATCGGATCCAAAAGAAGGAGGTACAACAAAATCAAGAGATTAGATCAAGGTTTATTCTAATTAGGGTTTAGGCAATCCTAATCTTCTTCAATTCCTTTCTCCACAAAATCAAAATTTTCTAGTAAATTTGATCATTGTAATCAATCTCTTGTACTCTTCTATTGATATTAATAAAAGTTTCTCTCTCAAAGTGGACGTACACTGACAAGACGTCGGTGGAACCACTATAAATCCTTGTGTGATTTATTTTTGCTACTTTGTCATTAGTTTCTTGCTTGTGATTGAGATTTGGATTGTTCGTGATTGGTTGATCTTGGTTTTGTGACTAGAGTTATTGCTTTGGTTGTTTTTGCAAGTCTAACAACGATCTAGTCTTCCGCTAGCGCATCGTGGTTTAGATATCGGATTCGAGTGGTCTTGAATCGGATTAATCACAACGGTTACAATAGTTGGTATTAGAGCTGTTTTTGTGCTTGTGAAAATGCCGGAGACGGATAGTAGCTCGGTAAGTCCTTCAACCGGAAGTCCAAATAGTGTGGCGCCTTATGTACGGGGTTCGTATGCCGTATCGGGTTCTCAGTTGGTTATTGACAAGTGGAATGGTGATAATGACTTTGAGAAGTGACAATGGAAATGAAAGCAGTTCTTAGGCGGAATCGGGTGCACTAAGTAGTATTTGATACTCACTTATTGCCAAGTGATATCTCGGATGTTGAGAGAGAGGAGATGGAGGAATGGGCTTACACTACTCTTCAACTTGCCATGGGGGAGAATGTTATTTCCAAAATTAGTGGTGAGACGACTGCTAAAGGTATTTGGAACAAGTTGGAGGAGTTGTATATGAAGAAGTCACTCACAAATCGACTGATCTTGTTGTGGGCTTTCTTTACCTACAAGATGAAGGAAGGAACTTTGCTAAAGGCGCACTTAAATGTGTTTGATGATTTGCTAATGAAGATGAAAGCGGTAGATTTGAAGATTGAGGAGGAGCAAAAGGCGATGATATTGTTATGTTCATTGCCTGAGCGCTATACTGAGTTCTCAAACAGTTTGATCTATGGCCGGGATACATTGACTCTAAATGATGTCAAAACGGGTCTTCTTAGTGAGGAATTGCGAGATCAGATGAAGGAGCTGAGTGATGGTAGTAGTGGTGCTGGTAATGGTCAAGGTTTATTTGCGGAGAAAGAAAAGTCAGAGAAGAAGGGAAACCGGGGGCGTTTTAAGTCTAAGAAGCCCGATGGAAGAGGAAAATCAAAAGAAAGAAATGGCAAGTGCTTTATATGTAAGAAACCTGATCACTGGAAGAATGATTGTCCAGACAATGGGAAGAAGGAAGTAGCATCTTCATCAGTTGCGGTGGAGAGAGATGTTGGTGAGGGAGACGTAGATGTTTTGTTGGCAGTAGCATCAGATGTTTCGGGCAGCGATTGAGTGCTTGATTCGGGGGCTTCATATCACATGACGCCTAATAGGAATTGTTTTTCTTCTTATGTTGAATGGGAAGGCAAATCAATTGTTATGGGAAACAGTGCAGTTTGCAAGTCGAAGGGCATTGGATCCGTGCAAATTCGGATGTTTGACGGAGTGGTTTGTACTCTCACTAATGTGCGCTATGTTCCGGGACTACGGAAGTCACTTATCTCTTTGGAACAGTTGGATTCTTTAGGTTGTAAGATCACCATTGAGAGTGATATCTTGAGGGTTTCTAAGGGTGCGCTTGTGGTTATGAAGGATGCTAAAACTCATGGTATCTATTTTCTTCAAGGAATGACCGTGGAAGGAGAAACTTGTGTCAGTGTTGATAGTTCTCGTGGCTTAGATGCTACACGGCCGTGGCATTTGAGATTGGTTCATGTCTCGGAGAAGAGTTTAGATGTTCTGCGTCGAAGGAAGATGATTGATGGTGAGAGTTTCAGCAAGTTGGAGTTTTGCGAGGAATGTGTCATGGGGAAGCAAACTAGAGTATCATTCGGTGAAGGAAAACATGATTCAAGAGGGATTCTTGAGTATGTGCACACGGATGTTTGGGGACTAGCGCCTGTAGATTCTTTGGGAGGAGCAAGATATTATATTTTTTTCATTGATGATTTTTCTCGGAAGGTTTGGGTGTATGTAATGAAGGCCAAGTTGGAGGCATTTGCAAGATTCAAAGAATGGAAGGCTCTTGTTGAGAATGAAAGTGGAAAGACTTTGAAGGTTCTTAGGTCCGATAATGGCGGCGAATATGTTTCCGGAGAATTTCTGAATTTTTGCAAGCATCATGGTATTCAGAGGCATTTTACTACACTGGGAGATCCACAATCTAATGGAGTGGCGGAGAGAATGAACCGAACTCTACTAGAGAAAGCTCGATGCTTGAGATTGACATCGGGTTTGTCTAAGGGATTTTGGGCTGAAGCTTTGTCAACCGCGGTGCATATTATTAATCGGATTCCATGCTCGGCTATTGATAACAAAATTCCAGAGAAAGTGTGGAAGGCGAAGAGCATTGACTTGAGTCATCTTCGTGTTTTTGGCAGTCCTGTTTATGTGCATGATCCGGGGAATGATAAGCTCTCACCTAGAGCTTTCAAATGGATTTTTCTCAGTTATAAAGATGGTGTCAAAGGTTATCGTTTTTGGAATCCGGAAACGAAGAAGGCTATGGTTTCTCGTCATGTTACTTTTGATGAGTCGGCTATGTTCAAGGAGAATGAAGGCTCATCGGATGTTCCGGATTTGGTTCATGGTGAATCAAAGGAGAAGGAAGTTATTCCCACTTTCAGGCCTAGAGAGTATAGAGTAGTTGGAGGTGCTTGCGAGGTGAATGCGGCTGATGTTACATCACATAGTCCACAAGATTCCTCTAGTAGTGTTGTTGATGTGCACGCGCCTAGAGAAGATTCAGTTCAAGATGGAGCTGAAGAAAGACCGGGTGATGGCATTGCTACTCGGGTTGGTCGTCGTGCTATAAGGCCACCCGAAAGATATGGTGATTGGAACTATCTTAGCTTTTGTGAGAATTTGGACTATGCTCTTCATGTAGTCCAAGATGAGCTGATGTACCTTGATGACGTCATGAATTCGAGTGATAGCTCGAAGTGAATTTGCGCCATGGAGGAAGAGATGCAATCGTTGATAAAGAACCATACTTGGGAGTTGGTCCCACTTCCTCAAGGAAACCGTGCTATTGGGTGCAAATGGATATATAAGGTGAAGGACGATGGAAAATACAAAGCTAGGCTAGTGGCTAAGGGGTTTGCACAGAGGAAAGGAAAGGAGTATGATGAGATCTTCGCACCGGTTGTGAGACATACTTCTATCCGGATATTACTTGCATTAGTTGCTATTTACGACTTAGAGTTGGGGCAACTAGATGTGAGAACCGCCTTCTTACATGGGGACTTGGATGAAGACATCTACTGTAATGACCCGGATATTCCGTCGGTTAGATTTGAATATTTAATACAGTTTTAAATATTGGGTGGATAAATATAAATGGGATTTTTATATTAAGTTATCAATTTAATAATCAATTTCGATTTAATATCGAATATATTAAATTATCGAAATACGTCAGTTCGAGAAGTTGAAACTGAATTAGAAACAGTTCAGAAAATCAATTCAAACTCCTGTTTGAATTAGAAGAATAATGTTAATTTATTATCGAAGAATAAATTGCCTGAAATTAATTTATATTGATTTAAATAAATATCTTCTACAGACAATCGAATTGGACTTCGTGACCTATCCCAGTGTGTCCGGAATAGGGGTATTACCCTAGGAATGACCGTTGTTACGTTCAAAAAGGAGTTAGAAATCTGTGGGATAGTTTAATTAATTAAATCCTATCGGTGAATTAAATCGAAAATAAATAATTAAAATTAAGTGGGTTTCCTTTTGCCAACTAAACATAAGCGTGGCCTTCCCTTTCTCCTCAAGTTCAATAAGGGTTTAGAAATCAACCACGTTCACTCCACAGATAAATGGCTCGCTGTTCCAATTTTACCCGCACCCTCCTCCCTTTTAAAGTCACGACTACCCTCCCTCTTCTAATTCTTTCCTTTGCAAACTAAAATCAAAAGCTTCAGTAGTAAAAAGGGTAAAAGGCTAAATCGTTCATCGCAAATTCAGAACCGTGGCTTTTTCTGAAGCTCGACGCGATACTAGTGTCGCGATTTGCAGGAAGATGATGGAGCGTCATCGACATGAGTTTCTGCATCGACCTCGTACTCGTTGTTCTAGTGCGAGCTGATTTTTGTAAGTTCAAGAATCACGTCAGTCAACCTAGAGTACTGGTGAATCAAATGAAACACGTAAGATCTGGAAAGGGAAGAAGATTCGAACTCGAACCAATCGAACAAGGTCGGGGTCGGGATTCAGAGCAGTGATGCGGTGGTGGTATCGAAGGGTTTAGTTCGAGCTGAGGGATGTCGATGTCATATTGATGCTCGAGTAAGGGTCGCGGTGATTAGGAGGGAAAAGGCACAGCAGTAGTTAATGGCTACAGGAAGGATTGATTTCATCACAGTGGAGGACGTTGTGGAGTTCATATGCGAGGAGTGCATGGAAATGGGTTAACGCAGTGGAAAAGAGAATTCGATTTCCTGATATCAATCTAGGGGACATGGTGTTCGACAAAATGCCGAAGAGGAGATTAAGGTAAATTAATCAAAATATACTTTTGTTAATAAATTAGCATAATTAATGAAGTGGTTATTTAATCCCCTTTAACATGCACTGACTAATTAAAAGGGTTTGTGAAATGGTTAAGTTGTTGACTAGGAAGATCAAAAGAAAAGAAACATTTGTATATTTGTTAAACTAAATTTTTATACACTGTTGGAAAAGGAATGTTGTAATCTAGTCTAGCATTTGGAAACTGAGAAAAATATTTACTTAGGGAATCATTATAAAGTAGAGTAGTAAAATATTTAAATATAAAATCATTAAGGTAAACGACCTTATAGGATTGAAATATATAGGATAAAATATTTATTTGGTTTAAATAGTTAAATTAGATAAATAATAGCTTAATTGATAATAAAATAAATTGTCATCGGTACTAGGTGGATTCAGTTGAGACGATTCATAACTGTGACGTTACAAGTTTTAAATGGGTATTCAACAAAGGAAAAATCTCGGTGAGTAAACCTCACTCACCTGTTTGTTTAGATTATTTTTATATCGTTAAAAATAATTGTTATGCTTGTTTGAATGTTGTTTGATTGTTTTAAAATATATATTAGTTATTTAGGACTATTATATATATATATTGGGTTGATGATTGGTTGGATTCCCGCAGTTTCATTAGCGGATGCCCGCGGTTTCATTAGCGGATGATTACCCTATACGCCCCACGCTATGATTAGTGGATGACCTTCTATACCGCGATATCCTGCCTCGAAGCAGGATGGGTATTACTATGTTGACTAACATCTGTGGATGCAGGAAAAACAGGTTGGAGGAATCCAACTGGATTCCTCAAAAATATATTATCTGTTTGTTGTTTGTTTGATTTCATATATATATATTCCTATATGATGTGTTAAAATCAAGTGATTGAAAATTGGTTGACCTGATTGTTGAAAATACCCCTAGAGCTTGAATATTGATTCATAAAAATATCGGAAAGGGTATTTGATATTTAAAAAGGAAATTCTATTTTTAAAAATAGAATTTGAATTTTAAATAAAACTATAGAAGATATTAACTTGTTTTGAAGGTATATAAAACAAGTAATCGAATTTATAAACTTTGTTTATAAATGGGAGATGGGATGGGAATCGAATTTATAAACGTTGTTTATAAATGAAAATATGGGATTTGAATTGAATTTATAAACGTTGTTTATAAATGAAAAGATGGGATTTGAATCGAATTTATAAACTTTGTTTATAAATGAAAATATGGGATTTGAATTGAATTTATAAACGTTGTTTATAAATGAAAAGATGGGATTTGAATCGAATTTATAAACTTTGTTTATAAATGAAAATATTGGATTTGAATTGAATTTATAAACGTTGTTTATAAATGAAAAGATGGGATTTGAATCGAATTTATAAACTTTGTTTATAAATGAAAATATGGGATTTGAATTGAATTTATAAACGTTGTTTATAAATGAAAAGATGGGATTTGAATCGAATTTATAAACTTTGTTTATAAATGAAAATATGGGATTTGAATTGAAGTTATAAACGTTGTTTATAAATAAAGCAGAGAATTCAAATAGACTTTGAATATAGAATTCAAATAGACTTTGAATATAGAATTTGAATAACGGAATTCAAATGGACTTTAAACGATTTGAATATAGAATTCAAATGAAGTTTAAATATAGGAATGCAAATAGAATTCAAAAGAAGTTTTAAATAAAGAGAATTCAAACAGACCTTGAATATAGAATTCAAATGGAGTTTAACTATAGAATTTGAATATAGATATCCAAATGGGATTTATAATATAGAATTTGAATATAGAATTCAAATGGGATTTATATTATAGGATTTGATATAATAGAAGATAATAGATTTGGATAAATAGAAGTGGAATAGACTAAGAAGTTAATTAACAGATTTAATTAACAAATTTAGTTAAAACGATTGGTATAGTTAAAATAGATTGGACAGGTATAAATATACAGGAGACAGATTTGGAATAAAGTATAGAAGTGAAATAAATAGAATGCCCGACAAAAAGGTACGTATTTAATTTCCATATGAGATTTTATGCGCCGTATCGGCAAGCCGCTTGGCTTTTTCTTTTTCTTTTTGAGATAAGAAGGACCGGGAAAGCTATTTGAAATTTCCCGATGCTCCCGGTACAAAGGAGGTTATGGCGAATTTTTCCGGGAATTTAAGGAGATAGAATATTTTTAAGATAATTTGATAGTTAGAAATCAACATATCAAAATATATAGAAGTCAAGAAGAAAACAAACTTAGAAATAGAATAGTATAATCAAAAAGGAATTATAAGAATAAAATCTCGTAGGAATAGAAAGAGAAAATGTATATGTGTTTAAAGGTGAATAATCAGTTGTACGGTATTGATTATTCGAGTAAGTAGTCTTGTCTGTTTGACGTTAAATGTTATTCAGTCAAGGTCTGAGAGGTAATTATACCCCAACTTGGTTGATTTCATGATATACCGATAAGTAGCAAGATTCAGGCTCGAAGATCAATGTGGAATAAGAATTAGTTAAATACTGTATTTGGGTTGTCGTAACGATGTTTTACACAACATCTGTTTTAACCCAAATATGTGCAAAGCTTGGAAATAGAATAAAGATATTTTATAAAGTTTAGAAAATAAAAGAAGGCGATATATGGAAATGTTTTCCAAAGAACGTATAAGGTCAATATGGTTATTGAAAATATTTGGTTAACAAATATTGATAAGAAATAGAGAAGAGATTTAATTAATGGAATATTAATCAAAGTTTCAGTGATTGTTGGATGTTGGATGAACACTTGTTTTATTCGATAGTTAAATCATCGACTATCGAGACACTTGTTTTTATTCGATAGTTAAATCACAGACTATCGAAGTTTTGACCATCGTTGTCGATATGGAGAGACCGGTTGGATTATTATCCGAAGAACCACTCCGTATTGGCAGTAGCGTGCGAATCAGATTATATAAAGATAATCGAAGACGGAGTAGAGTGCAAGGACTTTTTTCTATTAGTAGAAATTGTGCCTTCGGTTCATCCTGTTCCTGGGTGACTTGTATGGATGAATGTCTGACAGAGTATTTCTAGACGATCACGTACATTGATTTCTCCAATCGTACCAAGAGTGGAAGCGGAGAAGGAAACTTCTTTTAGCTAACACGTAATGTACTGTTGAGGACGTCAATGAGTGATTTGATGGATTTGACGATGTGACATTCAAGTGAATATGGCGTGATGATAAAGCGTAGCTTCTAGCCTCATCAACCGGTAAATGACAGAAATCGGGCAGGCAACATGGCTATGTAGGTCGCACCTATTAGGGTGTATAATCACCTGATCTAGAGTTTCATTTACTTCTAAAAATCTATTGTCGATGCTGACCCATTCGGGAAACGGTTGCTGATCCCAATCGTTGGTGATATACATTCGATACACTCAAGCGAAATGAGTGGTCGGTCATGTGTGGCTGAGTTGCAAGATGTTCTTGTTGAACTCGGTGTATTCTCCTCTAGAGATATACCAGCGGAAGGTGGTCCCATACCTTGTCATAGTTGGAAATCCATTACCCAATACGTAATTGCGGTTTTGATTGTATATATATGTGGAACGTGAGATGCAAACGTCCCACTAGATTGTTATCTACTTGATTTAGACATTATCATAATATCAAAAGAGTTTTGATATAAAGATAAATCAAGTGTTTGGATTCTCATAAGGGAAAAACCCGTTCCGTGTTATACGGCGTGGTCTTATGAGATATCATTTAGTTTTCTGAAACTGTTTTAAACTGTTTTACTCATACCAGTCCCATGACTGACCCGGAGTTTACTTTGTTGTTTTCCCTAAACTCTTGGGTGCCTAAATTTGTACGGGCAGTCAAGTAGTCGGGAATTTACAGATATACTGGAAGAGCTTGGAGCAGGAGGCTTCAGGATCATATAGCTATAGTTATTTCTGCTGTGTTGTAAGTGATGTACTTTGATATTGATGTATATTCAAGTACAGATGTATATTTCAAGTTATGTTATATATATTATATGTTATTCGTTCCGCTGTGAGATTCGTGTTACTCTGATGTTGTGTTCTTCTTCTTCTATTCTAAGTTTCTATCTTATCTATCCTCACCCTCTAACTTCTCTCTATTAATGGTTCGAATTTCCGTGATATTTGGGGTTGAACTTGTGTTTTTGGTCAGCTCAAATTCTACCGGATTTTCGGGTCATCACATTTGGTATCAGAGCTTAGGTTGAGCGAATACCTAGGCTTGTTGGAATGTGCTCATTAGAGATAGGATCAGTAGTATCCTAGAATGAGTTGAGTGTATATATATATACGAGAGAGCGTATTTGTTATTTGATATAAAAACTGTTTTATATTGTGTTGACTAGTCTGTTGAGTGGATTATAAATTTTGGTCGAATCGTGGGACGCCACGAAGTCGATAGGAATTTATAAACACTTGAACAGAAGATTGGACACGATATTGTTTTAAATAGTTGAGTTGATTGTTAGGGTTATAATCAAATGAGATATAAAAACAGAAATAGTTATATATAACCAATGGAATTTGTATATGAAATCAAATATACAAATAAGATGAATTGAAATTGAATTCAAACCAGAATTAAGAATTTAAAATCCTTGGAGTTTGGGAAAATATTTTTCTAAATGGAGTTTGAAAGTAATATAGTATTGAACTCATTCAGTGGCTGGAAAATAATTCTGATGATGGTCGCAACATCATCAGTGTTCATTTTTGAGTTTCTAAGTGATGAATGCTGCCTTAGAAAAAGTTTTGATGGAAATTTGTTTGAAAAAAACAAGTTGTTTGAAAATTCAAATATTTTGAATTTGAGATAGATAAATATATGTGTATATTTATATAACTTCAAAGAAATTTTGAAATGAGAAATGGGAATATAGATTTCAAATAGAAGTGAAATAGGAATTGAAATATAGATTTCAAATAGAAGTAAAATAAAGGAATTTGAATATATATATAATTCAAATAGAAGTGAAATAGAATTTGAATTCAAAGAAATTCAAATGAGTTTGAATAAAGAAAATTTCAAATAGAAATTGTATAAGAAATATTGAAATGGAATTTGAATTCAATGGAATTCAAATGGATTTAAATAAAGAAAAGTCAAATGGAGATTTGAATATTAGAATCCAAATGGAGAATGGTTAAATAGAATTCAAAGAAAACAAAAGGAGTTGAAATAGAATTTAAATTCAAAGGAATTTAAATAGAAATCGAATAAAGGATTTCAAATGGACTTTGAATATAAGGAATTGAAATAGAATTGAATTAGAATTTGAATAAAGGAAAATTCAAATAGAAATTGAATAGAAGGAAATTCAAATATAGAGTTTGAATAAAGAAATTCAAATGAATTTGAATATTGTAAATATATAGGATTTGAATATTTGTAGTGAAATAGATCGGAAATATGTTGGAATGGATTTGATACATATTGAAAATATATCAGAATGAAGTTGAATTTATTATAAACGAAGTTAAACGTTTATATTTATAAATATAATTACAACGAGCTCGCTATAGCGCGGCAGTTCGTAAATTGGCGATTCGAATTCAATTTAGTATACAGAACTCAATTGAAGTCGGAATTCTTTGAAACAAGAATCGTCGGGACCGGTTGAACAATAGTTTTCTAATGAAAGAGAAAAATCTGGATTTCGTCGTATAGATTTTGAGTTATGTCAAAATCAAATTTTTAGAAAAGCAGCGCCAGAAACCATTAAAAACTACAATGGTTTATATATATAAGTAAAAAGATTTTTAAAGTAAATAAAATCCGAATGGCCATGAGAAAAATATAGACTTGAGTTATAAAATGAATGTGAACTCAAGTAAAGTAGATAAAATAATTTGGGAAACAATGATCATATTTCTGATTATTGAATAGAATTAACTAAATTGAAAAATAATTAGTTAAAGGAAAATTGAATCGAAATTGGGTTTTTGGATAAGTGGAAGAGATTGAGAATTTATATTCGAAATCGAATATATAACTCGAGTTGAAAATATAATTAGATTAGTCTATAGTTGAGTTGACATATATTTGAACAAGTTATATTCAAATAAAAAGGGTGAAATAGGCAAAACGATTAATTAGCAACTAGTTAATGGGAATTTGAATGATGGAAATTAAATTTAACTTAAGTAAGTTAAATGGATCGAAACGAATAAATTGAGTAAAATCAATGTGAATGAAATATGAATTTGGTGTGAATAAAGGAAAAACCAAAAGGGTTAAAGAGGAAATATATTTGTAACACAAATACAAGGGAAGTTATGTGCAAACAAATAGAGGAGAAATATTTGTAAAAACATTTACAAATAGAATTTGAACAGGAAATATTTGTAAAACATTTACAAATAGATTAGATGGGAATATTTATTTATAGAAGATAAATGGAACGTTATAAATGAGATATTTATTTGTTAAATAAATAGAATTAAGCAAAGGAATATTCAGAAGATGAATAGAAAATGGAAATCTGTTTTAACAGATAAATAGAAAAGATTAATGTATAAATAACAGTTTATAAATTAGATTAAATATTTATCATTCGATAGATGGAATATATAAGTCTGAACTTATATAGAGAAGAGATATTGGTTTTTAACACCGATAGTTTTAAATAGAAGGGGTGCACAACACTTGTATAAGTGAAGTAACGTTATTAAGAGAACATTTATAAAGTGAAGAACTGTTACTAAAAGTAAATCTTTATAAATGAATAAACGTTATCCAATAGGAGTTATTCGAATAAGAGAAGTCGATTAGAGTTAGAAATAATCGATTAGAGTTAGAATAAATCGATTAAAGAAAGAATTAACCAGTTAGAGTAAATCAGTTAGGGGTAATCCGTAGGGTTAATTGAATATTGGTTATTCAATTAGAATTTATCGAATATTTGTTATTCAAATTAAGAGTTAACCAGATAGATTTAATTGAACATGGTTAATCGAATTCGGATTTAATTGAATGTTAGTTATTCAATTAAAGTTGATCGAATATAGTTATTGAGATAGAGTTGGTCAAACATAGTTACTCAGGATAAGTTGCCATTTCGTACGACTGCTAGCGTAATTCGCAGGGCTGCAGATAGCCTAGGGCGGTCGGATGTTTCCTGGGGGAATAAGGCATAACCATTGTGATCGCTGCGATCTAGAGTCAAGCGAATGAAGTTAAATCAAATATTAGTTTATTCAAATAGAACTAAAGGAGTTAACGATTATAGTTAATCGAAAAAAAGGGTTGTCGATTAGTTTAATCGAAGTGAGTTATAGAATATTGGTTATTCGAAGGAGTTACCAAATATTGGTTATTCGATGGAGTTAATCGAAAAGAGTTAAATCCAATAGAGTTAATTGATAAGAGTAAATCGAATATAGTTTATTCGAAGAAAGGTTTTCGAATCTAGTTATTCGAAAGAGAGATTATCGAATATAGTTATTCGAAGGGAGGAGTTATCGAATAGGGGTTTATTCGAAAGAAAGTTACGTAAGGAAGTTTGAAATGTTGAAGTATCGACATCAATAAGTTTTGAAAGGATAAATGGGTTTGTAGCACTTTTCTACCGTAGCAATTTCGAGGACGAAATTATTTTAAGTGGGGAAGAATGTAATGACCCGGATATTCCGTCGGTTAGATTTGAATATTTAATACAGTT
The DNA here is from genome assembly GCA_030737875.1 of Allium sativum. NCBI lineage: Eukaryota > Viridiplantae > Streptophyta > Magnoliopsida > Asparagales > Amaryllidaceae > Allium > Allium sativum. The sequence goes on from CM060926.1 coordinate 859,830,058, forward strand.
TTAAATATTGGGTGGATAAATATAAATGGGATTTTTATATTAAGTTATCAATTTAATAATCAATTTCGATTTAATATCGAATATATTAAATTATCGAAATACGTCAGTTCGAGAAGTTGAAACTGAATTAGAAACAGTTCAGAAAATCAATTCAAACTCCTGTTTGAATTAGAAGAATAATGTTAATTTATTATCGAAGAATAAATTGCCTGAAATTAATTTATATTGATTTAAATAAATATCTTCTACAGACAATCGAATTGGACTTCGTGACCTATCCCAGTGTGTCCGGAATAGGGGTATTACCCTAGGAATGACCGTTGTTACGTTCAAAAAGGAGTTAGAAATCTGTGGGATAGTTTAATTAATTAAATCCTATCGGTGAATTAAATCGAAAATAAATAATTAAAATTAAGTGGGTTTCCTTTTGCCAACTAAACATAAGCGTGGCCTTCCCTTTCTCCTCAAGTTCAATAAGGGTTTAGAAATCAACCACGTTCACTCCACAGATAAATGGCTCGCTGTTCCAATTTTACCCGCACCCTCCTCCCTTTTAAAGTCACGACTACCCTCCCTCTTCTAATTCTTTCCTTTGCAAACTAAAATCAAAAGCTTCAGTAGTAAAAAGGGTAAAAGGCTAAATCGTTCATCGCAAATTCAGAACCGTGGCTTTTTCTGAAGCTCGACGCGATACTAGTGTCGCGATTTGCAGGAAGATGATGGAGCGTCATCGACATGAGTTTCTGCATCGACCTCGTACTCGTTGTTCTAGTGCGAGCTGATTTTTGTAAGTTCAAGAATCACGTCAGTCAACCTAGAGTACTGGTGAATCAAATGAAACGCGTAAGATCTGGAAAGGGAAGAAGATTCGAACTCGAACCAATCGAACAAGGTCGGGGTCGGGATTCAGAGCAGTGATGCGGTGGTGGTATCGAAGGGTTTAGTTCGAGCTGAGGGATGTCGATGTCATATTGATGCTCGAGTAAGGGTCGCGGTGATTAGGAGGGAAAAGGCACAGCAGTAGTTAATGGCTACAGGAAGGATTGATTTCATCACAGTGGAGGACGTTGTGGAGTTCATATGCGAGGAGTGCATGGAAATGGGTTAACGCAGTGGAAAAGAGAATTCGATTTCCTGATATCAATCTAGGGGACATGGTGTTCGACAAAATGCCGAAGAGGAGATTAAGGTAAATTAATCAAAATATACTTTTGTTAATAAATTAGCATAATTAATGAAGTGGTTATTTAATCCCCTTTAACATGCACTGACTAATTAAAAGGGTTTGTGAAATGGTTAAGTTGTTGACTAGGAAGATCAAAAGAAAAGAAACATTTGTATATTTGTTAAACTAAATTTTTATACACTGTTGGAAAAGGAATGTTGTAATCTAGTCTAGCATTTGGAAACTGAGAAAAATATTTACTTAGGGAATCATTATAAAGTAGAGTAGTAAAATATTTAAATATAAAATCATTAAGGTAAACGACCTTATAGGATTGAAATATATAGGATAAAATATTTATTTGGTTTAAATAGTTAAATTAGATAAATAATAGCTTAATTGATAATAAAATAAATTGTCATCGGTACTAGGTGGATTCAGTTGAGACGATTCATAACTGTGACGTTACAAGTTTTAAATGGGTATTCAACAAAGGAAAAATCTCGGTGAGTAAACCTCACTCACCTGTTTGTTTAGATTATTTTCATATCATTAAAAATAATTGTTATGCTTGTTTGAATGTTGTTTGATTGTTTTAAAATATATATTAGTTATTTAGGACTATTATATATATATATTGGGTTGATGATTGGTTGGATTCCCGCAGTTTCATTAGCGGATGCCCGCGGTTTCATTAGCGGATGATTACCCTATACGCCCCACGCTATGATTAGTGGATGACCTTCTATACCGCGATATCCTGCCTCGAAGCAGGATGGGTATTACTATGTTGACTAACATCTGTGGATGCAGGAAAAACAGGTTGGAGGAATCCAACTGGATTCCTCAAAAATATATTATCTGTTTGTTGTTTGTTTGATTTCATATATATATTCCTATATGATGTGTTAAAATCAAGTGATTGAAAATTGGTTGATCTGATTGTTGAAAATACCCCTAGAGCTTGAATATTGATTCATAAAAATATCGGAAAGGGTATTTGATATTTAAAAAGGAAATTCTATTTTTAAAAATAGAATTTGAATTTTAAATAAAACTATAGAAGATATTAACTTGTTTTGAAGGTATATAAAACAAGTAATCGAATTTATAAACTTTGTTTATAAATGGGAGATGGGATGGGAATCGAATTTATAAACGTTGTTTATAAATGAAAATATGGGATTTGAATTGAATTTATAAACGTTGTTTATAAATGAAAAGATGGGATTTGAATCGAATTTATAAACTTTGTTTATAAATGAAAATATGGGATTTGAATTGAATTTATAAACGTTGTTTATAAATGAAAAGATGGGATTTGAATCGAATTTATAAACTTTGTTTATAAATGAAAATATGGGATTTGAATTGAATTTATAAACGTTGTTTATAAATGAAAAGATGGGATTTGAATCGAATTTATAAACTTTGTTTATAAATGAAAATATGGGATTTGAATTGAATTTATAAACGTTGTTTATAAATGAAAAGATGGGATTTGAATCGAATTTATAAACTTTGTTTATAAATGAAAATATGGGATTTGAATTGAAGTTATAAACGTTGTTTATAAATAAAGCAGAGAATTCAAATAGACTTTGAATATAGAATTCAAATAGACTTTGAATATAGAATTTGAATAACAGAATTCAAATGGACTTTAAACGATTTGAATATAGAATTCAAATGAAGTTTAAATATAGGAATGCAAATAGAATTCAAAAGAAGTTTTAAATAAAGAGAATTCAAACAGACCTTGAATATAGAATTCAAATGGAGTTTAACTATAGAATTTGAATATAGATATCCAAATGGGATTTATAATATAGAATTTGAATATAGAATTCAAATGGGATTTATATTATAGGATTTGATATAATAGAAGATAATAGATTTGGATAAATAGAAGTGGAATAGACTAAGAAGTAAATTAACAGATTTAATTAACAAATTTAGTTAAAACGATTGGTATAGTTAAAATAGATTGGACAGGTATAAATATACAGGAGACAGATTTGGAATAAAGTATAGAAGTGAAATAAATAGAATGCCCGACAAAAAGGTACGTATTTAATTTCCATATGAGATTTTATGCGCCGTATCGGCAAGCCGCTTGGCTTTTTCTTTTTCTTTTTGAGATAAGAAGGACCGGGAAAGCTATTTGAAATTTCCCGATGCTCCCGGTACAAAGGAGGTTATGGCGAATTTTTCCGGGAATTTAAGGAGATAGAATATTTTTAAGATAATTTGATAGTTAGAAATCAACATATCAAAATATATAGAAGTCAAGAAGAAAACGAACTTAGAAATAGAATAGTATAATCAAAAAGGAATTATAAGAATAAAATCTCGTAGGAATAGAAAGAGAAAATGTATATGTGTTTAAAGGTGAATAATCAGTTGTACGGTATTGATTATTCGAGTAAGTAGTCTTGTCTGTTTGACGTTAAATGTTATTCAGTCAAGGTCTGAGAGGTAATTATACCCCAACTTGGTTGATTTCATGATATACCGATAAGTAGCAAGATTCAGGCTCGAAGATCAATGTGGAATAAGAATTAGTTAAATACTGTATTTGGGTTGTCGTAACGATGTTTTACACAACATCTGTTTTAACCCAAATATGTGCAAAGCTTGGAAATAGAATAAAGATATTTTATAAAGTTTAGAAAATAAAAGAAGGCGATATATGGAAATGTTTTCCAAAGAACGTATAAGGTCAATATGGTTATTGAAAATATTTGGTTAACAAATATTGATAAGAAATAGAGAAGAGATTTAATTAATGGAATATTAATCAAAGTTTCAGTGATTGTTGGATGTTGGATGAACACTTGTTTTATTCGATAGTTAAATCATCGACTATCGAGACACTTGTTTTTATTCGATAGTTAAATCACAGACTATCGAAGTTTTGACCATCGTTGTCGATATGGAGAGACCGGTTGGATTATTATCCGAAGAACCACTTCGTATTGGCAGTAGCGTGCGAATCAGATTATATAAAGATAATCGAAGACGGAGTAGAGTGCAAGGACTTTTTTCTATTAGTAGAAATTGTGCCTTCGGTTCATCCTGTTCCTGGGTGACTTGTATGGATGAATGTCTGACAGAGTATTTCTAGACGATCACGTACATTGATTTCTCCAATCGTACCAAGAGTGGAAGCGGAGAAGGAAACTTCTTTTAGCTAACACGTAATGTACTGTTGAGGACGTCAATGAGTGATTTGATGGATTTGACGATGTGACATTCAAGTGAATATGGCGTGATGATAAAGCGTAGCTTCTAGCCTCATCAACCGGTAAATGACAGAAATCGGGCAGGCAACATGGCTATGTAGGTCGCACCTATTAGGGTGTATAATCACCTGATCTAGAGTTTCATTTACTTCTAAAAATCTATTGTCGATGCTGACCCATTCGGGAAACGGTTGCTGATCCCAATCGTTGGTGATATACATTCGATACACTCAAGCGAAATGAGTGGTCGGTCATGTGTGGCTGAGTTGCAAGATGTTCTTGTTGAACTCGGTGTATTCTCCTCTAGAGATATACCAGCGGAAGGTGGTCCCATACCTTGTCATAGTTGGAAATCCATTACCCAATACGTAATTGCGGTTTTGATTGTATATATATGTGGAACGTGAGATGCAAACGTCCCACTAGATTGTTATCTACTTGATTTAGACATTATCATAATATCAAAAGAGTTTTGATATAAAGATAAATCAAGTGTTTGGATTCTCATAAGGGAAAAACCCGTTCCGTGTTATACGGCGTGGTCTTATGAGATATCATTTAGTTTTCTGAAACTGTTTTAAACTGTTTTACTCATACCAGTCCCATGACTGACCCGGAGTTTACTTTGTTGTTTTCCCTAAACTCTTGGGTGCCTAAATTTGTACGGGCAGTCAAGTAGTCGGGAATTTACAGATATACTGGAAGAGCTTGGAGCAGGAGGCTTCAGGATCATATAGCTATAGTTATTTCTGCTGTGTTGTAAGTGATGTACTTTGATATTGATGTATATTCAAGTACAGATGTATATTTCAAGTTATGTTATATATATTATATGTTATTCGTTCCGCTGTGAGATTCGTGTTACTCTGATGTTGTGTTCTTCTTCTTCTATTCTAAGTTTCTATCTTATCTATCCTCACCCTCTAACTTCTCTCTATTAATGGTTCGAATTTCCGTGATATTTGGGGTTGGACTTGTGTTTTTGGTCAGCTCAAATTCTACCGGATTTTCGGGTCATCACATCTACATGGAGCAACCAGAAGGGTTTGTTGTAGAAGGTAAGTCAGAACTAGTTTGCAAGTTGAAGAAATCACTCTATGGTTTGAAGCAATCACCTAGGCAATAGTACAAGAGATTTGATCATTTCATGCTTGAAAGTGGCTTCCATCGAAGCATGAAGGATGCTTGCGTTTACTTCAAGAGGTTAGGAAATGACTGTTGGGTGTATTTACTCTTGTATGTGGACAATATGCTCATTGCTTCTAAGGACAAGCAGAAATCAACAAGTTGAAAGAAAAATTAAAGGCGGAGTTCGAAATGAAAGATCTTGGAGAAGCAAGGAAAATCTTGGGCATGGAAATTGAAAGAGATCGAAAGTGTTTTGAGTTGAGATTGACTCAAAAGGAGTACATTAAGAAGGTGCTTTGCCGGTTTGTCATGGAGAATGCAAAGGCGTTAAATACACCTTTACCTTTGCATATAAAGCTTTTGAGTAAGGGATCACCTATCGAGGAGAAAGACAAGGCTTATATGGCAAAGGTGTCTTATGCTAGTGTGGTTGGAAGTTTGATGTATGCCATGGTGTGTACAAGACCCGATATTGCAAATGCCGTCGGGGTAGTTAGTCGGTATATGGCTAACCCGGAGCAATCGCATTGGGAAGCCGTGAAGGCTATATTGAGATACTTGAAAGGCACAACATCTCATGGTCTTGTTTTTTGTGGCAGTGATGGATTGAGTTGCAAGTTAGTTGGTTATTGTGACTCAGACTATGCCGGTGATAGGGATCGGAGGAAATCAACTTCCGGGTATGTCTTCACACTTGGTGGTACGACCATTAGTTGGAGATCGAGATTGCAAACCATAGTTACTTTATCCACTACGAAAGCGGAGTTGATAGCTGCTGTGGAATCGACAAAGGAGGCACTCTATTTGAAGCGACTATTGTGTGACTTGGGTTTCGAACATGAGAGTATCGATGTTCGATGTAATAGCCAAAGTGCTATACATTTGGTAGAGAATTTGGCATTTAGCTCACGAACGAAGCATATTGAAGTGAGAGAGTCATTTCTAGTGGCCTTGGACGAAGACAAGCAAGTATGCCTTCGGAAAGTGCACACAAAGGATAACACGGCAGACATGTTCACTAAGGCATTGCCGATTGAAAAGTTCGAGAATTGCTCGAACTTAATTTGCTTGGAGAGATGTTAGGTGTCACGTGGTGACACAGTTGAGAGAGAAACTTGGATGTAGAAGAGTATCGGTGAGAGGTTGGTGTTCTGTCTTTATGGTAAGTACTCGTTTTCACTCCCGAGTACATTGTCTTTTGGTGAGACTGGTTTAGGAGTTGGATGTTTCAACACTTCATTGACGAGTGAGGGCTATGTCTGAACTCGTTAGTGAAGTGCAATGGGCGGTGGCTATGCCGGAGTTCATTGAGGAAACATTCAAGCTTTCTTGATTGAAGATAGAAGGAAATGCATGGGTGCATTGAAGTTTGTGATGTAGATGGATATAGTATTGAGGTGGAGTGTTGAAGTATGCGATACTATGTGTTAGATTAAGGAGGATATTTCGGGATATTTCAAATATTTAGGATCTGGAGGATATTTTCAGATCTGGAGAATATTTAGGATCTGGAGGATATTTAAGATCTGGAGGATATTTCAGATCTAGAGGAAATTTTGGGAATTTCCATATACTTCCCTATGTCTATATAAGCTACATCGGATCCAAAAGGAGGAGGTACAACAAAATCAAGAGATTAGATCAAGGTTTATTCTAATTAGGGTTTAGGCAATCCTAATCTTCTTCAATTCCTTTCTCCACAAAATCAAACTTTTCAAGTAAATTTGATCATTGTAATCAATCTCTTGTACTCTTCTATTGATATTAATAAAGGTTTCTCTCTCAAAGTGGACGTACACTGACAAGACGTCGGTGGAACCACTATAAATCCTTGTGTGATTTATTTTTGCTACTTTGTCATTAGTTTCTTGCTTGTGATTGAGATTGTTCGTGATTGGTTGATCTTGGTTTTGTGACTAGAGTTATTGCTTTGGTTGTTTTTGCAAGTCTAACAACGATCTAGTCTCCCGCTAGCGCATTGTGGTTTAGATAGTTGTAGAAATGCCGGAATCAGGTTCAAATAATCCATCAACAGTTGGTCCAAGTGGTGTAGCTCGTTATTGTTAGGTGTGGCTCGCATTGAAATGGAGTGGGTGCGTGGATTGAACGGGAGAATTGTCCCACATCGCAAGATATTAAAGAAAGATTGTGGTATATATATGGTATTGATGGCATGTAACAACGGGGATTCCTTTTGTTACAACAAGTGCTTGCCAATACCACATTATATGCTCGATGGAAGACGATGGGGGATGTTCAATCGGGACACCGGCATGAGAGACTTCGATCGTTGACTCCGATAGACACGGTGAAGCGCATACGTTACGCAGAGAATGCCGAAACTCAACATGGTATCCAGAGCTCCATGGTTCGATGGGACCAGTATGTGTAGCATGACCGAAGCATGACTCCAAAAGGGGCTTGAGCATGGGATGCTCGTTAAGGTGGAGATACGATTATAAGCAGTCCACTCCCCCACTGCTTATGAGAACTCGGGGTAGCAGCCTAACCAACTGTGAAGAGGACTCAAGGTGTAACTCCAAGGTGACTTGAGCAATGCTCGCCAAGGTGGAGATTGTTAGGTGTGGCTCGCATTGGAATGGAGTGGGTGCGTGGATTGAACGGGAGAATTGACCCACATCGCAAGATATTAAGAAAGATCGTGGTATATATATGGTATTGGTGGTATGTAACAATGGGAATTCCTTTTGTTACAAAAGTGCTTGCCAATACCAAATTACATGCTCGATGAGAGGCGATGGGGGATGTTCAATCGGGACGCCGACATGAGAAACTTCGACCGTTGACTCTGAAAGACACGTTGAATCGCGTACGGTACACAGGGAATGCCGAAACTCAACAAGTTTAGCCTACATGAAGCACTGCATGTATCCATTGTTTTTCTAAGAGAACATTGAGCTTCTATTGACAGCTTGTCCACTTTGTTTAGAAGAATACTTTATGCCATTTTATTGTCATTGGTGTCAATTGGTCGATTCTTTGTCATTTCCATGATGATTTCTCGCATAATGTATCTATATCATGAGAGCCTGCATCACTGGATTTGGCTCCACATGGTTTTCCTTACATATGCGCTATAATTGTCCATGCCCTGTTCTCCATGCACTGCAAATCACCTACACTACAAATATAGCTAGCATTTATCAAATTATGACTGAAAATAGAAAAGTTAACAAGGTCATAAAAGCCATAATGATCATTAATACTAATGAAAAAAACTAACCTATATCTTACCCCAAACAAGAAATATTCAAATTATTACACCAAACCTCAATTAGTATATCCTAGTTAATGGTACATACAAACTGCAATCAAAATTCTATATAGATTGCTTTAAAGATAATGCTATGTTTCTTAAAGCATTTCAGTCCCTTTTGGATAGTTTTAAGGGATATTATTTGTTATCAAAAAACAGATGATCGATTTTCAATCTTAGTACAGTAACTTGAATGAAGATAGGGCTGTAAACGGATGCAGTCGGATACGGATAGTGCCGTATCCGAATCCGTATCCGAAAATGAAAATCCGTATCCGAATCCGTATCCGATATCCGCGGATACCAGTTAAAAATATCCGTATCCGTAATATCCGTATCCGCCTTAGCGAATACGGATATCCGAAAATATCCGAAATATCCGTATCCGAAACTTAAAACTGTACATTGGATGTGTATATCCGAAAACATCCGAAAAAATATCCGAAAATAAAACAATAAAAGTTTACAAATACATCACTCACATACAAATTTGGCTCATAAAATATATTTTTTGAAAATGTGAATACATCTAATTAAAAATTACAAGCAGGACATCAATCAAATAATTTTCTTACAACAAATATTTTAAGACATAAAGTGTTCAAAATATGAAATACACAACCCTAAGACTAAAATAAAACAAAATATAAATCATAGAAGCACATACACAATTATGTTTTAATTATAACCATACCACAAAATAAAATGAGTACATGATTTAAAATGTTGCATAATACAAAATACAACTTTCCTTTATAATTAAATAGTTGAGTTTTGATTAGCTATTTTAAGGAAATTTATATATTAATTTAATCTTAAATATAAATTAAAAATTATATAATATATATACTACATACACGTATCAGAAAATCGGACGGATATTTTTCGGATACGGATACCACTATAACCATATCCGTATCCGAAATGATTTTCGGATATCGGATATCCGTATCCGCATCTCGGATAACGGATATTTTTCGTATTTTCGGATACGGATGCGGACGGATATCGGATTTTTCGGGTAACCGTTGACAGCCCTAAATGAAGATACCTTTTTCTACAATAACTAGATAATTTTAGAAGTCAGGATTCATGCAACAAAAGATTAATTTAGACAGTAAATTTCGAATTTAAAGATGGTATAAGCAATAGGAAATACAAAAATGAATTAAATAAAAGATAAGTTTAGAATGAATTGCACCTTAATATCTTGCTTAAATAACAAAAAAGTTATGTTACTTGCCATAAAAATGTATTTTTTCCCCATCTGTTGAAACCTGTTCAATAGATTAACAAAACAGAGATAAAAATAAAGAAGCAAATTAATTAAAAGTAAACAAATAATATATTTTTTCCAAATAAAGTAAACAAACTAATTGTTCTCGGTTGTTACTAGGTCATTAAATTAAAATCGTAACTAAAATTGGGAAACCACACGAACTACAATAAATTATTATTAGTTATGCGATTTGGAACAATATTATGATTTTACCTGATTCTTTCACTGGTTAAAAAAGTAGAATAATATCATATGCTTACTTTATTTTGAGAGAATAGAAAAAGGCAGCATCTGACTCCTGAATAAAAAATAAAAATCACAGTACATAAAAAATAATATCAAGTGAATAAATAAACAGAGATGAATTCCTTGGCATAATACTTAGATGATTTATGCACTAATATACTTGGAAAGCTAAAATCATGCAGGAATCATTGTAACTAATGGTGTGTGCATTGTGAATTCATTGAAAAGAACAATTAAAAGTTACCTTTGGAAAGTTACGGTAAAAGGGACAGTCAGAACAACCATTCCTCTAGGAAACTTCTTCATAGTGTCAGTCATAGGGCTGCCTTCCATACCCTCTTGCATATTCAACTGAAATCACTGCATCTAATTTTTATTTTTATTTTGAATTGGAGGCGATTGTTTTGGTTTAATCACAACTACACTTAGTGTAGTACTATGCCTAAAAAATGTCCTCAAATATCAGGAAGAAGACAACAAGAAAAAGTTTCAATACAAAAATTTATAGATGAATTGCAATTCAAATACACACTGGAGCTGTCAAAATAATGTAGGTGCACTGCTTGTTAAAAAAATGGCTTATTGGGTTGTGATTTTGCTTCTTATAAAAATGCTACACATTATATCTTCAGAAATACCTGTAATGAACCTTAGCCATAGCTTGGATATATACCCAAAAAGGTACTCAGACAATCATGTGATGTGATAATGAAGGACATAATATTGGATTGATAGTTCAAAATTAGGAAGCAACATATTTCTAGGTTCTATTCAAATTTTTGACAAAAAACAGTATACACAGTGATCAAATGCAAATTATTTAAAGTTACTTAGTGCTTAAAATTTTGCTATCTAAATGATTTTATTTTACTATCTAATCTACTGCAAAATGTCAACACATTGAATTTACAAATAAACCATAGGCAAATTGCGAATTCTTTTGCCCCCAACGTTCAAACTCCAAACACTGGATTTTCAATGCAGAAGATAGTAAGCCATGACAACTTTTTCAAATCATATTCTTTGCTTAGCATTTGGCTGTGTATGCGGATGCTTTATTGTGTAATATTAAACATGCTAAAATCAATTTTTCTCCATTTACAATTATCCCTATAGGTTAGTTCCTCCAACTTTGAATTAATAAAGTTTCTTGGATTAATTGAAAGGAAAATACTGAACAATGACTGGTAATCCAAACAATCTAATATACCATGTATTCAACACATTAACCAAACAAGCAAACAATATAATATGGCAAGCCTGTTTGTCTATGCAGCAAAAGTAGGAAACAAGTGAATTGATGGCAAACTTATTAGGGCAAAGTTCGCTCTCTTTATTACTCATGTTTAAGGTATTAATGAAACTTACATAAACGTTAAAACGATAAAGTGACATCATCAGATGAATGCGCAATTTGAACATACTAAGGGTGACCCAAATAATGAAATAATGCAATAAAAGGAGTCGAACTCAATAGCAGAACGATGCATAAATTAAACTAGAATTTAAACAAATTTTTCAATGTTTTCCACTAATAAATTAAACAATAAGCATAGTAGTCATATATTGAAAGATGTTTTTCCTAAATTGATTTACCCATAAATGCATGCAATGAAGAAATCTTTAAAGTTTGGATCAAAATTTCTGAATGTTTTTCCTAGATTGATTTACTCATAAATGCATGCAATGAAGAAACCTTTAAAATTTGGATCAAAATTTCTGAATGTTTTTCTATTTATTAAAAGACAAATATGGAAAAGTATACGGATGAAGCATGATAATAATCTTCATAAATATTTCAATATTTCCCCTATTTTGATAATATCATCGTTTGTTATATCTTAAATCGATAGCAATTTAATTCATAATTTAAAATATCTTTTTAATTTGTTAATAAGTACAATTCATTACCCAAGAAACAATTTTTTTTAAGGCTAATCTCTATTAGATGAGACCGACAAAATTAATCATAGTAAATTTAGAAAACTTGATTTTGTTTACAGGAGAATTATTTAGAAACTAAAGAGTTTTTTTTTTTGGATTGTTAAAGGGACTCCATATTTGATTAAGGGGGGATAATTTTAAGGGGACTCCATCTTAAAAAATCTTTAGTTAAGAGTGGGAGGGGTCTGGTTATTTAAAAAAGAAGAAGGAAAAAGAGACCTAAATACCTCTGGCTCGTCACTTTGTTAAACCCTAACTTATAAATTCAGTGCAAGAAACAAACATGTGAATTACTAAACATCTCAATTAAACAAATTCGATACAACATATTAGATCAAAATTTTTGTTTATGCGTTTATTTAAAATTAACCATACCAATTCCAATATGAAATTACAATTAACTATGTCCATTTTTTATTTTTTATGTGCAACATTAAATTGTAAGTATTTATTAAGGCTTAGGTTTTTATGGTTTATATTAATGAGGATTATATGGGGTTAATATCGGAATTTTAATTTATATGCTTAAGGGAGGTTAATTTATTTTGTCCTCCCCATAACTATTATACAATAAATAAAAGGCAAATTCTATTTAACCCAAAAATTTAGTTAGCAGCCCCCCAAATCATGGAATAGTTGGTAAATTCCCAAATTTAGTTAGTAGCCTCCCGTTTTAAAAAAAAAAAACCAAAAATACCCTTCCACGTAGGGAGACTACGTGGTTTTTCGGTGTATTTCGTAGTTGTCCTACGTGGTTCGTCAAAATACCACGTAGATGATCTCCGTGGTTTATTCATGGACCACGTAAGATTACTAGGAGGTACACCGAGAAACCACATAGTATAACTACGAGGTGTTCAAAAAGCTGGAAAAAAATATAACAGAAAAATGGTATTTTGGTCATCATATTTTTTTGATGGGGGCTACTAACTAAATCTGTGGGTTGAAATAGAATTTGCCAGAATAAAAATTGGTCCTCCCCTTAACAAAACGTGGAGTCCCTTTAACAATTGTTTTTTTTATTTATAAAAAATAAATAAACACAGCCTCAAAGCTTATGAACAGGAATAAAAACTCAAATCAGTTAAAAGAAAACCCAAATCTACAAATGAATAATTAAGACTGAAAAAATACAGATAAAACTTAAAGACCAAAGATGTGAAATTAGACACAGTTTGAGACGGAAATGAGAAAGAAAAAAAAACTGATTGGCTCCGAGGCAATCAACGGGAGGCGGCGTTTGATCTAAGGGTGGTGGAAAGTGTTGTTCGTTCTGGGCGGTGTTCGATCCGAGGGAGTCTTTACACGATATTCGATCAAAGGAAGGTAAGGAGGCGACAAAACGGCGTCAAATCTGAGATGGATACCAGAGATTTGGGGTTTATTTTAGGGAAAGTAAACAGGGCTACTAATAAAGGAAAAGAATTTAGATATGGAGGACGATTCGAGATGAGAAAGATCGCCGAAGAAAATTTCGTTGGGAGGACCAATTTGAGAGGAGAAACAGGCGGAAGGAAAGATTGCGAAGAAACATAAGCCGTGTGTTTTTGGTTTCAGACAATTCCCTCCCTAACCGTCCGTTTGATAAACAATGTGAGAAAGAAACATAAATCGTGTGTTTTTGGCTTCAGACAAATTCCTCCCACAGTAGTAGGCAAACCTCCATAATGATCAGTTTGATAAACAATGTGAGGGCGTAACATTCTCAAGACAAAAAAGGGTGTGCGGAAGCAGAGTATTATAGCGGGGTATTTTAGTTAGCGAAGAATGCGATTACGGCTTTAAGCGGACTATTTTAATTTGCGGTTTTTAATTTAATCGATTTATGATTAATAAATTTATTATTTGTTTTTAATAAATAATATGTATCAATAATTTAAAATAATAATAAATAAATTGAAAATTTATAAATTACTCCGATTCAGTTCAAACCAACTACAATACGTAGAGCACTTCGATACGATTGTAAGCCAAAAACCGCATCTTAAATGGATCTCATTTGCACAAGTTATTAGTTTTGGAAATCTATAAAAATCAAAATTTATTAATTGACTTGATTAATGATCTATAATCACATAAAACCCTTCAAAATTGGGCTATCGTGCGTCGGCGTATCGACATCCAACAACCCAATTTTGACCATTGGGACAACGAGCCATCTGGCTCCCGAACGCACCCTAAATCAAATAAGCATTTGTTTTTCATGATGACCAAATTATTCAAAACCTGAACTTCCTTTCCTCATCGGTTCAGATTAAATCAGATGCATACATGTTTACTTTATTTACCCGTTAAAGTCATTGTGCCTTAGGTCCCATGGGACCTTATTCTATCTCTCTCTCTTTGAAGCAAACCCATATTTCAACCTCTTATTCATTATTTTTCGGTCTTTATGATCTCGATTAATGAAATAATAAAGTTTCATGCTTAACACGACGACATTTGTTTGATTATTCAGTCATTCTTAGTATAATGCAACAAGTCAATGAAATTCCAATATTAGAGTGGGTCCTAACAATGTGACAACTCCATTGGTACATGCATTGTCTCACCAACTGCGGTATAATTGAAGCAGATGACTTGCACAACGATGGAAAAGAAAAGAGTAGTTCCATAGTTTTCTTTTTTATCTTTACACATGTTTGTTGTTTGTAGTTTTTTTTTTAATTATGAATAACATCATTTTATGTTGAATTGTGTTTAATCTCTTTAGCAAGTTTTAATTTGGGATCCAAGTTAACTTTTATTTTTACTAATTTATAACGTTAATATGATTTGTTATAACACGCATCACACGTCTGTTGGTATAGAAGGGGCATGCATTTACACAAATGTTACATTACTTTTTATAAATACACACACAACATTCAGACTTATGACCATGTATGTGTGTGAATAATCAAGCACATACATAAATATAACATTCGGTTTTATAAATGGAATAAATTATATTCTTTTAAATGGATAGTTACAAGAATATCGAACTTAACGAATAAGATCATTTTTACGTTATTATGTATAAATTATAATTATATTAAATCACATTTGATATTTTACGAGATTATTTTTGAAGGCTAAAAGGTTGCATTTATATTTAATTTTTTCATGAATAGAATTACATTTGATGTGATAGTTTGGCTAAGACTTATATTAAATTTCAAAATATACAAAACACTAATTCAAAAAACAGTACATAAATTTGGTCCTTTTTTTGAAATAATATAAAAACATATGAAACAATGTAGAATACATCTTTTTTTTTTTGGCCAAAACCGACTGGCTTTTATAATGAACTGTAACACTTATTATTATAAGAAATAATAATTACAATAAGTACATGAGATTGGCAGATCGTCAGTCTACTAATATCGATATCTAAGGTGGACCGTCCACCATAACTATTCTAGTTTAAAGTACATGGGCTAGGCCTAATCCTACACTATTAATAAATTTCTCCATGTAGGAAGAACAGACTACAATTACTTTCTGACCTGTTTATATTACAAGCACAACACTAGTGCAATTAACATTATACAAGTTTCATACTGACTTTGACATATGCCAAGAGGTGTAAACAATTGACATAGAGCCAAACTGGACAAGATAACAAAACACCGCATGCAAGGAGCAAGCAACACATACCACCAAGGCAAGAAGCAAGCAACATACATGTAACTCCCCGTAAAAACATATCTAAATAGACCTATGATAATTTAATCTAAAAATAAATAATAATAAGTAATAAAAGTCAGTAATAAAATAATAATATATTAATGGGTTGAAAAATAGAATTTGAAAAATTAGGAATTTGTCCACAAAAATATCATAGTTATACTCGTGGCGAGATTATGATCTGTGTTCATATATAATATATCGAAAACGGAGTTCGTATGAAGAATTCACATTTAAAAATGTTATGCGTAAATATATGTACACAAATGTTTGAAATTCAAATTGAAAATATAAATATATGGAATAGAATTAATTGTTGATTAGAATATTCCATTTTGTGTATATATATACATATAAGAGGGGACAAGAATACTGATTAAATGGAAATGATTTAATAAAACAAGTAACGTTTAATAGTAAAATCTTTTCAGCAATCAACGCAGACCACTGGCCGTTTTGGAGACCAAGAGGTCGACCGCTTCCCTAGAAGGGATATCTACTGTAACACCCCGAATTTCCTGTTGACATTAAATTAACAAATTAAAGTATACTTAATTCAAAATGAAAGAATTAAGGGAAAAGGGTTACGCCATTGCGCTCGTCTCAGAATTCCGCTTGAGATAGATTCCGAGTTTACGTAAATCGGACTCCGTATGAAGGAGTTATGACCTTCCGAAGTTTCAGAATTCAATTTGAAATTCAAACAGTTCAAAATTCAGTTCGAAATTCGAAAAACAGACCCAAACTGGGCTGGGCGGGAATTTTCCCGCCCAGGACCCAGGTCGACCAGGGGGTCGACCTGAGTAACCAGGTCGACCATGTGGTTGACCTGGGGGTCGACCAGGGGGTCGACCTGGTCAGGTCTTGGCTGGCCTGGTCGGGTTCTGAGCGATTTTCTGAGTTCTGATGTCTCACTAGGGCTGATTTATCACTTTCTGATTGTCTCCTCTTGGTGTGTATAGTCTGGATTCACTCTATGATCATCTGACGACTCAAATCAATCTGAAATTCTATAAATACAACCCAACACTCAACCTAAATTCACACAAATAAAATAGAGCTAGAGCCGTCATGTTGCCGGGAGGAAACTAAGAGTAGCCGTCAGTTGGAGAAAGCTTAGAGACCGGCAAAACTAAAGTAAAAACAAGATTCAAACAACGTTTATCTACCCAAAGGAAAGCATTGCAAATTCAGAACTCAGAAATCAGAAAACAAGACCGTCGTTTTTTGTAAGTATAGTGATTTTTCCGATGAGAATAAAATTAAGACTTGATTCGATGTAAAATGGAAATGGAATTATGCTATTGTATAACGACGATGCTAATTCATATCTGTGTATTGCAATGGTTGTATTGTGAATGGTATTGGGATGTTTGTGGTATAATTGACTTGATGTTGGTCCTATTGTACATTTAGAATGAAAGCAACATCACATACAAGTATATGGTTAATTTTAGAATTTATACCTATATGTTTATATGTTTAACATAGGTTGTATACATTTTTCTAAGTCTAAGTTAAGACTTATATACACATGTTCTATGTTAAGACCATTATGCCTACATGATTAAATCCCATGTGAATGTTCTTATGTTCTTTGCAAGTTTGTAATTGGGTCCATGCCTAGTACCATTCAGTTTCACATGATTATTGCAAGTTTCATGTTATAATAGGATACATGATTTGATCTAGTTCACGCTTTTGGGTCAATGTCAAAAAAATAGACATTTTTATGGACATGAAATAACTTTGTCACATGCTAGTTTGTGTTTGAAGTTATGCCTAGATAAAAATATGCTTAGGCTTATGTTTTATGCAAGTCTAAATTATGCCATTTCATGTGACACCTATTTAATTAGATTCTTATTTGAATGCAAGTTCACATGACAAGTTGAAACCCATGATTTACGTTAATTAGATCGCAAAGTTGCAAGTCCATATGTCATACACCCTTTATGTTATTTAGGATATTTCATGTTCTTGGCTTTCCCTTCTATGTTTATAAGTTGGGCTGAAATATCTAGCCCAACATTCATTATAATCTTGCGAACATACAAATGGGGGAAATATCGTTGGGGTTAAAACATGAAAAATATATGAAATTGGCATGTTTGTCACATGCCAAAAATTGGTGGCACTTAAATGGTATAAATTCTTATACCAAAAATGATGAACTTGGAAAGTGGGCCATAACATTTAATTGTTAACAAATTTGCATATAAGAATAAAAGAACAAATATGTAAATTTAGAGAATACGAATATGCTTAACCCGAGGTTGGATTGAGTTGTGATGTAAACCTGCCCGGACCCGCCCGGCTGTCCAGTAATCACAACAATATCTATCCAGTGTGGGCGGTTAAGCATTGAGCCCAATAAGGACCCGAGGTTAGACTGAGTTACGGTGTAAACCTGCCCGGAACCAACCGGCACATCTAGTAACCGAAACAATACCTGTCTAATGTGAGTGGTCGGTGCTTTAACTAATTAAGGCTAAGGACAGACAAGTCAGGATGGTAGGGTTAAGTTAACTAAAACACTTAACCAATTCAACATGTTAATTAAAATGATGGGTGGGGTTAGGTTAATACAGACACTTAACCACTTAACATGTTTGATTAGAAAACCCTAGTAACGGGGGACCCATTTCAGCAGTAACCCAATTAGGTATCATGGTACCTTGAAACTAGGGAGGGTGGGGCACGATTACTGGGCTGATTGTAAGCGGTCAAAAGCGACGGCGGTTGGTGCAGCAGTGTGGGTTCTAACGGAGTGCGGGCGTGCACACACTTCGGAGCAGACAAACAGGGTACTGGGCACCAGTAGTATACACTATGCATTCTAGAATTGTGTTGGGCCGCCACCATGGGACTTGATACACCCCATGGTGGGACCAGCATAGGTATCTACAATCATTGGGGGCCGTATGACACATATGATTTTGCGAGTAGGAGCCGATCTTTAGAAAGGGGATCACTTTACTCCGATCATGGGGCGCCAATCGAAACAAATACAAGTAGGTGCAGAGATATAGTGTAGGGGTGCGATAGTATATTCGGTTCAAAACTGCTTTATCTTAGTTTATGATACTTTCCTGTTTCCAGTTTATACCTATCATGCCCTTTTTCTTATTCTCATACTGAAGAGTCATTAGACTTACCAGGCTTTATGTCTGACTCTATTTTTCTTTCGTCTTCTTTTCTTCCGTTTCCCCCCAGGTCCACAGGGAGGAAAGAACCCAGCTTAGTCAGACTCTTTGCAAGCTTCAAGATAGTAGATGTATGGTTTGGACTCTCTCTCCTTGGCTATGGCTTTTGGACACATTCTATGGGGATTTATGCCGTTTTAATTATGTTTTATGCTTCTTTATTTAATAATCAAGACAAAAATGAGGATGTAATGTTTTGGAAGTTATTATGAGACAATCATGGAAATGTTTTATATGAACACGTATTTATGAAATGAAAGTCTGTTTGTTTTCCGTTGCTTATATACATATGTGTTTATATCTGTCTTGTGTTTTATCTGTGACTTTTACTTATAAACCTCCACCGAAGTTAAGGCATTCCCTTTGTGAGTGACCTTAATGGAGGTGGGGTGTTTCATCTACCACTGGTCGACCGCCCTCCTAGGATGGATGTCGATCGCTTGGGGGCGGCCAGTGCCCAATTTGGCTTGGTTTTGATTGGATTTTTAGTGTTTGTTTATAGGTTAACAATCGGGATTTAATCTAAATAATCCTACGGCTATTATTCAGTCACAGTCTCGCACATCTATAAACAACACCCTAAATCTAGTCTTCTCCTCCTTCCTTGCCTTCACTTTGCAATTAATTCTAGAGAAAATATATTTTAGGTTTTATTCTTCCTCTCTTAAATCTATTTTTCTTTTCTATTCCCTTTTCTTATAGGATTTGAGTAGGATTTGAATCTGGAATCATAAATTTTTTATATATGAGAACTCTAACTGTTTAATTCTTATATATATATATATACACACACATAAGGGATTGGAGTTCGCATTCTTGTTCGTTCTTGAAGGTTTTCGGATCTAATAGGCAAACATAATCAAATTTGTGACATTTCCATACAGTTAAATCACCGTGGGTGGAAATAATACTTGTTTAAGCTAAATTCTACATTTTTTAGATTTCATATTGATTTGTATGCCTAAGGAGGTTTGTTTTCAGGATAATATCGTATTACAAACCCCCGAATCTACTATTTTTATTTATCGCAAAGTTGTCAATCAATAATAATTGGGTTTGTGAATTATTTGTGTTCCCTTTGAGGAATAATTTGGTGATTTTAATTTTGTTTAATTGAATTTGCCTCTCTTTTTAAAAAAGTTTTTGTGATGTAAAAAGATTAATATTTGGTTTGGTTTCATTACTTGGATAGGTTTAGATTCCCATTCGAAATTGGAGGTTTTAAGCGTATTCAGATTTGAAATAATCAAATGTTAATGTTTTTACGTACAACATAAAAAAGGATGAATTCGATTCAAAGAGAGATTTATGTATATATATATATATATGCATGTATATGTTGAATATGTATGTATGTATTTCGCACCTTGTTTCTCTTACATTATCTAAATTATTCGAACAAGCCTGGGATACAAGTTTGAATAGTTATGTGTTATTTTCCCATTGGTGCTTGTTATTAATTATGCCATGAATTGAGTAGTTTAATATGGGAATTAGGCTTGTATGCCTTTTTTGTGAACATGACTAACAATTTACACCATTAAAATGTTTCTTAATTCGAACGGAAGTTAGTGTTTATAGCATGTATTAAATTATATATTTATATGGCGTAATCAATGTAATCAAACGTAATAAATACATTAGAATAAGGTTAGAAATTTGAAACGTTCCCATATGAGTTATTGATTTTTGTGTGTGTGTGTGTGCATAAATGACTTATTTATATATTAAACGATGACACATAGACATGAGGTTAGTCATCATTTGTGGTAGAAGTCTGCCTGGAACCAACCGACAAATCCAGTAACCACAAGTGAGCTTGGCTAATGTGAATGGTCTAGGTGCCATGAGCCATTAAACTTGGTACACTATGACACGAGATTATTCCCATTTGTAGTAGAAGTCTTCCCGGAGCCGCCCGACATATCCATCATCTACAGGTAGTCGGTTCAATGTGAGAGGTATAGTGTATATATATACCGATTATGTGTGTAAATAAGCAGGCTTATTACCACCTTAGGAACGTCTTAAGTGGCTGACTTTCTTCTTATGTAATTTGGGTCTTAAGTGGTTAGAACTGGAATCATTCTGAAGGTTTGTTCCTTGGATTTAGACCAAAGTCATGGGACCCTCCCTTATTAGATTTGTAGTGGTTTATGGGTCCTTCTTCTTTGAAAAATGGTTTAGTCATGGCAATAACGGAGTAGGGTTGTTTACCGGAATATCAACATCCTTCAGGAGCTTTGTGAGGGCCAACCCAGGGACAAGTTTTGTATACATGGGACATAACATGCAATTTAATTAACCAACCGTCTAAGGGAAGTCTTAAGCGATATAAATCTACTGCCGTAATATCAGCTAAGTAGTAACACAAAGCGTCCGCCAGAGGGGACTTAAATGGGTATATGCGGGACTACCCTAAACCGGTATTAAGCAGCGAGGTACTTCTACTCTTATAACTTGTGAGAATATATATCTAATTAAGACGCTGATGTGTTAGGATGGGGTATTAAGTGGTTAGGGTCCGCCTGAGGGTCATAAGAGATCATAAGAATCCACTCTTAATAAATATGATAGAATGGGCCTTAACTGACCGAGAATGTCAACCTCCACTACCAATTATTTAAGTATTAGAGGCACTAATCAGGGGCTAAATAATACTCTCGCCCGTAATAATGAACAATAGGGGCACGCTTCGTTTCAGCTTCTATTAAATATTTTAAACGGCAAATATATCTGCCTCCTGTGCCCAATTCAAGCGGAAATAAATTTAGTCCCTATTATTTCGTACCAGGGCATAGATATCGGTCCCCAAATCTAAAAAACATACCTCCCATGGCGGCAAAATTTTCACGGTGATTTTTGCTTAATTTGTTCCCTCGTTTTTTCTAATTCGTTCCCACGCTTTTTCTAATTCCTTCCCACGCTTTTTCCTTTTTACCATATAACCACAAATTTCGTTTTTTTCCCTTCAGGTTGATGATACGCTCTCTCCTTCAATCCAAAATTGTTGCAAGCTTCTTCCTCTTATTTAATCGGTTAATCGATTGGCACAGCTATGTAATTTATTTGGTATACTAATTTTTTCCACTGTGTTGATTAACAAAGCCCTAACTGCTTTTGACGTAAATTATAATGACCGACACTGCAAAATGGGTTTTTCTGTTTGGATTTGAATTATAGGCTATGCATTAGTTCCCGACCACTTTATGTACTTTAAACTGTGTTTTTAGTTGTTTAAACCTAGTAGTTTAATGCTTGAATAATGGTGATTCCGATTCATACAGATAATACATATTTGCTTCTTCTTACATTAGTTGTTAATGTCTGAATTCACTTGTTATTTTTTGTTTTTTTTCTTATAATATTTGTGAACTTATTTTGAACATGTGTTGTATGTTTAAATGTTAATTATGTTACAACTTTTTATAGCTTGCAAGTTGTTTGCAAATGGATTTTACATCTGCACATAAGTTGTATGCATAAATGCTAAGCAACATACTATCGTAATTTTTAATTTAGCAATTCAATTTAGCAATTTAGTAATTTCAATCTTGGGAAGGCCAAATAAATCAAAGAATTCAACTGTTACATATCTTCTGTTATTGTTTTTTCCCCTCACATGTTTGATCTTTGTTACACTTTTTATATGCACTATATTTATATCTATATAACTTTGCACAAGGGAAGAGCTTTTTATGTACTGGCTTATGGTAGATGCTATTGAAAATAATGGAATTAAATTAATTAAGAATCTCCAGCATTGTGATATCTACTGTTGCAAAATTTATTTCAAATTAGATCCACAAACTTTTTGGATGATGAAAAAAATAAGGGCAAGACAACGTCATAATGAAGGTCGGTTTCCAGATCATTGTTGACATTTAATGTTATTTTCAATAGAGCGTAATATTATTTGCTATACCGATGCATTAAATAAGTTATAGCCTGAGGCGTTTTGATTAGTATGCCATAACATGATTCAATTAGGATTGTCAAGAAGTAACAAAGTTGAGCCTGTATTGTTTCTTTTAATTCTAACTTATTGTTCTTTCTTTACCTGCATGCATGACCAACTTGAATCTTGTGGTGCAATAGTTATCTTTTCTCATGGTTTTGTTTGGTGTGATGTCTTATTTGATTTTTTAGTTATAAAGCCCGTTATGTTTAATAAGAGGATATGACAAAATTTATGGCACACACAAGTGAATTATATCTCTATATGTAGATCACTTGTCATGAATTGCATTGTGTTACTTTATATAGTACAACACCAGTTGTAACTCTTAATATATTAAAATCTGCACCTGTGCTGGAACTAGTAATCCATGTTTCATCATATGAATGGAAAATTGACGCATGTCTTACAAATAGCAAAGTTCGCTCTTGTGGTTAGTGGTGACACTTTGCAAGCAATATAGATGTTTTGGAAAATAACGACTTATTTTGGGTTTTTCCATTGATACATGCTAAATCCCCAAAGGCACACGTTAACCCATTCTAAGTTTTTTTTACTGATATTTACAATTACTACAAACATCCCTTCTATTTTATATTGTGATACTTATCTCTGTATTTTTTAACTAGAGCTTCTCAGAAAATAAATCTGAACAATTACCGTTAAGGCATGTGTCATATTAATAGAACCCATTTCTTTTCAAAATTAGAATTGATTTGTCTTATTTTTCATACCAGTTTATTTCTTGTACTTTTCAACTTTGAATCAATCACCATGATTCTATTTTCAATTTAATCTGAAATTCACGTATTTGAATGGCAGAGCGACTTGAAAATCAAAGCATCTCCTTTTTAGTAATTGAATATCTAAATTCAATCAAAAATCAATTTACCAGATGTTCATAGTGGTTGGAACCATGATGTCAAATGTTGCGCTGGTATAGGAGCTTAAAAATATAGCGAATGTAGAATTTAAGGGGACATTGGTTTTAGCTTATATGTACTCAAATGAAATATGGCAACTTCATTTTGTTGTTTGTTGTTTACTCTGTATTATTTGTAGTTATTGATAACTACACAAGCAATGATTGTCACCTGAATCTTTTCCATGTTTAAAACCAGTCTACATATTTGACTTTGTCATCGTTCAATACTTCATGATATTGTTAACTTGAACATTATGTCAATAGTAAATTGTCATGAGATAGTTAGAAGTTTAGCATCAAGTTGAAAAAATGTTAACTATTAAGATTTTTGAAAAAAAAAAATATATATCTGAAGCACCATGTCGGGTTGTCTTTCCTTCTGCTGTAAGTTGCCTGTAAATTTTGACTATTCCACTTAAATGGTTTTACCTGTACCAACTACCCTTGTATTTGCAATATTTCTCAAAAAGATGCTTCGTGATTCCAATATAGTTATTGAATATCTTATTCATCCATTTGTAAATAAATATTTTTTTTCCTTGCTTTGGAGCAAAGAAATATAATCAAGTTGTTGATTTGTATACTCAAGCTATTGAGTAAAATGGGCTTAATGCTATTTACCAGGCAAATCGCGTATTTTGCACACATTAAGCTTGAAGAATATGGTAGAGTCGTGCAAGATGCTACTAAGGATATTGAAATTGATCCAAAGTATTTAACGGGTTACTATTGGGGTGCAACATCATATTTAGGTACGGAAAAGTCCGAAGAAACTCTAAAAGATTTACAGCAGGCATGTTCAACTAAGCCATTACTAACTAACATGATTAATCTTTTTAATCAGTTAGTTAATTCTATACGAGTAGTCGTGTTTTCTCCTAAGATTGGAATATTTTGTGTTACTTATTTTTATTTATGTCAAACCATAGCAGGTCTTCTTTCAAAAAAAAAAAAGGTATATATCACATTTTTTTCCCTACAAATATTATTGATAAGATTACGTAATTTGGTGATGAAGCTCAGAATTCAACCAAACAAAAACAAAGAAAAAGGCAGTTTACATTAGCAATCAGTTTTTGGTGCAATACGTACTATAAATTTATCCCGCCACCATTCTTTTCCGATATCATTATTTACGTTGTTTGCCCTCATGATTTCATGACTTGTACAAAAAGGGAATGTGACTGAATAATATTAAAACTACTATAAATGAATTTCAAATTGTGGAGAATTTTTTTATTTCATGATTTACGTAGTTTTCAAGCTTAAGAGGACTTTACTATATATTTGCATCTAAAGCAAGCACCATGGTAAAAATTTATGCAGGTACCTAAAATATTTATTTCCAACATTGTATATTTATTTTTCAACATTGTATATTTATTTTTTAAATGAACATGCTATGCATATTTATTTTTCAACATTCTTTTTTGTTGTTGTACCACAATATGGTTTTTATCATTTTTCTTCTTTTATATTCTGGTGTTGAGAAGAAATACATGCAAAACATTACATGAACACCGACGCGCACCTACATGGTATGTAGGTGATTTTTCATGCAAATATTTTGACTAAATAGGTTTGCCTCTCCAATATAATTGTGGCAAACATGATTTTGTTTTGAATTTTGTAATTTGAATAGCATTTTTGAAGTATTAATTTGTTAGATTTGTATTTTGAATTGATTTGATGAACATGATTGTGTTTTCGTTTATAATTGCTTAGAAGAGTAACTCAGATTCAGATTCCAGTCAGGAGAATCATTTGAGTTCAGATGATGGCATATGCGAAAATAGTGACCATGGAAATAATGGTACATTGTATGTTTTTATTATTTCAAGTTTGTAGAACAGAGTAAACATATAGGCACATTATCTAATACTTGTTTAAAAAATACATGAAAATATTCTTCTTGAGTTACTACCAATTGTTATTTTTAGGATCATCAAAAAGAAATGGACGTGGCTATAACAAACCCAATTGGGGAAAGTCGGGCAAAGAGAAGATAGAATTCACGAAAGATGGTTTGTGCGTTGTTCCAAAGGATGCTAGGTTAATCAAATATCTAGGTTGCTTGGCAAGAAATTACAATTTGTTTCCTTTTTCACCTATGGATTGGCGATCATATGATGAAGCAAAAATGGATAAAATTTGGAAAATCATATCGGTATGTTAAGTTGGGTTTTGTAATCTATAAAGCACCATTATAACTATAATTTTTAATCAGTTTACATTTCAATTCCTTACTTATAAGTTTGTACATTCTTTTTTCCATTATAGGATACGATCGATTGGCGCGCCGAAGATATTCCCTATTTCCCTGCAATCCGCTATACATTGCTAAAAAGACTGTCCAAAAGGATAAGAAATAATAAAGCCGAGTTAAAAAGAAAATATTATACTCCATATGTAGGCTCTCCATCGCGTTTTGTTTGTGGAGACGATCGAGTGGATGACGAATAATGGAGGAACGTGGTCAACTATTGGGACAATGATCCTAAAAATAAAGTAAGTCCTCTTGTGTTTGATATCCTTTATAATCTTAGGTATTTCGCTGTTTTTCTTCGGGTTCGCTTTAAGTTATCAATTAAAGTTTTTCTATGGGTTCGCTTTAAGTTATCAATTTTTTTTCTTGATAGATTAAAGTTGAAAGAAATATTGTGAATCGTAAGAAATTGAAGACGAGTCACACGGGTGGCTCGATGACCTTTGCAAGGCATGTAGAAAATTTTGTAAGTTGACATACTTCTATTTTTTTCCGATGAGTTTGGTATCCCAATAAATGTATATTTTCGATGAGTGCAAAACAAGCAATATTGGTTATTTTATTTGTTGTGAGCAAGTCATTACCATTAGAAGTTGTTAAGAAGTAAAAAAATATAAAAATTAGAAATATGGAAGGAAGGAGGAAAGAAGGGAAAAATAGTTAACAAATATTGATATTCCTGTCAACTTTGGCTAATATTATAGCATGTTCAAGTATGTGATTTAAATTTGACAGTTATATTTTATACAAAACATTGGGAAACCATCTTTTGCTATGAGTCAACCGAACACAGAAAATAACAAGATCATAATATTTTTTGATCAATATTACAATTTTGAAAAGAAATCATGTAAACAAAAAATATGTAACATTAAATGATATTTCATTATGGCAACAATTTTAATTTACAAGTATTGCGATATAATAGTGAAAAGTGAAAAAAGGAAAAATTTATCGATCAAACATACTCAAATTGCTTTTTTTTAAATAGAAGGAAAAGCATAATCGTGAGCCAGACCCCATTGAAGCATATGAGTTGGTTCATAGACGAAAA
Source organism: Allium sativum (assembly GCA_030737875.1). Lineage (NCBI taxonomy): Eukaryota > Viridiplantae > Streptophyta > Magnoliopsida > Asparagales > Amaryllidaceae > Allium > Allium sativum. The sequence goes on from CM060926.1 coordinate 859,857,423, forward strand.
GACAAGAATAGAAGTTGGGTGGATGTAGCATCAGAGCAAACTGCGGTAATTTCGTTTATCATTTGCATTTATTCGTATACAGCTTATAAACTTTTACTATCTATGTAAAACAATACATGTTAAAAGATAATCCTATAACAACTTTATTTTTCTCAACCAAATATTTTAAAACTTACTCTCTAATGGTGCTCAATATATTGTAAATGATATTTGTATGACAATTCAACATTACTTTTGTTATTTAGTTAATGATACTCATCATGTTTTATTAGGCTAAATGCTTTGAATATGTTTTTTTAAGTAAAGTACACTGAATGGTATTTATTGGAAATTGCCACAGGCCAAAATGTCACATGAATTAAACCAACTTATAACTATCCTTGGTGAAGAGACGCCTGAATTGAGGGTGCAAGCATACGTTGCGACGATGGGGTTTGAGACTCATAATACGGTTCGATGTTATGGAGATTTAGTGACACCTAACATGGTGCCTTGGGTACAACAAACTCAACCAGTATCATCAATTCGTAAATCGCGCAAAGGAAGAGAATATGCGTCTTTGGAGTCGTCATGTCTAGAACTAAAAAACATGTGTGAAAAGCAAAGTAAGGAGATAGAAAAGCAAAGTAAGGAGATAGAAGAGCTAAAACGTATGCTTATATCTTCACAACAACAAACATCAAATTTCATGTCAAAACAATCATTGTCTCAACATCGTTCTCCATCAGAGCATCGATCCGAACAATCACCTACTCAAAATCAGCCAAATGCTTCTCAGTTCTCTAGAATTCAACATCAACCATTACCACAACAACAATCTTTTCCACATAATGGGAATGCTCAGCAATATATGCCACACCCGCAGTTTGGACATTATCAATTTCCATCATCTGGTTGTCAATTCCTCAACCCATCGGCATATCATCCTTCTTTCTACCCACAAATGTCATATCCACTTGGAGAGTTTACAACAATGCTCAATGGGACTGATCTTACGCAACAAGTTGTGCTTCCAAGAAATAATGAAACAGATGAGAGATGGTACGTATTATTTCATGCTTTATTTTAGAATCACACTCCAATTTCATTTATATTTTTTCTTGATTATTAACAAAGTGATCAATGTTGGAGAAAAAATAAATGACGTTCGAGCTTGCCAAACGATTGAAAGATAAAATCTATTATGAATCAACAACTATATGGTTATTTTGTCATAACCATCTACACCCAATGTGGTTCATTTTTTGTGTCGGTACTTTTTGAGAAAAATAACACTATTGTCATGTCTATAATAATTATGTTGTGGCTTTTGCGTAAACTTAAAATTTCGAAGTTGTGGTCAGAAAATAAGTTGCTTGTGAGATATTATTATGTCGATTAGTTAAAAATTGAGTATACTGTGAAGCATAATTATATGTTATGTTGTGTTTATGTAGTAACATAGATTCAGTAAAAATGGAGTACACTATGACACATATAAAAAAAATAACAGAAGCAGGCTTCATTTTAAAAATTGAAACATTGTTTCTGTTCGAAAACAACATTGCATCAGTTAAAAAAAAGAATCGCTAGTGTAAAATTTTAAAAATTAATGAAGTGCTTCAGTTAACGGCTTCTGTATTTGAACTGAAGTACACGGTTCGGTTAAAAGTGGATGTGTTGGGAGGAGTAATGAGTATGATCAAAGTGGTGGTGGTGTTATGCGTTGCTTTAACCGTGGAGAAACCGGTCGTTTGGTGAGGGATTGCTGTGCCGGTGGGGGCGGAGAAGGGAGGAGGATTGTCAGAAGATGTTGCTATTTGTTAAGGTGGAGATAATTTAATACAATATACTACTAGCAATATTTTGAAAGTAAATGTTTTAAAAAAGGTGATATCATGATGGTTTCTGAATGTTAGAATTGAAAGAAATAAGCAACGACAAAAATATTAAAAATGTTAAACATGTATGTAAACATGGCTTTGCATTATGAGGGTATGTGGTGTTTGTCTAGGGGCTATCTTCCCATTTCTCTATATGTCTTTTTTCTGCATGTTAGCGGGTCATTATACCCCATCCTGTAGGCATTGTGAAGAGTTCAGCCATTTAGAAAAACGTAAATTTGGTTCATTTTTTTTTTCATCTGTACATGGTTTGAACCCTTTTTTGGGTTCTTGCACTGGTTTTTCATTTGGAGTCTAAAGTTGTTCTTAGCCATTTTGCTTGGTGTATATGGTTAACCGCTTTTAACTGATAGTTTTTGTATGCAGTCAGTCATGAGCTGGAGACCGTTGTCGATTTGTTCCGATGGAGAAGATCTCTCATGCAAGCTGAATGAAGCTTCATTTTGCAATAGTTTTATGCACATTTGTAGCTTGTTAAAATGTTTGCTTTGAGGCATGTTTAGATTTTCTAAAATATACTTGATTAAAACTTTGTATTACAACAAACATTGAGCTGCAATTTTGTGTTTATAGTAACAAATCTTGTTGCAAAAATGGTTTTTGTTCATTTTGACTAAAATATCCGGTATCTTGCTTGCTATGTGATTTTGTAGATTGATGATTGAAGTTCTATATGTTTATTCTTATGATGTACCATCTGTGGACTATTACTGCGTGATGATGTTCATTTTGAATAAGATATCATTTGCTTTATTTTGAGTAAGCTATTTTCCTGTGTAGCAGGCATATCTCATATTAAAAAAAGACACTATTAGGAGCACTTGTAGCTGCCACCATTTGTACTTGAATATATATATATAAAACAGGCACATGTGTTGGTCTTTATTATTTTCAAATTATTAGAGGCGTTTTCATCAGTCATAGCTTGTTTATACAATTCGGTTACCTACAAAACTTTAATAGCGCACAGTTTGGCCTCTATTGGGTTTGAATTATTAGAGGCACGTACAAACGTCTCTATTTTGCTGTCAGTCCTTGCGTGGCAGCATTAACAAAAGGGGCAAATGTAATGTTCTGTCCGCCTCGAATGTGCAATAGGGACCCGTTTTTTAGGGGCAAATCTTCAACCGCCTCTCATAATATTAGAGGCGCTTTAACTGAAAATTTTGTCCCTAATTGATACAGCGGGGACGGTTGTTTTTGCCTCTGATTATTCAATATTTAGTAGTGCTCGTTGGGTCTTAAGTGATCGCGGATCCATCCTAAATGCATTAATGGAGGTCTTAATCGACTGATTTGGAGGTACACCTCATTAATTAATTTATACCCTTTGTGTGTGCATGCTTGTGTGTTTACGTAGACATACTTTGAAATATATAACCAGCCAAATTTAGAGTATTGTCTTTAAGCACATATTATTTTCAGTCACCATAACTTTATGTTATGACCTCCCTCGTCTTAATATATAAACAGGACAGTGTGTGGGAATGCTTTGATCAATGATACCTTGGAGATGGAACCAAACGATGGAGGATCCATAGCTATTAGGCATCATGGCAATATTATTATGTTAGGATAATAAATGCTGGTGTACTTGTTATTGCATCAGACTCCTTGCAATTAATATTTATGATGATTTTAAATTAAAGGTACATCTATTTTAAGTTATTATATTTTATCCCTTCTGTTGTGTGAGATTCTAATTTCGTTTTAGTATGCTCTGTTATATCTGTTAACCATTTCCTTATAGGAACCAACGATCCATTTAGAATGGCTCTAAGTTTTGATTTTCCTATTTTGGTCGAAATTTAGGCCCATTCCGAGCGGGTTGTTACATTTGGTATCAAAGCCTAGGTTACCCGATTACAAGGAAAATATATGCATGAGAGGCGTACTTGTTATTTTGAAAAAGGATTTTCAAAAGTTTTAATATATATAAGTGTATCTATATTTTTAAAGTACGCATATCTTTAGGAAATAACATATGTAGGTCTTTTTAGGAAAGAATTGACATTAAATTCTAGAAATAAACTAGAAGCCATATAGTGATATAGCAACTTCCTTGTCAATTTAAGGGTCTATTAGCATATAAGGAATGTAAAGATGAGATAGTGAAAAGGAAAGAAACTCCCAAATTTAATAGGTAGTTAATGGAAATCAAGTAGTGATTTAACTATCATTTACGGAAAAGATAAGGGAGAAATGAATAGAAAGAATTTGAAATAAGTGTCCCTTAGGATAGCGAAAGGACCCGAGCTTCCTAGACGGCCTAAACCGAATAAGAATACAGATTGCTTTGAGAACATGACTCATCATAACACAGAACAAGAGAACATTTCATTGGTATTACAACAATTTACATCAGAGTATAAGATATCAAAGTACAAATAAATAATATGCAGTGGAAAAATAATATCAGTGATTTAAAATACATAGCAGCGGAAATACAATACATGAATATAATGTACAGTGGGGAAACATCAACTAATACAACTGAAGGAGATACACAGATACAAAGCATTCCATAGTATAGCTCCATCCATAATTCAGGATCCTGTGAAAAGAAATATTTGTGAAACCAAATCTACTCGGTGTCCGTGTAGAAAATATGGGCACCCAGAGTTTAGGTGGAAAAAAGTAAACTCCAGGTCATTCATGGGACTGGTGTGATAACTAACACAGTTATTAAATTTCTTTTAAAGTTGGGTAAATCATGGGACCACGCCATATAACACGAAACGGGTTTCCTCCACATGAATACCAGTTTTAAATCAAAAGAAAACAACACAATGCATTTTGAGAAATGAAGCTATTATAAGACCCAAGTTGCATCACACAATGCAACACAAACCAGAGGATAGAGTTTTACATTATAATATCCAAACATGCTTGATACATTTTAAAACAAATATTTTTGATATTACTATAAGTGCATAGTGCAGGAAATAACTTCTAATATAAATGTATCAATCATAGACGACATAGTACCCCATCCTACCATGTCGCCATAATATACAACTAAAATCATAAGATCACGTATTGGAAATTGGGTTTCCATCTATGAACCAAGGCAAGGTATCTTCCTTTCCAATTTTAGATAATCTAGCACATGCCTCAGGACCCAGACTCAGGTGATCTCTTGAAGCGCTAGATCCAGTCAGCCGTCATTGATTCGGGTTTCTCCATAAACAATACATTCCTTAGTCCTAGGACCTAAAACCTGGTTAATACGTTGACCATCTTGGTCGGTATGTCAACCATCAAGGGACTTGTGTGGCCAAATCCGAGGTACCTCGCTTTCCATCATCTAATATCCATATAAGTAAAATGTCCGGGCTCTATACCATGACATCACACGTAGCTAGAAGGCAACGTATGTCCATTTCTCTATGGTCCTTCATCTCGTTTTTGGTTCATACTGGGTTGTGAAGCTCACTAATTAACGTTATACACAAAACTACGCTATATTAAAGCCCCACTTTAATAACCATCCACAAAGATCTGGTTTTCAAAAAAAGCTTTGACCAATGCATCTCAGCACGCCACATTGTCAGTTCATACCATATAACTGATGTCCACCAATATATAACCTCTAAGCTTATACATCTCAGAGAAGGGTGTTAAGCTAAGAGAATAAATTCTACGCCACCAAACATATATATATTTAGTAAATATGAATTGATATAGCATAAAATACAATGCCAGACATACGATCCATTTGCAAGTTCATTCAGGGTCTGAACAAAACCGGAGGCACCTTATTTCTCATCCCATATGTCCAATACAAGAGAGATGCACTCGCATATCCGGTCGATCTCCAAGTACGTCTGGACAACCACCACTTATAACCTCATCTTGGGTGTATAGCCCAATCTAGACATCAATAATCATCCTAACGATGTGAGGATCTCCGGTCTTCAACCACCGTCTTCATATCTTTGACTTTTAATCGTCTTATCAGTTATTCAGAATGGGTTAAACCCGGTTTTTCCGAATAACTCGCGTATCTTGTAATCAAGTAATATAAAAAACACATCATACGCCTCATTCCAATCCAGAATATTCTTTTATTCAAATATTCTTTACTTTGGGGAAAGGTATCCATTAATCTTATCAATGATTATCTCATTTAAACTTATTGTTTAATCCATTCCTTGGAAATCATTTCAAAAGATTTTATAATATCCTTCGCAACATAAACCAGATTAAGGGTTATAAAACTAGTCGGGATTATCGAGCCTAATCATTCATTTTATTATCCTTATCCCAATCTATTCATCCTATGGAGCAAAACTGGTAGTACTCCATATCTAACACCCATTGTGTTATCGATAAATTCAATTACCATTTTACGTTCCAAATCTAACTAAAGATTTGTTTGCAAACGACGTTTCTGTGGAATTAGAAAACAGTTGACCAAATATCGTAATAATAACCGTAAATGCACGGCGTACAATCATAGTACGTGGTGAATACAGGTCGATCCGCAGGGAAAGAATTTATCCTAATCTTACTCAATCAAATTAAGCTGAAAGCGAGTGAAATTGTTAACTATAAACTAAATGAAAACTAACAATGTTAAAATGAATACAAATATGAGACTAAGAGACAATCTAGGAGTAGATTCATTATTAACATCAATCTAATTAACATAAAAAATGGCTCTAACTCTCTTTAATAATTAGCACGTTAAGTGTTGTATTCATACAAGCATGATTTATATGCCAGAAATTTCAAGCTACATAAATCATCAATTTTCAATACAAACTTAAAGCCCTAATTATCACATAGAAAATAATAGTTCTAATAAAAACGAAACATTATGAGTATGTTCTGTATGTTAGTATTCACTAACTACATAGAACATCAAGGATGCTTTCACTTTTAATGTCACTACTTTTTCTAAAATGAATTAGATTGTGATAAAGTATGATTCTATTAATGATATGAGTATAACACATTTGGGAATAATCAATCAACATGTGCTATCAATTTTCACCATATAAAATCTTTACTTTATCTATATCCAGTTTTAGATTAAGCTCAAATAAGAGAGTTAGAAACATGAATTTCTTATGTTAATTACTCATGAATCACGAGAGCTTCACTAACCCTAAATTGAAGGGGTTTAACTACTCATAATAGATTCAATGATAACATAAAGAGATTTCATTATAAAAGACAACAAAAGAAAAGAGCACTTTATTAAAATTACACTAAAAAAATTACATAAAAGAAATGGCTAAGAAGCCATGAAAGAGAAATAGAGTTTTTGATTTCAGCCACTCTAAACTAAATAAAATCCAAGATGATTTTTACATCAACATACAGGGGTTATTTATACATGTGAAAAACCCTAATTCACTTTTAGCGTGCTACCAAGAATGCCCTTCATTAAGCTTCCTTTTATCTTTAACAATAATGATTCATGAAGCCCTTTTTTGTCTCCACTAAAAAAGGAGGGAGAGTGGGTGGGGTCCTCCACTAATCTTCTATTTGAATTGATTCCTTTTCCATTGATTGATTTCCTTTTTTTGTGGCGAGGCATTGATTTCCTCTTCTTTCCTTTGTATGCATATATATCTTTATGAAGTTCTCTTCTACATGAATCAAATCTATACAAAAACAATGAAAAATGTCCAAGTAAAAATTCTCAAAACAACTTAAGCACAAAAATGACCATTTCCCCCCTATGTGACGATAAATGCATGGTGCATTAAAAGCAATTGAATTGCATTTTAAACATGATAAAATACCCACATATGACACTTATTTTCACTAACAAGAATAAATATGTGAATATAAATGTGCATTTTTACGTGCACATCGAATACCCCCACACTTATCTTTTTGTTCATCCTCGAATAAACTGAAAAACTAAGCTAAATCCGTTTTCATAGGAAGCACGATTGCATTGAGCTTATGCAACAAGCCTTTAAACATCTGGGTGTTCCCAGTATGACGAGTGTTGTCTCGTGAGGATTTTCGGCGAATACTACCTACAAAATCCAAAAGTTGAACGCAAAAAATAATAAAAAATAATTACAAAATGCAAGATTAGAAAATATTTACAAGATGAATGCAAGCTTTTAAAGGAATATTTACAAATGGATAATTTACTTTTAAATTTTACACGAATAAGTTAACACAAATTTGGGTCGTCACTATGTAATTCGAGTCCGTTACTAATCAAAACTTCAAACAAAAGTCATGTTATCGTCACAAACTCCTCCACCTTGGCCAGTTGTTTTGGTAGAAACATAGTGCAAATATGAAATGAATTCTATAATCAATATCAAAAATCATAAAACGACATCTCAACTTCCTTTTTGTTAACAAGTTAGGTCGAATAAGTGAAGAGTGTGCTTGGGTTTTAAGTGCTAACTCTCTCTTTATTACAAAATATTCACATTATTATTATTTACAAATACCTAGGTATACCACCCTACACTGCATTACGACTTATGTGAGGGTTAGTAATCCTAAGGTGTCCAATCTCATGAAATGAGTCCAAGATATACCGACGTTGACTTTGTCAACAAGGTGTCGGAAAGAGCTTGGCGGGTTTGCACACCAACGCAAGATGTACTAGCAATGTTGGATACCCTTGGATTATTATTATTATTATTATATATATACATTCTTTTTTTCTTTTCTTTTTTTTACATAAGAGAGAGTTAAACAAGGATATCTTAGCACAACTTCACTTAAAAGATCTAAAATGTTATCACAAGTAGTCAAAATGAACCAATCATTTAATCGGATTACAATTCAGAAAACATTTCATACTCATCACCTACGAATTTCCCAATATACCAGTTACACCAAATTTGCTCATAATTCAAACTTTCCTTTCGTTATCCGCTAAGAGAAGTAAATCTCCAAACATTTTAATCGAACGACCAAAATTGTATGTTAACTTCATCATGCCTTATTTAAAAGTAAATAGAAATGCGAAATTCTATTTTTTTAAATTTTTTATTTGAATGAAAAAAATGAAAGGGAAATTCTATGCAAAACCAAAATAAAAATGAAACTCCCCCCACACTTGATTTGGACTGTGTCCCCACAATCAACCCAAATGGAAAGAAAATGAAAATCTTGAAAATAAGACTTATATTTACAAGAGAGAAAAAAAAATATTTGCAGTATATCAGAAAATATATTGATAAGAAATAAATGAAACAGTCTTCTAAAGACGGTTCATTTGTCTCTTCAAGTACAAGAGACACGACTTAAGCTTGAAAAACTGAATCGTAAAAGATTTTAAAGGTGAGTGTAGATTTGGAAAAATGAATGTCGCTTTATTTAAACTCGAATGAGTTGTTTTGTTCTTGATGGTTTTGGGGATAGATTGAATAATGGATTGAATTTCATGTTTATTTTCAACAAATTGAATTTAAAAATTGCCATTGAAAAATTCTTTTGAATTATCGATTTCAAAATCAAAGTGGTGATTCAAATCTACCTCTTTAAAATTCAACTCACTTTCGAAATGTCTAAGAAAATAGTATTCATCAAATTCGTCTTCCTTTGGTGAATTATCAACAACTTCAGTGCACGTATCATTTTCAAAATCCAAAGTTGTTGCTTGAAAGTCGTTGTTTTCAGAAAAAGGAATAACGAATTTGAGATTTGGTTCCACCCTCTCAAAAGAATTAAAATCTAACTCAATTACCGTATTATTAACAACTTCATTAAAATTGTTATTTTCAATTTCGAAAGTCGTTATTTGAAAATCATCGATTGTGGGTAAAGGTGGATTTTTATTCGAATCGTCACATGTTTGGATTCGATTTTGTTTCTCATGAAACTTCAAGTAACTGTCAAGTTCGTTCGTTTGCTCAACAAAATCAAATTTATAATTATTTACATGAGAATTTTCAATTTGAAATTGTTGAGAATAAAAGTTTTCAGTAGCACCACAATTGAAATTATTCCCGTTGCCAAAACCATTTGAAAAGTGATTTACATTTCCATTTTTAATTTGAAATTCATTTTGGAGTTCAAAATTGAATTGACAAGGGTTACAATCAGAATCATTTTAATTTGGAGGTGAAATCGAATTTTGATTATTTTGAAAGGTTTAACTTGAATTGTTGCACATGTATAAATTACACAATTCATTTATTTCTTCATTTTGTTGTATGCTCATTTCAAGTAAAGATTCAATTCTTGTTTTCAAACTTGAGGGTTGATCGTTATTTTGAAAATTTTGTGGTGCAAAATCCAGACTATTTTGAAAATTTTGAAAAGTTGGTGGTGTACAGTCCAAATTGCTTCTACAATAGTTGTTATTAAAATATCCATATGAATTTGGCGTCAAATTATATGGATTATACTGATTTTCACAACTATCATAAAATCTGAAGGGAAAAAAAATTTGAGACATTTTCAAGAATTTTTTTTAAGAGAAAGAAATATTCACAAAAGTTTTTTTTTTTTGCTTTTTTATGTATGCATGGGCCTAATGCAACTATATGAATGCAAATTACTTATTTACAATTATCTAAAATTATATAATGACAGTTAGATTAATTTCAACAAAAAAGATTTCTCAGCCAGTTAACGGACAGGAGTTATCAGTGCACCAGGAATCAACCTAGCAATGCAGCGAAGGTTTAAGCACCTTCAGAGGAACAACCGATATAATATTTATGAACCACCGTAATATATATAAACAGTCATTACTCTACCGTAGTCTAGACACCGAGAAATAAATTATTAGAAAAAAACCAATTTGGCATTATATAATAATGTCCTTAAAATAAAATAAGAACAAAACTAAATGAATGGAAAACAGAAATTAAACGTGAATTAACAATGCAACTACAAATGAATTTCATTTTGTTTTTGAATTTTTTATGCAAATGCAAGCAAACAACAATGCAATGAAATAGAAGTAAGGGAGAAGAGAACATACCAAAGCGTCTGAATTTATTAACAATTTTTTAGTGGCAATCTTTTTTTAAGCGAGCATATGCACAACAATCTAAGCAAGCAAGCAATTCCTGACTCTTTGATTCTACAACCTAAAAAAGAATGGATTTCTTCTCTCTCTCCCCCCTTCCCCCTTTTTTCAAAAAAAACAAAAAAACAAATGAAAACTGCTACTTAAACCAATTAACAAGCCAAGCATGACCGAAAGCGTACTTCGGCCCAATTATTTTTCAATGACAAACCGAGTATACCCCCAAATTAATTTCACAAGCTTTCTGAACTAGTCTCCTCGTTTCAAAATATCAGTACTCAATAGTATGAATTCCAATTTCCACAACTAAATTTCGGAATCAAGATCCAAGCACAAAACTAAAATTCCAAGCTTCTAAAAATTCAAATCAGAAAATCGAAGATTTTTTCTCTGAACTCGCGATAGCGGTGGCTCTAGTGGCTCGGTGGATGAACCGGTGGTGACTTGAGTAGTTTCTGTGGTTTTGAATTTGTGAATGAGGGAGATTTGTGAATGGTTGAAGAGGGTCTGTTGGATGAATTGAGGAAAGAAGTTTTTGTAGGTGGAGTGACGTGATTTTTGGTGAGGATGTTGGGGCATATTAAGGCAGAAAGAAGAAAGAAATTACAAAGGAAGGAGGGAAAAAATTTAAATAAATGGCAAGCAATAAATTGGTTTTTTTTTTAGTTTCTTTTTTTGTGTAAGAATTGTACAAAGGAAAGGGATAACTATGTACTGAAAATAACAAGGAAAAAATAGGAAAGAAATCAAAGGAAATATGACAATTTTTTTTAATAAATAAAAACACACACAAAACAAACACTAACAACAATTGCAATTCACATAACTAACTACAAAATGGAACAACAAAATTTTTTTTTAGGAAAGAAAACTAAGAACACTAAAACAAGGCACAATGACACACACAAACAAACAAATAAAAGTGAAATAAAACAAACACACAATCTTTTTTTTCCGTTTTTTTTTCAGTAGAACACAAATAAGAAAATTAATTCGAAGAATAAAACTAAATTTAAATTCTATCCCCGGCAACGGCGCCAAAAACTTGTTTGCAAACGACGTTTCAATGGCATTAGAAAACCGATGACAAAATATTGTAATAATAACCGCAAGCGCATGGCGTACAATCATAGTACGTGGCGAATATGGGTCGATCCGCAGGGAAATAATGTATTCTAATCTTACTCAATCAAACTAAGCCGAAAGCGAGTGAAATTGTTAACTATAAACTAAAAGAAAACTAACAATGTTAAAATGAATACAAATATGAGACTAAGAGTCAATTTAGGAGTAGATTCACTATCAACATCAGTCTAATTAACATAAAAAATGGATGTAACTATCTTTAATAACTAGCACATTAAGTGTTATATTCATACAAGCATGATTTATATGCTTGAAATTTCAAGCAACATAAATCATTAATTTTCAATACGAACTTAAAGCCCTAATTATCACATAGAAAATAATAGTTCTAATAAAAAATGAAACATTATGAGTATGTTCTGTATGTTAATATTCACTAACTACATAGAACAAGATGGATGCTTTCACTTTTAATGTCACTACTTTTTCTAAAATGAATTAGATTGTGATAAAGTATGATTCTATTAATGATATGAGTATAACACATTTGGGAATAATCAACCAACATGTGCTATCAATTTTCATCATATAAAATCTTTACTTTATCTATATCCAATTTTAGATTAAGCTCAAATAAGAGAGTTAGAAACATGCATTTCTTAGGTTAATTATTAATGAATCATGAGAGCTTTACTACCCCTAAATTGAAGGGGTCTAACTACTCATAATGGATTCAATGATAACATAAAGAGATTTCATTATAAAAGACAACAAAAGAAAGAGCACTATATTAAAATTATACTAAAAAAAATTACATAAAAGAAATGGCTAAGAAGCCATGAAAGAGAAATAGAGTTTTTGATTTCAGCCACTCTAAACTAAATAAAATCTAAGATGATTCTTACATCAACATGCGCGCGTTATTTATACATGTGAAAAACCCTAATTCACTTTTAGCGTGCTATCAAGAATGCCCTTCATTAAGCTTCCTTTTGTCTTTAGCAATAATTATTCATGAAGCCCTTTTTTGTATCCACTAAAAAAGGAGGGAGAGTGGGTGGGGTCCTCCACTAATCTTCTATTTGAATTGATTCCTTTTCCATTGATTGATTTCCTTTTTTTGTGGCAAGGCATTGATTTCCTCTTTTTCCTTTGTATGCATATATATCTTTATCAAGTCCTCTTCTACATGCATCAAATCTATACAAAAACAATGAAAAACGTCCAAGTAAAAATTCTCAAAATAACTTAAGCACAAAAATGACCATTTCCCCCCGATATGATGATGAATGCATGAAGTTTTTAAATCAACTGAATTACAGTTAAAATACCTACATATGACATTTATTTGCACTAAACAAGAATAAATATGTGAATATAAATGTGCATTTTTACGTGCACATCAAGATTCAACTTTTGTATGTAGTAAAACTGTGGTACTCCATCTCGAACACTTCTCGAATTTGGTAAATTTAATTACCCCATTCACATTTCAATCTAATTAAAGATTCATTAAAACTTCATTTAGTTTTAATCTTCAAAAATCATTATTTAATGATTAATTAATTTTAGGAAATCCATCATGTCTTTAACTGGGTTAAAGAACGAATGTCATTTAAAACATCGTTCACGATAAACCCAAAATCTACTTCCACCTAATTATGGAATTTTTACGGAAGTCAGATCAATTATAATCAATATAAATTTCCGTGTCAGACTAATACTATAAATGGGATAACGACAAAGCCTTATAAATTCCAAAAAATAGTAATGTCCTTCCTTCACAAAAGCTCATTACAATTATTAAATCGAATTCCACTCAATTCCAATTTATTTTATTAAATTGGAAAACTTCTTTTTGGAATAATCCCATTAGATATTAATTAAAAGATTTATAAATTACAAATCATAACTTCACTGCAAATTGGGTTTAAGAACTAATGTTATTTAAAATACCGTTTACAATGAACCCAAAATCATCTTCCATTTAATTCCAATTATATTTATTGATTGGAAAATTTCATTAATCTTAATTGAAAGATTTATTCTTTTTTCAATTGGGTTTAAGGACATTGTTATCGAAGATGCCATTCAGGACAAGCCCAAAATTCAGTTTGATATTAAATACAAGGCTCTGAGTAGAAATCATATCGACTTATATTCAATATCAAATTTTGAAACCAATAAATATCGTTTTGGGAATAACAATATCTATATCTTCCAAATTCCTCAATGATATCTGTATAATCACGAAATTCAATATCAAAATATTCGAAGATAATTTCCATTCAATTCCATTTCAATTCATACATTGGAAAATTCTGGTTCCATCAAAACCATTTCGATTCCTTTTAGTTCTTTACTCAAGTTGGTAGAAAACTTATTCAGATAAAGATATCTTTTATCTTTTCAAACTTAGAGTATTTCATCCAAAATCACTTCAAATCATTTATTATGATTTATCATAATTTATTCATAGTTTTAATAATTTTTTTAGGCCCTTACAGTCTGTTTCCAATATCGGCCAACATAATGACCTTTTCCAAAACTATTTTAAATAAATTTTAAAATCTAACCGTTGGATTTTAAATATCTCATATTCATTTGAAATATTTTTTCGATACGAACCCAATGGTTCCGGTTTCAGGAGAATCTGACGGTCGAATTTCCCGTTACATCAATTTGAAGTTACAGGTTGACATTCGCGAACTGCAGCTGCGCGACGCGTTCTATTCAAGTCCGAATTCGATTTATAATTAAAATAAAATAGAAAATGGTTTCCAAAATAATTTATAAATATTATAAGTTATTCACAACTGCCATTTAAAATTCTATTTCAATCATTTTCCTTTCAAAATCAAGTGTCTCAATATTAAAACATTTTAATATTATTTATAATAGATTTAGCCGATTTCCATTCAAAACATATTTTATAAAATGCTTTTAAATTCAATTAAGAACGATTTCAACTTCCATTTCGATTTTAAATCAAAATTGAACATCCCATATTATTATAATATTAAAATAATAATATTTCCAAAGTATTTGATTTTGAAATCAAATTTTCTCGATATTCATTATAAAAATAAATAATATCGATAGAAATGTCCGTTCGAGTTAAAACATCATTTATTTATTAACTCGACTTCCTATTTTGAAATTACTATTTATTTCAAAATAAAATTGAACAAGCCCTGAATAAATAAAAATTATTTCAAATCATTTTTTTCCAATATTTCCGTGTCCATCCAAAATTGGACATCAAAATCAAACTTTGATTCTTCACCGAGTATTATATTAAAATATTCGTTTATTCCAGATTGAAATGAGATTCAACCAATTACCATATGATTTTAGTTATATGTATTTCATACATCACATGTATTCAACAATAATTATAAACAACTATTAAACATCCAAATAACATTAAGAGTGCATCAACAACTGTATAAGCATTAAATAATTAAATAACGCTTATAACGGTCTGTCAATCAATCAGTTGACTTACAACTAAATACAAGGGGGATATGTGAATTAATTATCTTCCCGAGACCTATGTGGGGTTACCATCCAATAAATAATCAATTAATAAATTATTTATTTATTCCAATTGATATTACTTAAATGGGCGGACATAAACAAGCCGTTCGACTTGTAAATGGATGTTTTAATCCAATTTCAACTACCACAAATAATCTAACATCGTTTTTAACATGTTAATTATTTCGAAATCCCATTCTAATCATAACACCAACAATCATCCATTCATCCATCTGGTTTGCAAGCAACTATGATGTGAGCTACCATATACCGCATAACAATTTATGATAATTAAATCCAATGTAAATCAACATAGGCAATCAATATATATATTCAGTTTAAAAATAAATAACTGTACAAATTAGTAGAGTGAGAGAGTTTTCACACTGATTGGTTTGAAAATCGTTACAACGATTGTTTTAATTAAATTAAACACGACATTTAGTTTAATAAAAAAATGTAACTAGCTCCGTATCTATCCAAATTTGTTCCATTGCGTAGACCTTGCCAAGACGATTCCAACGTACCCAGTTTTGTAGAATTCTGTTGTCGTATGACGAAGATACAATAATTTAAACTTTAAGCAATTAAACATATAATTAACTAATTTAATTAATTAATAATTTACCAAAATTTTCCCTAATCCTCCTGCTACCCTAGTCTTCATCCAAATGTTGAAATCGAACCCTACTTGCTCATTTAGGGTTCCATCGCGCCACCCCCCCCACTTGACTGGAAGTTGATCGAGCCCTCCCCCTTCGAAGTCGTACATCACCGCCACCCACGCCTGGAGCAACAGCCCGCTCTCACCTCCTTATACCTCGAAAAACAAGCCCAAACGCCTGACCTTCAAGCCAAAAATTCTCCAATTTCATTCAATTAAAAATGATCACACCCGTACCAATTTGAAGAGTTTGAGAATCACTACAATTTACGTGTTGGAAAATTTGAGTGAAAACGTTTGGATTTGGAGGGATTAAGAGATGAATTTCGAACGATGTGGGCCTTCCATTTATTTGTCGTGGCGCAGATAATAGGATTAGGGTTGGCTAGGGTTTTAGGGGTATATATATATATAATATATTAAATATTATTTAATTCAAATGTTACTTCCTTGTGAATTTTAACGCTCTGAACTCCTAACAAACCCCAATGGCTGACATTCCCAACCAAATACCCCCATTCTGGACATAGTGAGATATGTTTCATAAGCTAATTGATTATTTTATCAGTTTTTATCAAAATTACAATATAAATCAGTATAACGTTAAATATTGAATTTGAACGTATGTTTTAAATTGCCACGACTACATATTGACTCCAAAAATTATGAAATTTAGCTATGTTTTACAATTATGGTTCTAACAAAATTACTTTCGTCGAATTTGGAGACTATTTGAAAAATGGCCTTTTAACTAGCTTATTAAATTATAAATGAAATTGAACACGCGTTTAAATTTACTATGCTTACGTACTAATTTCAATTGAATTGAAATTTTATACCTGACAATAATTTGATGTTCCGGATCCAACAAAATTAGTTTCATCGAAAACGGAGGTCGTTTGCAAAATGGCTATTTTTAAGGCCTTTCTAATATTATAATAATATTATTAAATTCCAAAATTATTCAAATTAATAATAAATAATAATTATTATCATATATATCCAAATAAAATATCAGATAACTTTTAAATATACATACTTGAATTGATAACTCAATATTTGAATCTTCTGATCAAACAGTGTTCATTTTACAATAAAATACTTTTATTATATATAATAAATCATTATAATTTATAAACGATTTCTAGAGACTATTTGAAATTTTAATTTGGACATAACTTGCAATTTATAAAACTAAATCTCAATTTCTTACATTCGTTAGAAAGATATTACTAAATAGACCCTAATGTTTCCTGTTTTACTGAAATCTGATTTATATTGAATTTTGTAAAGTCAATCAAACTTTAAAACTAAATTTTCAAACTATCATGACGTTACAAGTTCGTTTTAATTAGATTTTTAATTATCACGTTCAAACTTCATTTTAAAATAAATTATAAGTTGTTAATTATCAAAATAAATCATTTAATATATTTAATTTCCACTAAAATCAATTAAAAATAAATTTTAAATTAGTTCCAAAATTCAGGGTTGCTACAGATAGCCAGTAATTAGGATAGATTAATGTCCATAGTTTAAGAATATACTAAGGTTTAAGGAAAAACAGAAGGATATTTTTTGTTAACTAGTATAAGCTTCCGTATTTGTAAGTATGGGATTTTGAATTTTAAAAGAGCAATAAATGGTCGATAAGGGATAACAGAAAATACCGAGGAAGTAATTAAGGCCATTTATGCATTGATATTAATATTCAAATCTGAGTTAAATGTCTGTAAAAGTGAGCATCATTCAATGAATAAAATGGGTACAAAAGACCAAGGATATTTAGAAACCCATCAAGGTAAATTTCTGACATACTACAAAATTATTTGAAAGAGGAAATTTTTGAAGAACTGTTTAACCTTTTGTATGTGGACTAGAATTACATAATGATTCCAATTGAAAACGAAAAAAATATATAAATATTTTTGGAATTATAAATGTTCATTAGTTCTTCAGTTAGACAAATAATAAATATGAGTTTTAGCAAAAACAGAAAATTAAAAGGTTGATTGTAAATGTTTGCAAATACGAGCTTTATTGGAAAAGAAATTAAAGCAACAAGAAATAAACAATTCAAATAGTTAATTTTTAATTTTCATGGTCTTAATGTAATGAGCTTTTAAAGTTTAGATTTGAAAATATTCTTTTCTTTAAATATCTAGTACAAATTGTAATTGTAAATTGACGTTTAATCAAAAAAGAGAAAGAAGACAAGGCATATAAGCTTGTAAAATAAACGTCGTTGACATACTCAATTAAAAGAGAAAAGATAGTAAATTTATTTACTAAAATTGGGTAGAGTTGAAATAACAAAATCCTCGTAAAATGAGAAGCATTTGAGAAAGTAAGAGTACTAGGAGTAGTATAAAGGATAAAAGACTACTCAAAAGAAGTTATTTAGTAACATGGAATTTATTTATGACCATTAAGTTAAATTTGAAAGGCCCCTCACTGTGCAAACAAAAAATTAATGAATAGTCACGTTCAATAAGGACTTTCAAAATTCATACATATATATATTATTGGCCTACTTTGTGACTAGGCCACACAAAGTCCAGACATCGTGGTCATCTATATAAAGAAACAAGAATCATAGTTGTACTAAGTACATAGGCCGGGAAGGATCTCAAAAAGTGTTTTGAATCAGGGGAAACAAATGTTTCCGGTTGTGCAGACATAAGGATCAGGTTAAATGAACTCGACCCGACCCGCACATGCTTACGAAACAGGAACCAACCGCTACAGCTCAAATATGTACCTACCCGATCCGGTCTACCTGATGCAACCACAAGTGAAGACCTATTCTCTAGGCACATGTTTCTCCTATAAATGCAGATCGGATTCTACCTGGCCACGCCCACTAAAAAGACCACTTCTCCACTTCATCTATTTTGACTCCAAGATTTCATGGATGAGCGCCACATACACATCCGACCAGAGCTGAGGAACACCCTATAAATACACCCGTGCATGACATTTTGAGGGACTTTTTGGCACTCAAATATAACGACCCGGGTTTCGCCCGACTCGATCGATCGCTAGATCGACCAAGACCGTTCACAACCCGAATACGTTAACTTTGGGAATACAACACATCAGAACAAATAACAACAGACTTTTATAAACATTATAATAATGATACATCAGAGTACAGAATATTAGATTACATTGATAAATAATACAGTGGAATATTTAATTACAACATAATTAATACAATGCAGCGGAATAATTAAATTAATCGCAGCGGAAGACTATCAATGCTCTGGACACAGCTTTAAGCTTCGATCCAGAATCCTGCTCAATATCTGCAAAATAAGCTACTCGACTGCCCATGTGGAAAAGAGGGCACCCGAGTTTGCAAAGTGAAACAAACTACGGGTCAGTCATGGGACTGGTGCGAGAAATCTTTTACTTAGCTTAACTAGTAATAAGGATAATCACAGAACCACGCCGCTAAAGCGAAACGGGTTTACTCCATTGGATTGCCAGTGCATAAATAAAGTAAATCGTTAAAAACAACGCAATGCCTTTTTTTTGAAAAATGAAACCATTATAAGACTCAGGTCCCATCACATAATGCAACGCAAGATGGAGGATAGAGTTTTATCTTATAATGGTCAAAAATGCTAGGTACGATAAAAACGGGTTTGATATTATTACTAGTGTATATAAGTTTCAAAAAACAGTTCAATCATAATGTATCAATCATAGACGGCATAGAACCCCATCCTACTATGTCGCCATTTATAGGTATACAATCAAAACCGCAGGATGTCGTATTGGAGGTTGGGTTTCCATCAAGAGTCAAGGCTAGGAACGATCTCCTTACCGATTCGAGACACTCTAGCAATGTCTCAGGATTCGGACGCTGGCAAACCCTTGGATCCTGCAGGGCCGGTCCCCCAATAGTGCAATAGGTTGGATTAGTTATGCCTTAACACACGCTTCCCGATCCTATTGGACCTATAAATTGGCCATTGCGGCCAATAAAAATCCGAGGCGCCTCAAAATCCATCAACCACATAAGTAAAATGCCGGGCCGTGTTAAACCCAAACACCACTTCTAGCTTGAAAGAAACGTGTGCACTCCCTGCGTTCCCTTGCTCGGTTTTTGACTCTACCTGGGTGTGAGGCTCGCGAAGCAACGAAATACACAAAGCTATGCCTAAATAGGCTATGCTTTGATCATCATCCATAAGGCTCTGCTTTTCAACAAAAGCCTTGATCAATTGCATCTTGGCATGCCACATTGACAATCCACACCATGCGATCGATAACTACTAATATATAACCTCTGAGCTCATGCGTCTCAGAGAAGGGTGTTAAGCAAGAGAATAAATTCTCCGCCACCAATAGATATATATTAAATAGAAACCAATTTACATGGAATGAAATCCAATGTCAGACACACATCCATTTACAGGTCCGTTCTGGGTCTGAACGAAACCGGAGGTACCTTATACCTCGCATATCCGAACGATCAACAATACGTCCGGACAACTACCACTGGAACCTTTTCAAGGCAGTAACTCCAATCAAAGGCATCTGTAGTCCTCATTCATTCGATGTGAAGATCGCCGGTCTTCAACCACCGTCTTCATCTTCGACTTTTAATCGTCGTAGTAATTATTCAGAATGGGTTAAACCCGGTCATTCCGAATAACTCGCGTATTTTTAAAATTAAAAATCAAGTGTTATAAGGATACATCCAATGCCTCTTTCCAATTCAGAATATTATTTAAATAAAATATTCATATTATTAGGGAAAGGTTCCCATTAATTTTATCAAAGATAAAATCTTTTAAATTGCAGCTAGTAGTTTTGATTTTGCAGATATTATATCCATAGGATCCTGGTCTACAGCTGAAGCGATATTCAGAAGGCTCTGTATCCATGTATTTCTTTCAGTTGTGTTTTGTATTATTTTTCCACTGCTATTTGATTGTAATTTAAACTTTGATATTGTATTTCCAATGTATATTATTCATTCATGCTCTGGAATATTCTTGTACTCTGATGTAATTGTTGTAACAACATTGAAATGTTCTTCTGTTTGTGTTCTGATTTGTCGTGTTCTCAAAACAATCCGGGCTTTCCTTTACTGGAAGTTTGGGTCGTCACATTTGGTATCAGAGCGGATGAGGACTACTGATGCCTTTGATTGGAGTTGCTACCTTGAAAAGGTTCCAGTGGTAGTTGTCCGGACGTATTGTTGATCGTTCGGATATGCGAGGTATAAGGTGCCTCCGGTTTCGTTCAGACCCAGAATGGACTTGTAAATGGATGTGTGTCTTACATTGGATTTCATTCCATGTAAATTGATTTCTATTTAATATATATCTGTTGGTGGCGGAGAATTTATTCTCTTGCTTAACACCCTTCTCTGAGACGCATGAGCTCAGAGGTTATATATTAGTAGTTATCGATCGCATGGTGTGGATTGTCAATGTGGCATGCCAAGATGCAATTGATCAAGGCTTTTGTTGAAAAGCAGAGCCTTGTGGATGATGATCAAAGCATAACCTATTTAGGCATAGCTTTGTGTATTTCGTTGCTTCGCGAGCCTCACACCCCGGTAGAGTCAAAAACGGAGCAAGGGAACGCAGGGAGTGCACACGTTTCTTTCTAGCTAGAAGTGGTGTTTGGGTTTAACACGGCCCGACATTTTACTTATGTGGTTGATGGATTTTGAGGCGCCTTGGATTTTTATTGGCCGCAATGGCCAATTTATAGGTCCAATAGGATCGGGAAGCGTGTGTTAAGGCATAACTAATCCAACCCATTGCACTATTGGGGGACCGGCCCTGCAGGATCCTAGGGTTCACCAGCGTCCGAATCCTGAGACATTGCTAGAGTGTCTCGAATCGGTAAGGAGATCGTTCCTAGCCTTGACTCTTGATGGAAACCCAACCTCCAATACGACATCCTGCGGTTTTGATTGTATACCTATATATGGCGACATAGTAGGATGGGGTACTATGCCATCTATGATTGATACATTATGATTGAACTATTTTTTTGAAACTTATATACACTAGTAATAATATCAAACCCGTTTTTATCGTATCTAGCATTTTTGACCATTATAAGGTAAAACTCTATCCTCTGGCTTGCGTTGCATGTGTGATGGGACCTGAGTCTTATAATGGTTTCATTTTTCAAAAAAAAAAGCATTGCGTTGTTTTTAACGATTTACTTTATTTATGCACTGGCAATCCAATGGAGTAAACCTGTTCCACTTTAGCGGTGTGGTCCTGTGATTAGCCTTATTACTAGTTAAGCTAAGTAAAAGATTTCTCACACCAGTCCCATGACTGACCCGTAGTTTGTTTCACTTTGCAAACTCGGGTGCCCTCTTTTTCACACGGGCAGTCGAGTAGCTTAATTTGCAGTTATTGAGCAGGATTCTGGATAGAAGCTTAAAGATGTGTCCAGAGCATTAATAGTCTTCCGCTGTGATTAATTTAATTATTCCGTTGCATTGTATTAATTATGTTGTAATTAAATATTCCGCTGTATTATTTATCAATGTACTCTGATGTAACATTATTATAATGTTTATAAAAGTCTGTTGTTATTTGTTCTGATGTGTTGTATTCCCAAAGTTAACGTATTCGGGTTGTGAACGGTCTTGGTCGATCTAGCGATCGATCGAGTCGGGCGAAACCCGTGTCGTTACATCAAACAACTCAGGCACTTATTCTCCATTACTATTCCGGTTTAACACGAATTATATCATCAATTTCAAGTATTATCTCATAGACATTGAGATAAAATTGATTGTATTCGAGAGCTTGAGTGATTATAATCATTGTACTTTTTAATTCTCCATCAAATTAAAGAACAATAAAGTGGCTCGTTAACGCCGAACCATTGTAAATCTCGTGTATTTGATTGTTTTTCTCTATTTTTAGCTTATATTTCTTCATTATTCTCTACAAAACCCGATCTATTGCACGTTAGTACCATTTTTTGGTCTAACATTTTGGTGCTTTCACTGAGAACATTGAATTCTCACCTTTTTGGATTATTATTCTACTATTTGGATCGCTAAGTCAAAAGAAATAATCCACGTTTTCGTCAGTTTTAAAGTTTTCATCGATTTCAACAAATTTGAATTTCATGTCTCTAAGGAAAGACAAGCATCCGCAAACTTCTCGAAGGAATGAGGCTAATGAAGAGGCTCGATACGCAAGATTTTGAGTCGAATGCGACCGGGTCGAGTCTGACTCGACTCGTTGATGTCCCCCGGACCCGACTCGTTGATGTCCCCCCGACCTGACCCGATGGGGATGGCCCGAACCCAACTGATGCCAGTGCGTCAACTCGAGCCGATGTAAGAACTTCAACTCTAGCTGCTATAACCAGCAATCAACCTCCTCCATCTGCACCTATTTTGCAAATTGATTTTTCATGCTTGCTCGCCGTGATGGAGGAAACCAATGTGGCACTAGAAGCTCAAAGACGTGATAATGTTGCGATCCGTAATGATGTGAACATGGTGGATAGACAGATGGATGAACTACGCAGACAAAGAACACTATCAACTACTCATCATCGGGAAGTTGAAGATTCCTCTTCCTTGGAAGAAAACAAAAGATATCCGCGCCACATGGGGCCTCTCGAAAGGCCTGAGAACCTTGAACAAGTCCAATTTGGCTCGCTTGGCTCTAGAGAGGATGCAACACGCCGTCTAGGTCGTAACGATCCCATCCTAGCTGAACCTATGCTACTACCAATGTGCAGATCCCATGTTCTTCGTAAACACCCAAACCTTACTCATCCCACTCAGGAACAACTCTTCTTGTGACCGACCGAGACCGCATGAGGTAGGGAAACTCTATTTAGACGGCAAGTCAGATGACGTTGCCTGAAGCTAGGGCTAGTGGGTCCAGGAGAGCTGAAAGTGTTGAACCACGAACATGCTTTGACCAATGCCGAAGTTGAGCAATGGTATGTCAAATAATGTCCAATAGTAGAGGTACACCAATGAAGTCTGGGGTATTGATCACAGCCATACGCCCCTCACCAATGACATATTGGATGTCCAGTTTCCAAGGTGATTCAACTTGCCCACCATGAACCATTATGCAGGAAGAACTTGTCCAGGACAACATTTAATGAGATATTACTTGTACATGAATGCCACTGCAGCTCCATATGCCGTAAAGTGCAAAGATTTTCCAATATATCTGGAGGATGTGGCTATGATGTGGTTTACCCGACTACCGCAGTGATCGATTTCCAACTATAAAGAGTTAAGCGAGAGATTCCTGAATCAGATTTAGTTGCATGGTCAAAAATCCAAGATCGTCATCGAGCTTTAGGTAGTAAAGCAAGCACTCGGGGAAACCTTAAAGTCATACTTGGATCGTTTCAATTTAGCAGTTACGGAAGTGAATAATTCCCACGAACAAACTATCTTAATGGCGTTAATAGACGGAGTTGATAAAGATAATGAGTTTGGGAAATATCTAGTTGGAAAGGCGCCGCTAACCAGAGAATTGTTTTATGAGAAAGCGAATATTCGCCTATAACAAGGAGAGGTGTATCCAAATTGGAAGAGAAGATCTAGTGAAGTCGCAACAGAGGATATCCACAGCAACGTCGCTATTAAGCAATCTGGTGACAACTCAGGGAAGGTTGAAGTCAACGTCGGCAACTAGAATAAGGGGGATGGCCGCTAAGGTAGGAACAACAACAAGAGGAGCCAGAATCGAAGGAATGACCTCAAGAAAAGGCCTCAGTTCCATTCCTTTGAAAGTTACATACCATTAAACGATACCTTGGAAAACATATACCTAGATACTTGCAGTGTGATGCAATACAAAAAGCCTCTGCCGAGAGACTCAATGGAAAAGGAACGCTCGCCTTAAAAGTTTTGTTTATTTCACGAAATATATGGACATTCGACTAATGAATGAAGCCACTTTTAAGACGTAGTGGAAAGACTACTTCGTGAAGGAAAGCTGCACGAGTATAAGGTTTCCCTGAGGGACGGGGGCAAGGAGGTTCTGCTCCAAATCAGGGTTAGCCAGCTCCCCGAGCCATTGCCCAACAAAAAGGAAAGGGAATAGTTATCAACACCATGGTCAGAGGACCACACCCGGCAGGATTCAATAACAGAACTATGGAGCAATACGTCAAAGAGGCTAAGCGTCTAAATGTGGGAGAGTGTAGTACTCCAGAGGATGCCACACCCATAAAACAATAGAAAACGATGAAAGATGACATTGTCTTCCGCGATAAAGAAAGCATGGAAATAGAAGCCCCCAATATAGACCCATTGGTAATATCAACTATCGTCAGTCCAGCAACCATACAAAAAGTCCTTGTTTATTGTGGGAGTCCCGTTAATATCCTCTTCAAGAAAGCATTTGACCAGATGAAGTCAGAGGATAAAGATCTGAAGCCATATAGTGGATGGATACGTGCCTTTAACGGTTCTACAATAACACTAATAAGTGTAGTTGATTTATCTGTGGAACTAGGGGATGGAGATCACAGGAGTGCGGATCCTCCCATTTGTTATCCTGAATATTGATTCTCCATATAATGCCTTCTTAGGACGACCAACTCTAGCATAATTCAAAGTTTGCATTGTACCTTGGTGTCTATTATTGAAATTCCTAACCGAATCAGGAATTGGGATAGTCCGTGGAGACTAGTGATAGGGAGAGCCTGTTACTTAGCTGAATGGAAGGTGCTCCTCCAAGGACACGATGCAGAGCCTAAGAAAACCTCCTCCCCTGCTAAGAAGGCTTCGGCATAGCAAATAAAGGATACATCCCAGCCAGAGTCGCTAGATTACCAGTCCGAGGTTATTGATCCCAGAGAGGACGAGGAACTAGGATGTAGAAGGGCGACGCCTAACGAAGTAACTGTGGATATCTCGATCATTGTTGACGATCCTACTAGGGTCTTGAAGATCTGATCTCATTTAGATCCCCTCTGGGCAAGGTAACTGATAGATTTTTCACGATCCAACCAGGATATATTTGCGTGGACACACGTTGACATGTGTGGTATATCTCCATCCATCATAAGTCACGCGCTAAGCATAAACCCGAAGTATACCCCCATCAAGTAAAAGAGGCGTATGCTCAGCTCGAAGAGTTTAGCCGCCTTAAAAGAAGAAGTCGAGAAGTTGAAAGACAACAGTTTTATACGAGATGCTACATACCCCGACTGGATATCAAATCCCGTCCTTGTTAAGAAAGCTAATGGAAAGTGGTGTATGCACATCTATTTCTCAAACTTGAACAAAGCCTACTCAAAAGACAGCTTCCAATTACCGAGAATTGACCAATTATTGGATTCAACAGCAGGATATGAGCTTCTTTCTTTCATGGACGCGTAACCAGATTCCCATGCATGTACCTAATCAAGAACATACAAGTTTCATCATAGATCTCAAATTATATTGCTACGTGGTAATGCCATTTAGACTGAAGAATGCAGGGGAAACGTACCAACATTTAGTAAATTGTATGTTCCATAACCAAAATTGAAGTCTGTGGAAGTTTAAGTGGATGATATGCTCATGAAGTTCAAGCAATCCTCGGATCACATATCAGATTTAGCAGAGATATTCAGTATCCTCCGACACTATGGAATGAAGCAAAACCCATTGATGCGCTCTTTTGGCGTTGCGTCAGGGAAGTTAATTGGCTTCATAGTTAGCTCACGCAGAATTGAAATTAACCCTGACCATTGCGGCGATCAAGAACATCAGTGAGCCACAAAGAATTAAAGATGTACAGAGCCTAGCAGGGAAGGTGGCAGCACTTAGTAAGTTTATCTCCAAGGCCACAGACAAATGCATCCCTTTCTTCGAGTTGATAAAGTGAAAAAAGCGCAATTTCGAATGGACCCCGGACTGCATTGAAGCGTTCCAGAACCGACTGAGTCACTTAGAGAGGCCCCGGATATTGTTTAAGCCAGTGGATCACGAAGACTTATTCATATACTTATCAGTGTCGTCGCACGCAATCAGTCCAGCACTTGTTTGTGAGGAGGATAAAGTTCAATGGCAAGTGTATTATGTGAGCAAGAAATTAGCAATGGTAGATGTAACACCCCACACTTTTCTATGCCTAAATTTCAACAAAAATCGAAACTTAAACACATCCAAGTATGGAACGTGTAAATCTGGTACCTGCAAATAAATGAGCATGAGGATAATCAGAGTACGATAAGATAACTCACATCGGAAATATAATAGGATAAACTAGTATTAACTCAAGTAACTACCATTTTCAAAGTAAGTCACTTTGCCAATACCGACATGAGAGAGAACAAGAACCGAGAGCCAAACTTAAACACCTGTGAGCACCCGACCTACTCTGGAAAATCTAAGTGGTTGTAATGAGAAGGGGGGTCATAACAACAAGATTCTGGTGAATAGGAAATGTACAAAATAGAATATAATACACAGATGTATTCCGTTAGGTTCAACCCAAGATATATGCCTATCAAGGTTAGTGATTCTGGCCTAACCTTGTAAATGTTTACGCGCGACCTTACTACTCTTCCTAAGGTTATATTCCAAGATATAATACTGAGATAGAACGTTAACGCATATATTTAGGAAGCCTTTAAACTATACTTTAATTGATTATTAGAACAAGAAGTGAACCCCCTCATCGTCACAGGTTCTTATGGTTAATAGTATTTTTGCACCATTAAGCTACTAAGTCCAGCTCTTTTTTTATTATAAGTTCTATATTCATTAATATAAATAAGCAAAGTTATATCCTCTTTACCCTAGGATATTTATTTGATTACCTACTTAATTGGATCTAGTATTTAAACAAAAATCAATATCCATTCGTCCCCTTATGACACACATTTGTTCCCATTTCTATGCTTATTCCCTTTTATGACCATAACGGTCATATTTTACTAAGGCAACTATTTATCAATCCCAAGGTGTATATTTGTTGTACCCCAACAGACAATTACTATTCTTATTTATTTATTTATTTGTTGACTATTGTATAATTATATATATTTATGCACCATATCTCTCACATTAAGTTAACTACTTGTGGATGCTGGATTTGCCGGTTGGTTCCGGGGAAATTTTTATCACAAGTTGAACTTATATTCACGCATTAGACTCCTCACATTAAGCTGACTACCTGTGGACGCTAGGGCTGGACATTTTTACCATATTATCACTTACCAATCATTACCAACCGCTACCAACGAAAGTGATACCGAACAATTGGTAACCAATTTGATTGGTATGGTACGTCAAACCACATGAAAATATGTAGTACGGTAATGGTAATTGAGCGTTAATAATGGTGATTACCATACCTACCACATATTTTAAACAATACATATGTATATCCTTATATTTCATTATATATGTTTATTACATAATATCAAACTTCTAATATGTAATGATTTAATAAAATACCTAGAAAAATACTATACGATAAAAGACTGAATGCAATTTTTATCATATATCTTAGAAACAGTGTAACACCCCACGTCCATTAATGTCACTCACTAAGGGAATGCATTAACTTTCATGGAGTATTATAAGAGTATAGAACAGAATATTACAAGATAGATATATGAAATGGTATTTAAGAAAATTTAAAATGTATTCATTGCAGCGGAAAAGCAAAACATGTTTGGTTACAACATCAAAACCACATACTAGAGCCATGTACACAAATATCCATCTTGAACAAAATTATTATCAGAGTACATAAAAGTAAAACCATAATCCCACTCCAAATAGCCAAAAGATATAAAGCTAAGCATTACTTTCAACACTTCCAAGCACTTCAAGAAGAAAGAGGTCCAAGTCAAGCTTCACTAATCCCACCCTGAGGACCTAGGGGGAGGGGAAAAGAAAGGAAAGTGGCGAGACAAAAAGGGTCAGACATAAGTCTGGCATGTCAAGTGACTTTAACAATATAATCAGTAAAGTAACAGGGGAAGAACATAAACTGAATATAAGAGATGACTGTAACATAAGCAGATATGACAAGGTGAACAAGGTAAGCAAGTTAGAACATCGGCTGCGCTCCTAACCACTATAAGATATGCTCTGCACCGTACCACATACTAGTTACATACTAAAAGATGATCCCTCCTTACTAATCATAATAATGGTAGCTTCATGTACCCCTAGCTACTCTCATAGGTGCCCACATGCTCCTACCACCACTAGTTGTACCCACTACCCTGCCCATTCGATCGACTCCCTAACCCCGTAGATACCTATGATGGTCCCATAATAGGGTGTATCACTCTCTAAGGTGGCAACCCCGATACTACTGAAATGCGCAACTTATATCTACACGATGCAACAACGTCTTAACTACCAGCCCGGACCCACGCATGCACATGACTCCGTTGGACTTGCACTGTTATCGCTAACTCTTTATTGATCTCTTACAATCAACCCCAGTAAGCGTGTCCCTGTCCTCGACCTAGTTCGATCACATATGAATACTAAAATGGGTTACTGGTTGAAAAGGGTCCACACATTTGATACAAGCTTCCCTCCTAAGCTTGGTCCGCACTAGGAATTCCCACTTAACCCCTTCTTATTCCCATGCCTTATCACATGTCTCATTTTGGTTAAGTGTTTTAATTATGTTTCACATGCTACCCATGTTACCCACTTAACCCTTTATCATTCCGTGTCTAATCACATGTCTTATCATGGTTAAGTGTTCATTAATTCATTATAACTGTAATCTTGCAAGACCTTTCACATTAGATTGCCATTTTGCGGTTGCCGGATATGCCAGGCAGTTCCGGGCAGGCTTATACCGCAAACCGAATCTAACCTCGTGTCTTTGCATTATTACGCATCTAATTCCTGCCCTTGACCTCTCACATTATACTGCCGTTTGCGATTGCTGGATATGCCGGGCGGTTTCGGGCAGGTTTACACTGCAAACCAATCTAACCTCGTGTCTTAGGCGTTCATTATCACTTTCCTAGGTTCAAACTCAATCCCAGATTATAGATTATAGTGATTTCCAATTACCCATAAATTCCAATCCAAATTTATGTGACAAATTCTAATTCAATTTATGCCTATAATCCGATGTATACAAGTTATACCAAATTACGCCCAAACCAATTTTCATGGTTATTAATAATTTATGTCAAACCTCATGTATACAAGTTATACCCAATTATGCTCAAACCAATTTCCATGGTTACCAACAATTTATGCCAATAATCACATTTTACATATTTCCCAAACCTTTCCCAATTGTTCAAACGTTATTCGTATGCAAACCTCAACGTAATATGTTAGGCTCGAAGTTAGCTTAATTTCATAAAATAAAAAGGAAGAGAGCTAGGGAAGAGAATCAAAACATCAAGACTGGCATAAACATAAGAACATGCATATGAACATAAACATGCATATAATGATAAAATAGATCAGAAAAGGCATATGACAGGTTTATGGGTATGAATCTAAAAGGTAACGATTTACAAACTTAATAAGATTCATCTTATTTATAGGCATACACATTAGATCCAATTTACAATCCTATCACAATTACTTTTTTTAACTTAATTATATGTGAAAGTGTCATAGACTCATAGCGACAGGATTTAGAAGAGAGAATAGATCTAAATTATGAATTTTGAGTTTGATTAACCAAACCGTTGTTGTAAAATTTGATTCTTATCTTCCAATTTGAATACTCCTATTCTGATTTGCTTTGGTGGAGAAGAAAGGCTAGGTTACTTTAGATTTGAGCAACATGGAGGCGCCATGGATTGGTGTAATGAAATTAGGGTTAGGTTTAGTTGTTTATTTATAGGAGTACTAGGTGTATTTGGACCTTTAGAGTAGACTAGGAACCATACGAACCATCCAAACCAGAAAAACACGTCATCCAGCCAATCCCAGAAGGACACATCAGCCCTAGACCACTAAAACACGTCGGCCATATCTGGGCCGATGGGGATCGATACCCCTATAGGGGGGTTGACACCCCTATCGACACCCCCTATGGGGGTTCGACACCCACGAGCGGGAATTTTCCCGCTCAGCCCTTTTCGCTGATTTCGAATTTCAAAATCGTTTTTGATTTTTAATTATTATTTTAATATAAATACTGCTTTAAATTGAAATTTTCTAAGCTCCATAACTTCTTCATACGGTGTCCGATTTATGCAAACTCGGACTCTATCCCAAGCAGAATTCCGAGAGAATGCAATGGCACAACCCATTTTACTTAAATCTTCTTCTAAAAATTAAGTGTTCTTTAATTTGTTCATTTTAATATTATAAAATTACGGGGTGTTACATTCTCCCCTCCTTAAAGGATTTCGTCCCCGAAATCTTCAAGTTAAGAAGAATGTATCCTACCATCCATCATCCACAAGCATCCATTGTCCTTAAAAGATTTCTAATGTTATATGAACATATGCAAAAGTGTATGTATATGTCCCTTATCTAATGCAAAGATCAAACGGTCTACTGATTCAGTTGACCTCCTTAATGTGAAACATGATAGTGCCATGCGTCCATTATGTATGCAAAAGAATCCTAATGATACATATTATTTCTATATGAGTGCACAACCATTCATTCAAATGTAGCATCCATATGATAACACATTCAATATACATCCATTAACTTAAATATGCACACTCATTCATATACAATATGAAAGTGATTGAGCCGATCTAGTGCCTAATGTGTGTGTAAATGCATCCACGAGCAACCACTAGCAAACACTTACATCCACTTGCATCTACCAAACATAACATGCCTCAAACACATGTTTAAAACCATAGGATTTTCTACCTAAAGGTCGAATATATAATCAAGAGGATACACTAAACGATAGAACAAGTATAAAAAAAGCGGTAGAAAAAGGAGAAGTTAAGAACATACCCTTAAAAAGGAAAGGGTACGACACGTGTATCTTGTCTTCAGTCTCCCTAGTCGCATCTCTTTGATCATCTCCCCACTGGACGTTAACCAACTTGACCTCTCGGTTGCGTAATTTCTTGACCTCCAATCCAAGGATGCATGTAGGAGCTCATCTAATCGTGGCATCTCGCTCTACTTCCACTTCTCTAAGCATGTTCGACTCTACTACTTCCTTGATATCGTGTGAACACTTAATGCAACACGTGAAATACGTCATGAACACCACTAAGCTTCTCAAGAAGCTTCACTCTGTAGGCTATCTGTCAATTCTTTCTGTAATAGGGAATGGCGCTACGAACCTTGGTGCCAATTTCCCTATAGATCCAAAGCTAACTACGTTCCTCAATGGGGATACTTTAATAAAAACCGTGCCTGCAACATCGAACTCAAGATCGGTTCGTCTCTTATCAGCGTATGACTTTTGCCGGTCTTGTGTTGTCTTCACGTGTCTTCGAATCAAGTCTATCTTCTCCGAAGTTTCCCTAATCATCTCGGGTCCAAGCAAAATCTTATCCATAGATTCCCACCAACAAGTCGATGATCGGCAAGGTCGTCCATATAAAGCCTCAAAAGGTGCCATGCCAATACTAGTCTGGTAGCTGTTGTTGAAGGCAAACTCTACAAATGGAAGATGTTCCTCCCATGTCCCTCCAAAGTCCAAGATGCATAACCTCAAAAGATCTTCTAGAATCTGATTCACTCTTTCTGTTTGGCCATCCGTCCGAGGGTGATAAGCGGTGCTCAAACACAATTGTGTTCCCACCGCCTCTTGAAAGCTCTTCCAAAACTCACTAGTGAAAATAGGATCTCGATCGCTTACGATACTGGAAGGTATGCCGTGTAGACGAACTATCTCTCGGAGATAAACAGATGCTAACCATGCTGCTGTTTTTTTTACTGTTAACGGGAATGAAATTGGCGCTCTTGGTAAGTCTATCTACTACTACCCAAATCCCCATATTACCCTTCGTTGACCTCGGCAACCCGTCGACGATATCCATGGAAACACTTTCCCATTTCCACTGTGGAACCTCTAAAGGGTGAAGCAAACCACCAGGTTTCTTTTGCTCAGCCTTGACTTGTGGGCACACTAAGAATCTAGAAATGAACTTAGCCACATCCTTCTTCATTCCGGCCCAAAAGAAATTCGCTTCATGTCCCTATACATCTTATCACCACCGGGATGTATGGTCATCTTAGAATGATGTGCTTCTTCAAGGATTGTCCTCCTCAAACCCTCGTCTCGTGATACGCAAAGTCTCCTATATCTACGCAACCAACCTTTGTCATCTATAGTATACCTACTAAGATGGCTCGAAGACTCCCCTCTTATGAGCTTGTCTACTATCCCTATCAGTTGTGG
Source organism: Allium sativum (assembly GCA_030737875.1). Lineage (NCBI taxonomy): Eukaryota > Viridiplantae > Streptophyta > Magnoliopsida > Asparagales > Amaryllidaceae > Allium > Allium sativum. The sequence continues at coordinate 859,890,867 of CM060926.1, forward strand.
GTCATCTCGCTGTGCCGCACCTATCTGACCCAAAAGCGTAGGTCGCACCTCTAATGATGCCAACAAATCGGGTACATAATCGATAGAGGGTCTAAAGTCAAAGGTAGAGATATACTATAAACTCTGCCGCTCGACAAACAAAGGACTTAAAGTCAACTTCTTTCTACTTAAGGCGTTAGCTACAACGTTACCCTTGCCAGGGGTATATGCAATCTCAAAATCGTAGGATGCTAAGAACTCCATCCATCTATGTTGCCTTAAGTTTAGATCTTTTTGAAAGAATAGGTATTTTAGTGATTGACTTATGGTCTGTATACAACTCAAATCTCTCTCCAAGCAAATAGTGACGCCAAGACTTAAGCGCAAAAACTATGGCAACTAACTCTAAGTCGTGGGTAGGGTAATTCTTCTCATGGACCTTTAACTGCCTTCCACCATAACATATCACCCTTCTCTCTTGCATCAAAACTGCGCCAAGCCCTGTCCCACAAGCATCGATATACACTGTGAACGGTTTACTCCCATCCGGTAAAACTAAAACTGGAGCTGTCGTCAAAGCCCTCCTCAAACGTTGGAAAGCATCATCACAGTCAACATCCCAAGAATAGGTCAAATTCTTATTCGTCATCCATGTAAGTAGGGATGATATCTTAGCAAAGTCCTTGATGAACTTTCAATAATAGCCCGCCAAACCAAAAAACTTCTTACTTCCATTGCATTCTTAGGAATCTTCCAATCTTGGATTGCCACTACCTTCGCGGGATCCACAACTATCTCTTCTGTAGAGACCACGTGCCCTAAGAACCTCACTTCCTTCCTCCAAAAATGTCATTTGGAGAACTTAACTTTGAGTTGATGTGCTCGAAGGGTCTCTAAGACTTCCCTAAGATGTAGGGCATGCTCTTCCTTGCTTCTAGAGAATATCAAGATATCATCCACAAACACCAGCACGAACTTGTTTAGAAACTCCCTAAACACCCTACTAATCAAGTCTACGAAATATGCAGGTGCATTTATCAAACCAAAAGGCATGACGAGCCATTCAAAGAAACCATCGAGAGTCCTAAAAGCAGTTTTATCTATACTATCCTCAGCTACCCTCAACTGATGAAATCATGTAGCTAAGTCCAACTGCGAGAAAACCGAAGCACCAACCAACTGATCGAACAAATCATCTATCCTTGGCAATGGGTGTATGCTCTTCTTCATGAGCATATTCAGCTCCCTATAGTCCACGCACAATCTAACCGAACCATCAGCCTTCGTGGAAAAAACAACTGGAGCATCCCACTCCGAGATACTTCTTCTTATGAACCCTTTCTCAAGCAACTCTTTCACTTGTTTACTAAGCTCCCTCCTTTCTCTTGGAGCCATGTGGCGCACAAGCAATGCAACTGGTTTTGCATTGTCCACCAAGTATATACGGAAATCTATTTCGCGTTTTGGAGGTGAGCCCCTAACCTCCTCAAAGACATCTGCATACTCCCGGACTACTCGAACAGATTTCAAATCATCAACAGATGTGTCAAGAGATTCTAGGTAGCCAAGCATAACAGAACCCTTAGGATCGCATGAGATATCGAGAGTATTACCCAAACTAGTCAATAGTCTAACTACCCTCTTTTCACAATTGAGAATGGCACCATACCTGGCTAGCCAATCTATTCCTAGAATTAACTCATAGCCCCTGAAGCCAAGCACATAAGCGTTACATTCGAACTCAACGCCATACACATATATTCTCAAATCCCAACATAACATAGAAAGATGAGTCGTACCCCCAATAGGATTTGAGACAACAATGGGATCCACTACTATACTAGTATCTAGGTGCAGAGACTCAACAGCAGAAACAGATATAAACGAATTTGAAGCGCCAGAATCAAACAAAGTATGTGTAGGATGATCGAAAAGGAAAATCAAACTTTCAACAGAAATGTTTCTACCTCTCTCTTGTCTAGGTGCCATGAAAGCATGAACCTGCCCTCCAGAAGTAGATCATGTCCTCTGTCCTTGCCCTTGTCCTTGCCTCCTTAGGCAGTCTTTAATCATATGTCCAGCCTCACCACATTGGAAGCAACCCGTCTTCTTCTTCTTCCTACAGTCCTTCTTCAAATGGCCAGGTATTCCACAATTGTGACACTTCCTTTTCTCTAAACCCTTGTTATCCTTACTGCCCTTCTTTTGTTGTTGTTGTGCCTTCTTTGGATCCCCTTTCATATCCTGTGCCTTATGTACATTAGCACCTTTCTCCTCTTCATGTATCAACGCCATATCAATAAGATTCTTGAAAGTAGCCCTCATAGGAATGTGGGACATAGCCAACCCGTGTAAAGGTTCATTCAGACACTTGGAAAATCTCAAGGCCTTCTTATGCGGTGTATTAACTAATTCCATACCAAATCTTACTAACTAGTTAAACTTGTTAACGTACTCCTTTACAGACAAACTCCCTTGTTTCAAATCCAAAAACCTCTCCTTGTATAAATTCTCCTCTGCTTGTGAAAGAAATTTCAACTCGAGCCTTTGTCTAAAATCCATCCACATCTCCACTGCACGTCCTCCATTAGTTACTTCCCACCAAAATGAGGCTTCGTCCTTCATCAACCAAGCAGCTAGCTGAACCTTCCTTCCATCGTCTATCTCAAAGATACCCAACAAGTCCTCCACTTCCTTGAGCCAATTTCGAGCCTCTACAAATGTCTCAGTCCCATAAAACGGCTTTCTGACGTCGCACGGAAGTCTTTGCATATCTTAGAAAAAGCGTCTACAAAGGGAGGATGAGGAGGAGCGGCTGCAGCTGGGGGAGGAGGAATGTCTGCTGGGCCTGCGGCAGTAACCCTAGCCTCCAGATACCTTCTGAACCAGCCTGGTATCTGTACGCCCTCGGGTATAATAGGTTCCCCAGACATGCTGGAAGGAAAAAGGAAGAGATTCAAAATAGAAAATCAAAAGATAGAGCTCATCTCTTACTAACGCTGAGGCCTTTTGAGGAACAAAAACCCGCACCTATACAGTGGCTAAGTTGGGGACAATATCTTGCGTGAACGGAGGTACGGGTTGTTACAGTGGTATCAGAGCCAATATCCAGCCAGAATTGTGGCTCCTGTGTGGATCACAGCGCCTGGGTGAGGTGTTTGTGAGCCAACGGAGACGTTGGACTCTGTAGGAGGGGAGAATGTAACACCCCTAAGTCCCACATCGTGGAAGCATGTGTGAAGTGGGTACTTATATAGTAGAGCTCATCTCTTACTAACGCCGAGGCCTTTTGAGGAACAAAAACCCACACCTATATGGTGGCTAAGTTGGGGACAATATGTTGCGTGAACGGAGGTGCAGGTTGTTACATTTATCTCGTGAATTTAGGCGAGTATTTTGAATGCAAACCGTTTGTTCTTGAGTAATGTCTTCCATACATCTTATCTTATGAACTTGACTAATCATTCTAATTCGAACCGATATGCCCTTTTGATGCTCATTTGATATCGAACTTCTGTTTTGAGCACATGGAATTTGATATAGTCCTTGTATGTATACCCTTCGAGTTTTTGAATGAAACCGTGTTTGAATTCAAACTAGATAATTTTGATTTGTCCAAATGTTATGTAACGGAACCTCAATAAATGAGCTCTTCATAGTAATTGAAAGGGTTTGAAATATAAAATCCAACTTATGTAAGAAAAATTGAATTTTGGAATGTTAATTTTGAGGATTTGGTTCCCGAAATTTTGAAATCAATGTTTTGGAATATTTTACCAATACTAATTTGAATATACGCATAATTAGAGTGGGTAGCGGAAGCGTGATGGTAGTTTGAACAAAAATGTTACAAGAGATTTTCCCATCGATAGGAAAATGTGAACTTTTCAAACAAGATGTGATATTTGAAATGAGAATGAATATAAATCCTATGTGGGGGTATAAAGGATTTTGAAATAAGTTATGCTTGAATTATTCTGAAAATAATGTTTGAAAGGGAAGAATTTGATTATATGACTTGTAAATGATTTCTAAGACGATGATTGAAGTTCTTGAAAATTTTATGTTACGAGAATATGAAATTTATTTAGAAATCATGAAAATGTTCGAATCAATTTGAAAAGGGAAATTTGATCTAATGAAAGATGGTCATGACTTATGTATTATAAACGATTTTCATAAGCTTTTAAAATTTGAAAAGCTTACTTGATTTGAAAGAACGATATGAAGATCGTATTAATCAAATTTAATTTTCAATTTGTGAAAGGAACATTTTACGGTGACTTGAAATATTTGAATAAGATCGTTGATTTCAAAATATGAAACATAAGTTGTATGTTTGGAAATTGAAAGTGTATTTTCAATTGATCGAGTTGGTTTTCCAATTATTTTGTATACAACGAATAGTTTATAAAAGTGGTTTATAAACAAAAAGAAATTTCGACGAATTGAATCCCGATATATGAAATATTTGAATGACAAAAATACTATGATTGAAAGTATTTGCGAATTATTGGTGCGAAAGAATTTATAGCTTCGGGATATAAAATGAAATGATTTGAAATGTTTTCATGGATTTGGGTGACCTGTGACTAAAGGAAGGGTGCGTGTGATTTAGGGTAAGTAACCTAGGCGTATACGGTGTCCGAGTCTGGATGAAAACCGTGAGATATATGTGCTCCGCGATTTTGTACATGGTGTCCGAGCCTGGATGTAGAATCATGAGATACACTTCGCTGGAGATCCCTCGATGATGGTATTTAGAGCTGAGCAGCCTAGGCATATACGGTGTTTGATTCTGGATGAAAACCGTGAGATATATATGCTTCACTATTTTGTACTTGGTGTCTAAGCCTAGATGAAGAACCATGAGATACACTTCGCTTGAGAACACTCAGCGATGGTCTTCTTTAGGTGTTCGGAGCGACCTTAATTATCAATATTATTGCGTACGATAGGCTGTTTCTAGGCCTTGTCATAGGGGAAACTTCTCGAGGAAATGAAACACAGTTTTTATTGGGTGTCGAAACAAGTATATTTAGTACTTGTATATTTTAGTCACGCTCCTGATCAATGCATGTCAAAAGTCTGCCAGAACAATGATGGACTTGTTAGGCTTCGAGTTATCAAGTATTTATCATATATGTTTGAAATATTTGAAAGCGATTTTGGTTTTGAAATCCCGAAGTGAAGGAGGATTCTATATGAAAACCATGTATAGTACTTCAAATGGTTTGAAATGAAAAGGGATTCTAAGTTCGGAGAAATTATTTTAAGGTTTTCAAATGTTTGAAAATTTATGATATCAAAATATAGTATTTTAATTTAACTTATCTAATTTATTATATTTGCGTTTGTACCTACTATTTAACCATTTTAAGTTTTCCTATATTATATTTTTATCCATTTTCTACCAAGTTTCTAAATTTCTTATATTTAACCATTTTAGCTGTAACTTCTAAGGCTATTTTATATTAAACTCTTTGAATTTTTATAGAAACCTACTTTTATTCAAAACAACTTACTTTAAAATAACTTTACCGTTTTAAATCTACTTTTATTTAAATTATTATGTACTTTGAACATAGCTTTCTTTTACATTATATAACAAATTTCCTTATTTAGTTTTATACTATGATTTAAGTTTTGCCCAAATAATAACATTGGTATAAGAAGTTTAACCAATTTAGTTGTATGATAAATTTTGTGTTTAATCTATTAAGAACCTTTTGATAGATTTTCAAGCTTATTAGAAAATTTTAAGTGTTTTGATTTGATAACTTTTATTTATATTTGGTTTTAATAAAAAAAATTATAAGTAAGATTTGTTTTACTTAAGTATAATTTTACAACCTCTCCTTTTCGAGGACGAAAAGATTTAAGTGGGGGAGATTGTAATGACCCAGCATTTTTCAACATTTGAAATATAAATAAATTTAGAATTTATCATAAAATAAATATTTATGGTAGGCTTTGATATACAATTTGAAAATTTTATTTATTTTGTACATAGTTGAATATACTTATATTTGGATTCAATTTAAAATTTGGACTAAAATTTTTTTAAGAACGTATTTAAATAAACTTATAAAGAGAATTCCTTTTGTAGATTTAAATTTTAATATGAATGTTTATTAAAAGAAACATTATTTACATCTGTTAGATTATTTGAATTTATTAGAACATCTAAATTATAAATTAAAGTAAATATTTATACTTGGATTTGGAATGTATCTACTCGAACGTAAATTAAGTTTACTTCTTTCATCAATTTATAGAAGCCTTGAATTCTTTCCATTTAATCCGAATGTTTGTCAAAATTAAAAATTTGGATTTATAGTTAAATTATCTACGGTTTATTTGTATTTAGCTATTTTCTATTGTACTTAAGCTTTCTAAATCATTTTTATATTTTACAAATTTATACAATGTTTTAGCTTTCAAAAATTGTATTTCTTATCTAGTTTTGTTTTGTCTTGATTATTTGTACTTAACCATTTTCCTGCAAATATAGTTTTAAAACTTTTACTTAACTCTTTGAAATTGTATTTAGCTTCGGAATTAATCGATTTAAACTATAAAGTATAATTTAAATAAGATGTGATTTATCATCGGCAAATTTGATTTCAAAGTATAAGTTTTAATTCAAATAGTTGATTTATTTTGTTAAAATATAATATAAAATTTTGAAACTGATTTCGAAGATAAGTTGGAAGTATTTTCAAAGTTTGGAAGCTGATTGGGTCATATAAAATACCATTATCCCCAATTTCTTTGTTTGATAAATTTGGTGCGATTATTTCATCGTTTAACAAATTTAAGTCCAATGGTTAAGAAACGTTCGATGTGGGTAAAACGGAAAGAAATAAATATTGAGAACATTTCATTGACAATTTATTCAGGTTTAAATCATGAAAACATCTAGCAACATTGTTGTATATTGGTGTTAACAAATTAGAGAACTTGGTGCGCTTGAAAACATTCTTACCGGTCAACATTTTTTTTTTGAATTGAACCATATCTATTAAAAATCTTTGCTAATGATTGGCAGCAATATCTTGAAATTTTGTGCTGAAATATGTTGCCATATGTCCTTGTTTCTCTCTGGATGGGTTATACGTTGAGACCTTTGCTGGGTACTGGTTCCCTGGTTTCTTTTTATAAATGAGTACCCCTCTCTACCGTGCTCTCCACAAAATAACTCCTCCTTTATATTACTGTCCATTTTCTTTTGTTCTTTAGCGAATTGTTTCTCCCCAAAACCAAAGTCAATAGCTTTCCTCCCAAATTTAATTTAGCCCAAAATCGAAAATCGTTCACCGTCCAAATAACCACTGCGCGGCGTCGCTGCCTCCAACCTCTCCTTCTAAAGCCATGTCAGCCATCTCTCCGCCCAAAATGGCTGCTGCGAACCCGATTTAAGCAAACACAGATCGAACCCAATTGCTCAAGCCACATTCGAGCAACAAAGCCTCCCAACTTTCCAGGTCGTCGCCACTAGTCGAGACCACCCTTCGCAACTGTCAGTTTTCAGTCCAACTCCTCTCCGCCATTGGTCACAAACCATTTCCTACCCTGTAGTTATCAGCATCTTTTCCACTGACATGGCCCTTAGAGTTGCTTCTGGTTACGATAGTTCTCTGTAATCGCCATAGAGTCATCTACGTCGTTCAAAACATGAGCTAGTCCACCACGGTCCCCTGTTTACTGCGCTGCTTCTTCTTTCGACGCAAGTTAAATTTTGCTTAAGATTAGATTTGTTTCAAGTACGTCTACTTCACGATTTAGTAGATATAATTTTACTCAAGCATAAGTTTACAGCTCTCCTTTTCGAGGATGAAAAGACTTAAGTAGGGGAGATTGTAATGACTCAGAATTTTCGACGTTTGAAGTACAAATTAATTTAGAATTTATCGTTAAAATGAGTGTTTATAATTTGGTTTTGATATAGAAGCTGAAATTTTATTTATAGTTGAATATATTTATATTCGAACTTCAGTTTAGAATTTGGACTTTCAATTTTGTTTTGTACGTATTTGAAAATTCCTTTTGTAGATTTAATTTAATATGAATACTTGTTAAAAGAAGCATTATTAACATTTATTAGATAATTTGAATTTATTAGAACGTTTAAATTTTTGACTAATTAAGGTTTAATGTTGAAGTGAATATTTGTACTTGATTTAAAATCTATCTATTTGAACGTAATTTGAGTTTACTTCTAATTTAATCCTTTTGTTAATTTATAGATGGTTTGACATTATTAACTAATTTGTACTTAATCGTTTTGATGTAGACATAGTTTGAATATATTTTTGAATAGAAAATTTCTTTCATAGATTTAATTCTGGTATAAGAATTGTCAAATCAAATGGACTACCTTTATTTATTTAGCTAATTTGAAGTTATTAGAATATTTGAAAAGTAACTTTGAATATATAACGATTGTACTTCGTTTGTTGTTTAAATATGAATGTTATATATAAGAATCTGATTTATTTTAAAGTTAGTTGAAATCAAATTGTTAAGTATAGAAATTTGTTTGTAATTTGAGAACTTGAGATTTAATGTATTCTAAAGCGTGATTTCGAATATAAGGATTGAATTTTTATAGAAACCATTAACTGATTTTGTTACAAACGTTAAGTGTAAATTATTTCAATATGGAAACGGTTTAATACACGGTTGGTACATTAAAAGGAAGGAATAAATTATGAAATAAATTTTCCATATTATTGCGTTAACGTTAAGTTGATTTATGAATAGTAATTGTTAAAATTACACTATGCCATAGATAGCCTACCGCAGCGAAAATCCAAGGTGTTGCTAGCTACAATGTAACGATAGGTATGCTGATTTTTGTCTACTGCGACACACACTTCAAAGTGTTACAATAGAAAATCCAAGGTGTTGCAGTAGCCAAGTGAATAAATTTATCAATCCGGGAGATTACGATCCAATGGTCCACACTAGCAATCCGCGTGAAATAATCTCTAACGCAGGAAGCAAAAACAAAAAACAAAAAACAAAAAACAAAGTGGTAAAAGACTTAGCAAAATTTTCAAGGGTTTAAATCGAAAACTTAACAAAATACGCCGCCGCTCAACCTGTCAAAGACTCACAATTTCAATTAGGGCTAAAAGTTCAAGTTTACAAGCTTAATTGGGGTTCGATTATGGCAAGTTCGAGTTCAAGTTCAATTAGGGCTTCAGTGTTTCAATTAGGTCTTCAATTGGGGTTCATTTGGGTCTCAAATTTCAGTTAGGGTTTCGATTTAATCTGCTGCTTAAGGTATCACTCAATGTATATTTCAAGTATTTCCTAATTTGATTGTTGTGTTGCCTAATTTACGGATTAACTTGTATATTCAAGTGTAATTATATTCCTGATTTTATTATTATGCTTATTTTTGTAACAAACTTATGTTGTGCAGTGCTTATATGATATTATTGTGTTTTTTTGGCCTTATAGTCATGGCTAAATAATACTTGTGTATGTTATTTGTGTGTAAATTAGTGATGAACGAGGAAAAAAATATGGGCAGAACTTCCTAAGTTCAGATGGCTGCATGTTATTTGTGTGTAAAATTAGGCCTCGATTACTAAAGAATACATGCATGTCCAAATGACTGTATGCTATATTGGGCAAAAAAAATGAAGAGGAAAATAACTTCAAAACTTATGGTTTTTCAAGGAAAATAACTGCATGCTATTTAAGTAAGAAAATATTGTTTCTGTCTTGATTAAATGTTATAACTAATGTATCATATTTGTGGCTTCTTTTTGTGTCTTTTTTACTGTTTCTGCCTATATTACATGTTAGTGAAGTGGCTGTTTTATTTTATAATGCGCTTGATTTATTTTATTTTGTTATTATTTCAATCTAATGTTAATTTCTCCATTTTTTGTAGGATAGAGGCTAATCTTAGGTTCCACCACTAGGAAAATTTGGGAAGAATGGATATGTTGGTGGAGAAGAGGCTATTATCAAGGGAGTTGATCTGGATAGGTTTTCGTACACAGTACTGATGGAGTTTGTCAAGGAAGAGCTAGAGTACACCGAAATTAAAGGAATATATGCATGGAAAGGTCCAACGAGCGGGTGCAAAGTGATGGTGATGATGTAGAGCTTTTGTTTATGATGCAAACAAAAAATAATGGTGATTACATTGATTTTTATGTCGACACTGTCGTTGATGATAGTACCGAGCCAATTAGACAAATGCAGCCATATGTCATCGTACGCCCAAGGAAGAATCTGTTTCCAGGTATAAACATGTCTTCTCATTTGTACTATTTCAATGAATTTGGTCATTTTGCTGAATATGTTTTTCATTTAGGACTTGTTTGATTTTTAGTGCAATTAGTAGAATAATAAAGAACTTGTATGTTGCAGCTGCGAAATCACAGAAACGGCATTTTGTCACTGCTCACCATCTGCAACAGGTAGCAAAAAAGATGCAGCAACTTGATCAAGTCTTTACTCCTAGAAGGTCGACATGGCTAAACAATTCCCAAGTGATCAGCGAAGCTGCTGTGAGTCCACCTATCAACAACAAGCAGACTGAAGTCTTTACTCCTAGAAAGTCGGCACGGCTAAATAATCCAGTTACGAACAATCCAGAAGTAATCAGCAAAACTACTGTGAGTCCACGTATGAACAAGAAAAAGGTGATCGGCAAGGAGTCAACTAGAGTCAGCAGTTCGTTGAAGTTACCAGAGAAGGAAAATCCAACTAAAGTCAACGATGCAACTTTGAATATCAACTCAGTAGGTCTCAGGAGTAAATTGGATTTCAATAATTCTCCACATAATGAAGAGGAAAATACAGATGAATATGAGTTTCTGGTAAGAAGACTACAATTTGATATTCTAATATATGATCTACATAGTTTGCTAATATTTACAATAATGTCTTGGTTAATTACTTTCAGAATGATGATTTATCAGCTCCGCCACCTCCACCGCTTACAGAATACAAAAGGGAAAGAGACAAAAATGACTCACAGAAGGATAGTGTTTTTGAAAAACTTAGGATGCCTAAATTAGTTTCTGGAATGAGAAATGAATTTGGAAAAAATAAAGCAAAATCAAAGATGCTTGATGAGGAAAGCGAAGATTATGTTCCAAAAATTGAAGATGATACTTCAAATAATCAGGCAAAGGAACGTTATAGCTGAAGATTTAATTTTATGTTGGTAATTATAGACTAGCTTCATTATTTGTTTTATTTTATTGTTTTTGTGTGCGTATTTTAGAGAACCAAAAAAGTTATGGTTACAAAGCCTCAGTCTGGAACAACAACTCGTTCACGAGCCAATGTTGTATCTGCAACTGATAAGAATGCAACTCCGAAGGCAGGGGAAGTACCAGTTCATATGCAATTTGATGGTCCACCATGTAGCATTTAGTTACCACACAATGAAGGAATAGGAACATTGGCAACTTATTTGGCTATGCGAGAACGCCAGAAGATTAATAGTAGTGGAAGTGGAAGTGCAAGGAATAAGGCCATTGTTGGAAATGTCTCGACAAATATTGAAAACGAAGAAGATGAAGTAGAAGAAGATGAAGGTAGTATTTGATTGAGTTCTGATTTTAATAGTTTAAGTTCTCATTTATGTTTTGCCTAGCCTTCTCATTACTATTGTATGTACTTTGTAATGGTAGTCGGAACTCCCAGAAGGCTCAGGGGAAAAACAAAGATGGATAAAGTTCATTCAAGGCCATATGACAAAAGAGTTGTAATCCCAATGAATGATCGGGGCCAACCTATTTCAGACGATGACCAAGTAATGACTGAACTGAGTTGTTTTTTAGGAACACTGAAGAGGAGTGTTCCACTTACTTACAAGTCTTGGTTTGATGTTCCTGCAAGTTTGAAAGACACGCTGTGGAGCTATGTGAAGGTAATTTGCAAACTTAGCTGAATTTTACTTAAATATATGAAACTTGTCGCAAAAGTAGCATGACTGTTCTTTTTAATGTTTGATTTATATTTAAGCAACAAAATATTATTCCGAATGAATGTGAATATTGGGCTTTGAGGTCAATTTGTGATGCTTAGAGGGGGTACGAGAGTCGTATTAAAAAGGCACATTATACGGCTTACGAAACTGATGAAGAAAGGCTTGAAAATAGGTCGGAAGAAATTCCACTTCAGGATTTCAAAGTACTCTTGCAGTTTTAGGGAGATAAAAAGGTTCTGTTATAATTTTAAGTTTTATCATAGAAATTTTTCCCTTTTTATTCATTCAATTCAGCCAGATCAACATCTTTATTTCATGTTGTTTTGTAGTCCAAGACCCTTATAAATTCTGCAAATCGAAAATCATATACTGACACACACATTGTTGGTCCAAAACCTTTTTCCCATATTCGGCATAAGATGGTATATATTTTGCTTATTTTTATGGTTGACTAGTTTAACAATATAGGTCATATGAAGGTATGCTTGTTTAACTCGAATACAGTATCCTTGTTTAACTTATGAATAAACTACATATCCTTGTTTAACCTGTTTAGCAATATTAGTGATATATGTTCTGGAACAATTGGTTTGATATCCTTTTACTATCTAATGTTTTTTTGTATCAATCCAAAAAATCAAATGGATAACTTTATGTTAAAACTCTCAATCGGAAAGAAGGAAAGGTGTACAAGACTGATGCTTCAACAATGAACTACAGAATTGTAAGAATTTTATTTTCTCTTCAATTAGGTGTCAAAAAATGCTTCATTTTGCACATGATCATCATTAGTGTCGAATTAGATCCTGTTTTGTTGAAACCGATAGCAGAATCATAGCAATGGGTGTAATCTTTTACTTTGGGTTTCAGTGTGTTATATGCCACAATTCTTGTTTTAGAAATTTGTCTAAAAATTGTTAATTTTATTTAATGTCACATTTTAAAACTACTTTATTTTGCCGGAGAAAATTGAAAAAGCAATTGGTGAAGGAGGCAGTGATGGAGTTGTTCATGAACTTGTTTCTGATGGAAAATCGCACGGTCCATCATGGATTATAGGACGGCACACAAAGTCTCCAAAAGCTGCTCCAAAGCAGGCACATACATACAGGAGCTGGCAATGAAGATAAGGAAAGATATAGCCGACAAAGTCGAAGCAAAGGTGAACAAGATGGTCCAAAGTGAATTTGATGCGAAGGTGAGCGAAAAAGTTCAGGAGAACTTGGCAAGGATGCTTAAGAAATTAGGTGAAGCAAACCCTGACATGCACATTGATATTGAGGATCTTTGTGCGACAGTCCACAGTGAAGGCACTGAAATAGAAAGCAGTGAACGCAGTGGGGGCTCGCGCTCTTAGTCATTGATATTGGGGATCTTTGTGCAACTCCAGTGAACATGAATTGATATTTAGTACATACTAGCTTTGTTTGTAAATATGCTTTGTAAACATGATTTTTCCGGCTATGCTTGTAAGTATGTTTGTAAGTACCATTAGTGTTGCTTGTGAATCCGAGATAAGAAGTAGTTTAATTCAGTGTGATGTTAAATTATGTAATGTCATAGTATGTGATTTAATGTTGCCATAGATCTTATATAATGTTGTTGTATGTGATGTTAACATGTTTCCATTGCTCTGATATGGTGTTGCCATTGGATGATAAAAGTGTTGCATAGATTAATGCATGTGGGACCCACAATAGGATTCCGTGAACCCGGGCTACAGCCACAACAGGATTCCATGAACCCGGGCTACAGCCACAATAGGATTCCATGAACCCAGGTTACAGATTTTAGTGGGCCCCACATTTTTGTAAATTTAGTACCTGTGGCAACGCCTGTGCTGATGTTGCCTTAGGGTCGCGAAGATGTTGCCTTTGACTCTAAGGCAACGCGGCAAAAGGCAACCTCGAAAAAGTGTCGCCATAGATCATTTTTTTCCTATACCAACATTTTTTGGCACCTCCTGCATCACTTCTCTGGTGTTGTAGTATGCAATTTATGGCGTAGTGTTCTAACGCGTTAAAACAAGCAAACAGCATTGTTCGTTCATATGTACATTGTTCACTGATAACGTTCGTTCAACCAGGAGCTTGTTCATCGCGTTCAAACCCATTCCCTAGTTCAACCCGTTTTACAATTAACCAAATCTAGAAAATTTTATACTCAAAGATTTGTGTTGAAACGTTTTACCATTTGTCCTTGCCCCTCTGTGTATTTTTACACCTGTTCTTCTTTGCCTAAAGTCGTTGCCATGTTGCGGATTTCTTCTGCCTTTGGTTACCTTCGTCTAGTTTACAAAAAGCACGTAAACCTTTCCTTCATTCACACAAAAACAACGCCATTCCTCATTTTACTTTATAGCCATTAGTTCCATTTGTTCCCCAAATTTCTCAAATTGTTCCTCCCTAAATGTTTTTTCCCCAAATCTGAATTGACCTCGGGCTTTCTACCATCAGTCGCCTCCGTCTTCCTCGCTGACGTCCGTTCCTCCACTTTCGAGCACAGACCCTTGCTCTTACCATCCAGTGACCCTCGCCTCTCTCTCTTCTGGTAGAGGCCGTAACTAACCCGAGCAACCAGTCACCCGTCCTTCACTACCCTGAAGCGCTGCAAGACGCCGTCGTTGTGCGCAACACCACCAGGGGCTCCTCCTCCCTCCTCACTGCGTCCTCCTCAGCTCTGACCATCAACAGCCATTGCTGCTACCCAATGTCAATGCCATTGAGCTAAGCGAGTGCTACACCAACACTGCAGTTTCGTCATCTGCACCAAATCCGTTGCAGCTGCTAGCTTAGACAGTAGCTCATGTGCTTCCTCCACTGTCCGCTACCGCGATAAAGGTAAGTATAACTTACGATTAAATATATTTTAAGACTTCGACTTCAGTTAAATCTGAGTATAATTAGTGCGGCTTGTCCTACAGCTATCCTTTGTTGGTTGCCTAGTTTTGATTTCAGATTTTTCTTTGTGTTCATGAACAAACGTTTTGCACCATTGTGGGTTAGACGTAAATGATTGGCAATTTTCACGTATTGGTTGGGCACTTTTTTTCTCTGTTCTCTGTCATGAAATGGGAACGTCACTTAGTTTATGATCATTCTGTTATTTAGCTATTTTCGCACCTTTTATTTGTCAAAAGTTAACACTTTTAACCACATACGTCTTAGTATTGTTGTCTGCATATAGCATATGTGGTGTTGAGTGCGTATTCATGAATTAATTGTATACATGAGGCCAATACTTATCACTATTAAAATGTATAAGGCTGCATGTAGCACTGTTTAGCTGAGTATGCACTGTTATAGCCGCCTTCGTTTTATTTTTGAAAATCATGGAATCTATGCTCAGAAAATTTGTGTATTTACCTATATTGGTGCCTCACTCTTATCTTGCAACCAAACTTAGTTATAATCTTAATTTTGTCTGAGCCTTAGTTAAGTATGGGACATAGGTATGTAAATTCGAAGTCATGCCTGCTGCATTGGTTACTGCATGTATTTTGTGATTTCTGACACCATTTGAATTGCTGTCACCTGACCTGTAAATCCTATCTTTTGATTTCTTGAATTCCTTACCTTAATGTAAATTGTGAGACTTGCTTTGTCCAACTTTTAGCACCCATGCATAGATTTTGCAGTGCCTGTTATGCTGGGAACCAGAATGCATATGTTCTTGTGACCATTTTCCTTCCCTTAAAATTTTCCATCCCTGAAGTTGCGCAGCGTGCATGTATGTTCATCTTGCTGGGTACTAATCTTGATGTTTTGTTCCGTTTTAAACCTTCCATCCTTTGTTAAACTGTTTGGGAACCATGCGTGCATATATATATATATATATATATATATATATGTATGTATGTATGTATGTATGTATGTATGCAGCTTTATACATGATTGGCCGAGTTCTCATACCTTTTTTACTTCGTTATTAAAGGCTGTTATGTCATCTGTTGATGTATGCACTTACTTAGTTTTCCTAGTATGTTGCACCTTGAATTAACATGCCATCCAGTTGTTATACACTTGTGAGGGGTGCATAAACTCTACCCACTTGTTGTGTTGCCTTGTGAGTTTCGGCAGTTCATGGGTCCTTATACTCGAATCATTCAAATAACTTGTCGGGATTAAGCTAATTATATTTATGTGTTTTTTTGAAGTGACTTACTTGAAATAAGTTTAATCCTGACTCGAGTGTTTTGTGTTTTGCATGGGACACTCGGGTCAGGCCCTAAGTGTTCCAGGTTTAAAAATATTAGCTCGCAAACTGAAGAGGACATGAAGACGTGGAGACGCACGTGCGCTAAGCTCGAAAAAGAGAAAATTCATTTAAAGTCATTTATGTATAAAATTTACATTATTCTTCCGCTGTACGAATATTATTGTATAAACTTTGATATTTCTATAAAAAAAATCTGCTGTAATTATTGTACTATGTACTTCTGCGTTAATTCTCCTTAAACCCAGTAAGCCAATAATAGTCTGTTGTTTTGAACGTTTCGAGCTGGTTTAAATACCGATTTGGGACGGTCAAAATACCAGGTCGTTACACCTCGTAATTATATTTCCAAAATAGATACGACATAATAATGTGGACTTTTACCATTTTAGATCGAGTAATGGTCTTAACCGGAACTACCAACGAAACCAAAAAAGAAACCGTAACTATCTCGGTTGTAGCTAGATTTTTATATTATATATACTACTATTCTGGTCTCCAAACTGAATCAAGGGACTCCAACATATGCCATCCTCATGCTCTTCACGGCGAAATCGCCAATGTATTGTGGGTAAAACAGAATTGGCGAGAAACCCGAACTCAACATATTTAAACTCTTAGTCACTTAAAGCCCATTTACCACAATTAGGTCCACAACTAATTCATCGTCGAAATAAATTAAAGTCGAGTAAGAAAGACAAAGAAAAACAAAAGGAAAATCGAACTACGTTATCTCACGAGTCCTAATTTAACTAATTCCTATGATCGTTTAACCTGTGATCTGATACCAAATGTAACACCCCATACTTTTCTACGCCCAAATTTCGACAAAAATCGAAACTCAAACACATCCAAGTAGGGGTGGATTTGGTTCGGTACCGGAACTTTGTATTCAAACCCATTACCATGCCGACTTATATGGTAATTGGAAAAATCATACCATTCCCAACCGAAAAATCGGTTACCAACAGTTAGGTTTATGGTTGGTAGAGGTCGACAATAAGTTTTTTCTGTTTACTAGTATAAGATATTTTTGTTTACAATATTTCACATTAAAATGTTAAATATTAAAATTGATTTTTTTTATTATTACATTATTATTTATCTATCTTATTTTACGTAGTCAAACATGCAAGAAAACATTATGGATGAACTAAAATATCATGCAGATTATACTGTTTCTAAGATATATGATAAAAATTGCATTTATTCTTGTATCGTAATAGTATTTTTTTTAGGTATTTTATTAAATCATTGCATATTAGAAGTTTGATATTATGTAATAAACATATATGACGAAATATAAGGATATACATATGTATAGTTTAAGATATGTGGTATATGGTAATTACCATTGTTAACGCTCAATTACCATTACCGTACCATATATTTTCATGTGGTTTGGCATACCATACCAATTAAATCGATTACCAATTGTTCGGTACCACTTTCGTTTGTAGCGGTTGGTAATGGTTGGTAAGTGATAATATGGTAAAAATGTCCAGTCCTACATCCAAGCATGGAGCATGTAAATCAGGTACCTGCAAATATATGAGCATGAGCATAATCAGAGTACGATAATATAACTCACAGCGGAAACAGAATAGGATAAACTAGTATTAACTCAAGTAACAGCATTTTTCAAAGCAAGTCACTTTGCCTATACCGAGCATGAGAAAGAACGAGAACCGAGAGCCAAACTTAAACACTGATGAGCACCTAACCTTCTCTAGAAAACTTGGGTTATTGTAATGAGAAGGGGTCGGAACAACAAGATTCTAGTGAGCAGGAAATGTAACACACAGATTACAATACACAGATGTATTTGTTTGGTTCAACTCAAGATATATGCCTCTTAACCTTGTAGATGTTTATGCACGGCCTTACTACTCTTCCCAAGGTTATATTCCAAGATATAATACTGAGACAGAACGTTTACTCATATATTTAGGAAGCCTTTAAACTATACTTTAATTGATTATTAGACTGAGAAGTGAACCCTCTTATTGCGAAGTTCTTATACATATATATACCTTTCTATCCTCTTAATCTTTATTGTTTTCCCCTCACTATCAATGATAGATAGGGTGGATTCTCCCGATCACTTAAGACGCTAGGCGTAATTATTAGTCTGCGGACTTATTGGTCACTTAATACCTATCGATAACTTGTTCCACATTCTTATAAACTAGACGACACTAGCTATGGGCCCAACTAGTTAAGGCTTCCATCAATCACGCATATCCCATTGACCCGTATAAGGTGAGAGATGATATTTTATCGCTTGTTATACCTCTAGCTGACCTTATTTGATAACCCCCTTAGTCGCTGACTACTTCCCGTAGGGTAGGTAAACATATCTGACATTTTTAGTTTCCAGGTTTGGGTAGACAATACACACATGTCGTTTTATACCCCTATACTAAAAGACCTACCCCAAGGTGGACTCTTCAACCCCAGCCGCTTAAGACCCAAGAAGCGGATTATACGCGAAGGTTATTAGGTTTGTACCCCATTAGCCTTTAGTACCGTTCCCTATTGAGGGTAAAGCAGGCTACGTCATTACGCCCTTTTTGTTTAGTTTCTCTCTCCGCACGATTTATTATCGTCACGGGTTCTTATGGTTAATAGTATTTTTTTTCACCATTAACCTATTAATTCCAGCTCTATTTTTTATTATAAGTTCTATATTCATTAATATAAATAAGGAAAGTTATATCCTCTTTACCCTAGGATATTTATTTAATTACCTCCTTAATTGGACTTAGTATTTAAACAACAATCAATATCCATTCATCCCCTTATGACACCCATTTGTTCCCATTTCTATGCTTATTGCCTTTTATGACCATAATAGTCATATTTTCCTAAGGCAACTACTTATCAGTCTCAAGATGTCTATTTGTTGTACCCCAACAGACAATTACTGTTCTTATTTATTGATTGTTATATAATTATATGTTTTTATGCACCAGACCTCTCACATTAAGTTGACTACTTATGGATGTTGGATTTGTCGGTCGGTTCTGGGCAGACTTCTACCATAAGTTGAACTTAACCTTGTGTCTTAGTACATTTAAATTTACGCATTAGACCCCTCACATTAAGCTTACTACCTGTGGACTGGACATTGGATTTGTCGGTCATTTCTGGGCAGACTTCTGCCACAAGTTGAGCTTAACCTCGTGTCTAAATGCGGATATAATTCAAATTTCCTAATTGGGGTGTACAACATTAATCCAAATAAATTTAGGAATTGTAACCATTACCCTATTGTATTCACTTTCCCTCAACCAATATTGGTTACAATTGTTATTTATTGATTTGCAGTCCTATTTATAGCAATTAATTATATTGATAGCTACAAATGGTCACCACAAATATACTAGTTCGGTATGGATTACATTTACATATATAATTCCATAATTGAATACCATTCAAACATTCGATACAATGTATATTTTATTGTTTTACACTGATTTGGACGGATTATATGTATATATTTATATTTTATGTTTTGGGCGCCGTCAACATAGTTAACTTTTATTTTTATTATTCTTTTAAATTTAATAATTGATTTAATCAATAACAAAACATTACTTTTTGCATTCAATCTTTCCAAAAGGTTTCAAATTTTACAAAAAGATCATTAGCTGTAGTCATTGTAAACTATGCCTTATTGGTCAAATAGACATATCTCAAATTCACAAGAAATATATGTGTGTGTGTATATATATATATTTGAAATAATTGATGCAAACAACGCACAAATATACATATATATTTACACATACGTTCGCACCACTTTTCCTTTTTTAAATCTTTTTGTCATATCTCTTGTGAATCCAAAATAACATCCTCTTGTTCAAAAAGAGGAAAACGACACACTTACAACAACTAAGCCAAAACCCAACAACATTGAATACAAATAGGCTTATTTCTTTTGAAATTTCACAATCATAAAACCTAACATTTTATCCAATATTCACATAGTTTATCATTCAGCACTAAAATTAGAAATCTGGAACATAACAACATCTAAATGGTGTTCAATGGGACTAATTTCCAGATCTATAATGCTTTACAATAACTATAGTATATTTTACAACATAACTGTAGGAAATATGTGTAAATAAATCCAAGAATCCTACAGTTAATATTATGTCTGACCACAATTCACAACTTACAAGCTTTAAGAATGTTTATAATCAGATCTGATGGCTGTCAATCCAATTACAACAAAGATCTGACAGAAATAGGCATAAAATTTTTGATCTAATTCAAACGAAGTAAATAAGCATTATAACTATATTTGTAAATTTCCCACTCACCTTAAAGTATACAATTCCAAAGTTTGAATATTCTTCTAGGCCTACAATTTCCAAATTCTTATAAATCTACAATTTATCTGAAAAGGGGATAATTCAGATCTGTAGATATGTTAGTAAACAGAAAAAGAGAGGAGAATCTGATTTGGAGCATCAATTCACATACTTTTCCATTGGATCTGATAATCCGCTCAATCCTATGTGATTTGGATTTGATTTGTTGTATAACAATATATTTTTAATTAAGAAATTAGGTTTGAGGAAGGAGGAAAATGGTACAGCTTTGTTGTTGCCTACAGATTTGTGTGGAAAAGAATGAGGCTTTACCCATTTATTTATAAGAGTGGAATTGGCCTTGAATTGTTAGTTTTATTTTAATTTATATCCATCCATTCGTTTAATAATATAATATAACCTAACCCCTTTAAACCTAGCCGTCACTGGGCTGATTTGGCTCGAAGCGGTCGACCGCTTATACAAGGGTGTCGACTGCCCTTGAGTCGATCTGCCCAGTGAATGTTGGTAATAAACGGAAATGAATATTTTATTTATTACGTTAATTATTTCCATTCCTTTTTCGTATTTCGTCTGTAACTTTTTCATAAGGACCTCGTTAGCGAAACTCCAAACATGAAAGTTGACCAGAATTCCAAGATGAATGCATCAGTTAAAGTTTCATGGTAAAATTCCATCATTTGCAAAAATTCTTATTTTTGAGATTCTAATTAAATAACTAACCTATTGTCAAAATTCTGGGTTGTTACAGCAGAACGCAACTATCCAAAGATTGAGAAGCTCGCTTATAGCTTGTGGACCGCTTCAAGAAAGCTTTGCCGCTATTTTCAGGCTCATCCGGTTGTGATATACATTGATCATCCACTACGAAAGGTCCTGCAGTGACCTAAGTCGTCTGGAAGATTACTAAAATGGAACATCGAGCTAAGCCAGTTTGATCTCAACTTCCTTCCAAGGAAGTCTATACGCGACAAGGATTAGCGGACTTCATCGCAGAATTCACCATTCCGGAGGAGGATGTGTTAGATGAAGGAGATGGCCCCTCAGAACGAAAGACGAAATCGACCACTTGGAAGCTGTACACAGATGGTGCTCGAAATTATCGACGGCACTGGAGTCATGTTGATATCTCCTGATGGACGATCGACCTACTATGCTTTATGTTTGAATTTTCATGCTACTAACAACGACTCTGAATATGCGTCCCTGATTGCCGAGATAAAACTCACTAAGGAGTTGGGAGTAGTTGCATTGAGTATCTTTTGGACTCTCAGATTTTCATTTACCAAGTTTGAAAGGAGTTTAAAGCAAAAAGACCATAACTTGCGACTTACCTAGAGAAGGTTGAGGAGCTGTTGGACTACACGGAACACTATACCATCCCCATATTCCCTGAACAGAAAATCAAAAGGCGGATAAACTGGCTAAGTTGGCAAGCTTCGATAGCCCAGAAGAGATAGAGATGGTCCCAATCGAGACATTAGAAACTCTGAGCATTGACCAGATGGAAGTTGATCTAGGGTTGGAGACTGAACCCGAGAGGGAGTCATGGTTGACCCCCATAAAGAAATTCCTGCAGCATGGAACGTTTCCGGTAAGGAAAAGTGAAAGGTGTACCATCGTTCGTAAAGCTTCGAGATATGTCTTGCAGGGCGATGTGCTTTATCGACGAGGGCTCTCAGTCCCTTTACTTCGGTGTACAACACATGACGACGTCTAGCATGTATTAAGGGAAGTGCATGAAGGCGATGGTTGAGATCACACCGGAGGGCAGACGTTGGCAAAGAAGATACTGCAATACGACTACTTCTGGCCAACAATAAACCGAGAAGTAGCTGATTCTAGTACGGTTACTTCTGGCCTATAATAAACCGAGAAGCAGCTGATTATTCACGAGTTGCGACAAATGCTACAAATTTGCGAGGATCCCTAGTGCACCTCTAAGCCAACTCACCTTGATGGTGAGCCCGTGGCCTTTCTCTGTATGGGGACTGATATTATCGAAAGCCTTCCAATTGCAAAGGGCAGAGTAAAATATGCAATCGTGGTTGTGAACTACTTTACAAAGTGGAAAAAAGAGCTGAACAATTAACCACAATCACGACGAAGAAAGTGATTAATTTCATCGTCAGAAATATTATTTGTCGATTCCGGATCCCGAAAGTTATCATAACCGACAACAGAACTCAATTCAACAGTACCGAGTTTAGATATTTCTGTCAAAGATATCGCATTGAGAAAAGATACACCACTATAGCACATTCACAGTCGATTGGACAAGCTGAAGCAGTGAACAAGATTATCAAATCCATTTTGAAAAAGCGATTGGAACGGGCAAAAGCCATGTGGGTCGATGAATTACCCTGGCTATGTGGTCCTACAGAATGACCTATAAATCGGTGACTGGCCATACCCCCTTCTCATTCTCATTCAGATCTGAAGTCATTATCCCTGTAGAATTGGAAGTCCCGTCTCACGGAACAACATCCATTGACGAACAAAGCACTTCTTCTTGAGTCCTTAGACATGATTGACGAGAAGAGAGATGAAACGGACTTGCGAGCCTCGAGGCTCCGACATCAGGTTTCTCGATACTACAACAAAAAGTTTCGACCCAGGACCTTCGATCCCGGTGACCTGGTACTGAAACGTATCTTCTCGGCCATACGTCATACAACGGAAGCTTGATAATGGATCTTTCAGGCTAACGACCGTTGATGGCAATCTTCTCCCAAGAGCATGGAATGTTGTGCATCCACGGCACTACCTGACTTGAACTTGTATTTACTCTTTTGTTTTTCAAACTTTGTAATGGGGCACGACTTACCTGAGATAGTTTGGTTAATATAAACAAAAGATTATGAAGTGGACGTATGCAAAGATTTGGTCGAACTGCTATAAAAATATCGTGTGTCATTTATTATTTCTGCATTCATTTTTATCTTCACCATGTGATATGTTTGAAGTCGATTCCATCTCTATGACTGTTTTGATATTTGGTTGATGTTCTGATAGGACTAGTTGGTGTGACCTGACCACTAGTTTGACAAGCTCCATCCACCTGAGTGTAGAATGGAGTATGGACCGAGATCGTGTTAAAGGATGACAATCGAGTCGGCAGAATCCCGCTCTAGGAAATAGATCGTAGAAGGAAAGCCGAGGCGAATGACACGACCATTCGCCAGATTAAGTCAAACTCTCCCGATTTGAGAGTGAGTATAAAACTAGCCGTGACTGGTGCACAACGATTAGAAATCGCCTTAACAAAACTCTAACCTGGGAATACGACAAGTGATTATAAGAGCACCAAGACCGAGTGCTGAAAGAAATTGGCTCCTACCCCATGGAAGGATTGGTGGAAAGAATGGAAGTTGAGCCTAGATTCCCCACAGAAGGAACGAGGGCAATATAATGTTCAATCCCAAACAAGTCGTCGCCAGGCAGTCTATTCAAGATTGATTGGGGGCATATACATACACATCACATCCCTATTGTTTATTACATGGTCTAGTAATGAATTTTTTATCGCAATAATTTTGATTTGCAAGGATGTTGGATTGAAACCCTTGTTTAGTTGTGATGTGATTTGTTGTTTATTACTTAGTCTAGTAATGTTTTGACTACAAGTATATTTGACTGAAATATATAACAAACTTGCAAACATATGACATTGCAGGAATACTACTTTATTTACGGAATGCAGGTTTGTACAAGATAACTAGAAAAAAGCGCGAGGGCCGCACTCGCAACAACCACAACAGGCCAGTGGAAAAAAAGAAACCAAAACAATGCTTTGCTTAGGCTTGGGAGAAGGCCTGGATTTCTTGGCATCCTTAAGCCTTTGCTTCTTTTCTTTCTCAGAACCAATCAGGATGCGCTTCTTCTTCTGCTTGGACTTCTCGGATGAGGGATCCTCTACGTTAGTGGTGGACTTAGAAGCCATCTCCGCATTTATCGATCTTGGAAGTTTGATGGTCACTTTGGTACTCGAAAGAGGGACCATTTATAGAGGATCGACTGAGATAGGTCTTCTTCAGCCTTGGCCTTCAAGAGATGCTCTGTCCTTGCTTTCATCTGCACGAGAGTCAAATCCTCAGTCTCATTGGAATCTCCGATGATTGTGACGTCCGGATCCTCTTTATCCCCTTGCCATCAGTATCTTTCAGAGCGTCAATCATCTCTCCATCCTTGGGGGTTTGAGCACTGGAGATCACTATAGCCTTGTCAGCGGATTCTTCTTTCTTCTCTGCAGCTTCGTCAGAAGATATTGTACCTAAAGAATGGGAAGCAACATTTATTAACTTTGGAAAAAATATGGGCCTTTCAATCGTTTGCTCTACAATGCGACGACATGCTAGGATAGTTTTGACAAATTGTGGAGAAAAGGTGGAGATACCTTCAATCGACTTATCTCCGGGAGTAGCAGGAGTTGCTGGTTCAATGATAGGAGATAAGAGAGTTGACATGGGAATCTCCAGATGTTCAGGGTCATACCTCTCTGCCTCTACAGATTCGGGGGCAGCAGAAGAAGAACTGGAGCCACCTACCACAACATCTTTTTCCTTGGCTTGACATTTAACCTCCTCAACAGCTTTCTAGATTAATCTCCTTCCTTTAGCCAAACGCTTCATCTCCTCCCCTCTCAGAAATGTTTTCATCAGCTCCTCCTCATCTATGGTGTCAAGTTTTAATCGACGCTTCTCATCGTCAACAATTTCGTCCCACACATCGACTAAAGTTGTCTCGTAATCCTTGATCCATGATATATGTAAAACCCCGTATTTTCTGTTAATGGTATAGTAACAAATTAAACAATACTTAATTTAAAATGTGAGAATTAAGGGAAATGGGTTATGCCATTGTGTTCATCTCGGAATTCTGGTTGAGATAGAGTCCGAGTTTGCGTAAATTGGACTTCGTATGAAGAAGTTATGGCTGTCGGAAGTTTCCAGAAAATTCAAATAAATTCAAACAGCTCGAAAACAAATTCATATTCAAATTAGAAGTCAGAAGCGGGCTGGGCGGGAATATTCCTATCCAGGACCCAGGTCGACCAAGGGGACGACCTCCCCCTACAGGTCGACCTGGGGGTCGACCTCCCCCCCCCCGGGGCAGATCTGAATGGTGATGATTTTGTGACTCAGTGAAGAGTCACTAGGGCTGAGGTGTCACCCTATCTTCACTGAATGGTTGTGGTTAACCCTAGGATCATCTGACGGCTCAATTTGAGTTGAAATTCTATATAAACAACCCAATGCTCAAACCTAAAAGCACACAAAAATAATCCTAGAACTATCATGCTGTCAATAGAAAACTTGGAGTAGTCGTCACCAATTCAAAGACAAGATAAGAACTTGAATCAAAAATCAAATTAAAAGATTATCAAATTCAACGATCTACGTCAAAGGCGAGCTTACCAATTTCAGAATTCAGATTTCAGAACACAAGAATTGCTTTTTAGTTTGTTAGTTGGTTATTACGCAGATTTAAACATTCTATCTATTGAATCATGACATGTTGTAATTTGGATATAGAATGATGCTTATGTATAAGATTTGATTCTCGTTTATCTTAAAGTATCGTTATAATTAATCATGTCTATATGCTTGTGGCGATGAACATGTTGTATATTAATCATGTCTACATGCTTGTGGTGATGAACATATTGTATATTAATCATGTCTATATGCTTGTGGTGATGAACATATTGTACGTTATTGGAATCTATTATAATTGGGTAATGGATTTATTTTGCCAATTAAATGGTAAAACATGTCATGTTATAAATTTGTGGTTATTTGCAAGTTTATGATCTAAAACACATGGTTATATGTTAGATCAACACTCATGTATATTCATGTTAGGTTGAATCTAATTATGTTGTAAAATTTGGAATTGTAATCCTCTTATGTTTTTAACACATAAGTATCATGCTAAGTTGCAATTTAAAAATAATTATAGTAGCTTTCTTATGTTTTGACATACATAAGTTAATATGCTAAGTTGTGGGTTGAAACTGTGATTATATGTTAAACCTCCATGCTAGACTTTTGTCAAGTTTACATGACCATTAGACCCAACTTAGTCACAAGTTCACCTTTACCCATTTGATTAAAGTTAATGATACTTATATGCCAAGTTACACATGACAAGTTGAAATGTATGCTATTTTATGTTCCTTGTTTATTACCCCTTTCTTGTTTATGGGTTGGGCTAATTTACTAGCCCAACATTTTATGTGATTCATGTGTACGTTCCACGGGGGTAGCGATGGGAAAATATGAAAATTCATGGCATAAATTTGTTCATGAAATTATATATTTGATATACCATTTATGGTGAGCATAATCAAAGGATAATTATGGCATGATTAAATTAAATTTAATCTACATAAAGAAATTAGACATATATAGAAAAATGTGAATTTAGAAAAAGACGAATATGCCTAACTCGAGGTTAGACTGAGTTGTGGTGTAAATCTACCCGGAACTGACCGGCATATCCAGTGACCACAACAAGACCTGTCTAATGTGGGTGGTTAGTGCATCAAGCCCAAAAAGAACCCAAGGTTAGACTGAGTTGTGGTGTAAATCTGCCCGGAACCGACCGGCACATCCAGTGACCACAACAAGACCTGTCTAATGTGAGTGGTTGGTGCTTTATTAAAGGCTAAGTCAGGATTGGTAGGGTTAAGTCAATTAGGGAAACACTTAACCGATTCAACATGTAAACTAAACGAATGGGTGGGGTTAGGTAAACTTGGACACTTAACCAAATAAACATGTTGATTAGAAAACCCTAGTAGTGGGGACCCATTTCAGCAGTAACCCATATAGATGTATCATGGTACCCTGGAACTAGGTAGGGTGGGGCACGATTACTGGGATGATTATAAGCGGTCAAAACGTCGGTGGTTGGTGGGCCAGTGTAGGTTCCGACGGAGTTTGGGCGTGCACTTACTCCGGAGTGGAAAAATCAGGCACTGGGCATCAGTAGTATACACTGTGCATCTTGAATCATGTCGGGTTGCCACCGGAGGGACTGATACACCCCATGGTGGGACCAGCACAGGTAGCTACAGTCAAGCGGGGCCGAATGACACAGGATATGAATGCATGCGAGTAGGAGCCGATCATTAAGGGGATCGTTTGTTATAAACACGTGGGGCTGGTTGAACCAATGGTTTAGTAGGTGCGGAGACTATAGTAATGAGTGCGATCACATATCTTATATTAGGGTATTGTCCTATGTTCTATTATCACTGTCATGATCTCTTTCCTTGTTTAAATACTAGTAATCACTGAACTTACCAGACTTATTGTCTGACCTGTTTTCTCTCGTCTTCTTTTCTTCTGTCCCCCCCAGGTCCACAGGGAGGGAATACTGCAGCTTAGTCAGACTCTTTGCAAGCTTAAAGAAAGTAGATGTATGATATGTACTCTCTCTCTCATCTTGGTTATGGTTCTTGGAAATCATCCTTAGGGATTTATGCAGTTTTATTTTTGGTTTATGCTTCTTTATTAAATAATCAAGACAGAAATCATGTTGTATTGTTTTGGAGGTTATTTTGAGACAACTTGATGTAATGCTTTTGTATTGAACCACGTATGAAATAAATATTTAAATTTCGCTGCTTATATTTATTTGTCTTATAAAGTTTTCTGTGTCTTGTACCTATAACCCTCCACCAAAATTAAATCATTCCCTTTGTGAGTGACCTTAACGGAGGTGGTGTGTTTCAATATATCTCGAGTCTGAAGCACTTGAGCAAAAAAGGATATCATAAGCTGCCCATAGTCATCCAACTCCTCTTAAGCTTCAGCAAGTTGCGCTTTGGATGTGGAAGCAGATTCAAGCGCAATGTGGGCATTTCCTTCAGCAAATATAGCCCTTTCCTTGGCCTCCGCTAGCTTGGCCTTCAAACGGACAATCTCCTGATTGAGATCTGCGTTTTCATGAGCATCACGGGTGCGAGATATTTTCAGCTCGGAAATCTCTGAGGTGACATCCTCAATTTGTTTCTTGAGACTTACATGTTCCTGACTGTGGGAGTCGAGCTCGTTGTGGTAGCGTGTATGTAACTCACTATGTAGCTTCTTAAAACTTTCAGCATCACATTGTGCAAGAGCAAGTTTGGCATGAGTATCTTCGAGCTCTTTCTCCGTAGTTTTTCTAGAGGATATGCCGTATTCGGCCATCTATTTCAGGTGATCCACGTCCATCAGCAGTTCTTTTATGATTCTTGAGAGATTTAGCGAATTTGCATGTCTCTTGATATTGGTGATTTACGAAGTCTATTTGAGCTTTGATTCCCTTCGCAAAGTTCGAAGGAACCGTTTTAAGGTTTGGAACAAAATGCATATTCCAGAAGTGATAATCTAGAAATTTCACTTTTAAAACTTCTATCCTCGCCTGAGTGTCAGAATCAAGCACCACATGTCATGTTGTGGTAATGTCAATAGACTTGCGCTTAGCGGGAATAACAGCCGCACTGCCTTTTATCCTGTTCCTTGCCCTCATCCCTGGTCTTGTTGTTGGGATCCGAGCGGCTTTTCGATGGTGTGTCTTAAGTATGCGACTCTTTTGGAAGTAGTGGAGCTTTGGGAGGTTTCATATCCCCTTCGCGATGGCTCTTGTGCTTGTCAGAGTCCGGCTTAGAGGGAGAACAAGAGCGCGAGGAGTGGGGATGATGTGATTCATAATGCCTCCTGACGTCTCTCTCGCGGTTATCCCGGTGATCGTGTTCGACATCAGAGCTATACCTGGGTAGGCTGGCACGAACATCCCTAAGATAGTAGCTTCGATGATGCATCTTTCCTACAAGTTAAGTGTTGACACGCTTTTTGGTTAAAGCTGTCACACGTAAAATTTCTAGTTAGCAACGCGCTCAAGCGTCAGAAAACACAAAGCAGTTTGGTCGAAGTCACGTCGCAAACATAAAAGACCCGAAAATCCTGTCAGATGACCTCTTTTGGACCTGAGAACATCTGGTACGATGCTTTTCACTATAACTCATGTAGAAGGCGAGCCGTCGGTCGAGCCAAAGGCGAGCCGTCGGTCGAGCCAAAGGCGAGCCGTCAGCGGGTCTGGGCGTAGCACCGGTGGGGGTCCGGGGCCCTACAGTCCCACTTCCTGATTCATCCGGTTTCCTCTGAACCGAAAGCTCGGATCCCTCTAATTTGAACCCAGGAAAACTTGAATCATCGCACTTCGTGTTTGGGAACCTCGACTCCCATAACAGCAAGATTTCAGATCCCTCATCATAAATATTTCGGCTCCCCTTCCACTTTCCCATATCCCCTGGGGGGATATGAAAATTTGTATCTCTCTAGAGGTACAAAATTTCATACCTCCTGGAGGGGTACGAAATTTGTATCCCTCAGGGGTATGAATTCTGTACCCCTGAAGGATACAAATTTCCTGTTTCTTGGCCTTTTCTGGGGTTCGAAATCAGCTGCATGGTCCCCACTTCCTACTTACTCCCACCTAACCTCTCATCTATAAATTACCCAAGCCTTGGCCTTCATTTGGATCTTTTCCCTTGGAATTTTTGGACTTCTATAGCTCCAAGAGCCTCATTAATGGCAGCCATCTTCTTCTCCACGGCCATTGGACATGGCATGGATAATTAAACTGTGGCATACACATTTTCCATCAACATTTGGACATTCATAAGGATAATTATGCTACTTTTAGACTGTTTTTGACTTCTTGGACATTAAGGATAAATTTGGATATAATTGAATAAGCCAACTCATCTCAAGGAGGAAGAAGAAGGACATTTTTTTCAAAGTTTAGAATTAACAAGAACATTGTTATTCTATTGTAATACTTTGTACTTGAATATTGCCTAAACTTGTAAAACATTGTAATCGGATATCATATAATGAATGATCATTATGAAGTGGGCGTAGGCATTAGTGCCGAACCGCTATAAAAGTTGTGTCTCCCTGCATTTACTTTACTTATTTACTGTGTTCACACCACGTACACATTGGGTGTTGGCGTGCGACAATTTTCCACATCAACATTAAGATAAATCAATATTAGAGTCGAGAAGTAGCTTAACACACAGTTGTGGTGACGTGCAGTGTCAGTGTGGTGTGTCCTAAGTGAACCACCCAATAGTCTCGAGCCCAGATTTAGGCTTATTGGTGTTGTCTTCCCAACTTTGACGGGTGTAATTTCACCTTCGGACGAAGGAAAGAAAAGTCTGAACCAATTTATTCGGAAGTGTATATGTTATCGAGCAAGGGAAGTTTAGTTAAGTTTCCAAATTTGGAATCCTCTGACCGGGGATCATGGACAGGGGACTTGGTTGGAGATGGTGTCCTCGGAGAAGGCTGCCTTTTATGAGGGGATACATCTTTATGAGAACCGCCCTGGGGCTCGACCTTAGGCAACCTTTCCAGGAGCTTGACCTCAAGCGACCTTTCCAGGAGCTCCTCGGTAGGAATGTTTATTGGAGAAGGACTTGAGGGAATCTCAATGTTTTCTCTCTCTGGAGTTGTCTCTCTATCTTGTGGTCCATATGTCGAATCCATGCGGTCTTTACTCTTTGAGCTTTCTCTTACCTCAATTATAGTCGCAGCTTTCCCCTCGACGGGGGCACATTGCCAGCTTTTGGGGGTACAACAGGAACTTGAACCGGAGGCTCGTATTTGTAAGCATGACCTCCATGACCTATGCTTCACCTCATATCAAGCAGACGGTGACGATGAAGAAACTCGTCCACCAAGCATTTCCTAACATTTAAGAAGTCTCGATTACCATTCTTTAGAAGGTTCAGACGATCCAGATATATTTGGCCTTGCTCTTTTCTTGGATTTGGAACTGAAAATACGAAAGAAAGGTCAGTGCACTTGTTAACGTAGTTGAAATAGAAAGCCTCAGAATTTGAAGCTTTATTCTTATCTAACTCGGAGAATTTTGTCGGATATCTTCTAGACATGTTGGTTGCACTAGAAACACCAAGGATTAGAGTATAGTTGCTCATGCCCCCCTGTGTGTGTGTGCTAGTGTGTGATAATGTGTGCAGTAAAGATGCAGGAAGACATAAGAAAAACAGGAAACAACATGCAGTTGATTAATGTGCATTGGATTGTCCGATAGTCTTATGTTCATCAAGTCAAAATCTCTCAAGTATGTGTATTGTGCGATTCTGAAGTTTGATCTTGAAGGCTCTATCCTAACTGTTTGTAAGTTCAAGTGCATAGAAATCATGTAGGTTATATGATTGTTAGGTCAAAATGGGGATTCGGGTTGAGGTAGTAGCTCGGATCGAGAC
Organism: Allium sativum; assembly: GCA_030737875.1. NCBI lineage: Eukaryota > Viridiplantae > Streptophyta > Magnoliopsida > Asparagales > Amaryllidaceae > Allium > Allium sativum. The sequence continues at coordinate 859,922,659 of CM060926.1, forward strand.
AAGGCATCGGGTCGAATGAACAGCGGGTCGAATTGCTTTGATCCGACCCACTTAGAACATGGAAAACCTTAAAATTCTTGTTAGCTTCAGTTTTCTATCCGACCCAAACTCGGTGTACCTCCATCTCCATTTTTTTGTGATTATTGGATCCCGCTATTCCCTATGATCTCCTTCGATGCCCCGAAACAAGTAATAGCCAACACACTCGATTAACGGCAGACTGGGGACACAACCATCACCACCGATGATGATGAAATTCCTGGACCTCGAAGCGTTGGCGCCGCAACAATAATAAAGGGAAATCGATGAAGACACGAACAGGGCTGTAAACGGGTCGGACCGGACCGGACGGAGGTGTGTCCAAGCTCTGTCCTATAATAAATTCGGACGGACAAGGACCGGACAAGCATTAAATTCGAACACTATTTGTACAAGCCGGGCAACGGACGGGCAACGTTCGGACAATAGAAAAAACATCAAAAATTTTGGATAGGACTGGACCCTGGTGTGTCCAAGCTCTGTCCTTTAAGAGAATTGAACGGACACGGACCGGACGCTTTATAGCTTCGGACCGAGCTGGACAACGAACCATCCTGTCTGATATACAGCCCTAGACACGAATGAAATTCAATTGAAGATCGAGATTAAAAGCTTGAATTAGAAGATCGCAACCCACCTACGGATTAAATCTGAAAGTTGTGACGGATTCGTAAAGAAATTAAAAGCTAGGATTTCAGCAATTCAGGTTGTTTCGGTAGCAGTGAAATAAAGTAAGAAAGGGGGGAGAGTTAATTAGTTTATATACTAAACTAAGGGGCCGTTTGTATTCCCCTGAGTTGATGGGCTGACCCGATCCGTCGAATGAGTAGTAGAAATGTCTTCGAGTTCATCCGTTCAACTACCGCAGTGGGTCGAATGGGACTATTCTGACCAAACATGCTACTTTCGACCCGATGACTTAAATCTGAAACAATGCAAATGAAAATGAAGAAAATAATTACCAAAGATCATTTGTGCACATTAAGAAAGATTGAAAAAGCAATAAGGACCAACCAAATAACTTTGACTTTTCGACTCGACAAAGGTCAAAAGATATACCTGAAGATTTGCTTATGTTACGGTTGAAAGCTTCAATTTTGTGAACGCAACGAGGATGATTATGGACCAGATCAAGTATTTATACACAATGTACAAAAGTCAAGAGACACGACTTCACAAAGCGTCACAACTTCGCAGATGGACACGACTGATGATTATCGCCGATTCAAGAATAGACAGATTGATAGTTTCAAAGCACACCTTTTCTTCGATAAGACATACTTTGAGGGAGCAAAATGTTGGCCTACTTTGTGACTAGGCCACAAAAAGTCCAGACATCGTGGTCATCTATACAAAGAAACAAGAATAATAGTTGTACTAAGTACATAGGTCAGGTCGGATCTTGAACAGTGCTTCGAAACAGGGGAAACATATGTTTCCGTTTGTGCAGACATAGGGATTGGGTCAAATGAACTCAACCGGACCTGCACATGCTAAGGAAACTGGCACCAACCGCTATTACTCGAACATGTATCTACCCGACCCGGTCTACCTGATGCAACCACGAGTGAAGACCTGTTCTCTAGGCACACGTTTCTCCTATAAATGTGGATCAGATTCTAACCGGAAATTCCCACTACAAAGACCACTTCATCTTCATTGGCTTCGAGATTTCATGGATGGGTTCCACGTACACATCCGACCCGAGCTCAGGAATGTAATAACCCGAAAATTCTGAGCCAGTTTAAAATTTTTATTTTGGCAATTTTAGCGAATTTTGAATATTTAAAATAGATTATTTTAAATAATATCGACGAGAAATTTACTTTGAATATAATTCGAACGTATATATTATATACGTCGTTGTTAGAATATAAATAATTATTTATAATTATAAATAGAATTGAAAATGGCGCGATAGTTCGATAATTCGATTTCAAACTTCAATTGAATGTACCGGGTGCAAAACAATCCAGATTTTAGTGAAACCAAAAACATTAGGATCCATTTGTGAATATCTTTCCAACAAATCCGAAAAATCAAAATTTCATAGCGGGAATCAAAAGATATGTCCAGTTGAAAATTCTGAATAGTCGCTATGGAATTCAGGCCCTTAAAAATGGGAATTTTGCAAGCGACCTCGGATTTCGACGAAACCACTTTTGTTGGGTCCGTGATGTCAAATTATTGTTAGATTCCAAATTTCATAATTTTTAGAATCAATATGTGAGCGTGGCAAAGGAAAACGCGTTTGGACCATTTCAGTTGAATTTAATCGACCAGAAATTGGCCATTTTTCAAACTGTCTCAGAATTCGACGAAATTAGTTTTGTTAGGACTGTGTCGTCAATACGAAGCTAGAAAATATTTTTCGGGAATTTTTCGAGTTAGTATGTGACCCCGGTAAATTGAAATGCGCGTTCAAAATCAACATATATAGAGTTATATGTTGATTTTGACGAAAACTGATTGCAACAGCCGAATCAGCTTACGATACATATCCCATTATGTTCGGAATGGGGGTAATTAGCTATGGACGACAGGCGGTGGGCCTCGTTTCGAGGTAAAAATAAAAAGTTGCTTTTTGATAAATAAAATGAATTAAATATAAAACATATATATATTTTCAGAAAACCCCCTCCCTCTTTCATTTGCCCTCCCCGTCGAATTAAATATCAGAAGAAAAAAAAAACCGCGATAGCGCTCAGCCCCCCCCCCTGCGGATCGACGCCGCCACTAGCCAGAGCCCCTCCTCCTTCGATGACCTCACCGCCGTGCCACAGAAGACCGCCTCGCCCCCCTTCTCTTGCCCCCTTCTGAATCCGTACCCTCCCCAAAAGAAAACCCTAGCCCAAACCCATGGAGCCCTCGCCGAAGACCCCCCCCCCCTCGGATGCAGCAGCCCCTTTTAAACCCGCAAGCTCCTCCAGCGGCCCCCAGCGAGATCGACGGGAAACAAAGGTGATTTACAGCCTTTAATAAAATCAGTTTTATTTTGTATCAGTCCTTGATTTAAGTTCAGATTTTTATATATGATTTTTAGTTAAGAGAAAGTCTATATTTTGTCCATGTTAAAGAATGGATTTTTATTTTTATTTTTAGTCTTAATTAAATAAAGATTTGATTTTTAAATATAAAGAAGATTAGATTTTTAAACAATAGTAAAAATTCGATTTTATATATTGAATAGCATAGTAAAAATTCGATTTTTATATATTGAATAGCATAGTAAAAATTCGATTTTTATATTTTGAATAGTGATGTAAAAATGGGATTTTTATATATTGAATAGCGAAGTAAAAATTCGATTTTACATATGTAGAGAATGCGGACAACAAAGATGACAAAAAGGCGAGAATGACGAAGACTTCTATAAATGAAGAGTCGTGGTATTGGATAGCTTTTGGTGAGAATTTCTCACTCAAAAAATCTTTTTCTAGTTAAATATATATACTAGGATGCAGACGGTGTTTAGTAGCACCCGACACCCGTCATCCACAAACCATGGATGGCTTGTTTGTTTAATTGTTTGGTTGTGTAGTTGGTTAGATTATTTAGTTTGAATTGAATTGTTTGGTGAAATGAAATTGATTTGATTGATGTGTGAATGGCGTGGGCCTTCACTAGACCGGGGATAAGGCTAGGCCTTGTCCCGTTTCTAGTATCGTGCCGTTATGCCGCCGAAATTTTCTAAAATATGTTAGAAAAATAAAAATATCATTTTATTGAATAAATTAACTGAACAGAAATTCATGTGTTAAAATAGAATGTTTTGTCGTTAAAAATATAATTTTTAGCGTGAATGTGAATAAATAAATATTTATAAACAAATCGACCGATTTGCTTATATACACTGATTTGACTGATATTGATTGGGTCGATAAATTTTACACATCGCCCAACTGCACAAATAAAAATCTGTGTTTGATTGCTTGAAACCCCACACGGGTATTGGGATGATATTTGACGTACACTAATTCCGATTGTTTAGTTGTATGTCGATCGATTGATTGACAGGCTGTTATAAGCGTTGAATATTTATATTTGATGCTTATACAGTGTAGAATGCACTTTGGATGATGGTTGATTATTCATCGTTGTTATTGAATACATGTGTTGTAGAAAACCCATATAATTAACATTATATGGTAATTGATTGGGCCTCATTCCAGTTTTAAAATAGAAATATTTGAAAAAGAAATATTTGAAATAGAATATTTGAAAATAGGAATATATGAAGCCGTATTGATTAGATTGACGTCATTTTGACGTGAACGATGTTTATATCGATTTTATTCATTTTATAATGAATATCAAAAGTGATTTCAAAATCTGATATTTTGAAAAGAATTGAATATAAATAAATTCGAATTGAAATTGAATATAAATGAATTCGAAATGAAATTGAATATAAATGAATTCGAATTGAAATTGAATATAAATAAATTCGAATTGAAATTGAATATAAATGAATTCGAATTGAAATTGAATATAAACGAATTCGAATAAAATTGAAATAGAATTGAAATCGTTTTGAAATGAATTTGAATAGAAATAAATTCGAATTGAAATTGAATAGAAATGAATTCGAATTGAAATTGAATTGAAAACGAACTGAAATTGAATTAGAAATCAATTTGAATTGAAATCGATTTGAAATGAATTTAAAACGAATTTATATTGGAATATTCAATTTTGATTTGAAATTGAATATGAAGTTGAAACCGTTTTGAAAATGAATTGAAAACGATTTATAAAGCACGTTTTGAATTGAAATCGACGAAGTATATATTATATATATAATATAATGGCCTGAATAGAACGCGCCGCGCCGCGGCAGTTCGCGAATTTCGACCATTGACTTCGAACGGATATTACGGGAGATCCGACCGTCGGATTCTCCTAAAACCGGAACCGTTGGGTTCGTATCGAAAAGAGCTTTCTAACGAATATTAGAAATTAGAAATCTAACGGTTGGATTTGGAATTATGTCCAAATCAAATTTGAAAAAGGTCGCTGTAAGTGAAGTTCGATAGCTGTTGATGGAAATCGACTGTACGGGCCTTGATAAAATTATTAAAAATAGTAATAATTTGTGTAAAATCATAAGAAATGATTTAGAAAGAATTGGGATGAAAACTCCATATTTGAAAAGATAAAAATAGATTTTTATCGAAATGAACTAGTTCTGAACTAGAATTAAAATTCTCTTTATTTTAAATAAATAAATTGAATTTGAAATGGTTTTGAAAATAACCGGAATTTCCAATAATTGCATTGGAATGGATTTGAATCGAAATTGTCTTCGGAATATTTCGGTGTTGGATTTCGTGATTATACAGATGTTGTTATGGAAATTTGAAAGATATAGATATATATATATATATATATCGTTATTTCCAATACGATATTTGTTGGTCGTAGAATTTGATATTGAATATAAGCCGATATATTTTCTATTCAGAGCCTTGTATTTAATATCAAATGTGATTTGGGTTTGACGTGAATGGTGTCTTCATTAACACTGTTCTTAAGCCCAGTTGAGAAAAGATTAAATCTTTTTATTTAGATTTAATGAAGTGTACCAATTAAATAATATTTAATTGGAATTGAATTGATATTGATTTTTGGGTTTATCTTGGACAGTGTTTTAAATAACACTCGTTCTTTAACCCGATAATTAATGGAATGTGATTTTGGGTTTATCGTGAACCGTGTTTTAAATGACACTGATTCTTTAACCCAGTTAACGATTAAAACTAAGTGGAGTTTTAATGAATCTTTAATTAGATTGAAATAATCGAGAAGGGAGTATCACCAGTTTTGCTCCAGGCGTTAGTTAAATCTTTAATTAGATTTGAACGTGAAATGGTAATTGAATTTACCGATAACACTGTGGTGTTAGATATGAAGTATAACCAGTTTTACTTCATGGGATGAATAGGTTGGGATTGGGAAATTAAAACAAATGATTACTTCGGTAAAGTTCGTAAATCCCGACTAGTTTGAATTGATATTCAAAAGTAGATTAAAGAATAAATTCAAGGAATTTATCTTGGATAAAATTAATGGGAACCTTTCCCTATGAATGTAAAATTTAGAACTGTCGGTTAGCCAAGCAGAATGGTTTCCTGGATATTGATCTGATGTTGGTTTCGGCCTTCGGGGTTAATATTTGGGAAATTATTCTCTTGATTAATTTACGGTTAGTGACTGATGAATTGGAATGAGGCGTATGTTGTGTTTGTGTAACACTTATTTAAAATATACGCGAGTTATTCGGGAAGACCGGGTTTATCCCATTCTGAATAACTGATACGACGATAAGTCGAAGATGAAGACGATGGTCGAAGACCAGAGGTCTTCACGTCGTTTGGGTGATTACTGATGAACTTGATTGGGTTGTACACCCAAGAAGATGGAAACAGTTGGTGATCGTCCAGACGTACTTGGAGATCGATGGATATGCGGGGTACTAGGTGCCTTCGGTTTCGTTCAGACCCAGAACGGACTCGTAAATGGACTGTGTGTCTGACATTGGATTTTAGTCTGTGTGATTGATCTCTATTAAATATATATCTGTTTGGCGGCAGAGAATTTATTCTCTTGCTTAACGCCCTTCTCTGAGACGTACGAGCTCAGGGGTTATATACTGATGGATATCAAAAGCATAGAGTGAATTGCCTGTGTGGCATGCTAAGTTGCAAATGATCAAGGCTTCTGTTGAAAAGCAAAGTCTTGTGGTTGATGATCGAAGCACGGCCTTTGTGGCGTAGCTTTGTGTAAAGTTTACTTCGCGAGTTTCGCACCCCGGTTGTGAACCAGAAACGGGAGGAAGGACCTCAGGGAGGATATGCGTTACTTTCTAGCTAGGGTGGTGTCAGTGACCTACCAGCCCTGACATTTATATACTTTTCACCTGTGTGGTTGTTGCTGTTGCGAGGCGCCTCGGTTAGATCGGACGATCCGGGTCCGATGGAGTCATTCGTTGGCTCGTTTGCGCCCCAAAGGGCAGGGAAACGTATTGTTCAGGAATTTTAATCCACATCGGTGGACCGGCCCTGTCGCTCCTAGGGTCACTCGAGCTCTGATCCTGAGACATGGTAGGCTAGATTGTCTCGAATCGGTTGAGGACTATCTTTTGCCTCGGTTCATAGATGGAAATCCAATTTCCAAATACGCGACTTTGCGATTTTGATTGTATAACCTATATATGGCGACATAGTGGGATGGGGCGCTTATGCCGCCTATGATTGATACTTATGATTTGAAGTTGTTTTATACACTATGCACTTATAATAGTATCAAATGATTTGTTTTTCAACGTATCAAGCATTCTTGGCTATTATAAGGTAAAAACCCTATCCTCCGGCTTGCGTTGCATTGTGTGATGGGAACTGGGTCTTATAATAGCTTCATTTTTCTTTATTTAGCATTGTGCTGTTTGTTTTATGCACTGGTACTCTTGGGAGGAAACCCGTTCCGTGTTATACGGCGTGGTCCCTTGATTTACCTAACTTTAAAAATAAAGATTAACTGTTTTAGTTCTCACACCAGTCCCATGACTGACCTGGAGTTTATTGTTTTAACCTAAACTCTGGGTGCCCTTATTTTGACACGGGCAGCTAGTAGTTTTGGTTTTGCAGATTTATATTCACAGGATCCTGGTTTACAGCTGGAACGATACCCGGGAAGCTTTGTATCCATATATCTCTTCTAGTTGTGTATTGTATTATTTTCCGCTGCTATGTATTTAAATGTAATTTAAATCTCTGATATTTCTGTGTAGTATTTATTCATACTCTGTATATTCTTGTATTCTGATGCATTGTTGTAAATATACAATGAAATGTTCTTTTGTATGCGTTCTGATTTTGTCGTGTTCTCAAACGATAGGGCGTTTCGAACGGTCTGGGTCGGTTTAGTGACTGGTTCGGACCGAGCGAAATTCCTTTTCGTCATAGTTGGTATCAGAGCTTTGGTTTACAAAGCAGAGACAAGGCACATTAGAACCATACGAAAGAATTCATCGGATATTGGATTAGTAATATCCAATTAGAATGACTCGTTAGAGATGGGATCAGTAGTATCCTAGAACGAGTGTGAAGAGTATATTTTTAAAAATGAAAACGAATTTTTTTTTGAAAATTTAAAATCAACTATTCGTATTTGATTATTTATTTGTATTGATTTGGACAGTCCAGTATATAAAGATTTTGCATATACGCCTTACAAACGTGTATTTGAAGTTTTAATATACTGGATAGATATAGAATTACACTCTAATCGCCCGGAGATGATTTTGATGATGGAGCTCCATCAATAGAATTTATGTTCGTATGACGAAGGTGGACTTTCTATATATATCCTATTGACTGGTGTGAGAACCAAAATTAGATAGGACCTATTGTTGTGATTTGGCATCAAAAATCTGATTTTTGTATATGTATCAAAATTATGAATTTGAAACTCTAATTCACTAATTGATTGATGTTTGTGTTGTTTGTTTATTTGTTTGCTAATTTTTAGCCATTTAGCCTAATTGTATCAAATATTGAATTGTATTGAAAATTAGTCGTATTTGCTTGCATACATGTACTTACATTGAACAGGTCATAGCAAGGAGGCTAGAGCAGAGAATAAAATTTGTTTGCCCGACAAATAGGTACATGTTTACTACATAATTTACTGTTTTGTTTGGGTGATGATGATTTTATGAGCCTATTGGCTAGCCGCTTGGCTTTTTCTTTTTCTTTTTGAGATCAGAAGGCCTATATGGCAATTTCGGGATTTTCCCGTGGCTCCCGGTGCAGGGGAGGTTATGGCGAAATTTTTCGAAAATTTAGGGTGTTAGCCAAATTTTTAAAAATTTGAAAATTCTCAGAAACTGAAAAGTTGGAGAATGGAAGCCAGATCGAACGTAGAGTTGATTAATCAAACCACTTTCGACTTTGTTCCTTTTCGGGGACGAAAAGTTTTAAGTGGGGGAGATTGTAATAACCCGGAAATTCTGAGCCAGTTTAAAAATTTTATTTTGGCAATTTTAGCGAATTTTGAATATTTAAAATAGATTATTTTAAATAATATTGACGAGAAATTTACTTTGAATATAATTCGAACGTATATATTATATACGTCGTCGTTAGAATATAAATAATTATTTATAATTATAAATAGAATTGAAAATGGTGCGGTAGTTCGATAATTCGATTTCAAACTTCAATTGAATGTACCGGGTGCAAAACAATCCGGATTTTAGTGAAACCAAAAACATTAGGATCCATTTGTGAATATCTTTCCAACGAATCCGAAAAATCAAAATTTCATAGCGGGAATCAAAAGATATGTCCAGTTGAAAATTCTGAATAGTCGTTATGGAATTCAGGCCCTTAAAAATGGGAATTTTGCAAGCGACCTCGGATTTCGACGAAACCACTTTTGTTGGGTCCGTGATGTCAAATTATTGTAAGATTCCTAATTTCATAATTTTTAGAATCAATATGTGAGCGTGGCAAAGGAAAACGCGTTTGGACCATTTCAGTTGAATTTAATCGACCAGAAATTGGCCATTTTTCAAACTGTCTCAGAATTCGCCGAAATTAGTTTTGTTAGGACCGTGTCATCAATACGAAGCTAGAAAATATTTTTCGGGAATTTTTCGAGTTAGTATGTGACCCCGGTAAATTGAAATGCGCGTTCAAAATCAACATATATAGAGTTATATGTTGATTTTGACGAAAACTGATTGCAACAGCCGAATCAGCTTACGATACATATCCCATTGTGTTCGGAATGGGGGTAATTAGCTATGGACGACAGGCGGTGGGCCTCGTTTCGAGGTCAAAATAAAAGGTTGCTTTTTGATAAATAAAATGAATTAAATATAAAACATATATATATTTTCAGAAAACCCCCTCCCTCTTTCATTTGCCCTCCCCGTCGAATTAAATATCAGAAAGAAAAAAAAACCGCGATAGCGCTCAGCCCCCCCCCCTTGCGGATCGACGCCGCCACTAGCCAGAGCCCCTCCTCCTTCGATGACCTCACCGCCGTGCCACAGAAGACCGCCTCGCCCCCCTTCTCTTGTCCCCTTCTGAATCCGTACCCTCCCCAAAAGAAAACCCTAGCCCAAACCCATGGAGCCCTCGCCGAGGACCCCCCCCCCTCGGATGCAGCAACCCCTTTTGAACCCGCAAGCTCCTCCAGCGACCCCCAGCGAGATCGACGGGAAACAAAGGTGATTTACAGCCTTTAATAAAATCAGTTTTATTTTGTATCAGTCCTTGATTCAAGTTCAGATTTTTATATATGATTTTTAGTTAAGAGAAAGTCTATATTTTGTCCATGTTAAAGAATGGATTTTTATTTTTATTTTTAGTCTTAATTAAATAAAGATTTGATTTTTAAATATAAAGAAGATTAGATTTTTAAACAATAGTAAAAATTCGATTTTTATATATTGAATAGCATAGTAAAAATTCGATTTTTATATATTGAATAGCATAGTAAAAATTCGATTTTTATATATTGAATAGCATAGTAAAAATTCGATTTTTATACATTGAATAGCATAGTAAAAATTCGATTTTTATATATTGAATAGCGATGTAAAAATGGGATTTTTATATATTGAATAGAAAAGTAAAAATTCGATTTTTACATATGTAGAGAATGCGGACAACAAAGCTGACAAAAAGGCGAGAACGACGAAGACTTCTATAAATGAAGAGTCGTGGTATTGGATAGCTTTTGGTGAGAATTTCTCACTCAAAATTTCTTTTTCTAGTTAAATATATATACTAGGATGCAGACGGTGTTTAGTAGCACCCGACACCCGTCATCCACAGACCATGGATGGCTTGTTTGTTTAATTGTTTGGTTGTGTAGTTGGTTAGATTATTTAGTTTGAATTGAATTGTTTGGTGAAATGAAATTGATTTGATTGATGTGTGAATGGCGTGGGCCTTCACTAGACCGGGGATAAGGCTAGGCCTTGTCCCGTTTCTAGTATCGTGCCGTTATGCCGCCGAAATTTTCTAAAATATGTTAGAAAAATAAAAATATCATTTTATTGAATAAATTAACTGAATAGAAATTCATGTGTTAAAATAGAATGTTTTGTCGTTAAAAATATAATTTTTAGCGTGAATGTGAATAAATAAATATTTATAAACAAATCGACCGATTTGCTTATATACACTGATTTGACTGATATTGATTGGGTCGATAAATTTTACACATCGCCCAACTGCACAAATAAAAATCTGTGTTTGATTGCTTGAAACCCCACACGGGTATTGGGATGATATTTGACGTACACTAATTCCGATTGTTTAGTTGTATGTCGATCGATTGATTGACAGGCTGTTATAAGCGTTGAATATTTATATTTAATGCTTATACAGTGTAGAATGCACTTTGGATGATGGTTGATTATTCATCGTTGTTATTGAATACATGTGTTGTAGAAAACCCATATAATTAACATTATATGGTAATTGATTGGGCCTCATTCCAGTTTTAAAATAGAAATATTTGAAAAAGAATATTTGAAAATAGGAATATATGAAGCCGTATTGATTAGATTGACGCCATTTTGACGTGAACGATGTTTATATCGATTTTATTCATTTTATAATGAATATCAAAAGTGATTTTAAAATCTGATATTTTGAAAAGAATTGAATATAAATAAATTCGAATTGAAATTGAATATAAATGAATTCGAATTGAAATTGAATATAAATGAATTCGAATTGAAATTGAATATAAATAAATTCGAATTGAAATTGAATATAAATGAATTCGAATTGAAATTGAATATAAATGAATTCGAATAGAATTGAAATAGAATTGAAATCGTTTTGAAATGAATTTGAATAGAAATAAATTCGAATTGAAATTGAATAGAAATGAATTCGAATTGAAATTGAATTGAAAACGGACTGAAATTGAATTAGAAATCAATTTGAATTGAAATCGATTTGAAATGAATTTAAAACGAATTTATATTGGAATATTCAATTTTGATTTGAAATTGAATATGAAGTTGAAACCGTTTTGAAAATGAATTGAAAACGATTTATAAAGCACGTTTTGAATTGAAATCGACGAAGTATATATTATATATATTATATATATAATATAATGGCCTGAATAGAACGCGCCGCGCCGGGGCAGTTCGCGAATTTCGACCATTGACTTCGAACGAATATTACGGGAGATCCGACCGTCGGATTCTCCTAAAACCGGAACCGTTGGGTTCGTATCGAAAAGAGCTTTCTAACGAATATTATAAATTAGAAATCTAACGGTTGGATTTGGAATTATGTCCAAATCAAATTTGAAAAAGGTCGTTGTAAGTGCAGTTCGATAGCCGTTGATGGAAATCGACTGTACGGGCCTTGATAAAATTATTAAAAATAGTAATAATTTGTGTAAAATCATAAGAAATGATTTAGAAAGAATTGGGATGAAAACTCCATATTTGAAAAGATAAAAATAGATTTTTATCGAAATGAACTAGTTCTGAACTAGAATTAAAATTCTCTTTATTTTAAATAAATAAATTGAATTTGAAATGGTTTTGAAAATAACCAGAATTTCCAATAATTGCATTGGAATGGATTTGAATCGAAATTGTCTTCGGAATATTTCGGTGTTGGATTTCGTGATTATACAGATGTTGTTATGGAAATTTGAAAGATATATATATATATATATATCATTATTTCTAATACGATATTTGTTGGTCGTAGAATTTGATATTGAATATAAGCCGATATATTTTCTATTCAGAGCCTTGTATTTAATATTAAATGTGAGTTGGGTTTGTCGTGAATGGTGTCTTCATTAACACTGTTCTTAAGCCCAGTTGAGAAAAGATTAAATCTTTTTATTTAGATTTAATGAAGTGTACCAATTAAATAATATTTAATTGGAATTGAATTGATATTGATTTTTGGGTTTATCTTGGACAGTGTTTTAAATAACACTCGTTCTTTAACCCGATAATTAATGGAATGTGATTTTGGGTTTATCGTGAACCGTGTTTTAAATGACACTGATTCTTTAACCCAGTTAACGATTAAAACTAAGTGGAGTTTTAATGAATCTTTAATTAGATTGAAATAATCGAGAAGGGAGTATCACCAGTTTTGCTCCAGGCGTTAGTTAAATCTTTAATAAGATTTGAACGTGAAATGGTAATTGAATTTACCGATAACACTGTGGTGTTAGATATGAAGTATAACCAGTTTTACTTCATGGGATGAATAGGTTGGGATTGGGAAATTAAAACAAATGATTACTTCAGTAAAGTTCGTAAATCCCGACTAGTTTGAAATGATATTCAAAAGTTGATTAAAGAATAAATTCAAGGAATTTATCTTGGATAAAATTAATGGGAACCTTTCCCTATGAATGTAAAATTTAGAAACTAACTGTCGGTTAGCCAAGCAGAATGGTTTCCTGGATATTGATCTGATGTTGGTTTCGGCCTTCGGGGTTAATATTTGGGAAATTATTCTCTTGATTAATTTACGGTTAGTGACTGATGAATTGGAATGAGGCGTATGTTGTGTTTGTGTAACACTTATTTAAAATATACGCGAGTTATTCGGGAAGACCGGGTTTATCCCATTCTGAATAACTGATACGACGATAAGTCGAAGATGAAGACGATGGTCGAAGACCGGAGGTCTTCACGTCGTTTGGGTGATTACTGATGATCTTGATTGGGCTGTACACCCAAGAAGATGGAAACAGTTGGTGATCGTCCAGACATACTTGGAGATCGATGGATATGCGGGGTACTAGGTGCCTCCGGTTTCGTTCAGACCCAGAATGGACTCGTAAATGGACTGTGTGTCTGACATTGGATTTTAGTCTGTGTGATTGATCTCTATTAAATATATATCTGTTTGGCGGCAAAGAATTTATTCTCTTGCTTAACGCCCTTCTCTGAGACGTACGAGCTCAGGGGTTATATACTGATGGATATCAAAAGCATAGAGTGAATTGCCTGTGTGGCATGCTAAGATGCAAATGATCAAGTCTTCTGTTTAAAAGCAAAGTCTTGTGGTTGATGATCGAAGCACGGCCTTTGTGGCGTAGCTTTGTGTAACGTTTACTTCGCGAGTTTCGCACCTCGGTTGTGAACCAGAAACGGGAGGAAGAACCTCAGGGAGGACATGCGTTTCTTTCTAGCTAGGGTGGTGTCAGTGACCTACCAGCCCTGACATTTATATACTTTTCACCTGTGTGGTTGTTGCTGTTGCGAGGCGCCTCGGTTAGATCGGACGATCCGGGTCCGATGGAGTCATTCGTTGGCTCGTTTGCGCCCCAAAGGGCGGGGAAACGTATTGTTCAGGAATTTTAATCCACATCGGTGGACCGGCCCTGTCGCTCCTAGGGTCACTCGAGCTTTGATCCTGAGACATGGTAGGCTAGATTGTCTCGAATCGGTTGAGGACTATCTTTTGCCTCGGTTCATAGATGGAAATCCAATTTCCAAATACGTGACTTTGCGATTTTGATTGTATAACCTATATATGGCGACATAGTGGGATGGGGCGCTTATGCCGCCTATGATTGATACTTATGATTTGAAGTTGTTTTATACACTATGCACTTATAATAGTATCAAATGATTTGTTTTTCAACGTATCAAGCATTCTTGGCTCTTATAAGGTAAAAACCCTATCCTCCGGCTTGCGTTGCATTGTGTGATGGGAACTGGGTCTTATAATAGCTTCATTTTTCTTTATTTAGCATTGCGCTGTTTGTTTTATGCACTGGTACTCTTGGGAGGAAACCCGTTCCGTGTTATACGGCGTGGTCCCTTGATTTACCTAACTTTAAAAATAAAGATTAACTGTTTTAGTTCTCACACCAGTCCCATGACTGACCTGGAGTTTATTGTTTTAACCTAAACTCTGGGTGCCCTTATTTTGACACGGGCAGCTAGTAGTTTTGGTTTTGCAGATTTATATTCACAGGATCCTGGTTTACAGCTGGAACGATATCCGGGAAGCTTTGTTTCCGTATATCTCTTCTAGTTGTGTATTGTATTATTTTCCGCTGCTATGTATTTAAATGTAATTTAAATCTCTGATATTTCTGTGTAGTATTTATTCATACTCTGTATATTCTTGTATTCTGATGCATTGTTGTAAATATACAATGAAATGTTCTTTTGTATGCGTTCTGATTTTGTCGTGTTCTCAAACGATAGGGCGTTTCGAACGGTCTGGGTCGGTTTAGCGACTGGTTCGGACCGAGCGAAATTCCTTTTCGTCACAAGGAACCCCCTATAAATACACCCATGCATGACATTTCGAGGGACTTTTGGGCATTCGAACAACTCGAGCACTTATTCTCCATTAATTTTCCGGTTTAACTTGAATTATATCACCAATTTCAAGTATTATCTCATAGACACTGAGAAAAAATTGATTGTATTCGAGAGATTGAGTGATTATAATCGTTGTACTTGTAATTCTCAATCGAATTAAAGAACTATAAAGTGATAAAGTGGACGTAGGCTCTTTAACGCCAATCCACTATAAATCTCGTGTGTTTGATTATTTTTCTCTATTTTTAGCTTTTATTTCTTCATTATTCTCTACAAAAACCTGATCTGTTGGGTGTTAATGTCATTTTTTGGTCTAATATATATATATATATATATAAGAGCAGTAAGTTTAGTGCTAAAATGAATGTAGTCTAATGTTACAAAATATATTTGAAAGTAAAAGAATAAACTGAAAATATAGATATGAATAGAAGAATTATTTACTTTGATGATTTAGGTCTCATTTTCAAATAGAAATAAACATTTATTTCAAAACAATTTTCGTTTTGAAAGTCATTAAAGACTGACGTTCTAAAGAGTTGAAATAAGGAATAGAGTTAATGTAGTCCAACGGCTACCAACGAATCCAACAGACTATTTCCAATGGTTGTTCCAACGACTTCAAACGGTCAGCAACCGTTGGAAGCCATTTAAAAGCAACGACCTATAATCCGTTGGAAAAACTGGGTTATTTTTTTTATAACAGCAAGCTTGTTACCTTCCGGCCACCTCATTTTCAATCTATTCCATTTTCGATCCAATTCCAATCAATCCACATATATATAACACATATATACCAATAACAATATAAACAACCAACATAAATCAAATAAACATCAATATATACAAAACAAACCATCCAAACATCTCAAATACCAACACATCAATGTTACATGTCCACAAACCAAATACAAACCATCAATCTATATCTAAAGTATCATCCTCGCCCACTTCGTGCCAATATATACAATATTAAACCAAAATCATCACCATCTCCAAGTCATAGAAAAACACATACCTCAAGCATCATTATTGTTGTTTCCGAAAGCACCAGGCAATAAAAGAAAAGTACCATGATTGTGCACATATTCCGCGACCTTTTGATTCAACTGCTCAATATGTATAGCCTACAGACGATTATGGTCCGACAGCTGCCCAATCAGTTCTCTAAGCTCCTTAATTTATGCTTTGGCTTGGGCCTTTGAGCTTGTCGAGCCTACAAATAGAATGAATAGCAAAAGGGTTATGTCAGCATATAAAATATGATAACACTATATATGTAAACGCTAATATGTTGTATGTATGCAAAAAGATTAATTACCGTTAGGTTCCCGAAGCCATAACGTCTGCTCCGCTGCGACGGATCCATAATAGCGTCAAATATGTTGTCTTCCTCCTCTGGTGTCAACTCATCCAACCAGACTCTGCAAGCGCATGAGCCCGTGCCTCCTGAAATCTTACTTATAATACAAAAAACAATTTCAATTAAAAAACAATATAATGTTATTTTTATTTTAGATTAGCTAGTAACTAATAAACTTATTGATGTGCATAATAGAATTTAAAATACGCATACATATGCATTTGTCGCCCTATCCTTCTCATCCCACTGATAAATGACGTTGTCAGCCTCGTCTATTTGCTTGGATGCGTGGGTGTGAGCAAATATGTCCATTGTGGCACTCCAGGTCCATTAATGTCACTCATAAGAGAATGCATTAAGTTTCGTGAAGCGCAATAGGTAACAGTATGGAAATTTACAGAGCTGATATAAAATAAGCAGCGGAAAAACTTTCAATTTTATTAATAAAATAAAATGTAGTTCCCAAGACTAGTTACATCAACCATTTACAAAGTACTTCAAATCTGTCTTTTAAAACAAAATAACATAATGCCATAAAACAAAACCATATCCTCGCCACAACCGTGATGAAGTAAAGTCAGAAAAAACATCTCAAGAAATCCAAGTCCAAGCTGCTACAGAAAGTCCTAGTAACTGTTGAGTGCTTCCACTCTGAGGACCTGGGGGGAAAGGAAGAAAAGGCGAAAGAAAAAGGGTCAGACATAAAGTTTGGCGAGTTCCAGTGATTTACAAATGTGCATAAAATAGAATTGCCAAGACAGGTAAATAAGACTGGATGAGAAGGTACAGTGTCATATAAGGTAACAGATAAACTAAACAGAACAGTGGGATAGACAGGAAGACAAGAATAAATTATGATCGGGTAATGCTTCATATTTATATCCTAAAACAGGTAATGTCTGAAAATATATGTCTTATGCGTTAGGTCTTAAGTCTGCACCAATACTAGTATAACAAGTTCAACATGATTACATATCAACAGGATTAATAGCAGGAATAAACAGCAGGTACAGAATTAGGTGTTTAACCTAATTACATAATAGCAGGATTAGGTGTTATCCTAATTACTACCCATATGATTGGCTCCCTATTACCCGTATACCCTGTGTCAGCCCCGGCAATTGGGTGTATCCTCCCTAGTCCAACAACTTAATGAACACAACAATATCCGTATGTGTTATAGTGTCTTATCTTCCCTAGTAGGATCCATGCATGCTCGTGTCTCCGCTGGAACGCGCTCGTAACCACCCCCATGTGAACCTCTTACTATCTAATTCAATAAAGCATGCCCTGGTCTCCACCTAGTGTGAGGTCCCTTCTAACAAGATACCAATAGGGATACTGACTGATATGGGTTCCAAACAGCAAATTGATACAAGCCAAACCCTCAAGCTTGTGCCCCCAAAACTAGGATTTAGGAGTCCTCAAAATCCGATACAACAGTAAGAACGAGGGATCTCTTAGCTTATTAATACTCATATTTAACCTAGCAGATTTAGGTATATTAAAATGCATGGTTGTAATTATTACATGTCATTATGTGTACAACCCTTCCCCAAAACACCTGCCTAGATGTATACAATTCCCTTAACATTTCAGTTTATTAAACTACATATGGTACTTACCCTATTCTTAACATGTCAATTTACTTGATGTCCATTATAAGTCAAATCTAACATGTCCAATTCATATGCATATTATTCATCAATCATGTTCCCAATGTATAAAATACACAAGTTTATGCATATCTTTACCAAGTTACGACATATGCACATTATCCCTCTTATTAGTTTACAGCAAGTCTAACATTTGTATATTTATCCTTTTTCCCAAAGTATAGCCAATTAGGTCAAAATAATATACCTAAATTCCTCTTTTCGTATCATTCATTATTGCCCTAAACATGCGCATACTCTAATCCGGTATAGCCTAGGCAAGACTGGAAATAAACATAGAAAATGGAAAAAAGAAGGTAGATACATATAAATTGTTAATTTCCCAACATCACAGGCATATGTATAACTTGTCTAATCAACATCGCAGGCATGTGTATAACTGATCATAACAGCATAGGTGATTTACAGTGAAAACATGTAAAATGTTTATTTTACTAACGTTGTAGATCTTAACCAGTTTTATTTAATTGTCATGTTCAAGGCCTAAGAAATCAGATCTGTAGATAATGGAAACTCACAATAAGTCTTTGTGAAGATAATTATATAAAACACTATGCCGTAAGAAGTCCAAGTTGTATGTATGCAAGTCCTGATGTTGTCTCTGTTTGATCCAAGCCTTAGCAGCATTCCCCTATTTTTACTTTTATTTCAGAGTAGTTTCATAGAGGAAGAAGATATGAAGAAGTTGTGATTTGGAAATGGGAGAAGCCATCTATTTATAGATACATAGAGCCAACCTCAGCCTTTAGATTCTAGTTTTTAATCCATATCGTACATGTAGCACTGAGTCAGCACAAATATAGCTACAAAACAGTCCAAACTCGCATGTCACAATTCTCCCCGGATCTGGGTGGGTCGACCCATAGGTCCACCCAACCGACCCTAGGGTCATAGGTCCACCCACCGACTTGGGTCGACCCATAGGTCGACCCAGGCCCGTTGTGGCTTGACCCTGGGTCCCATTTCCTGCGTTGGTGACTTGATTTGAATTTATTTGAATTATATATATATAACCCTCTTGTGTGTATACAAACTTCTAATGCTCGTAACTTCTTCATACGTTGTCCGTTTTATGCAAACTTGGGGTCTATCTGAACCACAATTCCAAGACAAACGCAATGGTAATGCCGGTTTCACTTAATTCTGAATATTTGGTTAAGTTATTCTCAATTTATTATCTTTAAGCATGGTTATAATGTTTCAAATTCTGGGGTGTTACATCCATGTACGACAAGGGATGTCCACAAGCTCGTTCCTGCAATTGATAATTCGGATAAATCAATTCCACGTAGTCAATTACTAAATTGATCAATATACAAATGTAATAGTTGGTAAATTTACCAAGTCCTCGCGGTGATGCTGGAAAGACTTGGATCCTCCACGATGAGTTACTGTATTCCCGCTCCTGTTTGCGGAGTTCCTTGCTGACTCCACTTGCAAATGTACATTTATTAATTATTTAATAATCGACAAAAAATAAATGAGATTCGTTATAAATTTACCTTGAACTCATTTGTGTCCTACCACTCAACCATCTTATTAAATACTTCATCGCCCATCGACCTAGGTTTCATCCCCAGTTTTTTAATCTCACTCATTTTTCTCTGTAATTCTTAGCAACCTTCGAGCTCCAGTGTCGCTAAACTAGGGTGATGTCGGTCTCCTGCAAATCTACTTCTTCCTGTACAATAAGAAAATATTACTATTCATTTGTTTGTATTTAATCATTTTATAAAGCGGTATAAACATACCAGAAAATCTTGCTAGATGGTATCTCTAACGGCGTTGGGGGAACATTCTCCGCTTAGGCCAGAAATCGCTCATTCTAGCTATGTAAGCATCCTTATAAATATTCAGCACCATCTGAGATGGCTCCAACTCAAACCCCTGTGTTAAATATAAATTAGGACTTTAGACAATTATCAATATATCATGTACAATAATTAAATTGTTATGCTGATAATTTTGACACTTACGTATGGTCAACCTTAGGCTTCAAGTACACAACTGGACGAGCTAGTGGCTCGCCACTACTCTCACCGCCATGGTGGGAAGAGCCACGTTGTGACGATCGCCCATAACTCATGCACTTAACAAGAGGAATAATATGCTGAAAGACGTGTA
Source organism: Allium sativum (assembly GCA_030737875.1). Classification (NCBI taxonomy): domain Eukaryota; kingdom Viridiplantae; phylum Streptophyta; class Magnoliopsida; order Asparagales; family Amaryllidaceae; genus Allium; species Allium sativum. The sequence goes on from CM060926.1 coordinate 859,943,216, forward strand.
ATGCAGCTATGGACGATCATCAAGGTAAGATAACACAAGAAGTGCATGTCGTATAACTCATAGCGTAAGAAAAAAATATAATAGAACATATGCAACATGCCATAATAGTGAAGCGTGTCTGAGCAGAAACTTAAACTTTCATAACAACTAGAAAGAATATCCATACACCCATGGATTACAACATAAGTGTTTGTAAAAATTTGCCTCACGACAACACTAAGAGAAAACACCAATCATAACAGCGGAAATAAGAAGTACTAGATAGTAGAAAAAATGATACGTAAGCCTCCTGCTCCTCATCGCTCTGCATCCTCGCCTCACTAAGTTCTGCTACCTGTAACCTGCTACTTAGTGTTCCCAACCAAAACCGGATGAACAGCCCAAGGTAATAAGAGGAAACGTAAAACCTTGAGTCGGACAATAGTCTTAGTGAGTGATAAAACAGCTATTTAACATCATCAATAAAGTATATGAGAATAGGCAAATTAATCAACCAATCTACCATCTCACTAGAGAAGAACCCAAACCCATCTTCCCAGCATCCGACAGTGATAGCCTTTACAACAAACAATTTGAAACCACAATACATTCATGGCAATCAGTTATCAAGCGTATACCATCCTAATCGATATCGATATCTCCCAAGCACAACCCCCGAAGGACTAAACCAACATCAGACAAGCACCCAAGAGATATCTCCATTGACTTCGAATAATCTACACAGGACGATACAAGCAAACAATCATTCATCCATGACTCTAGTTATCACTGTCAATCCTGCTTCGAAACCATCGTTAATCGTATGACAGGCTAAACACCTTGCCATCAACTGTCAAGGGCTAATGGTATACCCTGGTTCTAGCAAAACCTCATACGCCATACGATGAAACGTATCTAGGCATGTATAGCTGCCTAGGGTACTCACCAGTTACTTCTAGTCTTTTAGGCGTCCCGATTGTACCCTTGCTTTGAGTCTGTTAGAACCTACGAAAACGATAATCCCTTAGCCTTCGATATCTCTAGCCAATCAACCTGATGATTGTTCATAAGCTCAAGCCTCTTCTCGAGCAATCATTATCCATGAACTCACCACCTTTAGTTGTCTTCACATTTGTTGCATTACGACGATCAACGAACACATCACAACATTTTGACATTTCCTCTTGAATTCACTATGAAGCCACAACCACCATCGAGTCGAAAACATATGTCATTTGGTCAATATTCGATTCATAGCATTTCAACCGAACTCATCACGTCATGAACGACCTGATTCCTTAGGTCACGAACGACCCGACTCCTTTGGTCACGAATGACCCGACAACTTAGGTCACGAACGACCTGACTCCTTTGGTCACGAACTTCCCCAGTAAGGAAAGCCCGGATTGCTTTGAGAACAAGCCACAAAAGTACACAGACAGAAGAACATTTCATTGTTAATTACTTTCAATTCCATCAGAATACAAGAATATACAGAGTATGAATAAATATAACACATTCGATAAATATCAGAGATTACAATACATTACATAGCAGCGGAAAACAATACAATACACAACTAGAAGTAATACACGGATACAGAGCTTTCCAAGTATCGTTCCAGCTGTAAATCAGGATCCTGTGAATATAAATCTGCAAAACCAAAACTACTAGCTGCCCGTGTCAAAATAGAGGCACCCAGATTTTAGGTTAAAACAATAAACTCCAGGTCAGTCATGGGACTGGTGTGAGAACTAAAACAGTTATTAATCTTTATTTTAAAGCTAGGTAAATCAAGGGACCACGCCGTATAACACGGAACGGGTTTCCTCCCAAGAATACCAGTGCATAAAACAACAGCGAAATGCTAAATAAAGAATAATGAAGCTATTATAAGACCCAGGTCTCATCACACAATGCAACGCAAACCGGAGGATAGGGTTTTACCTCATAATAGCCAAAGAATGCTTGATACGTTTAAAAACAGATTATTTGATACAATTATAAGTGTATAGTGTCAAAACAATTTCAATCATAAATATCAATCATAGACGGCATAGGTACCATATATCATGTCGCCATACTAGGCTCTACAATCAAAACCGCACTGTCACGTATTTGGAAATTGGGTTTCCATCTATGAACCAAGGCAAAAGATAGTCCTTACCGATTCGAGACTGTCTAGCCCGAGTCTCAGGAACAGCCGCAGCTGCCCCTTGGATCGTCAGGGCCGGTCCACCGATGTGGATTATTATGCCTAAACACTACGTTTCCCCGCCCTTTGGGGGCGTAAATGAGCCAACAAATGACTCCATCGGCTTCACATAGTCACCGATATATCCGAGGCGCCTCGTAAACCAACAACCACATAAGTCAAACTCGTCAGGACGTGTAAAACCATTGACGCCACTTCTAGCTAGAAGGAAACGCATGCCCTCCCTGAGGTCCTCTCCCGTTTCTGGTTCACAACCGGGTATGAGGCTCGCGAATCTACGCTACACAAAGCTACGCCACAAAGGCCGTGCTTTGATCATCAACCACAAGACTTTGCTTTTCAACAAAAGCCTTGATCATTTGCATCTTAGAATGCCACACAGGAAAACCACTCCACGCAACCGATATCCATCAATCACACAGAATGATATCCAATGTCAGACACACAGTCCATTTACAAGTCCGTTCTGGGTCTGAACGAAATCGGAGGCACCTTGTACCTCGCTTATCCATCGATCTCCAAGTACGTCTGGATGACCACTAACTGATTCCCTCCTCTTGGATGTACGTCCCAATCAAGATCATCAGTAATCACCCAAATGATGTGAAGACCTCTGGTCTTCGACCACCGCCTTCATCTTCGACTTATCGTCGTAACAGTTATTCAGAATGGGATAAACCCGGTCTTTCCGAATAACTCGCGTATATAATAAACAAGTGTTACACAAACACAACATACGCCTCATTCCAATTCATCAGTCACTAACTGTAAATTAATCAAGAGAATAATTCCCTAAATATTAACCCCGAAGGCCGAAACCAACATCAGATCAATACCCAGGAAACCATTCTGCTTAGCTAACCTACAGTTAGTTTCTAAATTTCACATTCTTAGGGAAAGGTTCCCATTAATTTTATCAAAGATAAATTCTTTGAAATTTATTCTTAAATCTTCCTTTGAATATCACTTCAGACTAGTCGGGATTAGCGAACCACACCGAAGTAATTATTTATTTTATTTCCCAATCCCAACCTATTCATCCCATGAAGTAAAACTGGTCATACTTCTTATCTAACACCACAGTGTTATCGGTAAATTCAATTACCATTTCACGTTCAAATCTAATTAAAGATTTAACTACCGCCTGGAGTAAAACTGGTGATACTCCATTCTCGATCTTTTCAATCTAATTAAAGATTCATTAAAACTCCACTTAGTTTTAATCTTTGACTGGGTTAAAGAATCAGTGTCATTTAAAACATGGTTCACGATAAACCCCAAAATCACATCACATTTCAATCAGTCCTTAACCGTAAATTAGCGAGTGAGCAATTCCCTAAGTATTAACCCCGAAGGCCGAAACCAACATCAGATCAAAACCCCAGAAACCATTCAACTTAACTAATCTCCAGTTAGTTTCTGATTTTCTTAACTCCTTTGGGTCTAAGAACAGTATTATTGAAGATATCGTTCATGACAACCCAAAATGACATTCCATTAATTATCGGGATAAAGAACAAGTGTTTGTTAAAACACTGTTCATGATAAACTTAAAAATCAATACCAATTCAATTCCAATTAACTATTATTTAATTGGTACACTTCATTAAATCTAAATAAAAAGATTTAATCTTTTTCTCAACTGGGCTTAAGAACAGTGTTAATGAAGACACCATTCACGACAAACCAAATCACATTTGATATTAAATACAAGGCTCTGAATAGAAAATATATCGGCTTATATTCAATATCAAATTATACGACCAACAAATATCGTATTGGAAATAACGATATATATATCTTTCAAATTTCCATAACGCTATCTGTATAATCACGAAATCCAACATCGAAATATTCCAAAGACAATTTCGATTCAAATCCATTCCAATTCAATTATTGGAAATTCTGGTTACTTTTAAAACCCTTTTCAAATTCAATTGATTTATTTAAAAATAAATAGAATTATAATTCTAGTTCAAAACTAGTTCATTTCGATAAAAATCTATTTTTATCTTTTCAAATATGGAATTTTTCATCCCAATTCTTACCAAATCATTTCTTATGATTTTACACAAATTATTACTATTTTTAATAATTTTATCAAGGCCCGTACAGTCGATTTCCACCAACGGCTATCGAACTGCACTTACAGCGACCTTTTCCAAATTTGATTTGGACATAATTCTAAATCCATCCGTTAGATTTCAAATCTCTAATATTCGTTAGAAATCTCTTTTCGATACAAACCCAAAGGTTCCGGTTTTAGGGGAATCCGACGGTCGGATCTCCCGCAATACCCATTCGAAGTCAATGGTCGAAATTAGCGAACTGTCGTGGCACGGCGCGTTCTATTCAGTCCATTATATATAATATATATATATATATTATTTCCTTTTAAAACGGATTTTATAAGTCGTTTTAAATTCGTTTTCGAAACGATTTCAACTTCATTTCAAATTCAAATCAAAATTGAATTTTTCCTCATAAATTCGTTTTAAATTCATTTCAAATTGATTTCAATTCAAATCGATTTTTAATTCAATTTCAGTTCGTTTTCAATTCAGTTCAATTTCTATTCGATTTTGAATTTATTTCAAATCGATTTCTATTCAATTTCAATTCAATTCGAATTCATTTCAATTTGATTTCAATTCGAATTCAATTCTATTCAATTTTAATTCGAATTCAATTCTATTCAATTTTAATTCGAATTCAATTCTATTCAATTTTAATTCGAATTCAATTATATTCAATTCGAATTCAATTCTATTTAATTTCAATTCGAATTTCAAATCATTTCAAAATATTAGAATTTGAAATCACTTCCTTTTCTATATTCATTATAAAAATGAATAAAATCGATATAAATATCATTCACGTCGAAATGGCGTCAATCTAATCAACACGGCTTCATATATTTCTATTTTCAAATATTCTAGTTCAAATATTTCTTTTCAAATATTTCTATTCAAATATTTCCTTTTTCAAATATTTCTATTCAATTTTAATTCGAATTCAATTCTATTCAATTTTAATTCGAATTCAATTCTATTCAATTTTAATTCGAATTCAATTCTATTCAATTTCAATTCAATTCGAATTCTTTTCAATTTGATTTCAATTCGAATTCAATTCTATTCAATTTTAATTCGAATTCAATTCTATTCAATTTTTAATTCGAATTCAATTCTATTCAATTTCAATTCGAATTAGAATTCTATTCAATTTCAATTCGACTTTCAAATCTTTTCAAAATATCAGAATTTGAAATCACTTCCTTTTCTATATTCATTATAAAAATGAATAAAATCGATATAAATATCGTTCACGTCAAAATGGCGTCAATCTAATCAACACGGCTTCATATATTTCTATTTTCAAATATTCTAGTTCAAATATTTCTTTTCAAATATTTCTATTCAAATATTTCCTTTTTCAAATATTTCTGTTCAAATATTTCCTATTCAAAACTGGAATGAGGCCCAATCAATTACCATATAATGTTAATTATATGTATTTTCTACAACACATGTATAAAATAACAACGATAAATAATCAACCATCATCCAGAGTGCACCACACAACTACATAAGCATTAAATATAAATAATTAACGCTTACACAGTATGTCAATCCATCGATTGACATACAACTAAACAATCAGGATTAGTGTACGTCAAATCTCATCCCAATACCCGTGTGGGATTTCAAATCAACAAACACAAAATTTATTTGTGCAGTTGGGCGATGTGTAAAATTTAACGTCCCAATCAATATCAGTCAAATGTGTGTGTATAAACGAATCGTCCGATTTGTTTATATTTATTTCATTTTATATATACACGTTAAAAATTCTATTTTCAACTATAAAATATTTTTAACTATATAAATATTTCATTTCACATCACACAATCAACTACACATCAAAATAAAACAAACAAGCATACAAGTCGTCCATGGTCTGTGGACGACGGGTGTCGGGTGCTACTAAATACCGTCTGCATCCTAGTATATATTTTTAACTAGAAATTTAAATTAAAGGTGAGGAGTTCTCACCTTGGGGTTCCACTTCGCCGTTTCATTTCTGAATTTCTGAATGGCTTGGATTTGCCCGCCATTCCAACTCAACCATTTCACGCTGTTTATAATAAAAATCACATTTTTTATTCTTCTCCTTATATAAAAATCATATTTTTATTCTCTTCATTATATAAAAATCAAATTTTTATCTTCACTTCATATATATAAAAATCGAATTTTTATGTTCTCTATCTTATAAAAATCATATTTTTAATCTTCACATCTAATAAAAAATCATATTTTTAATCTTCACATCTAATAAAAATCATATTTTTAATATCATACTTATATAAAAATCATAATTTTAATATCATACTTATATAAAAATCATATTTTTAATATCATGCTTATATAAAAATCATATTTTTAACTTCATGCTTAGATAAAAAAAATTTATCTATAACTATAAATAAAAATCATTTCTTTTCTCTAGTTAAAAATCAAACATTTTTCTTTTTAAAAATTTGATCTTTTTATAAAGAAAAACCAAATCTTTCTATAAAGAAAAATCAAATCTTGGTATAAAGAAAAATCAAATCTTTGTCATGTTAAAAATCTAATGTTTCTTTGTTTTAAAATCTCGACTTTCTTGTGTTAAAAATCTTGTCTTTGTTATGATAAAATCACTTCTTTATAGTGTTAAAAAAATCTAATCTTTACAGTGTTCATATAAAAATAAAAAATCATATTTTTAAAACAATGTTTTTCATATTAAAAATTCCCATTACTGAAACAAAGATATATAATTTATAAATCAGCGAATTCACAACGTATTAGCGTAGGAGGCGCAGGTAACCTCTTCGTCCGCTTTGGACTGGAGCTTGCTCGGTGGCTGTAGGACTTGGAGGGAGGAGCTCGCGTGGTGCGGCATTAAGCAACGGCTTGGTCTTGGCGGTTTACTGTAGACAGAGGAGGAAGAGAAAGGATTTGGGGGGGGGGGCGGAGGAAGGAAGGGGAAACCAGAGGGGGTCGACGGCCTGAGAGGGAGGTGGTGACTCCTCCTGCCGCGACGATGGTCGAACCGGGGTTGCTGGGCTCAACACTTGCGGAGGCTGCTAGGGTTTAGGCGTGGTTTCTCGTACATGGGAAAAGGAGTAACGGGGAGAAGAGTGGGGGTTTGCGCCGGAGCTGGAGGGGGAAAGCGGTTGACTGGGCGCGGCGGTGGGCCCTCCGACGGTGGCGAAGGCGAGGGCGTCGCCCATTTCGATCTGAGAAGGATCGTTTTTTTTTTTGTTTTTTCTTTTATTTACTTTCTTTCGTTGACTGTAAGGTAAGGAGAGAGAGGGAAAGAGGGGTGAGATTTTATATTATTTAAATTATTTAATTAATTTCTCCAAAAAGTAACCTTTTGTTTCGAACTCAGAATCCAACCGACTGTCGTCCCTAGCGTATTACCCTCATTCCGAACACAATGGGATATGTATCATGAGCCAATTCCATCGTTTCGAGGAGTTTCCATTTAAATTAACATCTAAATCCTTATATTGAATTTTAAACGTACATTTTAATTTACCGGGGCCACGTGCTAACTCTAAAAATTTCAAAAAAAAATATTTCTAGCTTCGTATTGATGATACGGTCCTAACAAAACTAATTTCGTCAAATTCTGAGACCGTTTGAAAAATGGCCATTTTCTGGTCGATCGAAATTGACTGAAGCTGTTAAAACACGTTTAACTTTGCCACGCTCACATATTGATTCAGAAATTTATGAATTTTGAAACCTAACAATAATTTGACATCCCGGATCCAACAAAAGTGGTTTCGTCGAAAACCGAGGTCGTTTGCAAAATTTCCATCTTTAAGGGCCAGAATTCCATAGCGACTATTCTGAATTTTCAACTGGGCGTAACTTTTGACTCCCGCTATGAAATTTCAATTTTTCGGATTTGTTGGAAATATATTCTCAATTAGATTCAAATATTTTTGGTTTTACTAAAATCCGGTTTATTTTGCATCCGGTATATTCATTTGAAATTTGAAATCGAATTATCGAACTACCGCGCCATTTTCAATTACTTTTATATATATAAATAAATATTTATATTCTAACGACGACATATATAAATATATACATTTTAATTCTATTCAAAATAAATTTCTCGTCGTTATTATTTAAAATAATTCATTTTAAATATTAAAAATTCGTCAAAATTGCGAAAATAAATTTTTTAAATTGGCTCGAATTTCCGGGTTATTACAATCTCCCCCACTTAAAAACTTTCGTCCCCGAAAAGGAACGAAGCCGAAAGTTGTTTCACAAACCAACTCAACTTTCATTATTTTCTTTACGGCTTAAGTTCTTCAACTTTTCAGTTTCTAAGAACTTTTCAGTTTTTTCAAAAATTTGGTTAACACTCTAAATTTTCGAAAAAATTCTCCATAACCTCCCCTGCACTGGGGGCTTCGGGATATTTCATATAGCCTCCCATGGCCTTCTTCAATCCAAAAGAAAAAGCCAAGCGGCACATAAAATCATCATCACCAAAACAAAACAGTAAATTATGGTAAACATGTACCTATTTGTCGGGCAAATAATTTTATTCTTCTGCGCTAGCCTCTTTGCAATGACCAGTTCAATGTAAGTACATGTATATGCATGCAAATGCGATAAACTTTCAATACAACTCACTATTTGGTTCAATTTGGCTAAAGGTTTAACATTTTAATTAGTCAAACTATAATCAAACAACACAACCATCAATCAATTAGTGGATTAACATTTCAAATTCATAACTTTGATATATAGTCAAAAAATCAGATTTTTGATGCCAAATCACAACAATAAACCCTATCTAGTTTTGGGTTCTCACACCAGTCTAATGGAAATATATAGATATCACACCTTCGTCACTCAAATATAAATTCTGATGATGATATATCAATCATCAGAACCACCCCCGGGCGACTAGAGTGTAATTCTATATCTATCCAGTATATTAAAACTTCGAATATACGTTTGCAAGGCGTATATGCAAAATCTTTATATACTGGATAGTCCAAATCAATATAAATAAATATTCAAATACGAATAATTCGATTTAAATTTCAAAACAAAAATTGTTTTCAATTCAAAAATATACTCTTCACATTCGTTCTAGGATACTACTGATCCTGTCTCTAACGAGTCATTCTTATTGGATATTACTAATCCAATTTCTGATAAATTCTTTCGTATGGTTCTAATGTGTCTTGTTCTCTGAGCTTTGTAAACCAAAGCTCTGATACCAAAATGAAACGACCCGAACTTCCCCGGTAAGGAAAACCCGGATTGCTTTGAGAACAAGCCACAAAAGAACGCAGACAGAAGAACATTTCATTGTTAATTACAACAATTCTATCAGAATACAAGAATATACAGAGTATGAATAAATATAACACATTCGATAAATATCATAGACTACAATACATTACATAGCAGCGGAAAATAATACAATACACAACTAGAAGCAATACACGGATACAGAGCTTTCTGAGTATCGTTCCAGCTGTAAATCAGCATCCTGTGAATATAAATCTGCAAAACCAAAACTACTAGCTGCCCGTGTCAAAATAGGGGCACCCAGATTTTAGATTAAAACAATAAACTCCAGGTCAGTCATGGGACTGGTGTGAGAACTAAAACAATTATTAATCTTTATTTTAAAGTTAGGTAAATCAAGGGACCACGCCGTATAACACGGAACGGGTTTCCTCCCAAGAATACCAGTGCATAAAACAACAGCGAAATGCTAAATAAAGAAAATTGAAGCTATTATAAGACCCAGGCCCCATCACACATTGCAAACCAAGCCGGAGGATAGGGTTTTACCTTATAATAGCCAAAGAATGCTCGATATGACATATGTATGGCAACCAAAAATTAGCTCTCAGCTGATGCTTTCACAAGATTTCCAAAACAACTCTCAAGTGCGTCTTATGCTCTTCCTCATTCCGAGAGTAAACCAGAATATCGTCCACGAACACAAGCAAGAACTTGTTCAACTGATCTCTGAAACCCCTATTCATAAGATCCACGACAAATGTTAGCGCGTTAGTCAACCCAAATGGCATCACCAACCATTCGAATAAACCAGATGGTGTCTTAAAAGCAGTCTTCGGCACACTATCCATTACCACCCTCAACTGGTGGAATCTCATTGCCAAATCCATCTGAGAAAACACCTTGGCCTCGTGAAGCTGATCGAACAAGTCATCTATCCTTGGCAACGGATACTTGTTCTTTTTGGTCCTTTGTTCAGCTCAGTGCCATAGACAATCTCAAAGATCCATCTGCCTTGGTTGCAAATATAACTATTGCACCCCATTCAGACACACTTCTCTGAATGAATCATTTTCCCAAAAGGTCACATACTTGCACCTCTAACTCTCGTTATTCCATAGGCGCATCCTCCTAAGAGGCTTGACGATAGGTCTAGCACCTTTGACCAAATCGATTTTGAACTCAATTTCGCGATATGGCGGAAAACCTTTGACCTCGTCAAAGACATCTTTAAACTCTCTTGCTATCGGCACTGATGACAAGTCTTCCCGTGGAATAACAAGTGATATAAATAGCTCATGAAGACACCATCTTCGGACCTACATCGAATCATAACCATTTGCTCTTCCACATTCCCGGCCGTCACCTCCAGTTTCTTACAATGCACTTTTGTCGTATACCTCTTGAGCCAGTTCATACCCAAAATAATCTGGAACCCAGTGAAGTTCAAAACAAAGCGATCACACACAAAAGAGCAACCATGACTCGATAACACTAAACCACGACAAATCATACACAAATTGGACGAACCCCCTATTGGATTAGTCACAGTAAAATGTCTATCGCAAATCTCGGGTTCCAAACCCAAGCGACACAAAAGTTCATTACAAATAAATGAGTGCGATGCTCCAGTATCAAACAACACACAAATTGAAACATCTCTAATACATTACACCAAAACAGTGGATTCCCAACAAGTATAGGTGTTACAAATAATTTCTGTAACACTTTTATGTGTCACTAACAGCCTGTGAGGAATTTCCTGTAACACTTATAAGTGTTACAAGCAGAGTAACTGCTAACACTTATAAGTTTTACAAGCAGAGTAACTGCTAACACTTACAAGTGTTACAAGAAGACCAACTGCTAACACTTATAAGTGTTACAAACAGAGTAACTGCTAACACTTATCAGTGTTACAAACATATTTATTGCTTACACTTATAAATGTTGGAACTATAATATATGGTAACACTTATAAGAGTTACAGACATATTCATTGCTAACACTTATAAATGTTGGAACTATAAGAGATGGTAACACTTATAAGAGTTACAAACATATTCATTGCTAACACTTATAAATGTTGGAACCATAAGATATGGTAACACTTATAAATGTCAGTATCATAATCCTACTACTCTTATAAATGTTGGCATACATAAATTGCTAACACTTATATAACATGTTTTTATGATTTTCAATCACATATATAACTCAACATACCAATTCAAATAAAAGTATTTAGTACACTTCCATATTCCAAATTCCAATAATGTCACTTTTGCATAATGCTTTCAATTTCAAAATACCATAATATCAAGTTCAAATTACAAAAAACAATACAAAGTTTTACTAAAGATACATAGAATTTTAGATATTATGAAGGCGAAACAGGGACCATATCACAAAGCCTCCATCTGAAAATTCACAAAGCTTGTAGTGTCCGTTTTGGGGACCATTGTAAATTGGTGCTTCCGGATCTAAAACTTCTGTTATCCAAACAACTTTCTCAACATCTGGCACTATCTCTCTAAAATGACACATGGTTTGCGTACCAATATAAGCTTTTGCTACATTCTTCATATCTTGTGATAATAGCATTACAAAATGTTTTTCTTTTGTTGATGATCCAACATCATTTGTCGGAATAACCGAATTAGAAATTCCAACGTTCGGTGTAGATTTATCCAAATTAGAAGCGGTTTCTGTCATAAGCGTCATAACACCGCCATTAACGTTATGTTGCAATCCCGGTACCATAGTAAGAAAGGATGAAGCAAATGATTTAAGAGCATCGTTGATTTGGATTTACACTTGACTCGCCACTTGACTTGCAACTTGATTTTGTAATTCCATAGACCATTGACGAAAATCATCCTTTTTATTCTTGTCGGCAATTGCTTTTGATGCTTGCATTATCTTACGTGCTTTACGGAAGAAGAGGAGCTAATTGCACGACAATAATTTTTCCTTTTATCAGAACCAAAAACTTTGGCGATAGGATCATTGTCAAAATCAAACATGTTTGCATGCTCGTTGCTATTACATTCCAACTCCTGTTTTTTTTCCTCCTCCTCCACAAGTGCCTACAAAATATAAACGCACTCAGTTTTAAAGAAATAACAAATTGCAAGTCAAGTTTCTGAAAATGACAATGCCAATTTCTGAAAATAAACATCTAAAAATGATGTTACGAAACTTATATGGTACCATAGTTACGAAACTGAAGCTGAGCAATGCTCAGTTTCGAGTTCCGAGTACTCGAAACTGGGCAATGCTCAGTTTCAGTTTCGAGCTCGAAACTGAACCTGAACAGTTTCAGTTTCGAGCTCGAAACTGAACCTGAACAGTTTCAGTTTCGGTTCTCGAAACTGAAACTGAACAGTTTCAGTTTCTAATGGCATTGCTCAATCTCGATAGTAAAACAATTATAAATGGTAACACAATATGTTTGTGCATGTCTGAAGCTAAAGCGCAATCCAGTGAAGTGCTCTAGGTAATTAATGTCAATGCCAATTTCTGAAAATAAACATCTAAAAATGATGTTACGAAACTTATATGGTACCATAGTTACGAAACTGAACCTGAGCAATGCTCAGTTTCGAGTTTCAAGTACTCGAAACTGGGCAATGCTCAGTTTCAGTTTCGAGCTAGAAACTAAAACTGAACAGTTTCAGTTTCGAGCTCGAAACTGAATGTAACACCCCGTATTTTTAATGTAATTAAAAATGTATATATATCCACAGATAGGATTAATATGGTGATGTATAATGAAAATTAATTAATATATGAAAGAAAGAAAGGATTGGTTGCATGCGATGTAAATATGTTGCATGCACTGATTTGCAAACATAATGCATTAACATTAAAAGAAAAAGATTCATGCATTGGTTTAATTTAAGTATTGTAACTAACATGAAAAAGAGAAGTAAGGAAAGAACAATAATTATCATTGTTCTAAGACTTATTAACAAAAGACTTTGTAGCTCAGTTGGTTAAGGCATTGGATTTGTAACAGGGAGGTCGGGGGTTCGAACCCCGGCGGCAGCATAATTTTTATCTCTGTTTTAAAGAGGGCCAACTGAACATGCAAATATATGTACATATACAAATTCAAAATTTGAAAGGATAAGAACGTACATATAAGGAAATAAAGAAAATATATGTATATACATGAGAATATATATATATATATATATATGCAGAAATATATGTATACGAAAGATAAAATTTAAGATAAGGCTATAGTAAATGAAATATGGCAAGAATCAAATAACGGTGCAACATCGTTTGAATTTTGAAAATAAAATGAAAGTTGTGCGTATATATATATATATATATATATATACGCGTAAAATGGTCGTTAAAGGAATTGTATACATATAAGAATATTTCATGTGAATAAAACAGTTAAATAAATTTCAGAAATTCAAATTTCTGCGCCAAAACAGCTTGTGGGACCCAATGCTGACTTAGCACTGCATGTACGATAAGATTTGGCTAGATTCATCTGCGAACCTGGACTATTTCTTAACTAGGCTCAATGCTGACTCAGCGCTGCGTGTACGATAAGGTCTTGAGCAACTATATAAACAGCCCTAGTCTCCTCCTCTATTCACAATTCTTTTCTACCCTTATGCTGCGAAGATTCTAGTTAGACATGGCTTCTTCTCCTCCTCTAAAATATATAAATAAATAAATAATATATATAAAATAAAACAAGACAAGGAGATGCTGCTCAAAAGACTTTCAAGAAGAAGAGATTCAAGCTAGGATTCAAAAGGAGGTTCAAACGACTTCAACGAATGATTTTCTATGAATAGCACCGCCATCTTTCTTTTCTAATCTAAATCTCTGTAAGTCAGTTATTTCTAGATTTGAACGTTTTTCTTTATTCATGACATGAAATTGAATGAATAAAAGAATATGCCAATTCTCTTTCTTTCTATTCGAATCTGTGCCTATCTCTTGGACCTAATTAAGAACTGTCATGATTCAAAGACAAATAAGACCGTGACTATGAAACTATGGACCTAAAAACCATATGCCTATGACTATGAACATTTGCCTATGACTTTGGACATTGCCTATGACTATGGACACTGCCTATGACTATGAACATTGCCTATGATTGTGACTATGACTATGAGGATTACTTCCTTGACAAAACCTATGCCTTTGATTAACATAAACTATCGCCTATGACATAACAAGGATATCTATGATTTAACCTCCATGATTCCTGACTAGGAAAGTGTTGCTTAAGTTCTGTGATTTTGAGATTGGGGCTAAACCCAATTATTTATTCTGCTTGTCCTTGGTTTTCTTTGGTTTTAGACTATGGGAATTTACCTATTAAGTTAGGTCTACCCGTGTTCTTGAACCTTCTCTGTCTATTCTTGGTTTTAGACCTTGGGAATTTACCTATTAAGTTAGGTCTACCCATGTTCTTGAACCTACGTCGTTATTCAAAACCATTTTATGCTAGTTGTTATATTTATCCTTTTCATAGCAATCTTTGGTTCATTACCTATTTGCTACGAATCTAGAATCTAGATTGAAACACGATTTTACGAACGGTGGGAATGCGATTTGGGGCAAAATATGAAATTTACTAAAACGTAGTTTAACTTGGAAATTGGCATATATTGGGAACATGTATTATGGCATGTTCATAGAAATGCAAATTGAATAAATTTGACATGAATTATAAGATGTGTAATTTGAATCTTGTATATACGTGTAAATCTAGCATTTACATGAATAGTGAACTAGAGTAATGAGTCTTAGAATGTTAATTAGAATTGGATTAGCTAATTTGGCTCGATAAGTATATTGGCATAAATTTGAAATTGGCCATAATTGGGGGTAATTGTCAGGATTAGTAGAATCATGGTTAGTGACACTTCATTTGGTATGGTTTACATACCAAAAAGCATAAACATGATATAGAGGGGAAAATGGGCCGTAAGAATAAATGTTGACAATTTACATTAAAAGAGAAATTGGGAAATAAGTAAATTAGGATTAATTACTTATAGAATTTGTCCTAAATGAGGAAATATTAATCTAGACAAATTAAAGATTTATTAACGACGTCTCTTTTAATGAAACACCAGAAAGTTCTAGGGTGACAGAGAGGATAGTGTCTAGGCTTGAGTTTGGAAAATACAAGTTTCCTGCTCTCCCTGGCTATCCCTAACTGATCCGACGGCCGGGATGGTTACTTTCAAAACCTGATTTGAAAATTTATCAAAACCCTTTGAACTAAAAAACACGAATAGGCCTAACCCGAGGTTAGACTGAGTTGCGATGTAAACCTGCCCGGAACCAACCGGCACATCCAGTAATCGCAACAATATCTGTCTAATGTGAGTGGTCATGGCTTTAATTTATTTAGTTAAAGCTAGAACAAGAATGCTAGGGTTAAGTTAACTAAGACACTTAACCAACTTAACATGATAACAAGACTGGTAGGTGGGGTTAGGTTCATACAGTTAAGCTAGAATGGGAGGGTTAAGTCCATAGTAACACTTAATCAACTTAACACAGTTAAGCTAGAAAGTGAGGGTTAAATCCATAAGAACACTTAACCAGCTTAACACAGTTAAGCTAGAATGGGAGGGCTAAGTCCATAGAGACACTTAACCAAATTCAAGGTAGCAAAACGAGACTTGTAGGGGTTAAGTAAAGTTAATACACTTAGCCAAATTTACATGTTAACTAGGCTAGAGGTTGGGGTTAAGTAAGATTTAATACACTTAGCCAATTTGATATGTTAGCTGGGCTAGACCGTAGGGTTAAGTAAACTTAAACACTTAACCATCAGATTTTGATAAAGGAATAGGGTTAAGTCTAAAACATGAAGGGATAATACTTAACCGTTAATAACAGGTTAGTTAAAACAGACGGGCAAGGTTAAGTTAAAAAGGAACACTTAACCAATACAGGGTGAATGGGTAGGGTTAAGTAATAAGAAATACTTAACCAATATAACTTGGTCTGTGGTGGGGTTAAGTCAACATGAATTACCAATAACACTTAACCAGTATAACAGGATGAATGAAGAGGGTTAAGTTGGCTTGAATTGACTAATGACACTTAACCAATCCAAATTGACGGGAAAGGGAACTAAGTAGTAAACCTTAGAAAACAACGATTCTGGAAACTAAGTGGTAAATCTTAGTTAGTAAAACTAAGTAGTAATTCTTAGTCTAACACGGGAAGTAGCGAATGTCCGTCTGAATAGAGAGAAGGCTCCAACGAATTGGGTTATGAAGCCCGAGGCTTCGAGGGGACATGAGGGTACTCTTGGTATCCCTCTGTGAGGCAGCAGATGATCCGCCTGGGCCCACAGGGGTTAAGATCTGCGTAGAAGAACCAGGGGTATGCCTTGGTTGCAATACATGGCAACCTAAAGACTAGGATGGACCGGCGTGATTCGGCGAGCAAACGGTAGCCCTGTGATAGTAACTCGTCGTCTACCATCCATCTTGAGTCAATCGAGATACGTGAAGCGAAAAGGCGGAGAACTCCAAAAGACCATATACTTGCTATCTAGTTATGGTTGCGGATGGCCATAGGATAGTGGGGCACCGGGGGCCGGCGTATAGTTCTCATTTTACAAGTTGTTCCTTTCATTAGTTGAGGGAGGGGTCAAGTGGGACCATAGCCACTGGAATAAAAACAGACCTTAGCATCTGCATCGGCAGATATCTGAAAGCTCCAGACCGAGTTCTGTATTCCTTGATTTGCCCTGTCACAGGACTCGGACCGCACATTACAGGACATGTGCATCTAGACAAGCGATAACGATTTGCGATACATGCGTGGGGAAGTATAGGAACATATACCACTCTAGGTAGTGTGTCCTAGACTTGGGGGCATCGTTCGACAGGTAGCGTAATCCCTAGTTGGAATAGGTGGCATAAACCCTGAACTCGAAAAGCGTTCAACAGATAGCGTAAAACTCTAGTTAAATCTAGAAAGCACTTGATAGAAAACCCTAGATTTGATCTAGGTAATAAATAATGAATGTATGCCGGAAGGCAATGGAAAATACAGGGATTGGGATCACGTTATCGTTACTAGTTGGGACACTAGATAGGCGGTGCAGAGATATAGAAACCAGTATAACAAGGAAATAGCGAAGCGACGAAAGTATTAGAGCGTATCCAGTTTATCTTAGCATATCTTGTGACTACCTTGTCTAATCTTGTTGACCCTATCGTCATGGTGTAATCTTGTATTCAGTTAATTCATGTCGTTTTGTTTTCCATGTTCACATGCTAGAAGTTACTGAACTTACTCAGGCTTTATGTCTGACTCTGTTTTTCTTTCGTCTTCTTTTCTTCAGTTTCCCCCTAGGTAGTAAAGGAGGGAATAGTTTAGCTCAGGTTAAGTTGGACTGCCACTCTTTCCCAGCTTGAAGATTTGTCGAAGTTTGCTTGGATTCTCTTTTCAGATGCTATGGCTGGCTCTTGCTAAATTTGGGAATATAAATGTATTTTCATGCTTCTTTATTTTGTAAGACAGATGATACTCTGATATTGTAAAGAAATCATTGTACAAACTATTTATCAATAAAGCAAAGTTTTATTTTCCGCTGTTTAATTTTGTCTGTCTTGTAATTTATCTGCATCTTTTACCCTAAATGCTCCACAAAACTTAGTGCATTCCCTTTGTGAGTGACACTAACGGACGTGGGGTGTTACACGTGGTATCAGAGCTGAAGGTTACCGGATCAGATAAAGGATTTGAAAAATTATTTTCAAAATGGTTTTTAAAGAAGCATTTTCAAGAGAAAAGATTTGTTTTAAAGACATATTCCCCGAAGCCATACGCACTATCTTCTCTTCCTCTGTTTAAATTCTTGTCTCCTTCTTTCTTGAGTCTCTGGGGCTCCTGGCTTTCAGGGAGGTAACCTCATCGAAGGGCAAAGTAGTGCCCGACTTCCATCCATAGCCGTAGTTGTTTCATCTACGGGAAGTTTTCTTTCGAAGCTTATAGGGTTTTCCGGACGATGGAGGCAGTTTTCAAGAGATTTGTCAACATGACTACACACGGAAGGGGATGAGGGGTTTGGCTAAGGAGCACAACCCAAGGATAAGGAATTCATGGATAGGGACTTGGCTCACCAAGTAGGAAGGAATTATAAAGCGTAAGACAAGAGGAAGTAGCTTTTCTATGATATAATAGGGCATATAATTAAGGACAAGAGCAAGAACGAGGAACAAGATTTTCATAAGGGCAAGAACCTACTTTCGCCACCAAGTGTACCTAGGAGAAAGGTAGTAAAAGTTCTCTTGGAAGAGTCTAGTTTTGCTATTCGTACTATTTCCTTTGGTTTTATCGCTTTGCATTTGTTCGTATCCACTTCCATAGTTGAGTCTCTGCACCATAGTACTTGTATAGTAGAAAGGTCCCACTAGAGTCTCAAATCCAATTAGTGGTCCGACCAGTTTATTTTTGGTTAGTAGGGATTTGAGAATAGCTATCGAGTCTGCTTATATCATCTCACGTAGATCGTTTAAATTCAAAGGAGATATTCCTTGTGTGCTTGTCTGATATTGGTTTAGGCCTTTGGGGCTTGTACTTGAGGAATGTCAAGTTTGACTAGGATGGTTTACGTGAGAGAGGAATAGTTGTGGCAGGCACTCCAAAAAGCACGTAGCGACCTTTTGACCCTTATAGTTTTGGCATGATGGATAAGCTAGGAGGAGAGATCTCTGATCATCCTAGTATATACACTTGGTTGACATCTGTTTATTTTGGAAATGGAGGTCAGAAACTTCAAAATCGTAAAGTTAAATTGGTTAGGATACAGTGGAGTAAAGCTCAAGAAGACTAGATACTGGCATCATACCCTTTTTCTTAAGGGTGCATCCTTGATTCCTTTTTGTAGGAGCTTTACACATAATTGTTTCTCTCTTTCCATAATATATCCTCTAGGTCGTATCTTCAATCTTTAGGTAGAAACTCTTTTGGGTGTAAACATGTATTTGAAACATGTTATGATTGATGGTTGCGAGTGGTTGCTAATGGTTGCTCGTGGATGCATATACATACGTATTAAGCACTAGATCAGTTCAGACGCTTTCGTATTGCATTTACAGATATGTATTTGTTTGTAACTTGAACTTGATATGTTACCATATGGGTGTTGCATATGGATGAATGGCTGTGCACGCATATAGTATTTACATAACTAGGGATGCTTGCATACATGGTTGGACGCATGGCACTAACATGACTCGCATTAAGGAGGTCGACTGAATCAGTAGACCGCCTGATTTTACAGTAGATAAAGACATATACACACACTATGCATATGAACATGAAAGCATTGGAAATTTTTTAAGGACAATGAATGTCTGTGATTGAATGGTTGAGTAGATGAGTGATTGGATGGTAGGACACATTCTTCTTAACTTGAAGATTTCGGGGACGAAATCCTTTTAAGTGGGGGAGAATGTAACACCCCGTATTTTTAATGTAATTAAAAATGTATATATATCCACAGATAGGATTAATATGGTGATGTATAATGAAAATTAATTAATATATGAAAGAAAGAAAGGATTGGTTGCATGCGATGTAAATATGTTGCATGCACTGATTTGCAAACATAATGCATTAACATTAAAAGAAAAAGATTCATGCATTGGTTTAATTTAAGTATTGTAACTAACATGAAAAAGAGAAGTAAGGAAAGAACAATAATTATCATTGTTCTAAGACTTATTAACAAAAGACTTTGTAGCTCAGTTGGTTAAGGCATTGGATTTGTAACAGGGAGGTCGGGGGTTCGAACCCCGGCGGCAGCATAATTTTTATCTCTGTTTTAAAGAGGGCCAACTGAACATGCAAATATATGTACATATACAAATTCAAAATTTGAAAAGATAAGAACGTACATATAAGGAAATAAAGAAAATATATGTATATACATGAGAATATATATATATATATATATATATATATATATGCAGAAATATATGTATACGAAAGATAAAATTTAAGATAAGGCTATAGTAAATGAAATATGGCAAGAATCAAATAACGGTGCAACATCGTTTGAATTTTGAAAATAAAATGAAAGTTGTGCGTATATATATATGCGTAAAATGGTCTTTAAAGGAATTGTATACATATAAGAATATTTCATGTGAATAAAACAGTTAAATAAATTTCAGAAATTCAAATTTCTGCGCCAAAACAGCTTGTGGGACCCAATGCTGACTTAGCACTGCATGTACGATAAGATTTGGCTAGATTTTATCTGCGAACCTGGACTATTTCTTAACTAGGTTCAATGCTGACTCAGCGCTGCGTGTACGATAAGGTCTTGAGCAACTATATAAACAGCCCTAGTCTCCTCCTCTATTCACAATTCTTTTCTACCCTTATGCTGCGAAGATTCTAGTTAGACATGGCTTCTTCTCCTCCTCTAAAATATATAAATAAATAAATAATATATATAAAATAAAACAAGACAAGGAGATGCTGCTCAAAAGACTTTCAAGAAGAAGAGATTCAAGCTAGGATTCAAAAGGAGGTTCAAACGACTTCAACGAATGATTTTCTATGAATCATAGCACCGCCATCTTTCTTTTCTAATCTAAATCTCTGTAAGTCAGTTATTTCTAGATTTGAACGTTTTTCTTTATTCATGACATGAAATTGAATGAATAAAAGAATATGCCAATTCTCTTTCTTTCTATTCGAATCTGTGCCTATCTCTTGGACCTAATTAAGAACTGTCATGATTCAAAGACAAATAAGACCGTGACTATGAAACTATGGACCTAAAAACCATATGCCTATGACTATGAACATTTGCCTATGACTATGGACATTGCCTATGACTATGGACACTGCCTATGACTATGAACATTGCCTATGATTGTGACTATGACTATGAGGATTACTTCCTTGACAAAACCTATGCCTTTGATTAACATAAACTATCGCCTATGACATAACAAGGATATCTATGATTTAACCTCCATGATTCCTGACTAGGAAAGTGTTGCTTAAGTTCTGTGATTTTGAGATTGGGGCTAAACCCAATTATTTATTCTGCTTGTCCTTGGTTTTCTTTGGTTTTAGACTATGGGAATTTACCTATTAAGTTAGGTCTACCCATGTTCTTGAACCTTCTCTGTCTATTCTTGGTTTTAGACCTTGGGAATTTACCTATTAAGTTAGGTCTACCCATGTTCTTGAACCTACGTCGTTATTCAAAACCATTTTATGCTAGTTGTTATATTTATCCTTTTCATAGCAATCTTTGGTTCATTACCTATTTGCTACGAATCTAGAATCTAGATTGAAACACGATTTTACGAACGGTGGGAATGCGATTTGGGGCAAAATATGAAATTTACTAAAACGTAGTTTAACTTGGAAATTGGCATAAATTGGGAACATGTATTATGGCATGTTCATAGAAATGCAAATTGGATAAATTTGACATGAATTATAAGATGTGTAATTTGAATCTTGTATATACGTGTAAATCTAACATTTACATGAATAGTGAACTAGAGTAACGAGTCTTAGAATGTTAATCAGAATTGGATTAGCTAATTTGGCTCGATAAGTATATTGGCATAAATTTGAAATTGGCCATAATTGGGGGTAATTGTCAGGATTAGTAGAATCATGGTTAGTGACACTTCATTTGGTATGGTTTACATACCAAAAAGCATAAACATGATATAGAGGGGAAAATGGGCCGTAAGAATAAATGTTGACAATTTACATTAAAAGAGAAATTGGGAAATAAGTAAATTAGGATTAATTTACTTATAGAATTTGTCCTAAATGAGGAAATATTAATCTAGACAAATTAAAGATTTATTAACGACGTCTCTTTTAATGAAACACCAGAAAGTTCTAGGGTGACAGAGAGGATAGTGTCTAGGCTTGAGTTTGGAAAATACAAGTTTCCAGCTCTCCCTGGCTATCCCTAACTGATCCGACGGACGGGATGGTTACTTTCAAAACCTGATTTGAAAATTTATCAAAACCCTTTGAACTAGAAAACACGAATAGGCCTAACCCGAGGTTAGACTGAGTTGCGATGTAAACCTGCCCGGAACCAACCAGCACATCCAGTAATCGCAACAATATTTGTCTAATGTGAGTGGTCATGGCTTTAATTTATTTAGTTAAAGCTAGAACAAGAATGCTAGGGTTAAGTTAACTAAGACACTTAACCAACTTAACATGATAACAAGACTGGTAGGTGGGGTTAGGTTCATACAGTTAAGCTAGAATGGGAGGGTTAAGTCCATAGTAACACTTAACCAACTTAACACAGTTAAGCTAGAAAGTGAGGGTTAAATCCATAAGAACACTTAACCAGCTTAACACAGTTAAGCTAGAATGGGAGGGCTAAGTCCATAGAGACACTTAACCAAATTCAAGGTAGCAAAACGAGACTTGTAGGGGTTAAGTAAAGTTAATACACTTAGCCAAATTTACATGTTAACTAGGCTAGAGGTTGGGTTAAGTAAGATTTAATACACTTAGCCAATTTGATATGTTAGCTGGGCTAGACCGTAGGGTTAAGTAAACTTAAACACTTAACCATCAGATTTTGATAAAGGAATAGGGTTAAGTCTAAAACATGAAGGGATAATACTTAACCGTTAATAACAGGTTAGTTAAAACAGACGGGCAAGGTTAAGTTAAAAAGGAACACTTAACCAATACAGGGTGAATGGGTAGGGTTAAGTAATAAGAAATACTTAACCAATATAACTTGGTCTGTGGTGTGGTTAAGTCAACATGAATTACCAATAACACTTAACCAGTATAACAGGATGAATGAAGAGGGTTAAGTTGGCTTGAATTGACTAATGACACTTAACCAATCCAAATTGACGGGAAAGGGAACTAAGTAGTAAACCTTAGAAAACAACGATTCTGGAAACTAAGTGGTAAATCTTAGTTAGTAAAACTAAGTAGTAATTCTTAGTCTAACACGGGAAGCAGCGAATGTCCGTCTGAATAGAGAGAAGGCTCCAACGAATTGGGTTATGAAGCCCGAGGCTTCGAGGGGACATGAGGGTACTCTTGGTATCCCTCTGTGAGGCAGCAGATGATCCGCCTGGGCCCACAGGGGTTAAGGTCTGCGTAGAAGAACCAGGGGTATGCCTTGGTTGCAATACATGGCAACCTAAAGACTAGGATGGACCGGCGTGATTCGGCGAGCAAACGGTAGCCCTGTGATAGTAACTCGTCGTCTACCATCCATCTTGAGTCAATCGAGATACGTGAAGCGAAAAGGCGGAGAACTCCAAAAGACCATATACTTGCTATCTAGTTATGGTTGCGGATGGCCATAGGATAGTGGGGCACCGGGGGCCGGCGTATAGTTCTCATTTTACAAGTTGTTCCTTTCATTAGTTGAGGGAGGGGTCAAGTGGGACCATAGCCACTGGAATAAAAACAGACCTTAGCATCTGCATCGGCAGATATTTGAAAGCTCCAGACCGAGTTCTGTATTCCTTGATTTGCCCTGTCACAGGACTCGGACCGCACATTACAGGACATGTGCATCTAGACAAGCGATAACGATTTGCGATACATGCGTGGGGAAGTATAGGAACATATACCACTCTAGGTAGTGTGTCCTAGACTTGGGGGCATCGTTCGACAGGTAGCGTAATCCCTAGTTGGAATAGGTGGCATAAACCTTGAACTCGAAAAGCGTTCAACAGATAGCGTAAAACTCTAGTTAAATCTAGAAAGCACTTGATAGAAAACCCTAGATTTGATCTAGGTAATAAATAATGAATGTATGCCGGAAGGCAATGGAAAATACAGGGATTGGGATCACGTTATCGTTACTAGTTGGGACACTAGATAGGCGGTGCAGAGATATAGAAACCAGTATAACAAGGAAATAGCGAAGCGGCGAAAGTATTAGAGCGTATCCAGTTTATCTTAGCATATCTTGTGACTACCTTGTCTAATCTTGTTGACCCTATCGTCATGGTGTAATCTTGTATTCAGTTAATTCATGTCGTTTTGTTTTCCATGTTCACATGCTAGAAGTTACTGAACTTACTCAGGCTTTATGTCTGACTCTGTTTTTCTTTCATCTTCTTTTCTTCAGTTTCCCCCCAGGTAGTAAAGGAGGGAATAGTTTAGCTCAGGTTAAGTTGGACTGCCACTCTTTCCCAGCTTGAAGATTTGTCGAAGTTTGCTTGGATTCTCTTTTCAGATGCTATGGCTGGCTCTTGCTAAATTTGGGAATATAAATGTATTTTCATGCTTCTTTATTTTGTAAGACAGATGATACTCTGATATTGTAAAGAAATCATTGTACAAACTATTTATCAATAAAGCAAAGTTTTATTTTCCGCTGTTTAATTTTGTCTGTCTTGTAATTTATCTGCATCTTTTACCCTAAATGCTCCACAGAACTTAGTGCATTCCCTTTGTGAGTGACACTAACGGACGTGGGGTGTTACACTGAAAGTAAACAGTTTCAGTTTCAGTTCTCGAAACTGAAATTGAACAGTTTCAGTTTTAGTTTCTAGTGGCATTGCTCGGTCTCGATAGTAAAACAATTATAAATGGTAACACAATATGTTTGTGCATGTCTGAAGCTAAAGTGCAATCCAGTGATACCATTCATTACCCAAGCAATAGTGCAATAAACCAAGTTAACCAAAATACCCAAGCAATTGTTAAATGTTAAATGTTATTCATATAGCAGCAACAAGTTAACCAAAATACCCAAGCAATTGTTAAATGTTAAATGTTATACATATAGCAGCAACAAGTTAACCAAAATACCCAAGCAATTGTTAAATGTTAAACTCTATTGAAAATCCTAGTGATACCATTACCAAGGATGAATCCCAATGTTTGATGAAAGAGCTCTTTCATAGACGATGACTAAACTAGAAAATTCAACTAAAATCAATCTAATAAACTAGCTAAACGTTGTTGATCCCTGAGGGTTGCCCAGTTTTGAGTTCTCGAAACTGAAACTGAGCATTGCCTAGTTTCGAGTACTCGGAACTCGAAACTGAGCATTGCTCAGTTTCAGTTTCACGGTTTCGAGAACTCAAAACTGAAACTGATCAGTTTCGAGTTCTCGAAACTGAACTGAACATTGCCCAGTTTCGAGTATGCATGCATAGGGACAGCCGATGATGTCAACACCGACATGAGAACTTCAATACATAAATGGGACAGCTGACAAATGGTACCGAACAAACATTAACAGCTACAGTTTCGAGTACTCGGAACTCGAAACCGAGCATTGCTCAGTTTCAGTTTCGAGAACTTGAAACTGAAACTGAAACTGAGCATAAAACATAAAACATGACAGGTAAGAAAACTAACAATAACTTAAACCTATCTAACCTTTCCTCATTGTGCTTGATAAAACATAAAACATGGTAATAAGACAACTTATGCATTAGAAGTTAAACAAAAATATAAAAGACACTAAGGTTTTAACTTGTTTGAATTACAATCATTGATCTGTTCATGTATTTTTTTCATTTGCTTGTAGTTTAAATTCTGTGGCTCTCGATACTACATTTCAAATGTAAGTGAAAAGAAAACTTTGGACATATAGAAGAGAGGTGCAAGTGCCAAGTTAAATGAGCCAGCAACAAGCAACGTATGCATGCATAGGGACAGCCGATGATGTCAACACCGACATGAGAACTTCAATACATAAATGGGACAGCTGACAAATGGTACCGAACAAACATTAACAGCTACAGTTTCGAGTACTCGGAACTCGAAACCGAGCATTGCTCAGTTTCAGTTCGCAGTTTCGAGAACTTGAAACTAAAACTGAAACTGAGCATAAAACATAAAACATGACAGGTAAGAAAACTAACAATAACTTAAACTGATCTAACCTTTCCTCATTGTGCTTGATAAAACATAAAACATGACAATAAGACAACTTATGCATTAGAAGTTAAACAAAAATATAAAAGACACTAAGGTTTTAACTTGTTTGAATTACAATCATTGATCTGTTCATGTATTTTTTTCATTTGTTTGCAGTTTAAATTCCGTGGCTCTCGATACAACATTTCAAATGTAAGTTAAAAGAGAACTTTGGACATATAGAAGAGAGGTGCAAGTGCCAAGTTAAATGAGCCAGCAACAAGCAACGTATGCATGCATAGGGACAGCCGATGATGTCAACACCGACATGAGAACTTCAATACATAATTGGGAAAGCTGACAAATGGTACCGAACAAACATTAACAGCTAAGTTCCAAAAGCATAGGTCACTGCTGTGCAAGTATGGAGTAATTCAGGGAAGCAAACAATAAGAAACAACGAACCTTTCTTCACACATCACCTAAACTGAGTCGATTTAGAGGACGTAAATCATAGGTTTTGAAAAACTTGATAATCGTTTGACTTCAGGGTTAAATTGCAAGAACAAGGATCATAGGACAACATTTATATACTTATACACACATACAGTCATACACTATATAAGAATAGAAATAGTTAAGTGCACTAGTATATGTCATGTCCAAATCTTCATCAGTTACACTTGGCTTTCGACCAACTATATATATGTGATGGTCCAATGTTGTGAAAGATGTCGACCCTAGCTGCTTTGTTGCTAAATGCATGTAACAGTAGTTAACAAACTGTTGAACATTGCTCAGTTTCGAGTTCTCGAAACTGAACTGAACATTGCCCAGTTTCGAGTACTCGGAACTCGAAACTGAGCATTGCCTAGTTTCAGTTTCGAGTTCTCGAAACTGAAACTGAGCATTGCCCAGTTTCGAGTACCGCTCAGTTTCAGTTTCGCAGTTTCGAGAACTCGAAACTGAAACTGAACATTGCGCAGTTTCAGTTTCGAGTTCTCGAAACTGAAACTGAACATTGCTCAGTTTCAGTTTCGAGTTCTCGAAACTGAACTGAACATTGCCCAGTTTCGAGTACTCGTCAACATGCCATCATATTTTTTTTCGAAAATGAGAGAATTAAACTAAGCACAAAAAATTGTTTTCTCTTTTAAACATCTCGATCATAATAAGTACCCAATAAAAAAGTTTTCACCTTGATAAAAAGTTGGATTGGTGTAAACTTACATAGGTTTTCTATGTAGCGCTTATTGCTAGGTATATTTTTGCATTCTTTCATTGCTCTAAAAATAGCACACATGCACATATATTTAGAAATTATCACTTTGAAATAACATTCATAAAATTTGTAACAAAATTATATCACCTTTCAAATGGATACATCCATATGTAGTTTGTAGGTCCACATAGTAAAGCTTGGTCAGCTAGATGCACCATAAGATCAACAAAATAGGGTCATTGTCGTAGTCAGTTTGAAATTAACTGAACCCTCCCCTAAAATTTGTAACCAACTACCACACAATAAGCATTAGACATGTTTTTATTGTAAAAATAGGTAACAACTAATGCAATATGAGACATGTATTGATTATTAACATAACACACAACTAATCTCTTGAAAATGGCATTGGAGAAATACAAATCATGTATCCCAGTTCAATATAAACATCAAGTGGAGCGTAAGTTCTTACAAGTGTATGCAGTATACATGGATGTATATAGATTTATTTTATAGCCTGAACCATCATTCGATATGCTAAGCGAGAAGTAAGTGGGTTGTTCACAGAAAATTACTCACTGTCCTTAAGTTTTCATGTAGATGCCATACACTATTAAACTATACAGTCAAAGGAAGCCTGCAGCATTCATTTGGAATTTCTAAATATGTGCTTATATTGTTTTCATGTATGAAGAATGATACATAGTTTATAAGTCGATTCCTCTTTAAATTCGGTTTGTGTATATTCAGTTTCCAAGAATACACCATACATGTGTATCAAACCCTACATGTAAGTAGCAGACAACATATACATTAAAGGTGTATCATGTCAGTGTATCCCATTTCAAGCGTGAAACATGGTTTTAGCACCCAGAAAAAAAATCACAGCAATAAAAGTCAATAATATCGAGTGGCAAGTGTAAGCAAGAACAGGCAGGCATATTGTGCATGCCAACAGAAAAAAATCCCAACTCTATAAAGAACAAAGTAGTTAAATTATATATTTCTTATCAGGAATTCTCAAAAAGTTACAGTAAATCAAGGGGGTATCTGTTCATCAAAAATTTATTTTATTTAATATAATATTTTTTTTCTTTCCTTTTCCTTTTTCTTCTTTTCCCTGTGGATATCTTTGAATGATCAAAACTAAGGTCTGACCACAAATCAAGTAAGATAGCAACACTGGCTCAAAGCACCAATTCACAGTATTCAAATTATCAACTCACGATCCAAGAATACACTAGCGTAATGTTTAAACCAAGCTGTGCTTGTTTGCTAATCACATATCATAAACAATGAATATTACCCAAATCGTAGAAGCCCCAATTGAATTTAAATCCAACAATTGAATTTTCACATATATACATAACCAAATACCTAAAGCCCCAATTCGTAGAATCCCCAATTCGTAGAAGCCCCCAAACCCAAATCGTAGAAGTCCCAAATCGAAGTGATGGAGAGCGGAATTGAGAGGATCGAAGTAGTGGAGAGAGGATTAGCTACATATGAAGCGGCCGTATGAATTTCCCATTTTTTATTTACGTATGAAGCGGCCGTGAAAGCAATATGTGTTGAGGAATAAGTGTTGAGGTAAGATTAGGGTTATTTGTGATAGTTTACCATTTTGCCCTTAGAAAAGAAAAGTTGACTAGACCTACCAACACATACAAGTGTTAGCACATTTTTAGTGACACATATTTGCTATGGCAACACATATTAGTGTCGCTGGTCTATAACACATATAAGTGTTGGCAGTTGAAAAAAATAAGAGTTGCCAAATGGCCATTATGGTGTAGTGATAGAAAGAATACCTTGAATGGTGACACTCTTCCCTTTTTCTTTTGGCGTAGGAGCCCTTGAAGACGATGGCACAACTTCCAGAAAATACACCTTCACAACCTGCTTACCCTTAGTTCTGGACAATCCTGGTTATCATGTCCAGGCTTTCCACACTTAAAGCACTTCTTTTATGCTTTTGGATTCTTACAATCCTTTGCATAATGGCTCTTCTGTCAGCAGTTAAAGCATGTCACTTCAACCTTCAACGAATAAGGTATAAATGTTATAACTATCTACTTATACATCTCTAGTATTGGATACTAGATATGGAACACACACACACACACACACACATATATATATATATGTGTGTGTGTGTGTGTGTGTGTGTGTGAATCTGCAGGAATTGCAAAAGAGGTAGAAATCTGACAAAAGGAGGAATGGACTAACCAATGAAAACAAAGCAACTGTTGCTGCATTATCCATAGAAAGCCGCCTCTTATTCTAACCATTGGTTTAATTGAAGAATTAAAATATTATTATTATGAAATTTCCGTTTAAAATAAATGCTATTTTGTATCTTGTTTAGACAAGTTTGAATTTCATTTGTAATAAAAGGACAATTGTTGTTCATTTTATTTAAATGAAATATATTATGGAAATACATAATTAATTAACGATTTTATGAATCCTTAACTTTAATATGCTTGATTATAACATAAATATTGAGCTGATTAAATCTATTGATTTAAATCCAACATACCTTTTGGTTTTTCATTTAGACCATATAAACAAGAGTTGCATATCATTTCCATAACGATGAAATTGAATTCGTTTGATTTCGAACCATACGAAGAATGCAAGTCTTGTTTATTAGGCAAAGTGACTAATGCACCTTTCACTGGATACAGTGAACGGGCTAGTGATGTATAGAGCCTTATACATAATGATGTATATGAGGACCAATGAGTACATCAGCTAGAGGTAGATTTTATTACTTTGTGACATTTACTAATGATGTCAGTAGATATGATTGTGTGTATCTTATGGAACACAAATCAGAATCCTTTGAAAATTCAAAGAATTCAAAATTGAAGTTTAAGACTAATTTTGAAGAATATATAGACTCTTCGAATAGATCGAGGAGAATAATTAAGCCAATGATTTAATGACTATCTAAAAGAATGTGAAATTGTCTCACAACTCACTCCACCTAGAACACCACATTGGAATGGTATGTCTAAAAGGAGAAGTCACACCTTATAAAATATGGTACGATCAACGATGAGTCATACTAATCTTCCAATAAATTTTGGCGTTATCCCCTTGAAATAATTACATTCATATTTAATTGTAATCCTGCTAAAACAATTATGAAGACACCATATAAGAAATGGACCAGGAAATGTCCTAGTGTGACTTTTATGAAGATTTAGGATGTGAGACGTTTGTTAAACGTCTTACCTCTGACAAGCTTGGACCTAAATCTGATAAATATTATTTTGTTGAATATCCAAAAGAAGCAAAAGAATATTATTTCTACAAACCCTTTGAGAATAAAATGTTTATTGCTCGAGTTGTACCTTTTTAAAAGAGAGAACTAGTTTCTGAAATACCAATGGAAATAATGTAGAACTCAAAACATCTCGGGAACCACATAATACTATTGAACCTTTTGTGACAAGGAATTTAGTGGGAGTAACACAATAATCCTGATGTTATATGCTGATAACATACTGGGAATGATGTTAGTTTAGAACAAAAAAATAGATAATGATTCTACAAAAGAAGATGTTTGGGTTTAGAAGTTCATCATTGAACTTAGTTATATCCATTATTGATCCAATAGTTTTACATTGTGATAACCATGGGCTATTGATCAGGCTTATAAACCTATATCTCATTATTGGTCCAAACACATATTTAAGAAGTGTAATTCCTTCCATGAAATTGTTCGCGAAGGAGATATGCATATCTGCAAAGCACCATATGCTGTAGACCCACTGACTAAAACATTGTCGCAGCAGAAATATGATAGCCACACTAGTTTCATAGGTGTATGATACATGATTGATTAACTCTAATGCAAGTGAGAGATTGTTAGATTTTATCCCCTAGAGGCAATCCATTTGATGTGAATAATGACGTTGTTGATGTTGTATTTTATTTTGAATAAAATACTCTGTTATGTTATATTTACTGCATAATATAAATATTAACACAATAGAAGTCCTTAGAATAATAATACATAATTATATAGTTTCAAGTAAGCGACTTGAACATGAGATAATATAATATAATAATAAGTATTATAATACCATAGCCAAATTTTATTGTTTATACAGGACAATGATAAAACATTGAGACTAGTATGTTGATTAACTGATGATCATATCTCATTAATAATTAATATACGTGATATTAATGTCAATACATAAATACATATTGGAGAATAGCGTACTAGGATAACCCAACATGAGAAAACTTTATGGAATATAATTAACAGTATCATAAGTTATTCTCATAGTGACAGCGATGTAACGGTCCTCAGGCCTAAAATCATTATAATTTTATTCGAAGTTATTTGTGTTTTGATATCATCAAAAGTTACTTTTAACCGAGTAGACGATAAAGGCGACTATCGAATACATCTCGAATCGATTGAAAATTATGAACGATCTAAATGGAATTCAACCCTACAATATAAGTAGTGATATCCATGGGCCTCTTGATTGAGTGAGACTATGAAATGCATGACTGTGCTCAAATATTGATTTGTTATGGTATCGATCGAACTCTACAAGTCTTTGCTTTGGTATCGATTGAACTTTTCCCAAACTTCTATTTTGGTGCCGACTCTCTTCGATACACCTTCACCTGGTCTGGGTTTCGGTACCGTCGGTATCTATTTTGTAGTAACACATGATAATTGAAATTATCGAAAACAACGAAAATATGTACTATTCCTTTTGATTTGGCAATTTGAATGGTAGACAAAAAAAAATCCAAAAAAGGCCGAGAATTCAAATTTCTCAGTGAAAGCGCCAAAATGGTTGACCAAAAAATGGAACAAACACCCAAAGACTAGATTTAGAAGAGAAAAATGAAGAAATGTAAAATGAAAAAGAGGAAATTACAACAAACAAACAAGATTTATAGTGGTTCGGCGTTAACGAGCCTATGTCCACTTTATAATTCCTTAATTCAATAAGAATTTGCGATTACAATTGATATAATCTTCAATCACTCAGGATGTAATACATACTTTCGAAATTCTATAGTAGACAATGGAGAATGGTTTGAATCAGTGATAAACGTTACTGACTTGCGTGTGTATGAAGTTGCCAAGTGCAAAAAGTCCTCAAAATGGCCTTGAAATGGTGTATTTATAGATGCAGCAACGGTTTGGTTCGGTCCGGATCGGACATGTGGATCTCGGGCCATGTTCTTTGGTAGTAGTGGCGGTAGTTATATGGAGAGAGTGGATCGGTTAGTGGCTACCTGGTTCGAATCGTGGACAAGTGGCAGTGCCCCCGAACTTTTAGCAGATTGTGGGGTATGCAGTGGAAGTAGTTGCCCTGTTTGGATCGATGGGGCTCCGGATCTAATGTTCGATCTTGGCTTTGTTTGAACCGAAGGTCGTGATCTTGTTCGAGCCAGTGAGCAGAATATAGTGAAATCCGATGTTTCGATCCGATCTGGGGTAGAGTCTCTGGTAAGACGTGATCTCGATGTCTGAAGCTTGTGATCGTGACCATCTGAGCTTTGGGTGGCCTTGCTACAAGGCAGACTAACAATAAGATTTCCACGTTGTGGCCATGGAGACTTGAGCTCGAATCGTAGTAGCCCCAATTTCTACTATTTTAGCAATATTCAAAATATAAATATAATGTCAATATAAACACCTTTCTAAAGGTTGCAATCCTTTTGTAAAAAATGATCCTTTTTGTAATATACAAATATAAAAAGATGGTGGGCTTATTAAATAAAAATAAATTGCATATGTATATTTTAAAAGAGTGTTTATATAAATATCAATTCTTTAAAACATACTATTCAAATAACTAATGGATGAACTAAGGACATGAACATATATGCATGTGTAGTACACAATACACATGACGTAATCCTTAGTGTTTACATATTCTCGTTATATTACTTTTCATGAGTTGTTTGACCATTTACACGTTGTATCCTAATATAAAATTGTCAATTAATATGGTATATATGCACTTTAACCTTTACATGTTTATGTTAATGTATTGTTTTTGCTATGAGATTGACATATTTGCAGATGTAATGGATATACTTCATGTCATTTTTTGTATTTTTCCCTTGATGGTAAGTCATCTTTGATAACTACAAAATCTGATTACTTGCATCATGGATCAAGGTGTTAAAGAGGGTTGATAATTGTGCATTTATTCTTAAAAGGAGGGTTGATAATTGCTTGCATCATGGATCATGGATCAAGTTCAAAGTTTATATAAGTTATATAAAATAAAAGTTTACAAATAAATCAATATTTATAACTGGATTTATAAAGAAATTATAAAATGACTTGTGTAGCGAAATTCTCGTTTTATAAGTAAGTTTTACAATTGGAGATTTTAAGTGTTAAAACTTAACTAAGTTTTACAAGTAAATTTTTATGAAGATATAAAAGATGATTTTACAAACTATTTTGAACAATTTAATAAACAACTTTATTGAACTTGTAAATGATCTTAGTTTTTAAATGAAAATTGATGAAGGTTAGGTATCTATAAGAGAACTTATAAATAATTCAAATCAATTTCAAGCTAAGTTATAAAAGATTTGATTTATAGTCAAATGAATCTTGTTAAGGTTTGATTTTTTTTTAAAGGAAATGAAAATCAAGTGTTAAAATAAGATTTTTAAATCAACTTTAAAAAGGAATTTGTAACAAATCCAAGTTTTGTAAATGAGTTTTATAAAAGGAATTTTAAAAGCTAATAATATAATTTTAATAAGGATGTAGTTAATAACAAATTAAGGGTCCGTTTTGCAACTCAAAGCCTTATGCTAATACGGTTGTGCTTATGCTTTTAGAAAGTCAAAAAGCGTGATTGGTGCAATTACGACTTATAAGTCAAAAAGCCTAAGAATAAGCATACTTGGGTTTATAACTCGATATCTCATTTTCAAGCTAAATCGATATTCAATTTATATTGAATTCCTTTTATTTTATTAAATAAAACGTTATGGTTTATAAACAATTCCATAGGGACTTTCGGAAAACTTGATTTGGACATAACTCACAATTTACAAGACGAAATCTCGATTTTTCACTTTCATTAGAAAACTATAGTTCAATAGATTCGAATTTTTCTTGTTTCAACGAATTCTGACTTATATTGGATCTTATACATTCATTTAAAGTTCAAAACGTAATATTACGAACTACCACTGAAACGACCCGAAAATCCGTGCTATCTGAGTTGACTAATAACACTACACGTCCAACCCAAATAACACAGAAATACGAACCATTATTAGAAAGAAGTTAGAGGGTGAGAATTAGAAAGATAGAAATATTAGAATAGAAGAAAAACGAAGATCACAACTCACAGCGGAACGAATAAAATATATTATATAACATAAGCTTTGAAATACAAATCTGTTTTGTACATATATACATACCATCATCAGAGCACAACAGTCATTTCTGGAACAGTTATAAACACCTGTTTCCAGATACAAACAAGGTCCACAGCGGAATATATGATAGCCTATAGCTAACCGGTGAAGCCTCCTGCTTCCAGCTCCTTCAAATGAATCTGTGAAAGCCTGAAACACTTGACTGCCCGTACAAATTTGAGCACCCAAGAGTTTAGGAAAAACAAAACAAAATAAACTCTGGGTCAGTCATGGGACTGGTGTGAGTAAACTCCAACCACTTGTTTAACTTTCAAACCCTTTTCGAAAGAAAAGATAATAGTAAGACCAGCCCACACATAAACATGGACGGTTTTTACCTTACTATAACCCAAAACACTTTGATACGAAAATCTAGTGATATTATAATAATGTCTACATCAAGTAAATAACCAAATAGCAGAACGCTTGCATCTCACGCTCCACATATATAGTATATAATCAAAAACCGCATGGCGCTTATTGGAGATTGGATTTCCAACATGACAAGGTATGGGACCACCTTCCGATGATGTATCTCTAGAGGCGAATACACCTGGGTTCAACAAGAACATCTTGCAACCCGGCCCACACATGACCGACCACTCATTTCGCTTGAGTGTATCGAATGTATATCACCAACGGTTGGACTCAAACCACCGTTTCCCGAATGGGCAGAATCGATAGATTTAGAAACAAAAGGAATTTCTCTAGATAGGTGATTATACACCCTAATGGGTGCGACCCACATAGCCATGCTGCCTGCCCGATTTTTGTCCTTTCCCGGTTGTTGAGGCCTGAGGCTACGAATACTTACCATTTCATTGATAGCACAATCACTTTGAATGCCACATCGTCAGATCCGTTAATCACTAGTTGAGTTTGCACAAATATTCTGGATATTATGCTAAGGGATAAATCCGTTGCAACCATATATATTCATACAGACCAACCCATTTGATCATTGGAAATACTCTGTCAGACATTCGTCCATTTACGTTCGTTCTGGGATTGAACGAAACCGAAGGCACTATTTCTATTACTAGAAAAGCCCTTGCACTTTACTCCGTCTTCAATATATTCAGCATACTTGGTTCGAAACGCTTATGCCGATACGGAGTGGTTCTTCGGATAATAATCCAACCGGTCTCTCCATATTGACAACGATGGTCAAAAACTTCGATAGTCTGTGATTTAACTATCGAATAAAAACAGGTGTTCAATCAACATATCAAACAAATCACTGGGCCCTTTAATTAATATTTCATTAATTAAATTACTTCTCCATTTTCTCAATCAATATTTGTTAGCCAAATATTTTCAATAATCATTCTTGGCTCTTATGCCATTTTTGATTTCATTTCCTTATCGAATTCTATATATATCGACATATAGATTTCTAATTGTCAAATTTCTTAAAAATATTCTAACTCCTTAAATTTCCGGAAAAATTCGCCATAACCTCCCCTGTATCGGGAGCATCGGGAAATTTCAAATAGCATCCCGGTATCTTCTAATCTCAAAAAGAAAAAGAAAAAGCCAAGCGGCTTGCCGATACGGCGCATAAAACCCATATATGAATTAAACATGTACCTTTTTGTCGAGCATTACATTTATAAACTTCATATACCTCATCCCATACCTGTCTAACACCTGTTCACCTGTTTTCAATTCAATTCAATATCATCTAATCGTTTGAATTCAGTTTCGCCCATTTATTCTTTAAATCGCCATTTTGCCTATTTCACCTTTTTGTTGAACATAACATGCTCAAATTTGATTCCACTTACTTATACGAATCAAATTCCTTTCTTTCCATTTCTAGTTTCATATTTGGTTTGAATATGAAATCACAAGTTAATCTACTTATTCACAGTTTGCTCGATTCAATCGTTTAACTAATTCATTTGTCAGTTTGCAAATTAACTCTTTTTCCTATATCACTTTGATATTTGAATATAACCTATCCAAATATATTTCAACTTGATTATATTAATTTAATTTCATTTTCAATTCACGTTCTATATTCGATGCCAAATATATCTTCACCTTTCAAAGTTCATCGTCAAAATTCGATTAACTAACTTCTCTTTGTCTTAGTCCACTCTATTCAATAATCAAAATATGATTATTGATTTTAAAAAAAAAAACATTTCTTTCACTTCACTTAAGTTCGCATATATTTTATAACTCCAATCTGAGATTTCCTAAATAGAAATTCGGATTTTTATTGGTTTTAAAATCCTTTTATAAAATGAAATAAACCGTTATGGTTTTAAAACGATTATGGCGCTGTTTTTCTGAAAATTTGATTTTGACATAACTCAAAATATATACGACGAAATCCAGATTTTTCTCCTTCATTAGAAAACTATTATCAAACCGGTCCTGACGTTTCTTGTTTCAAAGAATTTCGACTTCAATTGGGTTCTATATATTCAATTGAAGTTCGAATCGCTATTTTACGAACTGCAGCGCTGCGGCGAGTTCGTTTTAATTATATTTATAAATATAAACTTTTAAACTTCTTAAAATGAATTCAATTCCATTTAATATGTATATTCATATATATTTCAAATTCCATTTGAATCTTCACCTTTCAAATTCCATAGTTTTAAATCCTGTATTCAAATCCCATTTGAAATCCTTTATTCGAATTCCATTTCAAATTCTTTATTCGAATTCCCATTTCAAATCCTTTATTCAATTTCCACTTTACTTCAACTCCTTTTTGAATTTCTACATTTGAAATTCATACTTGAATTTAAATATCCAAACCCCATTTAAATTTCTATTTGAAATTCTAAATGTTTCAAATCCCATTTGAACTTCTATATCCCAATTTCTATATTTGAATTCTATTGAAATTCAAATATTCAAACTCCTTTTTAAATTATATATTCAAAATTCCATAGTTAAACCCCATTTAAATTTCATATTCAAATTCATTTCAACACCATTTGAATTTCCATTATTCAAATTCATTTGAATTCCCTTGAATTCAAATTCCATTTCAAATCCATTTGGATTTCCTATTTTGAAATCCTATTTGAAATTCTATTTCCAATTCTACTTTGAAAATCCTATTTCAAAGTTTATTTCAAATTCTATTTTGAAATTTCTACATTCAAATCTCTATTTGAATTCCTTTATTCAATTCCAAGTTCAAACTCAATACTTGTATTTCTATTTCAAATCTCTATTCAAATTTCATATTTGAATTCTTCTTTGAAATCTCTATTCAAATTTCATATTTGAATTCTTCTTTGAAATACTATATTTCAAATTTTATTTAAATTCTTCTTTGAAATTATATTTCAAACTCTATTTTGAAATTCTACATTCAAATCTCCATTTGAATTTCTTTATTCGAATTCCTTTGAATTCAAATCTTATTTAATTCCTTGAATTTAAATTCTATTTTCATTCAAATTTCGTCTATTCAAATTCTATTTGAACTTCTATTTGAATTTCTAATATTCAATCTCCTTTTAAAATTCAAATATTTAAACTCCTTTTAAAATCCAAATGTTATACTCAAATTTCATTTGAGTTATATATTTAAAAATTCCATTTCACATCCCATTTGAAATTCCATTTCAAATTCCAATTTCAAACTTGTATTTCTATTTCTGAATTATCACATGATAATTCTTTTCACTTCATTTATAACTTTGTTATAAAAGAACTATTTATAAACTTCGTTTATGAAGAAACTACTTGTTTTATTTTTCAAAACAAGTTTATATTTTTATTCCCATTTAAAATTCAAATTCTATTTAAAAAATAGAATTTTCCTTTTTAAATCTCAAATATCCTTCCACAATATTTTAAATAAATTAACACTTAGCCCAGTGATATTTAAAACAATCAAATCACCAAATTCTCAATCATTTGATTTTAACACATCATATATGAATATATATATGAAATCAAACAAACAACAAACAAACAGATAATATATTTTTGAGGAATCCAGTTGGATTCCTCCAACCTGTTTTCCTGCATCTACAGATGTTAGCACATAAATAATACCCATTCTGCTTCGTGGCAGAATATCGCGGTATAGAAGGTCATCCACTAATCATAGCGTGGGGCGTATAGGGTAATCATCCGCTATGAAACTGCGGGCATCCGCTAATGAGACTGCGGGAATTCAACCAATCAATCAACCCAATATATATATATATATATAGCCTAAATAACTAATATATATAAAGCAAGCAGAAAAATCCAAACAAGCATCAACAATTATTTTTAACGAAATAAAAATAATTAAAATAAAAGGTGAGTGAGATTTACTCACCGGAATTTTCATTGCTGAATATCCTGTTTAGTTCAACAAATGTCGCGACTATGAATCCTCTTGAACGAATTTTCCTAGCACGGTAGCACCTATGATTATTTATTTTTATTTACCGATTAAACAATTTTTCAATTTCATTAACCACTATACTAATTAAATAAATAAATTATTAACTAAATAATTTATTAAATTACCTTAATCCATTTTTTTTCCAGCTTTGAAACCCTCGCTATATTTCCTTTTTCTACAGCCATACATTCTTCCATCTACCAACAGCATTTCTCCCATTTCAATTCATGCTCACATCAGTACGTCGCACCCACTCATTCACCGCCATTCACTGTCGAACATCCCTTCTTCAAGGTCAGACGCCCTCCAAAGCCATGTATCCTCCGCCTGAATCCAAAACTCGAGTCTTATACTGTTCAAACCACTATCCAGCTCGAGTAAACCAAATCGCGTCCCTCAAGTGGATCGATTTTTAGGGCTTTGCAAAAACCAAATCGCGATTTTATTCTGCTATCGGTGATGTCTCCTCGTCGCTCCACCCTCCTGTCTTCGAATTCGAAATCGCCTCCCAAATCAACCACGTTGAAGTACATCGAGTGACCGCGAGTTCGACAGGTGCATAACCCCACGCGATTTCCAACATCGCACCACCTCCTGTATGAATCGTCGAAGATTCCCTTCCCTGAATCGACAGAGCGCGGTCCTGGTAGTTGAGCCTCGTGATGATCTTGCCTCGAATGGATTTGTATTCGATTTAAAAGGGCAGCGGCTTCCATTTTAATCGCTTTAGAGGAGTTCTGCTTGGATTTAAAGAGGGCAACTTGGTTTTAATTTCCTTGTATCGGCCATTCTATTTGTTTTCAGAAGGAAAATAGAGAAAAGAAAAGGGGAGTCGCGATTTATAAGGAAGCGAAGAGGAAACCAAAAGTACACGGCTATTAAATGAATGGAGGGTGAAGTACATGGCAAATTTATTGCTGATTTGATTTATAATTAATTTGATTCGATATAAGGTGATTTTTATTCTTTTTAAACAGATATCGATTTGATTTCGATCCTATCTAAAATCAAATATCTCGGGATTCACAATTAAAAATAGTGAACCGTTCTTTTAACGTAACCGATGTCGTTTAAACGTTATAACGAAATTCTGAACTGAACAGTAAATATCTAAAAATTTAATTTCAACGTATAAACCATATTAAATCGATATAACATACTTTAAATTCAAAACAAATAAATCTCTCGATAATAAATTATTATTATTATCGTTTATATATTGAAATAGAATTTATACTGATCATCTAAATTATTTTGGTTCAGTCCTAACTTCGAATTTAGTTATTATTCGTATTACGATGATTTTATATATTCGATATTAAATCGAAATCGATTTTTAAATCGATAACTTAATATAAAAATTCATTTATATTCTCAACACAATATTTAAAACCATATTAAATATTTAAAATAACTGTTCAAAAATCTGGGTCGTTACATTCTTCCCCCCTTAAAATAATTTCGTCCTCGAAATTGCTAAGGTAGGAAAATGGTACAAACTCATTACTTTTCAAAACTTCTTTATATTGAAACTCAACTCCTCATATTTTTATGACTTTAATTTCAACCAAAACTTTTGGTTTCCATTCATATGCATTCTGATTCATATTCATTTCAATTTATTTCAAATTGATTCTAGTCAATTTATCCACCTCGAACCATTTAACTTGCTTCAGTTAAATTTTAATTTCAGAATCCAAATCCCAGGGTTTCTATTTCAAATCTTTTTGAAATCACTTAACCATGTACATATATTTATAAAAATATTTGAATTTTCCAAACAAATTCCCATCAAAAATTTTCTAAGGTAGCAATCCATCAC
This sequence comes from Allium sativum, assembly GCA_030737875.1. Taxonomy (NCBI): domain Eukaryota; kingdom Viridiplantae; phylum Streptophyta; class Magnoliopsida; order Asparagales; family Amaryllidaceae; genus Allium; species Allium sativum. Next base: position 859,984,484 of record CM060926.1, read on the forward strand.
TTAGAAACTTGAAAATGAACACTGATGATGTTGCAATCATCATCAGAATTATTTTCCAGCCACTGAAGTGAGTTCAGTGCCTTATTATTTCAAAATCCAAGATTTTCTTTCAAATCCTTTAAAACAAATCTATATTATTTTAATATACTTCGAAAAATATTTTTCAACTTCCCAGGATTTTGAATTCTTAATTCTGGTTTGAAATAAATTCTAATTCATCTCATTTGTATATATTTCATTCATACACAAATTTTATTTGGTTATATTTAACCATTTCAATCTTTATACTCTCATTTGATTATAATCCTAACAATCAACACATCCATATATTATAATAATTCCAGAAAATTATTCTTTCTATATCAAAATAGAAATTTTGGGTAAAATTATTTCATCTACCCACTTGGAAACAATATCATGTTCAATCTTCTGTTCAAGTATTTAGAAACTCCTATCGACGTCGTGGCGTCCCACGATTCGACCAGAATTCATAACCCACTCAACAGACTAGCCAACACAATATAAAACAACTTTTATATCAACTTACAAATACGCTCTCTCGTATATACACTCAACTCATTCTAGGGCACTGCTGACCCTATCTCTAATGAGCACAACTCCACAAAGCCTAGGTATTCGCTCAACCTAAGCTCTGATACCAACTGAAACGACCCGAAAATCCGTGCTATCTGAGTTGACTAATAACACTACACGTCCAACCCAAATAACACAGAAATACGAACCATTATTAGAAAGAAGTTAGAGGGTGAGAATTAGAAAGATAGAAATATTAGAATAGAAGAAAAACGAAGATCACAACTCACAGCGGAACGAATAAAATATATTATATAACATAAGCTTTGAAATACAAATCTGTTTTGTACATATATACATACCATCATCAGAGCACAACAGTCATTTCTGGAACAGTTATAAACACCTGTTTCCAGATACAAACAAGGTCCACAGCGGAATATATGATAGCCTATAGCTAACCGGTGAAGCCTCCTGCTTCCAGCTCCTTCAAATGAATCTGTGAAAGCCTGAAACACTTGACTGCCCGTACAAATTTGAGCACCCAAGAGTTTAGGAAAAACAAAACAAAATAAACTCTGGGTCAGTCATGGGACTGGTGTGAGTAAACTCCAACCACTTGTTTAACTTTCAAACCCTTTTCGAAAGAAAAGATAATAGTAAGACCAGCCCACACATAAACATGGACGGTTTTTACCTTACTATAACCCAAAACACTTTGATACGAAAATCTAGTGATATTATAATAATGTCTACATCAAGTAAATAACCAAATAGCAGAACGCTTGCATCTCACGCTCCACATATATAGTATATAATCAAAAACCGCATGGCGCTTATTGGAGATTGGATTTCCAACATGACAAGGTATGGGACCACCTTCCGATGATGTATCTCTAGAGGCGAATACACCTGGGTTCAACAAGAACATCTTGCAACCCGGCCCACACATGACCGACCACTCATTTCGCTTGAGTGTATCGAATGTATATCACCAACGGTTGGACTCAAACCACCGTTTCCCGAATGGGCAGAATCGATAGATTTAGAAACAAAAGGAATTTCTCTAGATAGGTGATTATACACCCTAATGGGTGCGACCCACATAGCCATGCTGCCTGCCCGATTTTTGTCCTTTCCCGGTTGTTGAGGCCTGAGGCTACGAATACTTACCATTTCATTGATAGCACAATCACTTTGAATGCCACATCGTCAGATCCGTTAATCACTAGTTGAGTTTGCACAAATATTCTGGATATTATGCTAAGGGATAAATCCGTTGCAACCATATATATTCATACAGACCAACCCATTTGATCATTGGAAATACTATGTCAGACATTCGTCCATTTACGTTCGTTCTGGGATTGAACGAAACCGAAGGCACTATTTCTATTACTAGAAAAGCCCTTGCACTTTACTCCGTCTTCAATATATTCAGCATACTTGGTTCGAAACGCTTATGCCGATACGGAGTGGTTCTTCGGATAATAATCCAACCGGTCTCTCCATATTGACAACGATGGTCAAAAACTTCGATAGTCTGTGATTTAACTATCGAATAAAAACAGGTGTTCAATCAACATATCAAACAAATCACTGGGCCCTTTAATTAATATTTCATTAATTAAATTACTTCTCCATTTTCTCAATCAATATTTGTTAGCCAAATATTTTCAATAATCATTCTTGGCTCTTATGCCATTTTTGATTTCATTTCCTTATCGAATTCTATATATATCGACATATAGATTTCTAATTGTCAAATTTCTTAAAAATATTCTAACTCCTTAAATTTCCGGAAAAATTCGCCATAACCTCCCCTGTATCGGGAGCATCGGGAAATTTCAAATAGCATCCCGGTATCTTCTAATCTCAAAAAGAAAAAGAAAAAGACAAGCGGCTTGCCGATACGGCGCATAAAACCCATATATGAATTAAACATGTACCTTTTTGTCGAGCATTACATTTATAAACTTCATATACCTCATCCCATACCTGTCTAACACCTGTTCACCTGTTTTCAATTCAATTCAATATCATCTAATCGTTTGAATTCAGTTTCGCCCATTTATTCTTTAAATCGCCATTTTGCCTATTTCACCTTTTTGTTGAACATAACATGCTCAAATTTGATTCCACTTACTTATACGAATCAAATTCCTTTCTTTCCATTTCTAGTTTCATATTTGGTTTGAATATGAAATCACAAGTTAATCTACTTATTCACAGTTTGCTCGATTCAATCGTTTAACTAATTCATTTGTCAGTTTGCAAATTAACTCTTTTTCCTATATCACTTTGATATTTGAATATAACCTATCCAAATATATTTCAACTTGATTATACTAATTTAATTTCATTTTCAATTCACGTTCTATATTCGATGCCAAATATATCTTCACCTTTCAAAGTTCATCGTCAAAATTCGATTAACTAACTTCTCTTTGTCTTAGTCCACTCTATTCAATAATCAAAATATGATTATTGATTTAAAAAAAAAAAACATTTCTTTCACTTCACTTAAGTTCGCATATATTTTATAACTCCAATCTGAGATTTCCTAAATAGAAATTCGGATTTTTATTGGTTTTAAAATCCTTTTATAAAATGAAATAAACCGTTATGGTTTTAAAACGATTATGGCGCTGTTTTTCTGAAAATTTGATTTTGACATAACTCAAAATATATACGACGAAATCCAGATTTTTCTCCTTCATTAGAAAACTATTATCAAACCGGTCCTGACGTTTCTTGTTTCAAAGAATTTCGACTTCAATTGGGTTCTATATATTCAATTGAAGTTCGAATCGCTATTTTACGAACTGCAGCGCTGCGGCGAGTTCGTTTTAATTATATTTATAAATATAAACTTTTAAACTTCTTAAAATGAATTCAATTCCATTTAATATGTATATTCATATATATTTCAAATTCCATTTGAATCTTCACCTTTCAAATTCCATAGTTTTAAATCCTGTATTCAAATCCCATTTGAAATCCTTTATTCGAATTCCATTTCAAATTCTTTATTCGAATTCCCATTTCAAATCCTTTATTCAATTTCCACTTTACTTCAACTCCTTTTTGAATTTCTACATTTGAAATTCATACTTGAATTTAAATATCCAAACCCCATTTAAATTTCTATTTGAAATTCTAAATGTTTCAAATCCCATTTGAACTTCTATATCCCAATTTCTATATTTGAATTCTATTGAAATTCAAATATTCAAACTCCTTTTTAAATTATATATTCAAAATTCCATAGTTAAACCCCATTTAAATTTCATATTCAAATTCATTTCAACACCATTTGAATTTCCATTATTCAAATTCATTTGAATTCCCTTGAATTCAAATTCCATTTCAAATCCATTTGGATTTCCTATTTTGAAATCCTATTTGAAATTCTATTTCCAATTCTACTTTGAAAATCCTATTTCAAAGTTTATTTCAAATTCTATTTTGAAATTTCTACATTCAAATCTCTATTTGAATTCCTTTATTCAATTCCAAGTTCAAACTCAATACTTGTATTTCTATTTCAAATCTCTATTCAAATTTCATATTTGAATTCTTCTTTGAAATCTCTATTCAAATTTCATATTTGAATTCTTCTTTGAAATACTATATTTCAAATTTTATTTAAATTCTTCTTTGAAATTATATTTCAAACTCTATTTTGAAATTCTACATTCAAATCTCCATTTGAATTTCTTTATTCGAATTCCTTTGAATTCAAATCTTATTTAATTCCTTGAATTTAAATTCTATTTTCATTCAAATTTCGTCTATTCAAATTCTATTTGAACTTCTATTTGAATTTCTAATATTCAATCTCCTTTTAAAATTCAAATATTTAAACTCCTTTTAAAATCCAAATGTTATACTCAAATTTCATTTGAGTTATATATTTAAAAATTCCATTTCACATCCCATTTGAAATTCCATTTCAAATTCCAATTTCAAACTTGTATTTCTATTTCTGAATTATCACATGATAATTCTTTTCACTTCATTTATAACTTTGTTATAAAAGAACTATTTATAAACTTCGTTTATGAAGAAACTACTTGTTTTATTTTTCAAAACAAGTTTATATTTTTATTCCCATTTAAAATTCAAATTCTATTTAAAAAATAGAATTTTCCTTTTTAAATCTCAAATATCCTTCCACAATATTTTAAATAAATTAACACTTAGCCCAGTGATATTTAAAACAATCAAATCACCAAATTCTCAATCATTTGATTTTAACACATCATATATGAATATATATATGAAATCAAACAAACAACAAACAAACAGATAATATATTTTTGAGGAATCCAGTTGGATTCCTCCAACCTGTTTTCCTGCATCTACAGATGTTAGCACATAAATAATACCCATTCTGCTTCGTGGCAGAATATCGCGGTATAGAAGGTCATCCACTAATCATAGCGTGGGGCGTATAGGGTAATCATCCGCTATGAAACTGCAGGCATCCGCTAATGAGACTGCGGGAATTCAACCAATCAATCAACCCAATATATATATATATATATAGCCTAAATAACTAATATATATAAAGCAAGCAGAAAAATCCAAACAAGCATCAACAATTATTTTTAACGAAATAAAAATAATTAAAATAAAAGGTGAGTGAGATTTACTCACCGGAATTTTCATTGCTGAATATCCTGTTTAGTTCAACAAATGTCGCGACTATGAATCCTCTTGAACGAATTTTCCTAGCACGGTAGCACCTATGATTATTTATTTTTATTTACCGATTAAACAATTTTTCAATTTCATTAACCACTATACTAATTAAATAAATAAATTATTAACTAAATAATTTATTAAATTACCTTAATCCATTTTTTTTCCAGCTTTGAAACCCTCGCTATATTTCCTTTTTCTACAGCCATACATTCTTCCATCTACCAACAGCATTTCTCCCATTTCAATTCATGCTCACATCAGTACGTCGCACCCACTCATTCACCGCCATTCACTGTCGAACATCCCTTCTTCAAGGTCAGACGCCCTCCAAAGCCATGTATCCTCCGCCTGAATCCAAAACTCGAGTCTTATACTGTTCAAACCACTATCCAGCTCGAGTAAACCAAATCGCGTCCCTCAAGTGGATCGATTTTTAGGGCTTTGCAAAAACCAAATCGCGATTTTATTCTGCTATCGGTGATGTCTCCTCGTCGCTCCACCCTCCTGTCTTCGAATTCGAAATCGCCTCCCAAATCAACCACGTTGAAGTACATCGAGTGACCGCGAGTTCGACAGGTGCATAACCCCACGCGATTTCCAACATCGCACCACCTCCTGTATGAATCGTCGAAGATTCCCTTCCCTGAATCGACAGAGCGCGGTCCTGGTAGTTGAGCCTCGTGATGATCTTGCCTCGAATGGATTTGTATTCGATTTAAAAGGGCAGCGGCTTCCATTTTAATCGCTTTAGAGGAGTTCTGCTTGGATTTAAAGAGGGCAACTTGGTTTTAATTTCCTTGTATCGGCCATTCTATTTGTTTTCAGAAGGAAAATAGAGAAAAGAAAAGGGGAGTCGCGATTTATAAGGAAGCGAAGAGGAAACCAAAAGTACACGGCTATTAAATGAATGGAGGGTGAAGTACATGGCAAATTTATTGCTGATTTGATTTATAATTAATTTGATTCGATATAAGGTGATTTTTATTCTTTTTAAACAGATATCGATTTGATTTCGATCCTATCTAAAATCAAATATCTCGGGATTCACAATTAAAAATAGTGAACCGTTCTTTTAACGTAACCGATGTCGTTTAAACGTTATAACGAAATTCTGAACTGAACAGTAAATATCTAAAAATTTAATTTCAACGTATAAACCATATTAAATCGATATAACATACTTTAAATTCAAAACAAATAAATCTCTCGATAATAAATTATTATTATTATCGTTTATATATTGAAATAGAATTTATACTGATCATCTAAATTATTTTGGTTCAGTCCTAACTTCGAATTTAGTTATTATTCGTATTACGATGATTTTATATATTCGATATTAAATCGAAATCGATTTTTAAATCGATAACTTAATATAAAAATTCATTTATATTCTCAACACAATATTTAAAACCATATTAAATATTTAAAATAACTGTTCAAAAATCTGGGTCGTTACAACCACGCTGCTGCAAACTCGTTTTAAATTATATTATAAATTATACGTTCAAACCTTAAATTAAATAAATTTCAAGTTGTTAATTCTTTAAATAAATCGTTTTAAATATTTAAATGAATTTAAATATTCCATAATAAAATCTGGGTCGTTACACCATCTATGATAATTACAAATTTGATTACTTGCATCATGGATCAAGGTGCTAAGGAGGGTTGATGATTGCACATCTCTTCTTAAATCTCTTTAGTGTTTTACTTTGTCCTCTCTAGAAATGCGTTAACCAAATTTCTCATGTTCGATCCCACATATGGACAATGACACGTTTCTTATCAAAATGATATGATTTTGTTTCATAAGTTTTTCATTCACGCATGTAGCTTTGAATTTTGAATTCAAAATTCAAAATTTCTTATTTAAATATACAAATTCTTGTGTGCAAATTCATATTTTGAAACGCAAAATCAAGTTACATCTCTTATTTTGAGGAAGAAAATTCAAATTTGCAAAATTTTACACTTAATAGTTTCAGATTCATGCTGAAAGTTGATACGCTAAAATTTAAATGCAAACCAAAAATATGAATTCAAAATTTATAATTTCAGAATAAATGATCAAATAACATACTAATTTTGTTAAATTTTTGAAATTCATATGGATTTTTTCTTTTCTTCTGAATTTTGAAAAAGGCTTACCAATTGAAGTTTTTATGTATTTTGAAATATATACAAATGTTTGAAAAACTCAAAATTCAAATAATATCGTTTAAAAATTTTGAATGTCATATCAAAATTCTATTCCTACCAATTGTACTTCTATAAATCCATGTCTCAAATTTGTAATTTCAAATATAGATCTTAAAGTTTGAGTTTGGTTATTTAAGTTTCGATATAATTTAAGTCATACGCATAAACAGTCTAATCGAGCACTGTAGAAGTACAAAAAAATAGCAATCCGCATTCCAATATTCTTCCTCATCCGAACGGTTCAAATGGAAATATCCAACGCCCAGTAATAGCTATCCGCGTGAACGCCCTCTCCATTCTTATGCATACCTCGCGACTCTATATATACCGCTATATGCCGTCTCCATTCGTATCACTCCCAAATCTTGAAAGAATCCCCAAATTGATAAAACCCTAATTTCTTCCTTCCTTCCAATGGCACGTACAAAGCAGACTGCTAGAAAATCAACTGGTGGAAAGGCTCCAAGGAAGCAACTAGCAACAAAAGCAGCTCGCAAGTCCGCTCCAGCCACCGGCGGCGTGAAGAAACCCCACAGATTCAGGCCAGGAACCGTTGCCCTTCGCGAGATCCGTAAGTACCAAAAAAGCACCGAACTTTTGATTCGGAAGCTTCCGTTTCAACGTCTGGTCCGTGAAATCGCTCAAGACTTCAAAACTGATTTGAGATTTCAGAGCTCTGCAGTATCTGCTCTTCAAGAGGCTGCCGAGGCTTACCTCGTTGGGTTGTTTGAAGATACCAATTTGTGCGCAATTCATGCTAAGAGAGTTACGATCATGCCCAAGGACATTCAGCTTGCTAGGAGGATCAGAGGAGAAAGGGCTTAAACTGATTTCGTGTTCAATAATGGTTTAGAAATTCTGTTTTGTAACGTAGTGCTAGTGTTTCAGTTATCATCCTCGTGCATTTGTAATTTTCTTGATATCTGTCATGATTAAGATTATGAATTGAATGAATTATGAAACAATGTTCTATTTTGCTTGTCCCTTTGGTACTGTTATTTTCTGCCAATTGTAAATAGTTCATGCCATTAACCGTAAAATCATTAAACTGCATTTTCAGGGAACTATCTTAATTTTCACGTTTGAACAGTAGCAATATGCGAATGGTTTTGATAAGCTATGAATGCGGAATGATGTATTCTTGTATAACATGGAACAAAATATGTCATTGTTTTGATCTGTTTCAAGACACGGAGATGCCTAGATTGTGTGGGTTGATGCGGGGTTAGAGCATTTCCAATGTATTGAAAGTGTAATGTCTGATTTAATCTATATGTCCACGATGTCAAATCAATTTAATTAGACCATACATTAAAATAAAAAAGAACCCTTTAATGCAAATATTATTTAGACAATAATTTAATACATTTAGTCAATCAAATTTTGCCAAATAATATATTTATTTTAATTTGTTATATTTAATTAATTATGATTGGATTCACATTGTGAAATGTATTGTCCACAACTAGACATTGCAATTGACAATGTCTTTAATATTGTATGCCATATAAGATCAACATTCTACTTTACATTTGCATTGAAGATGAAATTTTGCTTGAAATTGTTAAATGCTTATGTGTAACGCATTTAACATGACAACCACGTTAGGGTTGAAGATGCTTTTATAGATGGGTGTTTCAGACATCAAAATGGGAATATGACTGATTAGTCTCGGCTCACTGCAAAGGTGGTTAAAGAAAAAGAACAATTTAAATGTATATATATCTGTCTATTATTTCAAATGCGAAGTATGAATGTTTACGTGCTTTTAGACTTCAGTTACGAATAAATGCTTCGTCCTATTTTATTGTCCAGTTCCAGTATTTGAAATGACAATTAGTCCGGTAGCATTTGATGTTGAAGTTCTTTTATAATGGTTGATATTCGGTTAGTTGTCATTATTTTAGATTCATATACCAAAATTGTTTATAAGATACTTTTGTGCTTACGGTTTTAAGTTTATATTGCAATAATGTGACCAAGTACCTGTTACAGATACTCCACTGATGTACTACAGATTTAAATACTACTATAATTTTTTAATGTGAAATAGATCAATTTTGTAAATTCATAGACAACTAATACAGGCTTGTTTTAAATGGTGACCTAATTATTCAAAAACCCAAGCCTCTTCGTCGGTTAAGACTAAATCAGATGCATACGTGTTTTCTTTATTCAGTCTGTAGTTTACTTGTCAAGTCATTGTACTTTAGGTCCTATTGGATCGTTATCTCTCTCTGAGGCAAACCCATATTTCAACCTCTTCTCTATTATTCTCCCGTCTTTATGATCTTGATTGATGAAATAACAAGGTTTCCTGCTCAATAAGACGAACATTTGTTTGATAATTCAGTCATTCTTAATCTAATGCAACAAGTTAATGACATTCCAACATTAGAATTGATCCTGAAAACGTGACAACTCTATTAGTATGTATAGTATGCTCTGTCTCACCAACTGTAGTAATAACGAAGCAAATTTGCCTTGCAACGATGGAAAAAAAAGAGCGTTCTGCAATTTTTTCATTATTATGAGTAAGTACTTTGGTACGTAGGATGCACGGGAATATGATAAACTTGTGTTACTAAACATAGTCTTTGAAATTGCTTAGATCTGACATCACCTTAAAGTATATATGTACTGCTTATTATTATTGTTATATACAAATGGGGGTGGGATACCAGGACGTCCCTGTTCTCCTGGTCCGGACCAATCAAATTACCCCATTTCAGGATAATTTGTATTTTCCTCCTGGATTTCTGTTAAAAAAAGCTGTAGACACAGATGAGAAGGAGGAATTACAGTTGAGAGAATTTTAAAACTTGTTATTTTATTCAGTAAGAAATTGTTTTTGATTGATACAAAATAGAACAGAAAGACCTAATATATATACAGGTGAATGTAACGGTAAAATACATTATTTTGGATAAGCAAAATATAACTATGACAATGTGATGTGGCACAGTATAGGACAAAATTATCCATAATTAAATGTTTTGCTGACTCATCGTTCTATTCCAGAATTCATTGTCTTTCCTTTTATTTCCCCCCTTCAAACCTAGGGTTGGCCATGTCAAACCCTAGTTTGCTTCTGATCTTTTCTCCATTCACTTTGTACTTGACTTAAGTGTGCTGGATCCGAACTATGAGCCTCAATTGGACCTTCCTCCCTTGTCATTCGTACTGCAGCTTTAATATTTGGCTTCGAGCTGTCGATTTGAAGTTCTGGTCGCTGGTTAGCTACACTTGACGCTGATTTTGGGTCGATCGGCCTGATATTCAGGGCGTCGCGTAGTCTGGTAAAGTTTTTAGCTGAGAGAGCCTTGGTAAGTATGTCTGCTTTTTGATGGTAAGACGGTATGTAATTTACTTGTAGCTTTCCCTCCTTTACTTGCTCTCGAACGAAGTGAATGTTGATTTCTATGTGTTTAGTTCGTGCGTGCTGAATAGGATTAGCTGCCATGTATATCGAGCTTTGATTATCACATCAGATTGTTGCTTTTTGATTGTTTAATAGATTTAGCTCCTTTAATATTGATTGCAACCATATTATTTCTGATGTAGCGTTGGCAATGCTTCTATACTCCGCTTCCGCACTTGATTTTGAAATTGTTGGTTGCTTTTTCGATGTCCATGATATTAGATTGTCTCCTATATAGATACAGTGCCCTGTTACCGATCTTCTATCATCGGGATCTTCTGCCCAGTCTGAGTTAGTGAATCCTGTGATATTTAACTATTTTCCTCCTTTTATTGTTAAGCCATACTGTATAGTCCCCTTTAAATATCTCAGTATTCGTTTTACTACTTTTCAGTGTTCATCCCTTGGATCCTGCAAAAATTGTGAAACTTTGTTAACACTGAATGAAATGTCTGGTCGTGTTATGGTTGCATATTTCAATGCTCCCACAACACTTCTGTACTCCTTTATATTATTTATAGATTCTCCCCTGTTTTTAGAGAGATGCTGACTAGATATCATGTGTGTTGGTTGAGGTTTTGCTTCATGCATATCAGTCTTTATCAGGAGTTCAGTTATGTACTTCTTTTGACTAAGAACCATTTCTGTTTTTGATCCTCTTTGGGCTTCTATTCCCAGAAAATATGATAGACTGCCAAGATCCTTTATTGAGAATTGCTCATTTAGATACTGAGTCAGTTGCTTTAGCGTACCTTCGTTGTTCCCTGTTACAATTAAGTCATCAACATATATTAGTACATATGTTGTATAGTAATTATTTGATTTGATGAATAATGAAGTGTCAGATTTAGTTGGCCGAAATCCCTGTGTCACTAGAGTTGATTTTAATTTGTCGAACCATACTCTAGGAGCCTGTTTTAGACCATAAATTGCTTTCTTCAGTTTGCATACATAATTTGGATTCTGAATGTAGCCCTCTGGTTGTTGCATGTAGATTTCCTCTTGTAACACTCCATTCCGAAATGCGTTGTTGACGTCTAAGTGCTTTATATTCCATTGTTTAGTGAGAGCAATCGTGAGAATTAGCCTCATGGTAGCTGGTTTGACTACAGGTGAAAATGTTTCATTGTAGTCAAATCCATATTCTTGTGTATATCCTTTAGCTACCAACCATGCTTTGTATCTTTGAATAGATCCGTCTGGATTTCTTTTTGTTCTACATGTCCATCTGCATCCAATTAAATTTTTGTTGGTTGGTAGTTGAACAAGTTCCCATGTTTGGTTATTCACCAGAGCTTTGTACTCTTCGTCCATGGCTTTTGTCCAGTTTTCATATTGTGTAGCTTGCTGTTATGTAACTGGTTCTTCTGAGTTGATAGTTGTTGTGAGCAATTTTGGTTTAAAAATACCACTTTTCGCCCTAGTTATCATTGGGTGCCCAATATTTGTTGGAGATTTTGTCTCTGATTGGCTCTCTTGATTGACTGTGGTTGCTGGCATATTGCTGTTGTTTGTACTTATGATGTCGCTTTCAATATTTTGGCTCTCATTTTCTTGTTGTTGTTGTCTTTCAGGTGAATAATTAGCGAGGTTGATTGGCTCTTCATTGCTGGTATTGGGTGTAACTGATCCGGTAGTGCAGTTTTGATTGCCTTCAGCAGCCACTGCTTTGCTAGTACCTGCTAGAGAGTCTGTATAGTATGGTATGCTAGGTATGCTACTCTTACCTGTGATTACTTTATTTGTGGTTTTGATGTATGAACTTTTGTATGGAAATACCTCTTCATTAAATACCATATGTCTGCTAATGAAAATTATGCCATTTTCATCTATACACCTGTATCCTTTTTGCTTTGTAGCATATCCAATAAATGTACATGGTTTGGATCTGAAATTTAATTTATTTGTGTTGTATGGTCTTAAGTATGGAAAACACAAACATCCGAAAGTTTTAAGACTTTGGTAGTCTGGTTTGATGTTATATAGTTTTTCAATGGGACTTAAGTCTTTCAACACTGCTGTAGGCATTCTATTTATTAAGTACACGACAGTGTTGAAAGCTTCTGACCAAAATTTTAGTGGCAACGATGCATGAGCCAATAAAGTTAGTCCAATCTCCACGATGTGTCTGTGTTTTCTTTCTACTAAGCCATTCTGTTCAGATGTGTAGGGGCAAGTGGTTCTGTGTATAATTCCGTTAGTTTTGAAGAATTCGCATAGGTTTTTATATTCAAAGCCACCATCAAATTGCAACACTTTAATTTTGGTATTAAACTGATTTTCAACCATATTAGAAAAATTAACAACAGTGGCATAAGTGTCAGATTTTTCTTTTAGAAAGTAAATCCAGGTGTACCTAGTGCAAGCATCCACAAATGAAATGTAATACTTGTAGTTAAAGTCGGTGCAAACAGAGGCAGGTCCCCATAGATCAGTAGCTATCAATTCAAATGGTTGTGTGTAGTTAGTTAAAGAATTTATAAACAGTAGTTTGTGGCTTTTACCCATTTGACAATAAGTGCAAACATAGGGATAAGATATATCATCAAAAGCAATTTTATTATTCCTAAGAACTGTTTTGACTACGTTTACACTAGGATGACCTAACTTGTAATGCCATTTATCAAAAGTACTTCTATTATTTTCTTCAAGTAGCATGACATAATTGTAGCAGCTTTTCTCTTTAGTATTGTTGTCTTGACCATCAACTTTAAACTGATACAGTCCATTAATAGTGTTCCCCTACAATAAAATTTTCTTAGTCGGTATGTCCCTGACTAAGCAATATTTCGGGAAAAATTCAAAGTAAACATTGTTATCTTTTGCAAATTGTGATACGCTTATCAGTTTTTTCTTAATATTGGGTACCCTAAGTAGGTTATTTAAATATAGTTGTTTTTTACCATTAATTATAGCATTTCCCGTGTGAGAAATTTTTACGCACTTACCATTACCCAAGCTTATGGTTTGATTACCTCGATACTCCTTGTTTTCGATATTAAGATTTTCCAAGTTGCTAGTGATGTGATTTGTTGCTCCCGAGTCTGGATACCAGTTGTCATCATGAGTATCTTCTCCTTTGACTTTGTCATTTTGATTATAAGCTCTGCTATTATTGCTTTGATTTATCCCTTCTGTTTGAGAAACAACCATGTTGACATTAGCATTGCTTCCTCTTATATTATTGTTACCTTGATTTGGTACATAGTTTGAGTTAAATCGAAAGTAGCACTTCACCGCAGTGTGTCCAACTTTCTCGCAAATTTGACATTTAGGTCTGTTGTTAGGGCTCCACCTGCAACGCCCTCGTCCACGATTAGAGTAACCACCTCTTTGACCAATGTTATTGTAACCACCTTTTTGACCAGTGTCGTTGTACCTATTACTTTGATTTTTCCCTCTGTTGCTAGTAGTGAAGTTCAGTGAGTATTCACTTTCTAATGGCTTTTTGTCGTTGATTCTTGCTTCGTGAGAGAGTAGTATAGCACAGACATCGTCCAGTGGCGGTGTTGCCTTTTGTGATATTATGACGGCTATTAGACTTCATATTCGTTTCCCAGTCCATTTAGTAATGACAATACATGTTCAGCTTCATCTATGTTGCTGCCAGTAGCCTTCAACATATCGCATATATTTTTAACTTTTGATATGTATTCTCTCATACTTAGATTTTCTTTTCTACAGTTTTGTAGTTGTCTTTTATAAAGTATCGACTTTGCAGCTGATTGTGAGTTGAATACTTTCTCCATAGTTAGCCATATATCACTTGCTGTTTTACAGCCTATGACTTGAAATAGTAAGCTTGGACTGATGGATGACAACAACCATGCACTGATGAGTCTTTCCTGTCTATGATATTTTGTATATTCGCCGTTGCTAATGACTCTATTTTGATTGTCAGTTATATATCTTGCTGGAGTTGATAGCGTGCCATATAAGTATCCTTCCAATTCGTAATCTTGCATGGCAGTTTCCACCTGAAGTTTCCACAATAAATAATTGGTTTCTTCAAGTTGGATAGTGATTAATTGGCTTTATGGGCTGTTGATTGTCTTGATCAATTGTTCGGCAGATTGCATGGTAGCATTGATGTTGGAAGTAACAGAGTTCTCTTCAGACATGATTATAGATCACAGATCTGAATTTACGAAAAGCAGGTAAGTGGTGAGAACTTTCGTTGCCTTTTGAATTGGGGATTTTCGAGAACTTTAATATGGTCTTGGGTATTGTAGGTGATGATTGTATGATGGGATTTAATTTCAGATGGGTAAAGAACCAGGTGACGATGGTTCTTTCTTGATTTCAATCAGCTTGAATCGTTGTAGCCGTTAGGCTATTGCAAAGCTCTGATACCATGTTAAAAAAGCTGAAGACACAGATGAGAAGGAGGAACTAAAATCAGAATTCAGGAAAATTCAGAGGACAAAGTGCAAATTGTTCGAAACAGGGCAATTTGATTGGCTTGGATCAGGGGAACAGGGATCTGCTGGTCCAGAGGATCCGGGATCCGCACCCATACAAATGCGCAAAAAAAAAAAAAAAAAAGATTGTTGAAAGATGGACAAGATTGCATTATTTGGAAAGACAATAGAATAATAAGAAGAAAATAATTAACTATTATATTAATATAAGCGAGTAAAAGAATACAAACGTTACAATTTTTTTTCTAAATCATTATCTTCGTGCATTCTTATCAATATAGCGTAGGCACCTTCGGCATTGGGAATAGCAGTAGGCGGATCTATGTTTGAAATCAGTCCTACTATCGCATGCTCTTAGTTTGTTTCTCCGTGATCCGTTGGTTGCAGAATCTTTGTAAGGATGTAAATTTTTATATATGATTTTGTTGGTGCCAAGGATTGAAAGTCTAGTTTTTTGACAGGAGTACCTTCCAATGGTATTGTTGCTAAAAATAAACATAGTTTGTTCAGTCTTTCTTAGTAGCATTTTATACAAAACGAAAAGTCATGTTAATATGTTTATTAACAATTGAAATGAGACACAGACTTTTAATTCGACCATGAAGTGCCAAAAAAAATACTTTGCTTATTGATAGTTTAAATATTATCTATTATTCAACGTACGCCCATCTAAGATGAATTGGTAAAAGCTTAATTAATTATAGGTGTTATTTCTATTATTTTTAAGCTACTAGTAGGAGGCTCGTGCTTCACATACGAGTTTGTAGATCTAAACTGTTTGTGGGCATATAAAACGTTAAGGGAAGAATGTAGGTGGATCAGCAATTAACAGTGGGTGTGATGTAAATTTCGATAGGGTGGTTGACGGAAGTTGGAATTGAAAGTCGATACGAAAAGTAGGATGCATAAATGTAACGTGTGTGAAACGCAGCTGAAAAAGACATATAATGTAAGTGGGTTGAAATAGATGAATATGTGATATAGGAACATATGTTTATTGAAGAGTGGGAAAGTTTAATGTTGTTTGAGATAAAGTTAGGGTGGAGTAGAAGCAGGACAAATCTCGTATCAGGTAGGTAGTATACGTAATAGTTGGAAGGAAGGTGGCATTGGAAAATTGGTGGAATAATTGAAAAGGGGGTGATATATGTAGCAATATATTTATGAAGAATGTGTGAAAAAAGGGAAAAAGGGAGGTAGCATGGAAGAATCAAGGTAGAGATATAACACGTATAATGCTGAATGCATGCAAGATTCATAGGAAGCACGTAGAAAGGTAGTAATCACGTGAGTGTGTATGTGTGTGTACTCATAGGAAGCATGTAGAAAGGTAGTAATCACATGAGTGTGTGTGTGTATATATATATATACATAGAGAGAGAGAGCGCGTGCGCTTAATGCTCAATAGCACCTCAAAAATGAAGCACCCCTTTGATCTCCCTGGTTTCCACCTTTCATTTATATTAAGTAAAGTTAGTGGAAGGTAAGAGAGTTAGTAGAAGGTGAAAGAAAGGAAATGTGTGGTGGAAAAGTGGTAGGCTAAAGGGGTGTTCTATTTTTGGAGTGCCATTGAATCTGCCTATATATATATATATATATATATATATATATATATATATGTGTGTGTGTGTGTGTGTGTGTGTGTGTGTGTGTATAGGTCGCGTTTAAGATGTAGGTGTTGCAATTGGAGTGCAGTGTGAAGTAAATGAAATTTTGGGGTGGTGGAAAACGTAACTGTTGACAAATACGGAATTATAGTTGCAGTAGAGGACAAACAGTACATTTGCACAAAGCAGATAGTAATAGATGATGGATAGAATTAAGAGTCAGGTTATATTTTGTAGTACATGGGATTATTAAAAAAGAAATAACAAACCAGTAAAAAAAACACAAGGAAGTACAACGGATGTAATTTGTAATACATGGTAGAGGTACACGTAAGCAGTAACAAAGTTAAACCACATATTT
Source organism: Allium sativum (assembly GCA_030737875.1). NCBI lineage: Eukaryota > Viridiplantae > Streptophyta > Magnoliopsida > Asparagales > Amaryllidaceae > Allium > Allium sativum. The sequence continues at coordinate 860,001,740 of CM060926.1, forward strand.
CATGTAGTCTGTTTGGTCACGTGCAGTTGGAGCAGTGATGGTGTATGGGTCTGCATCGTCATTTTCCTAACGTACAAAAAAAGGGAAACAGTGAGCAGTTGAATTGTTAGTATACGTTGGGTATAAAACTGTTGATGTAATTGCATGTTACATAATGAAGGCGGCTGGTAAAAAATGATAGAATAGGAAGTGAATGGTTAGGGAAAAAAACTGAAGTGAATCTGGGCTGAATGTAACTTATATGAATAGAGATGCCATTGGCACGCCTATTCTTATTGTGTATCAACAGCTGAATCTTCTTGAGTATCACCGTGCACCTGAGAACACGGGAAAAGATATCCAGCAGTAGGATGGGTTATTATGTGGCTGAAATGTTAAAAGAAATAGTTGGGACTGTTAAATTTGGTGATACAAAATCACAAATTGATTGAAGCAAATTTGCAAAGAATGGAAAGTTAATATTTTTATAATGGGAATGCATTGATTGCATTTGATGAGATGACAGAGAAATAAATGAAGGGATTAATTTCTTCCATCTATGCTAAAGAAACAGATTGATTTACTTCTTATGTTTGCACATTTGTTGTTATGGTAATTTGCCTCCATTATATTATTACCATATGTTGGTAATTTAATTGATGACTCACATAGATTTGCACTGGCTATATATTTAGGGGTAGACTTTAGTGTAAACCCATCCTGGCTTGGAGCCAGTGATCCCCAATGGTGTCTCTTCTTGTTAAACCTGATTGAGGTTTGGATATGTAAACTCTTATTTTGTAATCTCTTGTATTCTCTCATGTGGAATAAAATCTCTTTCTGTTGGACTGGACGTACATTATCTCGAGGATAGTGGAACCAGTATAAATATTGTGTCTCTTTGTTTCTCTGCTATAGTTATTTACTATTTTGTTGATGTAATAGAACAATTGCTAACATATTTGATTGATGTACAATTGGAAAATCTAGATCATGCTTATTGCGCTTCCGCATATGTTCAATTTTCACAACAGGGACGTCGTTTGTACCTTTGTAGTTGTATTTTTCCTTTCTTGCAGCATAAGGAAAACAAAGGACATGCTATTGTACTTCCCTTTACTACTGGTTCAGCGTGCCATTGTACTGCACCGCAATTTAAGCATGATGTGGAAAGGCAGCCTATGTCATGAGTAGACCTGTCAAATGGATCAGATTGGGTAATAAATGGGTTGGGTTGCATTTGACCCGACTCAATCAAGGCATTAAACAACCCGACCCGATTAACCCGTTTAATAAATGGGACAACCCGACCCGATCCACTTAGTTAAAGGGTCAACCCGACCCGAACCGTTTATCAAAAAATGCTCTAATGACAAAAAAATAGCTGTTCTAAACAAGAAATAGCACCAATTGAATTTGCGCATAAACAGAAAACTATGCAGTGACAGCAAAATGCATTTATAAAGCACAGGAACAACAACAACATAATTAACTGGGCATAGTGATTAGTAACCTAAGTAATAGCAACAACAACACAAATAACTGAGCATAGTATAATACAACATGAATCAAATCTACAAAAACAATTTCTTCAGTTCTCCAAACAGCAGCAACAGCAAAAGAGCCCTGTACGTAAAAATAAGCAAAACAGACAAGTTATTCCAGAATTACTTGACAACACCATTAAAAAAATACACAGTAAATGTATTCCTCACACTTGAACATTTTATGGATTGATTCAAGCAAATACAATAAAACATTGTGAAAAATGAATGTTACACGGTAAACTGAATAACTGGTACAAAGAAGAGGGCATTCATCTTGCAATTTTGTTGATGATGCTACTAAGGATAAATTGAAAAATGAATGTAGCATGTAAAGTCCCCGCATGTATAGAACATTGTGAAAGCAGCATAACACAGCTTATGGTTATGATAAGCCTTCAACTCACAAGAAATATGCTGTGATATTTTAGATCATTATATATGGTTGATATGAGGAAGTACAAGATTTGTCAACTTATTATAAACCTTTACAAACTATGTGCTTTAACTTTCTTCAAAATATTAGTTCAAAATTTGCTGTAGGAAGCTCAGACATTTAGGATGAAATAGGATTTCTTCTACTGGATAATGTGTCGAATATTTTTAGAATTATTTGTACAGTTTCTTGGCTATACACAATTTTCCATTTTCCTTTTATCCTTTAAATTGATTCATACTTCAATAATATTATCTCCAACACCTCACTTCACCTTCCAAAAGCAACTGCATACATACAATGATACACCACAAATGGAAGGTCAACTTTACATGCTTCTTTTGATATGCCTGCTACATATGTACTAATTTACTTTTTTCCACATTTTTATTATAGTGGTAGAATTGTCTTGCTAATCTCATCGTTTATCTCACCCTTCAGCCATTTTACAATATATTATTTGATATCAGTTCAGTTTCATTGTACAAGCTTCTTATTCTCTGTTATTTGTAAGATATTATTTCTTAGAATCTAATTGTATTTTGTTGCTATTTGTTTATGTGTTCAACTACTCATATACGTATGTTTGTCTGTCCATATTTCCCTGTATTTTTACATATACATGTCTATTCATCAGAAATGTTCTTTAAACAGAATGAGACATTTTCTATCTAATTAGTGATAGGTGTCTCGACATTAAATAGTAGGTTACGGTTTCATTAATTTACAAAATGGTTTTCTCTGCATTTAAAATGTTTATGGTTCAAATCCGAGCCAAATACAATAGAAATTCGCTGTAGTAAATGAGAGACTATAGAATATGATGGCATTAAAACACCTATTTAATTACAGTTAAATTCGAAAAGCCTAACATAACTACTAATACATAGTGAGAAAAGCTGGATATGAATGTACTAATTCTTTTTTTGTGTAATAAAACTGCTTATACAATAATTAATGGCAGTTATAAACGCATCTAATACTCAAAAATGCTGAATATAAAAAAAATGTAAATTATCCATTCCTATAACAAAAATAACTAAAACTCAGGCTATATTGAATCAAAATAAGTGTTAAAATTTAAGTTTTCAATTCAGATATAACTGCCAATAGGTAACGGAAAAAGTTGGATATGAATTTAATAATTCTTCTTCCTTCAATAATTCTTTTTATGCAATGTGAAAAGCTGCTAACACAATAATCAATGGCAATGTTATTCGTTTTCAAACAAAGAAAACCAATGACTATTTTCAGAATAAAATCAGAGTATGATTTGTACGTGTAGGTAAGATAACGAACTCTATGTACAACCATGTCAGATTTGTTTAATGAATCTTGCTGCGAATAAATCAAGACATTTCATTGTTTTACAATTATTTTGACAATTATTGTGTTATTGATGGTATTGTTTTCATGTTAGTGTACTATAATAGCATCATATTAGACTGATATTAGTGTACTAAACTAACTCAGCATATAATAATTGTACATTGGGAAATATCTCCTGCCATTGCCATTATAGAAAATGTACATCTTCGTTCACTTCCACTCAGCTTGTCGGACATTAGTTTCATTGGCATATTATGCTGAAAATCAATACCACTAAACATAAAATAACCATACTTCTGAACAAAATATGATCCCTTGTTACTGCTATAAAAAAAGTTGTTTACATAAGAGTTTCTTTTAAGATAAAAACATAACCCGACATTGTGTTCAAAACTGAGTAAACAAACTACCTTCGAAAAATTGAGAATATCAAACAAAAAGAATCATCTTGGAATCACCAGAAGTTGATAGATTCTGCTGCTTAGCCTCACCATATGTACCATCATCAATTAAACCTATACAATTAGAACACTTATCTTTTTATAATGAAAAACTAAAGAAAAACTGTCCAACCTAAAATAATAAAAATACCAATTCTAAACATAATACCAACATCTCTCCCCTTGTTTATTTCATTATGAAACAAAGATCCATGATGGTTTTCATTTTTGAAAACAATTCCAAGAGGCACTTTCAATCTTTTGTTTAATTCCTGGAATCAAAATATATCAATATTAAAAATCTGATCTTATTCAAGTAATTATAATGGTTTAGCTGATTAATTATGAAACAAGAATATTAGAAAATGAATGAAAAAAAATAACTAAACTAGAGAGCAAGTCACCCATCGTACCAAGTAAAGGGGGAAAATTCCAATGCTACACAAGTCAGCTTTCTAGTTTCATCCTAAAAACACAAAAATTCTGTAAAACCATTAGTCATCTTTCTACTTTCTCATATATAAAATCCAAATTATTACCTATTAGTACCCAAGTCAACAGATGGAGCCGGATGAAGCCTCCTCTAGTAGTGCTTCTGTTGCGTTTGCCTTAGCCTCTACCGTTGTCTGTGCCCTAGCTATTGTCGTCGCTGCGATGGAAGCTGCTTGGAGATGGAGCCGCTTAGTAAATCCAGAGAACACACACCAAAATGTGAGCTTCCATGAACAAATTTAGCGATGAGTCCCCATCTAAATGAACTATGCAAAACCGAAGAGAGAATTGACTCTGGATTCAAGTATTGGGAAGGAGCGACGGTGAATCTGGCGCCTCTCTTCGCCGAGATCTGTAAATCTGGCGATCTCTTTGTCGAAGATCCCACTTTTTTAATCGCGATTTGGGGAAAATAAATAAAAAATAGGGTTACGTGTTTTTGCTGAGTGTGAAACAATGTAGGGTAAATGGTTTAGGCGGTTTACACGGATTGGATGGAAGTAGAACCGTTTATTATAATACTTAATTGGATTGGGTCAAATAAACTAATATTTTAAATGGATCAAACCCAACCCTTTTAAAGTTATGGTTAATGGGTCGGGTAAATGGGTTAGGGTAGAGTTTGACAGGCATAGTCATGAGGAGTAAAGAATGTACCTGGTTACCGAGGAAAAAAAGATGAAATCATCAAGGAACACGAGTTGAATAAGTGATAACATTGAGATGGTACTTACGATAGAAAGATTTACGATGTTGTGGAAGACTATATTTTCAGACATGGTTGGGGGAAATGCAACGGCGCATGAACGGAATGGCAGTCGAAGAATGAAAAGTTTGTTTTGCAAACGATTGTGTATCAAACGTGACCTGGGAAATTAAGTAGCAATAACTTAATGCGTAATATTTAAAAAACGTAACTCAAAAGTAAAAGTAACCGATGTATATATGGAAGGATATGTTAGTATGGAAATCATGGTTTGTCAAACCTTTGGCTAATTTGTGTGGATGTTGATGTCGTAAATACTGGTGTCATTATTGTCGATTAAGTCTACAAAGTATAGGTGGAGAAATTAAAACCAGGGACATTCAGTTATGATGGTAGGTACACATTAATTGTTGTATATAGATGTAAAATAAAAATAAAAAATGACATATTACTTTCTTTCGTTTGGGCATTAAAGAATACCATCAATGCCGTTGCATCAGGGCTATGTTAATCACATAGGAAAGAGCAGAAATTTGAGGTAGATAAATTTGCGGACTTCATATTGCAAGATAACCAGTTGTGGCATCAGTCTTCGCCTCATTCGTGCGTGTTTTGACATCTGGAAAGCAGTGAACAAAGGGAGCATGTTTGGTTATAACGTGTCATTTTGTAAAATGTGAACAATGTGAGGAAGGGTCCAAAGGGATGGTTAGGCCAAATAAAAATAAAAATGTACATTCATATATTTCGGTAGCAGGCGAAAGTGCATGAATCGACTGTAAGAAGTTAGTTCAATAAATAGTAATGACATACCGAAAGGCAACGTCGACGAACGCGAAGAAAGGGTCCAGTATTAGAGACCGTTACCGCAGGTGCTGCTATCCAGGGTTGAAGAGGAGTAGGTGGCGGAGAAATTTTGTTGGTAAAAGGACGTCTGCACGGAATAAAAATGAAAAACAAATAAAATTACCATTATTTAAATGGAATAAGCATTAAAATAGATCTATACGTGCATATTTTTTCTAGTCGGGTAGTAAAAAGTGTTGTAAATAAATAATGTGGACAGATGAAAGGCACCAATAATAGACGTGGAAGTACAAAGAACAGCAGATAGGGTACTGCAATTTTATGGTTGGATTTTTTTGAATTTAGGTTTCAAGAATTAGTAATATTCAACTACACGAAACAGTAATAGTCAAGTACGTACTAAAAATCAGGTCAGAAAAATGAATGTGAAGAAGTAATTGTAGAAAAAAACTGGTATATTAAAAGACTTACAGATTCACATATGTCTTCATGAGTCAGTATAAATGTTTGTGCGGTTTGTAAATCTGCAGAAGTAAACAAAAATTATTCAGAGTTAGAAATGAATGGATATAACACATCTGTTTATTACATACTCTCCCCGATAGGCCCAAAGCCTTTTATTTTCTTTTCTCATGGGCTTGGCCCATTTCCTGTTTTAATCGTTACTCTGTATATAAAGACATTATGTACAAGCCGTGAATCTTCTGTATTCATTTTTTCTGTAATTCCTCTTTCAGTAATAATAAAAAAATTCATTTCTTCAATTCTTTCGAGAATTCAACTTGGTATCAAAGCAAGAATTTGTGCTTAACAACATTTTCTGCTTGATCCTGTGCAAATATAATCTATAATTAACAAAGGTTATTGTCCATCAGTTAGATATCATCATTTGGACCCTCTCATTAAAGGTTTTACCTTGTCGTTTGAGAGTTATTGGCCACAACAAAGGAACAGTGCCTCGCCTGTGCTATTACAGGCTGCAACAGTTCTTTTATTGAAGCTTTTGTGGTAAAAGAATTCTGAATCTTGCAAGAAAGCTGATCAAGGAACTAAAGAAACAAGATTAGTTGATAAGAGAGCCATCCAGAAAGGCCTGTCAGAATTTTTTATCAAGTTCTCTCTTAAAGCTCTCATCATTCAAGCCTTTAAGGTTGCTTCAATCATCAAATAAAGAGTTTCTTTATTTTCACAATTCAAAGCTATTCTAAATTCGGAAATCCTTACCTGTTTTTGGGTCAACCTGCTTCCATTGTCTGTCATGGCTGGTCCTGATGATTCAGCCAGTGCTAATGTCTCCAGTGCTAGAGTCTCAACTGGTCAGAATCAACCACCTGATCCTATCCAAGATTTGATGAAATCAATCATCAAACCACAAAGTCAGCTGATCTCGATACAGCTTGATGAATCAAATTACCTGTTATGGAAATTACAGGTAGAAACTGCTGTTAGAGGATATGGTCTTGAAGGTTACATATATGGAACACAAATGGTTCCACCTAAGTGTACTCGAGACAATGAAGATAAAATTGTGAAAAGTACAAAATTCTTGTCATATCAAAGGCAAGATAGTCTTATCTATGCATGGATGATGTCACCCATTGGAGCAACTATTTTACCCTAGTTAATTGTTGTAAAAACTGCAAATGAAGTCTGGTCCACAATTGAGAGAAATTTTTCTGCTCAATCCTCAGCTCGAATCATGCATTACAAAAGACAACTCCATAGTATTAGAAAGGGAGATGTAAGTATGAATTAGTATTTGTTACAAGTAAAGAACATTTGTGATCAATTGAACTCTGTAGGGCAGAGGATTCCTGAATCAGAACAAGTGCTGTCTATAATAAGTGGGTTAGATGATGATTACGACGCTGTGTCTGCAATAATTTTGTCTATGGATCCTACACCCACTTTACAATATGTATATTCAACCTTGTTGGCTCATGAAGGTAGAATTGATCATAAAAAGAATGTCAATTCAGATTTGTCTATCAATTACACTACCTGTGGTAGAGGTAAAACTCAAGAAAATGTTCAAAGAAACCAACCTAATGTTCAGAGATGAGGTGGTCAATCTAATCGAGGCAGAGGTAGAGGCAGAGGCAGAAATAATAACTCAAAAACCAGATGTCAAATTTGTTAAAAATTTGGACATACTGCAAATAAGTGCTATTTCAGATATAATTCAGGTGTCAATCCTGGTCAATCCAGCAATAGTTCAAACATTAACATGGTTAATGTGCAAAAAGATGGTAATAAAAGTCAGACAGGAAATAGCAGTGCAGACACTACTTCAACAGATGATGCAAATGATGACTGCTGGTATCCAGATTCAGGACCTACTAACCATGTTACAACAACGTAAGCAATCTCAATTTGGGGAATAAAGAATACAAAGGTATGCAAAATCTTTTAGTTGGTAATGGTAAGACTGCATATATTACACACACTGGAAATGCAAGTCTAAATTGACCCAAAGAACTTATTTTAAAATTTTTGTTAAGGGTTCCTTCTATTAAAAAGAACTTAATGAGTGTTTCCCAATTTGCAAAGGATAACAAAGATTATTTTGAATTCTATCCAAATTCTTGCATTGTCAAAGATATACTAACTCTAGAAATCATTTTGCAGGGTAAAGAATATAAAGAGTTATACAGATTTGATATTACAAATCACAAAAACCCTAAATCTAATAACAAAGAATGCATGATGACTTTTGTTAATGATTCTGAGTGTAGTAGAAAGTTTGATCTATGGCATTGTAAGCTAGGACATCCTAGTATTAGAATTGTTAAACAAATCATGGATGATATGAATTTGAATACAAATGCTATTTCTGATTCATATATTTGTTCCTCTTGTCAATTCGGAAAATCTCATAAACTTGCATTTCCAGACTCACAAACAGAATATTCTAACCCCTTGAATTAGTTGCTATTGATTTATGGGGTCCAACATCTACATGTTCTGTGTATGGCTACAAATATTATATTTCCTTCATTGATGCATATTCTAGATTTACATGGATATACATGTTAAAATCTAAATCTGATGTAAGTAATGTGGTTATTCAGTATATAAACAAGGTAGAAAATATGATTGGGCTTAAAGTAAAAGCCTTTCAAAAAGATGGTGGTAGAGAATTTTTACCATTAAAATCATTTCTTGAGAAAAAAGGTATCAATCATTGAACCACGTGCCCATACACTTCAGAATAGAATGGGTTAATAGAGAGAAAACACAAGCATATTGTTGAAACTGGTCTAACTTTGCTTGCTCAAGCTTCAATGCCTCTGAAATACTTGCCTGAAGATTTTGATACTGCAGTGCATTTAATAAATTTATTACCCACAAAGGTTTTAAAATTTAAATGCCCACAAGAAATTCTTTACAAAGTCAGATCAGATTATAATCATCTGAAAGTGTTTGGATGTGAGTGTTATCCTTGTTTAAGATCTTACAATACACATAAATTGGATTTTAGATCAACTCCATGTACTTTTCTAGGATATTGTATCAAACAGAAAGGTTATAAATGTCTAGACAAATCTGGTAGAATATATATCTCTAGACATGTAAAATTCAATGAACATATATATCCTTTATGTACTGAAAGAGTAAAGACAACTAAAAAAATTGTTGATCCTAGAATGATCATACCTGAATTGCCTGAAGAAATTCAAGCGATAGTACCACCTTAAAGAAATATGAGAGATACTACCACAGACTCTCAGCACACAATGCCTTCAAGAAGGCCAGGCCAAGAGAATGTTTTTGAAGAAAACTATGACAATCTAGGTGAATCATTTCAAGCATCTGACGAGAAAGATAGTCAATCACCAACCAGTTATCAATCACCTGTCAGTGAGCCACCTGGGAACAATAGTCAAGACAATAATGTCAGTGACAATATTAACAAGCATCCTATGCTAACTCATGCAAAGTGTGGTCTTTTCAAACCAAAGCATATCAATGTTGCTGTTTTATATGATGAACCAGGTTCTTTCTATGAAGCATCACAATGTGAGAACTGGAAACAAGCCAGGAAAGAGGAGTATGATGCTTTAATTAAGAAAGGAACTTAGTCTCTGGTTAAGAAACCAGAAAACAAAAATATAACTGGATGTAGATGGGTGTACAAATTAAAGGAAAATTATGATGGTTCAATTTCAAAGTATAAGGCTAGATTGGTTGCTAAAGGTTAATCACAACAGTTGGGTTTTGATTTTTCAGAAACTTTTTCACCTGTTGTGAAGCCTTCATCCATTAGAATTATTTTTACAATAGCCTTACGTAGAAATTGGAGCATCAGACAGTTAGATGTTAATAATGCTTTTCTTAATGGTGAATTGCAGGAAGAAGTGTTTATGGAGCAGCCTGAAGGTTTTTATCAAGGCAATAAGTCAGAGTAGGTGTGCAAGCTCAACAAAGCAATCTATGGATTGAAGCAGACTCCTAGAGTTTGGTTTGACAAGTTGAAATCAACACTTGTCAATTGTGGCTACAAATATACAAAATATGATAACTCTGTTTTTACAAAATTCTCTGGAAGTAAAATAACTTATATACTAATCTATGTTGATGACTTTGTAATTACAGGAAGTAGCATGTCAGAAATTGAAAACATTACAAGAAGATTGAATTCAAAATTTTCAATTAAAGACTTAGGAGAAATAAGCTACTTTTTGGGAATTGAAGTTTTCAAAACATCAGAATCAGAGATCCATCTTAATCAGAGAAAATATATTTCAGAGATTCTTCTTAAAGCCAAAATGGAAAAAGCTAATCCTTTGCCAACACCAATGATTATAAATAGTCAACTTTCTAAACAGAAGGGTGAAGTATTTCAGGATGCAACCTTTTATAGAAGCATTATTGGAGCTCTTCAATATGCTACAATAACAAGACCAGATATATCCTATTGTGTTAACAAGGCAAGTCAGTTTATGCAAAAACCTTTGGATACACATTGGGCTGCAGTTGAAAGAATACTTAGGCATCTTAAAGGTACTCTGGATCATAGTCTTGTGTTTAAAGCAAGTAAATCATTAAACATCAATGCATATGCAGATGCTGATTGGGCAACAAATGTTGTTGACAGGAAATCAACATCTGGATATTGTATCTACTTAGGAAAAAAAAAATCCTATTTCATGGAGTGCAAAGAAACAGAGTACTGTTTCAAGGTTAAGTACTGAAGCAGAATTAAGATGTGTAGCTAATAGTGCAGCAGTAGTTCTATGGATTGAATCATTGCTAAGTGAACTTAGAATTAAAACAGAAAAGAGAGCAGTAATTTGGTGTAACAATGTTAGTGCAATATCTTTAATGTCTAATCCTGTTTTACATTCTAAAACAAAGCACATAGAACTTGATCAATATTTCATTTGTGAACAAGTCATACAAAGAAAATTGAGAGTAGGGTATATACCATCTCAGCACCAGAAAGCAGATATACTTACTAAACCTCTCTCCAGATAGAATTTCACCAGATTGAAGGAAAAATTCAACGTCGTTTCAGCAGATCCAAACAACAGATCCAACAGAATAATTTATATACCTGATCGAAGACGTAGACCTTCCAATTGATGTTGGATCAGGCTTGTTCAGCTAGGGTTTGAGCAGATTCGGGTCAAATCCTTTCAAACTCCAATTTAACCTCTCTCAATGAGACTGAAGCATACTTAAGTTCAAATAAACTTAAGTAATTTCCAGAATCATCTGTTTTGGAGGCCTAACAAGTTGATTCCGCCATCAATCAGAATATCGAGCCGCCATTTTTTATGTTTGGAAACCTAACTAGGGTTTGGTTTCGGGGGGAAGGGGGGAGGGGGGGGGGTTAGAAATGAATGGATATAACACATCTGTTTATTACATACTCTCCCCGATAGGCCCAAAGCCTTTTATTTTCTTTTCTCATGGGCTTGGCCCATTTCCTGTTTTAATCGTTACTCTGTATATAAAGACATTATGTACAAGCCGTGAATCTTCTGTATTCATTTTTTTTGTAATTCTTCTTTCAGTAATAATAAAAAATTTCATTTCTCCAATTCTTTAGAGAATTCAATTTTCAGCTTATAAGTAGGATGGATTGCCGTAGAAGAAAGTAATAATTGCACGTGAGAAGAAAACTGGAACAAAGCTAATAGATATCCACATAATTTAGTAACAGGTTAATGTAATAACATGCAATGTTTTACTGATGCAACGAATGGTTATTTATATTGTTATTTGGTAAATATGGATATAACATGTAAACCATATAAATGACCAAAATGTAATATTCAGCAAAGATATCTCAGCATTAAATTGCAAAAGATTTTTAAAATTAGCCTAATTGATGGTTAAAATGTAATAAAGTAAATCCGGTAAACAAATTCAAACAGATGCACATTAATTGTATTTAACATGTCTACTTAAATCCATAAAAGCATATTACTATATATTAAATAGTGGGCACGGAAAGAGGCTTTGTGCGAGGATGTCAAGAATATTCACCAATAGCTCCGCCATTATGGGAGAGCCTCATGCTTTAGCAGCTGAAATTTTTATACGCTTAAGTTTTAGCAACATTTTTTATATGTGTCACAATATCATATACGAGTAAAAAAAAAATATGACTGTTGTGTAATAAGGATCAGGAACAATAAAAAGTTTGTAGAAACTTAACTTTTTTATTATTTTATACATCCAGAATTATAAGATTATCCTTATATTGGGAAATATATAAATAATAGCAATGTAAATGAAGTTAGTAAAACTTGTATTTGGTAGTGAAATCTTAGAAATTTTGAAACCGGTGATCTAATATGCAGAAGTACACCGTAGACTTTATCATGCATGACTGAAGTGAATTATGACAGCATAAATAACCAATTTAAAAAGAGTAAGAAGAACCATTAATTTGTTTGCCACCACCCTTGTTTTTTCAGTTAAGCCTTTATCTGCAGCAAGTCATGCTTTTTTGCCTATAAGTTAATATGATATGTCGAACAATTGTGATAATGCGAAATTGAAGATTAGGTAGTAGCATAGTTTTTATAACAGAGTACAAATTTTGCGAAAGAAGGGCAAGAAATACAAAATGAACATCGTCATAGAATGCATTCAAGGGAAATTTTAATTAACATCATGTTATATATTTGCATACCTCGGGCTCCTTAGTTTCGGTAGTGAATACATAAAAGATGACTATAAACTACCTTAGGTTGCAAACCATACAATTGTTCATTGCCCATAATACTCAAACAGTAACATAATAGGATATTCAAATAGAAGGAACCATTCAGTCGATCGGAAGTTGAAATGAATAAGTGAAAAACAATAATAACCATAATGCTTCATAAAACATTAATCACGAAGTAAACCAAAGCAAGTATAATATAACAAATGAAAATCAATTTTGGTTGTTCCGTTTTACCTACCAAGTAAATAAAAATAATAAATAAAACACGGATACAGTGACATGTTAAGTTTAATGTTTCACTTTTACAAAACAAATTCTACGCATATCCATTTTAGTTGAAGAAAAAAAAAAACTAAATGAAGATAAATAAAAATAACTCTTCACTTTGTGATCAAAACAAAGACAGAACAAAATTCATATGTCTCATTTTAGCTAAGCATAAAATCAGTTGATACATGAGAAAACAAATATTAAAATTTCATGGACAGTAATTCATAGCAAATATGATTAAACAAACAACATTTCAATGCAACTTAATCAAGGGTGGTAGCATCCGCAGAAAGAATAACATCAAGCGGAAATTAAGCAGATTAAAGATCATTAGGTCTGAGTCCATCATATCATCCGTTGGCAGAGGATATCCTTTACGCAAGTATCTTAGCAATTGAAATTTCAAATAAAGAAGCAAGTTCAACTAGGGTTCTCTGGTCCGGTGAGCTAACAATACACCTCTAGGAATAAAACTAAATCCAGTAGCATATATACCCCCACTGAACATGATAAATGCACCTACAACTAACATGCATCATGATTAGCCTAGGTGACAGTATGAAGCACAACGCAATGAACACCAGTGTTTTGCACTGTGATTTTATGCTTAATTTGTATGGTTTTTAGTTTGCAGAGTCAATAATATTCAACTACATATTATAACAGAGTTCATAAAAATACATGTAAGGAAGTAATTGTATAAAAGAACTGTTACTATGTAACCCTTATAGATTTACGTATGTTTTCATGAGTCAGTGCAAACTGCAAACGCTGGTAAGTTCCCTAAATCTGCAATAGCAAATTAAGTATATTCACTCGATATATAGGAGTAAGATTGGCATAATACAAAATAATAACTACTCGTGAAAACAAACCCGTAACTAAGTTATTATACATCCAATAAGTTGCTTGTCAGAAGGACAAAAGGTTCGATTTGATCTGCAAAACAGAGTTACACAGTTTAAAATAAGATAAAACAAAAGAAGAAAATACTGTTATATAAAAAGGAATGAGACAATGGTACATTCTCAACTGAGCCTTTAACTACTTAGTTTAATATTCGTGTGGGTGGTAAGATATCAAATAGAGCAGGTGTTGGCGAGTGAGGGTAAAAGGGACGTTAAATAATTACAATACTTCAACACGAATTGCTAAATTAGCAACGTATTTTCGGATTTCTATATTTAAGTGATAGATAAGGAAATATTGCTATAGTTACTATTGCTACCCTACCTCGGATGACAAGAACTCGAAATAATTCTCTCATGCTACTTGTTAATTATCAAAGTCAGCAAATAAAAATGTGTTTTTGTTGGTGCGTTGGCTTTTGATGAGGTATATCAAGGATTGGTTTGTCCAGATAGTTTTCTGTTTACTTGTCAAAAAAGCAGGATGCCCTTACTTGTGAGAAAGAAAGAGTGGATTTAGGACTCATTTAAAGATATTATTTTATCACAAGAAGGTAATTTATATTTAGTAAGATGATTGTATATTATATACTTATCTATTGTCAGCATATTTGTAAGAACCTTATATTTCTTTGTCGGCACCTTCGTTTATCCATGAAAGCCCATTACTCCAGCATCTCCTGCATTTGTACCTACAATTTCACATGTTATCTCAAATAAATGTGTCATAATAACAATTCAAAGTAAATAAATTAGCAAAAATATTATTGAGAACAGACTAATGTGCACATAATTTGCATTAAATCGTTAAAAGAAACTTTTGTGCTTAGCAAGCTGATTCTGGCCATTATTCTGGTATGAATGGAGTAGTGAATATTTGTGGAGAAAATGAAAGATATGCACACACAGACAAAATGCTCTAACAATAAAAACTAACCAGAAGATATATGTATGGTAGACAGACAGACTGATATTTGAGCAAATAAACAAAGCAACAGTGAACCCTTCATGAAATAAAGAGCATCAAATAAAGAGGATTTTGTTTCTAACTGACAGTGAAACATATAGTTGGTCTTGAATCACAGTTATCCACATAGTTATTAATGGCGCATGGCGCAAAAAGGCGCAACATCAGTCTGGAGCCTTGGCGCACGACGCAGCAAATGGCGCGCGCCTTTCTGATTTACTGCGCATTTTTGTTTTTTTAATTCAACATATAACAAATTTAAAACTTCATTATTTTTTTGCTAAAATATACGCAATCAAAGTTTTTACTATTTTGCAAAAAAGAAACATCATCACATTTGACATCATTAGCATAGAATTTCAAGCATAATAGTTTTCAAAATCCAAAATAATAATACATATTACTAATAAACTATGATTCTGAATCAGATTCAACAACCATATTTTCCAAATCAACATCTGCATCATCAGATTCATAAGGACAATTAGATTATATCAAGTCATGTTATTATTATGATGTAGTTATATTTAGCAACACAAAGGACAATTGGTGAGGAAGAATAACATATCGATTGGTAATATTGTTTCCCCGATGCAATTGATAACTTTATGCAAAAACAATAAAAATAAAGTGATAAATATTTATTGATAATATATTTGGTGCATCTACAGACTATTTGAAAAAAAAATACACAATCAATTGGAATACATGTTTTATGTACAAGCAATATTACAATTTGATATAAGAGTATTACATAAATAAATTATATTTTCAATATTGATATGTTTGTTTCTCTTCAAGGAAAAAGAACTGTAGAAAAACCATCCATCAGAACCTAAAAAATAAATAAAAACCAAATACAAAACGTTAGCAAACGCAATAATATGATCAACAATACTTTAGAAAAGTCATCCATCAGATCCCACAAAATAAATAAAAACCAAATACAAAACGTTAGCAAACGCAATAATATGATTAACAATAATTTTATGTGAAATGCAAGAAATGAAAAATAAGCAAAAAAACAAGCAAAAAACAAAAAACAAAACAAAAGGCGCGCCATTTTGCTCCGTGTGCCTTTTTTGCGCCGCGCGCCTTTTGCCGCGCCTTCTCATATGCGCCACGCCGCAAGACGAAATGGCGCAGATGTTGCACCGCGCCGTGCGCCATGGCACGCCATTCATAACTATGGTTATCCATCCACAAACATTAAGCAACTCGAAGACATGTCCATAGGGTGATCCAAATTGACTACCCACAAATTGAAAGTAGATTAGAAGCGTCAAAATTATAAACCCAATAGTAACCTAAAACACAAACATGAACACAGCCGAACACACATGTCTGTGTGCAAGAAGACGTGTGTAGACTAAAACCCCTGTGGATACTGTCAAACTTAGCCGTAAATTAGTGTGCTGATTGTTGCATTTATTTTCATGTGAAAGAGCTAATGAATATATATGGAGAAAGTCAGAGGATATCCCAACAGTCGGAAGTTAGATTCATATTTACCTAATACTTGTGTACGTAGAGATTGTAGTCTGCATTTGTTCAAAGGTTGAGCATGTACCAAGGTAGAAAGAAAAAAAAAACAACCTGAAATACATGGGTAAGCCTAGGTTAGGAAAGGTAATAAGAAAAATATATTATGACTTGCAAACTTGCAGTTAAACAGCAATACCACAATCATTTCAGTCAGTTGGATGTTGTTTTTGGAGGTAAGCAGTCATGCAGAACGTTGCCCTTCCATTGAACAACAATGTGAACCTAAATCGGAAGTAGGTCGGACGGATGGGAAAAAAAATGCAGATGACAAAAATTACTTGTATTGAAGAGGATGGATGTATTGGCTGGTAAATAAGAAAGCAATTTGGCCAGACAATGCCGTGCAGAGCAGTGCAGCCGATGTGAATCGCATAATCGAGATCGAAGGTGTATAAACGTGAAGATAGAAGGAGAAGCGGTACCTGGTATCAGATCGGGAAGCATCGTGGTATGAAATCTTCGCCGCGTGATTACCAATGGAGGGTTTGTGTAACGACCCAGAAAATCTGAACCAATTTAAATTTTTTTAAATTAGCTAAAATAATGGATTTTAAATATTTAAAATAAATATTTTAAATAATGGCGATGAAAACTGAGTTTGAATCGACATTTGAAAACGAATATAATTAATTATAATTATATATAGAATTGAAAATGGCGCGGTAGTTCGATAATTCGATTTCAAAATTGCTTTAATTCCGAATGCAAGGCCGGTAGTTCACGCTATTCGAAGAATGTCCTTGAAAGAGAAGGAGGAATTAGACAATCAAACACGGGCAGCCTTGTATTCAGGTTTAGCTGGTTCTTTTTCTGGATAGCTGGAGCTGAAGATGGATTCTATCATTTATTTCTTTTTATGCTGTTCAGCTCCTATTGTACATATTTTGTTTATTTCCGCTGTAGACATTTATGTATAGCTGAACTGTATTTGTACTGAGTAAGATCCTGTATACTGTGTAACTCTGATGATTACTTTTATCCAGTATATTCTATTTGTTCATTATCTGGTGTATTTATTTAATTTTGTTCTGCTATTATCTGTTTCTGTGTTATATTCCAAAGATAACCCTTGTTTCCGTCTGAACGGGATTTTGGGTCGTCTCAGTTTGATAACAGGTAAGGCGAAAATCATGGAGGAAGATTAGGGTTTGAAGGGGGAATTTGCGGCGACCGCTATTTTTTTAATACTTTGGGTTTTTTGGTCTTCAGTTACATCCAGGGGAAGGGGAAAAGTAATGAGAAGAAGGATGAAGAGGGGTGCTGGAGGTAGTGGGAATGCTTCGGTCACATGAGGGGATAAGGAGAAGAAAATAAAAATTAAGGGAACGAACTGCGTTTCAGTATTAAGGGAATGGAAATAGCGGAGGATTCCACGTTAGATATAAAAGTCCTGTTATTAGGTTTAAGTAATAGATTATTTCTACACTACACCTTATATGCTAATTAGGCTATGTTTTTAGCCGCATCTAAAGCAGTTAGACACGATAATAAGCCGTATCAAAAATTGGTTAGATACGGATATAAAACATATCTCATTAGAAATAACATACGACTCTTTATAGTATCTAAAGTGTAATCAGACACGACCTATGACCGTATCTACTTATATGTGTGTACACACACACACACACACATATATATGTATATATATATATATATATATATAAACAAAAACTGTAGCACATATTTTTCATAACACAGAACATGTATACCACAATTTATACACAGGAATACCACACTATACTCACACACACACATACACACACTCAAAGCATTACAAGTTTTGTCATAACATGAACACAATGTACATACAAACATATACAATAAAAGGAAGCTTTCAAAGATTTTCATTGCATCATGAACTAACGAAAAAAAGGTAAAAACATATCAGCCTGGTAAAACTCCAGTCGAGGCCGGGAAGATTGAGCGTGATAGCCAGCCTGAGTTCAAGTTTCATTAATTGGCAGCAAAAAAGAATCGTAATAGCCTGCAGCCTGAGTTCCAGCAGCACAAAAGCACAATAATCTCCAATAGGACTGCCTATAAAATACAAGAAACAAGTTACAAATACTTCACTGGACGGGAGATCGACATTGCAACTCACTGTGACTGAGATGCAAACATGAATACAGAGAGAAGTGTATGTGGATCAGCGTGTTTGTGTAAACCGGTAGTCGATCACTGTAAGGGGTTCAGATCGACTAGTCAATCAATATGTTTGTGTAATTTCACTGGATATCAATAACAGTGAAGGGAATATCATGTCGATCAATATGTTTATGCAATTTCACGGTAGTCAATCAGTGTGTTTGTGTAAAAAATACTTCACTGGACACCAATAACAACTTAGTCGAATCAAACAGTCGACTAATTTCTACCCATGCGCCCGATATTCATACAAAAAGCAAGTCGAGACTTCATGTCGATGGTTTGATCTCGATTAGTAGACTAGTCGACGATTAGTTGCGACTAGTCGAGCACCGTACTAATAACAGTGAAAGGCATATCATGTCTTTGTGTTCGTGTGTGCATATTAGTCAATTGTATCTATCTTAACATGTTTATGATGTTAATGACATGATTTCATGAGCTTGCATAGACAACCTAGAAACATATCAGCATCTCACATGCTTTGTAGTTTTACATGGCCTCCAACATCATATATAAGAGATCGACATTGCACACATGAATACAGAGAAACTAAAATAACATTCGGCTCGAAAACAAGTTTTCTACTTTAAGCCCCATCCATGTGTTTGTGTGGCCGATCATTATATGTCTCAAAAATGAATGAATACATATTGTAAGCTGGTTTTGCTATGACCATATAGGCTTTTAAATGAAATTAACTATACATAAGCATCGAAAATTGATAGTCATTAAAAATGCAAACCCAAAAGAAGAATCACCTGAAACGTAGTCGATCTGCAACACCGGTAGTTCGTACCCTAGCATACAGAACATCCTCCTATACACACAAAAAAGAACAAATAAACCCAAAGAATATTCAAGATGTGCGCAAGACATGTCCATTCAATTCTCATGTAAGATACTACGTAGAGATAAGTGTAAAATAATATATACCTGCTCCAACGTCTAAAGATATTGAATCATCATCTTTGGATGACACACATACTCGACTTTCTGATTAAGAATTTACTGGGCGATCCACCAAGTGGATGCATATTAGCTCATGCGCAGGGTCAGTAATCCATGCTTATTAGCTTTATCTAAATGTCGAGTGTCGCTTCACTTAACCTTTGGAAAAGCTGCTTTCACTTGCAACTTTCAGTTTCTTTAAATCGTACTTTGTAGTGCAACTTACACTACAGTCTCTGCTATAAGTAGGGGAAAGTTGCTAGTGAAAGCAGCTTTTTACTAAGGTTAAGTGCAGCAGCATCCGACATTTGGATAAACCTAATAAGCATGGATACTTGACCCTACACGTGAGCTAAAATGCATCCACCTGGTGGATCGCCCATTAAAATATCAACTAGAAAGTCGAGTAATTATCCATCTACCAAAATTTTCAACAAACCTGTTTATATACTTTCAATAAACTTGTTATCTCTCAAAATAGAGTAAACTTGTTATAAGACAACCCAATTTAAATTTCAAGCATAAGTCAAACAAACAGTCAAATGACGATGAAATCATGGTTAAATATTGAACTATAATTACCCATTTGCTCAGTTTCTGCCACATTTCGGATTCAACGTGGCAAACGATCTAAAGAACATATCATCAAATGACTATTGCAAATAGAATCAGGTTATGGACATTTGACATTAAACATCTTAACATTAGTAAAGGTTACTGCATCCTTATGACTAACTCATTGTTATTTCTTTGTTTCATGGATATACCGCAATCTAAAATTATACCATACATGTTTCCAATAGCAATTCAAATGTTTTTTACATTATCATAAAACAAGATTCAAATTTGATTTCTATGATTCCAGGGTATACCCACAGATCCATCCCTTACACAAAGTAGCAATCAGCTAACAAACTAACACATACCAATTTAATTGAAACAGCTAACACACTAACACAAAGTAGCAATCAACTAACACACAAAGATTTCAATTTATTCCCTACTATCAGGCATGCATGCCACAATTCAATTGAAACACATACCTACTGTCGAAGGAGGGCTAGGGACCAAGGGTTGATACGTTTCTGTCGAAGGAGAGGGTTGTTCGTCTCTGTCGGAGGAGGAGATTCTAGATGGCACGATTTGGTGACCGAAAACCCTAATTTGGGTTTTCGATCACCATTAAAGTAAAACAAAGGGAAAAGGGAGAGGCCAAAATTTTTATTCCGAGTGCCTAATGTGATGCACAATATGATACGCATTCGATTTGGCCCAAAGCCGTATCAAATTAACTGATCCGGGGCTTCATTGATGGACGGTCAGATTTAGGGTGTTTGGGATGGTGCGGATCGCAAAATGTAGTTTGATACGGATCTGAGCACTATCAAATATGATACGGATTTAACATGTATTTTTTCTCCGCATCCTTGTGTGCCAAATTGGCTGTTATGGTGTAGTGCTAACTGGACTAGAACTATTCAAACTAAGTTAAATGATGAGAATGTTTCAATGAACACACAGTGAGTATGTGCTGAAAAAACACATAATTAATTTTGAAATTTGTTGACACTGACTACATAATTAACGAAAAAACAAGTTGACACTAACCTAGTTTGTTGGAGATTAGTTGATCCTATTTTCTTGGATTGCATGTACTTTGAGCTATAGAACGCTAACGAGCAAACTTAAATGATTTTCTTATAGAAAACATAAGGTATTGATCAATTTGGCCTTCTAAGAAACATGCGCCTTAACCGACTCTTGATGTCAGAAATTTCAATTTGAAGATATGCATACATTTAAATAAAATATTATAGTTTTCATGTTGTATTAAGTCTGCAAATAGAAGTCTGGCTATAACCAAAAAGGACTTTTAGATCATCTTAACTTTTCTCATTAGACTTCAAGGAAAATCAAGATATTCGATTGTAACCCGAAATCTATTTTAAATTGTGTATTCTAAAAGGAGTTCGATAATAAAAATGATGAAGTGGACGTGGATCAGAGATTTTTCCAATCTTGTGCACGTCCATCAATCTCTTTTGACTGGTGCCTAACTCTTGTGTTGCACACGATAATATTACTAAAAATATTACCTATCACTTTGCTGTTAAAAGGAGAATTTTGTTATGCAATGTATGGTAAATTTTAGTGAAACATATACTACAAATTGAATTATTATTTTTGTTTATGTGTTTTCAGAAAATGAAATAATTTATTATTGTTGTTAATATGAATATACCATGCATGTTAAAACTAACGCATGTTAGTGATTTTTTTAGACGAATTAACAAATATTATTTAATAGAAATTGTTTAGTAAGTTATATTTAAAATTACAAAATTAATTTAAATATATGGACTTGTAGTAGGATGAATTGAGAAGAAATTTGTAGACGATGTATAGATTTGTAGTGGAGTTATTGGTATTAAAAAGAGTTTTATAATATAATGTATGATAAATTCTTGATATAAATGAATCATAATTGATTTACAAATTAACTTTATTATTATTGTTTATATACATAATTTATGTTTTGTGATTTATACATCTTTATTTTTGAATTGAAAATTACCATTTTCTTTAATATTTTTTCTCAAACAGAAATATAATATAAAAAAAATGGAGAATCAAGCCATTCTCCAACGGTTCACAAAAACGGTTTCCGCTGACAGCTGAAGCCGTGCACACACAAGACTAAAAGAAATACAGAAAACCACCAAAATGCCAATGAAGTTTGAGAAGACCGACAACACTGTGTCGGTAGGAAGGACCTTCCAGGAAGGCCTCTCCGCAAATCTCGAAGATGTGGTAAAAAGATCCCGATCACCTAGGTGGGAAAAGCGGTCGGAGAAGCCCAAAACAAATCCAGGATATCTGATAGCTACCATATCCCCAACTGATCCAGAGGTCCGACCACGGGAGGGGAACAACAAGCAACACCTTGTGCCAGACAAATCCTATCCAACAACCTGTACTCCAAGACCTGAATATCTAGCAAATAATGTCAGTAGCAGGGGAGGGGGGAGTGACAAGAAAAGGATCAGAAAAACTACAAAGACCCAAAAGCAAATGAACCATAGAAAACTGGAATCAACCAATACCTTGTCTAGGAGTGACTGTTAGCGTTGGAACATCAAAGGCAGCAGCCAACCTCCTTGACCTAGAACCAATGACACCCCTAAACGGCCTACCCCGAAAAGCTAGGAATATATCATTCCTAATTTTCCGGAAATGGTCGGAGGGTCCATAACCACTTCGTCAAAGATTGCCTTGTTCCGCGCGCAACAGATGTGCCAACGGATCCAACAAGGAATCAGATGAAAGAGGCTCGCGCGCAGACTTTTACCTGAGATGCATGTTCACCAGAATCTCAGGAAGTCATCCAACGAGTTTGCATTACATTGACAACTTAATAGGTTCCCGAAGTAATTCCAAACAAACTTAGTACAAACCCCAGAGAACAACAAATGAAAAGAAGATTCGGTGCTGCCAGCACCGCAGCACCTGCACCTGGAAACGAGCGGGATACCGATTCTATGAAGGTTCTCATCTAATGGCAAACCATTATGCATGGTTCTCCACATAAATAGAGACACCTTCGGGGTAATACGAACATTCCAAATGAAAGAGAATAGAAGAAGTTCAGGCATAGGATTCCTCAAAAAATTCCATGCAGCAGAAAGCGAGAAGGAATTACCATCCCAAGAGGTACCACCTCCATGGGCATTTGAAAAGGCCTTCAAGAATTGCATCCATTTCCATGTCCCACTAGCGTAAGACGGGATACCGATGTAATGCGTACTTGCCAGCCTTCGGTATTTGGCGTGGAGGAACATAGCCCAAAGGGAGTTGTTCGCTTCAAACCTTACCCAAAGATTACAAGAAAAAGCCACACAGACGTCTTGAGGGTTACAAAGGCCCATACCTCCCTCTCCTTTGGGACGACAGATGGTGCTCCAGGAGATCCAGTGATGACGAGAAGCGTCTCCTTGGATCCCTAGAAAAAGGAAGACGCTAAGGAGCAGTACGATAGGAAAAAGGAAGTTGTGGGAGTCATAGCAGCAAAATTATGTGATCCCATGGAGTCCAGGACAACCTTAATGAGAATAAGCTTACCAGCCTGAGAAAGAAGGGTAGCATTCCATCTAAGAATCTTTCCCTTAACTTTGTCAGTTATGGGGTCGAATAAGGCGTTGAGATTCCTTCCTCGATATAACACAATACCTGGTTAAGGTAGCAGAAGCGAGGATGCCTTGAAGCCAGAATAAGACTCGATCCAAGCAGATCTAACAACCGAAAGATCTTTCGCGGGAACGAAGCAGCTTTTGGAAGAGTTAACAAGTTGCCTCGAGCACCTCTCATATTGCCGAATAAGACCCAAGAGGCCTTGAAACGACCGACGTCTGCCATTAGTGAAAATGATGATGTTAGTAAAGGATAAGGAAGAGATAAGAAGGCATCCCCTGGGGATGCCGAATTTGTGAATCTGCCCTGCAATCATAAGGGAGTGCAAGCCATGAACAAAAGCCTTAGCGGCAAGGAAGAACAGAGTGGGAGAGAGGGGGTCACCCTGACGAAGTCCTCTCCCGGATCTAAAATAACCGGTGGCTGATCCGTTAATGAGATTGGAGACCAACACTTGGAAATAAGCCTCCAAACAATATCAATAAATGGCTCTGGAAAACCGAAAGCCCGAATAATCTTGATGATGAAGAACCACGACATGCAATCGTAAGCCTTAGCCATATCAAGCTTAACTACCGCATTAGATCCGCGGACCTTCCTATCGATCTGCGAAATCATCTCCTGCGCTAAAAGGACATTATCGGTGATTAAATGTCCTTTTACAAACCCAGCCTGAGAGGAAGAGATAAGACGCTCAAGAAATAGAGCTAACCTAAAAGTTAGAACCTTCAAAATGACTTTGTTAGTGAAATTGCACAAACTGATAGGCCGAAAATCAGCACAAGAAGTAGGGTTGTCACATTTGGGGATAAGGATCAGACTGGTAGAAGTCCACCCCATAGGGAGCTCTTCACCGAAAAAGAAGGACTGAATGGCAAGACATAAGTCTTATTGGATGATAGGCCAAATACTTCTGTAGAAAATCCCATTGTAACCATCAGGCCCAGACGCACTGTCCTTTCTCAGAGCAAATACGCAAGCACGTATCTCTGCCGAGGTAAGAGGAGCGGCCAGGTCAGAGCTAGCAGACGGGAGTATCAGACGAGGAATGAAGGCAAGAAGGGACGGATCTGACACAGAAACCGACGGGGTGCTAAGGAAGGACCGGAAATGGGAAAGAATAGTGTCTTTGACCTTTGCAGGAGAAGAGGTCAAAGATAAATCTGGGTGGGGAATCTGAGAAATGGTAAGACGCCTATTCTTCTTACGAATAGAGGAGTGGAAAAAACTGGAGTTCGAATCGCCTTCAACAATCCATTTGATCCTGTCTTTTTAACGCAAATGGTCTTGCTCAATGCGCAACTCAGACGAGTAGGCAAGTTGGGCTACTGCCCACGCCTCCTTATTGGCTGAAGAGGGAGAATCATCAAAAGCCGCTTTAACAAGAACAAGGGTTTCTTCAGCAGCTCTGATGCAATCAAAGATATTCTTGAAAATAAGCTGATTCCATGTCTTATGACAAGTCTTAAGATGCTTTAGCTTGCGGGAAAACACAACACAAGGGGACCGCTCAACGGGGAGATCCAGGATTCTTCCACAATGTTGTGGAAGGTGTGATGAGATCTCCACATACTCTGAAACCTAAAGGAGGATGGGTCGGACAGAGAACGGGAGGAGCTGGAAAGAAGCATAGGGGCATGGTCGGAGAATGTGCGATCAAGGTGAGAGATGGAGTAAGAGAAAGGAAGACCGAACCAACCTTTCGATGCAAAAAATCTGTCAAGCCTAGAGAGGATCCGGTTAGGACCTTCTGGGTTGTTACACCAAGTGAAAGCCGAACCGATAAAGGACACTTCAGCTAGACCCGAACTAGTAAAGAAAGTGTTGAAATCTGCTATCGCAAGGCGGTTGACAGCATTGCCTCCACGTTTCTCTGCTTGGCTAGCGACTATGTTGAAGTTGCCACCCAAAACCAATATAGAGAACCCTAAGTCGGATAGAGAGAGATAGTCGGCCTAAAGGGCTTGTCTCTCGATCCTGTCGCACTTAGCATAAACCGCCGAGAACAAAAAAGAACAAGAGAAGGGGGAAACCGAAATAGCAACCGAGATAAGTTGGTCCGAATCGAACAGAGGCAGAACAACAAGGTCTTTGGACCATAAGATCCATATCTCGCTGGAAATGTTGGCTTTGGCACCGCCAAAGCCAAGGGACAACACCGACTTGGTCAACGCGTTCGGACCCATCATAGGTTCCAGTAGAACAACCAAACAAACCAGAACAGGAAGTTCACCATCAAAACCTCGATTGATCAAGAAGAAGCCAACAGAGGGGAGGGAGACCACTCCCACCTCCTGCCTCAACTAAGATAAAGAGTGTGTCGAGTAGATCTAACAATTTGCTTGAACGCCGTCATAGAGCATGTGCGAATGGTGCGAGGGTCTGGGTGCCTACAACGCCTAGAGGAACGGGAGGTCGGTCTAGGCGATGAAACAAATAACGCCCGGGGGTCAACAACAGACAAGGACAAACTAGGTCTAGGAGGATAAGAATTCTTAGTGAGACGAGATAGACGATCGTTAATGATCGCTATTTCTGTTTTACAAAGAATGGGATAGGAAATAGGAGTGAGCGACTGATTAGGAGGCGACAATAAAGGACCAGAGAAAACACCTGAAGAAGAGGAGGCTGTGGAGTTGCTCGGAAGAGACAACACCGGTTGCTATAAGAACTGTACCGATGCCGAACCGTCATAAGGCTGACTGTCCGGACAAAAAAGGCAAAGTCCTGAAGCCCACATACCAATCCCGACCAAGAAAACGAGCCAACCTAAGGAGACATAAGAACGGGCACATAGAAAATGTAAGCGATTCTATACGGGTACATGTACTTTCCATGTAGCGGGACACTGATGTGCTCGCTAGATAGTAACTACACATGCCAAACCTCAAGTATCGTTGCCAGACAAAGTGGACCCACTAGCCGTCGAACAAGCGAAAGAATCCGATGAGTCGAACACAAACAAACTACTGACAAATCTGCTGTGTTCCAAACCTAGCCTAACCCTCAGAACCGCCACCGACAACTAGCAAATGGCCACCCAAGCATGGCTAAAACCCAAAACGCGTAAAAGCATCTTGCATGGGATGAAAGAGGGAAAGAGAAAACCAAAACAAGCCTATCAAAAAACTCGAAAGAGTCAACAAAAGTGAGGCAACCATCTTCAAAGAAAAGGAGAAGAGAAAAAACACAATAGCCATCGACGGATAGTACAACAGAGAGCCTAACGAGAAGAGGCTGAGAACGGTAAAAATGGACAAGCAAGCCAACCCACAAACAAACACACACATGACCCTTCCTACAAATATCCATAGAGGAAAATGAAGCAAAGGGGAGCACACATGACCGTGTGGAAGCGCTCAAACAAGAAAGCTTCGCACAATCCCAAAAGAAAAAAGAAATACCCGATGACAAACAGGAACCCATAATGTCTCATAACCACAAACCGCATAACTCAAAAGAGGACCGATTTAGCATAGCAGATCCCGACAAAACTGAAAAGGCATCAGCATAAGGCAATGTGCTTGGCAAAGGAGCAAGAGGATGTGCTACAACCAAATCGTCAATCCCAAAAGATAAAAAGCGAAAGGACCATACCTCGGTGGCAATCGATGCATAGAGGCTGATGCTTCTCATGCCAATAACAACCACGATACCAGAGGAATGAGGAACAACTGCAACAATATCAGGAGACAAAAAAGAGCCCAAAGCCCGCACCAAGTTTCCACCAGAAACTGAATGACATGCCATCGAGTTCTCCATTGACGGACTAGCATGAGCCTTACTGAACAACGGTGCCTCGCCTAAGACCGAAGGTCCTGGCAGCGTACGACGTGCATTAAGGTCGCACTTGCGCCAATGATGATAACTAGCTCCCCCGAGCCAAGACTTCGAGGCACTACAAACTCCTGAAGAACCAGAAACAACCAAGTCCGACAAGGAACCAACACGCGAGCCATATCCCTACAACAAGCCACATCAGCTTCAACTACCAATTCCGACAGAACCTGAAAACCGTTAGAAAGAGCAAGAGGGGCTTCTGGCATAACAAATGCCACTTGAGAAGCTGAATACTCTAAAGACACTTTTGGGGCAGGCAACTTCACAATATTTGAGCACCTACGGCGTCTAGGACGTGAAGATGCCTTTCCAGAAAATCCAGGATAGCTAACTGAAACAGCACAGGGCCTGGCTGGCCTACACGCAACCCCATAACCCCCAAACGAGCCACCACGAACCACTACAATAGAATGAAATCCTATACGCGCTTCTCCATTGCCGGTTGGGGTGATCAGATCCCCAGACCTAGCAAGCTCCGGAGAAAGAAGCATACATCCATCTGGACTGAAAAAGCCCCCACATGCAACTGAACCAACCATAAACCTGGATACAGCATGGCAACTGTATCCTCTTGAACCCCTGAATCTCAAAGCGGGGACAAAGGAGGTGGTGAAATCCTCCTCTACCCATTTTCTTTCAGAAGCTGGCCTAACCCCCTGGTCGCCGCAGAGATCTGAGATCTCAATGACTTATAAGGAGCTAAAGCCGAAGCAACAGTGCCAGCGTAGAAGGGAAGCAATTCCAAGAAGAATCCATCAACAAGTAGAAATTTGAAGTGCACCAGAATAGCGAAGGAAGCCAACGAACACAGCTTAACAATAAATGATGTAGAGCTCGATAAAGTAACTGAGAACGGTTTATCAACCACTTCGTTAATCTTAGCACATATAGATTTGATCGGAGGGCAAGAACAGGTACAAGACCCGTGCGCCTCGAATGCACCACCAGAAATTGCCATGACGAGAAACTCCCAAAAGCGCGAACCCTAGAAAAGGTTCAGAGAAAGAAAGAAGCTCGAGCGATATCTTTGGCAGATACGCTAGTATAGATTTGCGATAGAGGACAGAGCAGAGAGAATGAACAACAGTAATCG
Organism: Allium sativum; assembly: GCA_030737875.1. NCBI lineage: Eukaryota > Viridiplantae > Streptophyta > Magnoliopsida > Asparagales > Amaryllidaceae > Allium > Allium sativum. Next base: position 860,030,566 of record CM060926.1, read on the forward strand.
TTAGTAGATTGCAGAAGAGAAGGCGAAATAGGAAGAAATTTTAGATCGCCATTGCAGAAAAAAGAGCCGTTTATATGATTTTTATGTTTTTTCTTTAATATATATGTGTGTGTACACACACATACACACACACACACACACACACACATATATATATATATATATATATTAAAATAACGTATATTTTTATGACCTAGTAGAAAAATTAACTTAGAATTCAGTATGATTATTAAAATAATTTGAATTTAAGATTTCATGAGTTGTTTAACCATATGGATTTAAATATAGATTTTACTTAAAGAATTGAGGAGGTTCATTAATAATTGAAAAAATGTTTGTATTTAAAGCAATTATTTTGTTTCATTGCATGATAAATTTATTGAGATAAATGAATAATATATTTAATTTAGTATTATTGTTTACATAAATTATTTATATTGTGTGGCTTACTTAATGTTATGTTTTAATAAAAAAATTAAATTATTAATTGAATCAATAACTTGTGTAAAATTATATTAATTTTGTTGATATGAACATGATATGCATTTAAAAAAGTCTTATTTAGCATTAGTTGATGAATCAACAACTATTTATTGATTGACTTTATTTATTAAATCCAAGACCACATAATTAATATAATGTACTAACTTAAATGTACAATGTTAATTGATATTGTGAAGCATTTTGTAAATTACTAAATAAATTTTGAAATGTGGGTGCTTAACATTAATATTACAAACCATTGATGTAATATTGGGTAAATATATTGATATAAACAAATCAAACTTTAAATTTGTGTTTTTTATTCGTATGCATAATTTACGTTATGTGGCTGATGTACTTATATATCTAAATGTGTTTTTTCTCACATTATGTTAATATGAATATGGTTAATATTGATGTGAATTATTAGACGAATCAATGAATAATGCCTTGCTAAAATTATTTATTTAATTTTCATATTATGTAATTAATACTAACATGTGGTTTTAAAGGTAAAATATTAGTAATAGAATTGAGAGGCAATTTACAATTGATCATAAAAAAATTGTATGTATTTGGAGTAAAAAAATAATACAATTTTATCATTCATTAGCATTTATAAAAAATATTAGTTGATTATATTTATTTGAAGAATTTGAATTTTGGGTTATGAGATAATTTATATTTGTGGACTTAGATATAAAATTTTAGGAGCTAACCAATGACTTACATGCAAATAATTGTATAAATTTTATGTTGTCCATACCAAAATATAAAATGATGGAAGAGGCCGGATGATGGAGAGAACTAGTGAATAAATGTAAAGTAATTAACTAATTTGAGAAAAAATATCTAGAGAGAATTAGGAAAAAGAGAGAAAACACCTAAAAGTAATGAGAGAGCTTTAAATTCTTATGTTTTACTATTACTTAGTTTTTTTATTCTTTTTTAATTCATTCTATGTTGACAATGTGGTGTTGAATCAACTTCTAAGCAAAATATACACGTACCTATCAAAATTTCAATATGAAGTGGTTGTAGTTTAGTGGTAAGAATTCCACGTTGTGGCTGAGGAGATCTGGGATCAAATCGTAGCAGTCACGCCTTCTGGTATTTTATCAATTTTCAAAAACAAAAAAAAAGTCAAAATAAACGCCTTTTTAAAAGTTGCGATCTTTTGTAAAATGGCCCTATTTGTAATATACGAATATAAAAAGGTAGTGGCCTTCCTAAACAAAAATAAATCGCATATGTATTTTAAAAAAGTATTTATATAAATATTTTTTAAAATACTGTTCAAATTGCTAATGGATGAAATAATGACATCCACATATATGCATATGCAGTACATTACACATGATGTAATCTTTGATATTCACATATTCTCCCTATATTACTTTCCATGAGTTGTTTGACTATTTATGCATTGTATCGGATATAAAATTGTGTCTCCTAATATGGTATGCACTTAATGTAACGACCCAAATTTTTATCGATTTATTTTAAATATTTTATATTGTTTTAAATATTGAGTTGATAATATAAATGAATTTTTATATTAAGTTATCGATTTAAAAATCAATTTCGATTCTATATCGAATTATCGTAATACGAAGACGGTAATAATTGAATTCAAATTTCAAACTGAATCGAAACAGTTCAAATAATCAATATAAATCATATTTGAGTATAGAAGATAATAATAATTTATTTGTCAAAGAATTTATTTGTGTTGAATTTAAATTATTTTATATCAATTTAATATGGTTATTTTATATATACGTTCAAATTAATTTTTTTAGTCTATTCTGTTGAGTCCAGAATAGTGTAATTACGTTGAAATGTCGGTCTATGAGCTAAAATAGCGGTTCATGGTTTAAATTAATGGACCCCGAGATATTTATAATGGATAAGCTCGAAATCGAATCGAAAATCAAATCGATATCTGTTTAAAAAGAATTAAAGATCTCTTTATATAGAAACAAAATCAAATCAAATTAATTAGAAAATCTTTTTAAAATAAAATAAATGGCCCTATTTGTAATATACGAATATAAAAAGGTAGTGGCCTTCCTAAACAAAAATAAATCGCATATGTATTTTAAAAAAGTATTTATATAAATATTTTTTAAAATACTGTTCAAATTGCTAATGGATGAAATAATGACATCCACATATATGCATATGCAGTACATTACACATGATGTAATCTTTGATATTCACATATTCTCCCTATATTACTTTCCATGAGTTGTTTGACTATTTATGCATTGTATCGGATATAAAATTGTGTCTCCTAATATGGTATGCACTTAATGTAACGACCCAAATTTTTATCGATTTATTTTAAATATTTTATATTGTTTTAAATATTGAGTTGATAATATAAATGAATTTTTATATTAAGTTATCGATTTAAAAATCAATTTCGATTCTATATCGAATTATCGTAATACGAAGACGGTAATAATTGAATTCAAATTTCAAACTGAATCGAAATAGTTCAAATAATCAATATAAATCATATTTGAGTATAGAAGATAATAATAATAATTTATTTGTGTTGAATTTAAATTATTTTATATCAATTTAATATGGTTATTTTATATATACGTTCAAATTAATTTTTTTAGTCTATTCTGTTGAGTCCTGAATAGTGTAATTACGTTGAAATGTCGGTCTATGAGCTAAAATAGCGGTTCATGGTTTAAATTAATGGACCCCGAGATATTTATAATGGATAAGCTCGAAATCGAATCGAAAATCAAATCGATATCTGTTTAAAAAGAATTAAAGATCTCTTTATATAGAAACAAAATCAAATCAAATTAATTAGAAAATCTTTTTAAAATAAAATAAATGGCCCTATTTGTAATATACGAATATAAAAAGGTAGTGGCCTTCCTAAACAAAAATAAATTGCATATGTATTTTAAAAAAGTATTTATATAAATATTTTTTAAAATACTGTTCAAATTGCTAATGGATGAAATAATGACATCCACATATATGCATATGCAGTACATTACACATGATGTAATCTTTGATATTCACATATTCTCCCTATATTACTTTCCATGAGTTGTTTGACTATTTATGCATTGTATCGGATATAAAATTGTGTCTCCTTATATGGTATGCACTTAATGTAACGACCCAAATTTTTATCGATTTATTTTAAATATTTTATATTGTTTTAAATATTGAGTTGATAATATAAATGAATTTTTATATTAAGTTATCGATTTAAAAATCAATTTCGATTCTATATCGAATTATCGTAATACGAAGACGGTAATAATTGAATTCAAATTTCAAACTGAATCGAAACAGTTCAAATAATCAATATAAATCATATTTGAGTATAGAAGATAATAATAATAATTTATTTGTCAAAGAATTTATTTGTGTTGAATTTAAATTATTTTATATCAATTTAATATGGTTATTTTATATATACGTTCAAATTAATTTTTTTAGTCTATTCTGTTGAGTCCAGAATAGTGTAATTACGTTGAAATGTCGGTCTATGAGCTAAAATAGCGGTTCATGGTTTAAATTAATGGACCCCGAGATATTTATAATGGATAAGCTCGAAATCGAATCGAAAATCAAATCGATATCTGTTTAAAAAGAATTAAAGATCTCTTTATATAGAAACAAAATCAAATCAAATTAATTAGAAAATCTTTTTAAAATAAAATAAATGGCCCTATTTGTAATATACGAATATAAAAAGGTAGTGGCCTTCCTAAACAAAAATAAATCGCATATGTATTTTAAAAAAGTATTTATATAAATATTTTTTTAAATACTGTTCAAATTGCTAATGGATGAAATAATGACATCCACATATATGCATATGCAGTACATTACACATGATGTAATCTTTGATATTCACATATTCTCCCTATATTACTTTCCATGAGTTGTTTGACTATTTATGCATTGTATCGGATATAAAAATGTGTCTCCTAATATGGTATGCACTTAATGTAACAACCCGAATTTTTATCGATTTATTTTAAATATTTTATATTGTTTTAAATCTTGAGTTGATAATATAAATGAATTTTTATATTAAGTTATCGATTTAAAAATCAATTTCGATTTTATATCGAATTATCGTAATACGAAGACGGTAATAATTGAATTCAAATTTCAAACTGAATCGAAATAGTTCAAATAATCAATATAAATCATATTTGAGTATAGAAGATAATAATAATAATTTATTTGTCAAAGAATTTATTTGTGTTGAATTTAAATTATTTTATATCAATTTAATATGGTTATTTTATGTATACGTTCAAATTAATTTTTTAGTCTATTCTGTTGAGTCCAGAATAGTGTAATTACGTTGAAATGTCGGTCTATGAGCGAAAATAGCGGTTCATGGTTTAAATTAATGGACCCCGAGATATTTATAATGGATAAGCTCGAAATTGAATCGAAAATCAAATCGATATCTGTTTAAAAAGAATTAAAGATCTCTTTATATAGAAACAAAATCAAATCAAATTAATTAGAAAATCTTTTTAAAATAAATACAAAAATTTGTAGTGTACTTCTTCCCTCTCCACTTCTATATAAACGCGACCCCCTCTCCATTTCATTTTCGTTTTGTTTCTCATTCCACCAGGAAGATATCCAAGTCGGCTTCCACTTTCAAAAGAAAACAATGAAAAATCAAAACATCAAGGAGGAAATAAAGAGTGCCACGCAGTTCATTTTTAGCCGCACCCTTCTCTTTAAAATTACGGCTATCTTCTCCTTTGTTCTTTTCATTTACATCTTACGTAAATTTAAAACAAATGGAAGCTTCAGAATTATAAACCGCTCCTCTAAATAAAAGCAAATCGAAGCCGAGCTTCAGCAAAGAAGAATGGCGGCTCCTCCTACAGTCGCGTTCAAAGATCTGGAAGCGCGATGCGAGTATCATCAGTTCGAGTTGGGATTAAGGCCTTGCTCGATTTAAGCGATTAGGAATAAAATGGAGTATGAGTTGATATTGAAGGAAGTAAGCAACTTCAATGGTAATCTGTTCGTGGAATTCGATGTTGAATATATCGCGTTGTACCGTACGGATTTGGTGAACTCGTGATCGATGTTTTTTTGGCGATGGAGTTTTTGGTGCTTGTGATTGAACTGCGGTATTCGAACTGGAGGGGCGACTGTTTTGTGGTAAAAGGGGGGATGCTGGAGTTCGATAATGGCAGGGGAGGCGATCTACAGTACGAAGTTCAAAACAGGTCGTTGATGATTGACTTGAGGGGTTCGACAGTGGGATAATTTTTTTGTGTGTAAGGGTCTTTGAAAGTGAGGGGATCAATGGTGTTTTTGAGGGAAACATGAATGCTGCGATTTTCTGGTGTGGATTTGGGTGAGCTCGAGTTCGTTAAGGGCTGATGCGTTCAATTCCAAGCAGTATATGAAAGGGAGAATATAACGTGAGTTATAGCTTATTTTGTTTAGTAAGTTTGGTCGGTTCTTGTGTTTTGATGGTGATGAAATCGAGGTATGTTGAATGGTGAGGGATGGTCAAAGTTTCGATGATAAGGGGGTAAAGCTTGAAACTGGAGCTGCAGTAGTACAGATGAATAATGTCCTTGCTATTGAGTTAGGCAATGGTGTTTACTTATGGAAATGAGAAGTAAAGTTGTTTGAGGAGATAAAGGAGAAGTATGGGTTATCAAGAAGGTAGCGGTGATGCCAATGGTGGGTTTCAGGTGTATAGACGAAGAAGATGAGTAGCATGATTTAGGTAATATATTTATTTTAGTAATTCAATTTTTTGTTGTTATTTACAACTTAAAGCATATCAACTCATATATCCTATAATGAAATATTTTAATTCATATAAGGTTTAGAGAAAAATATACAAACACGAGTCACATTGGGTTTGCAAAATATACGAGCTGAGATTGATTAGCGAATTTTTAGAGTCAGCCAGGGAATTAAATAATTCAAAAAGCTGGATATTCGACGAAATGGAAATCATGGTGAGTAAATCTCACTCACCTTTTATTTAAAATTATTTTTTATCAATTAAAAATAATTGTTTGTTGCTTGTTTGGTTGCATTCAATATTTTTGTGCATCTTAAATATATTAGTTATTTAGGCTTGGTGGTTGCTATTATATATATATATTGGTTTGGTGATTGGATTGTTCCCGCAGTATCATTAGCGGATGCCCGCGGTACCATTAGCGGATGATTACCCTATACGCCCCACGCTATGATAGTGGATGACCTTCTATACCGCGACATCCTGCCTCGAAGCAGGATGGGTATTATTTCTGTTGACTAACGTCTGTGGATGCAGGAAAAACAGGTTGGAGGAATCCAACTGGATTCCTCAAAAATATTTTATCTGTTTGTTTGCACATATACTGTCATATATGATGTGTTAGAAAACCTGAAATAAATAATTGGTTGTGTGGTGTTTAAATATCACTGGGCTTAAATGTTGATATTTTAAAAAATATCGGAAAGGGAAATTTCCAGAGTTAAAAGGGAAATTCTATTTTTCTAAAATAAAATTTTGAAATTTGAATGGAATAAAAATATTAACTTGTTTTAAAGGAATAAAACAAGAAATTCATTTATAAACAAAGTTTATAAATGAAGGGAAGAGAATTATCATTGGATAATTCAGAAATAAATTATAAGTTTGAATTTGAAAAAAAAAACTATTTTTCCAAAATAGAAATATCTATTTCAAAGGAAATTGAAATCGGGACTTGTTTAAATATATAAAAAAGTAAAATAAATAGGGTTTGTAAATAAAAAGGGAAAAAGTATCATTTGGATAATTTGAATATTTAAATTCAAATGTGAATTTAAAAATAGAAGTGGGGAAAATCGTTTAAAGAAATAAACGATGGAATTTATTCTGAGGTCAGAATATAAATTGAACTAAATAAATACCATGAGGATTTATGATTTTGACTTCGATTAATTTGAATTTATTTAAATAGGAGTTAAATTGAATATAGAAAAATAAAGGGAATTTAAATAGAATTTGAATAAGAGAATTGAGGTAGAAATTGAATAAAGAAAATTCAAATAGAATTTGAATATAGAAATTCAAGTAGAATTTGAATAAAGAAAATTTAAAAAGGGATTTGAATATAGAAATTCAAATGGGATTTGAATAAAGGAAATTCAAACATAGAATTTATATAAGAAAAATTGTAAGTGATTTGAATATAGAAATTCAAGTGGAATTTAAATAAAGAAAATTCAAATGGAAATTTGAATAAAAGGAATTGAAATGGAATTTGGATATAGAATTCAAACATAATGAAATGGAATTTGAATATAGGAAATTCAAATAGAATTGAATCGGAATTTGAATATAGAAGATCGAAATATAATTAAAACGAGCTCACCGTAACGCGGCAGTTTGTAAATTGGCGATTTAAACTTCAATTGAGTATATAGAACTCAATTGAAATCGGAATTCTTTGAAACAAGAAACGTCAGGACCGATTTGATAATAGTTTTCTAATGGAGGAGAAAAATCTGGATTTCGTCGAATAGATTTTGAGTTATGTCAAAATCAAATTTTCAGAAAATCAGCGCCAGAACCATTATAAAACCATAACGGTTTATTTAAATAAACTAAAGGATTTTAAGCAAATAAAATCCAAATTTCTATTTAGATAAATCTAGATTTGAGTTATAAAATATATCGGAACTTAAGTGGAGTAATGAGTTGATTTTTGAAATAGAAATCAGATTTTTGATTATTGAATAGAATTAACTAATTCGAGTAGTAATTAGTTAATGAAATTTTGAATTAATATTGGGCTTTGAATAAGTGAATTCGATTTGAAAATTTATATTCAAAATCGAAAAGGAAACTAGAATTGAAATTGAAATTCAATTTGGTTATGAGCAAGTTAAATATTTTATTTGAACATGTTATGTTCAAACAAAGAAGTGAAATAGGCAAAATTGCTAATTAAAGAATAAATGAGATAAACTGAATTCAAACGATTGGATTGAATTGATCAGAATTGAAAACAGGTGAACATGTGTTAGACAGGTATGGGATGAAGTATATGAAGATTTTAATTTATGTGCCCGACAAAAAGGTACATGTTTAAATTCATATATGAGATTTTATGCACCGTATCGGCAAGCCGCTTGGCTTTTTCTTTTGGATTGGTGAGGGCCATGGGAGGCTATTTGAAATATCCCGATGCTCCCAGTACAAAGGAGGTTATGGCGAAATTTTCCGGGAATTTAAGGAGTTAGAATATTTAAAAAAAGAAAGTTTTATAACTAGAAATCTATATATCAATATATATATATATATATAAGTCGATAAGAAAACGAACTTAGAAATAGAATAGTATAATCAAAAAGGAAATATAAGAATAAAATCTAGTAGGGATAGAAAGAGCAAGTGTATATGTGTTTAAAAGTGAAGAATTAGTTGTATGGTATTGATTATTCGAGTAAGTAGTCTTATCTGTTTTGAAGTTAAAGATGTTTCCAGTCAAGGTCTGAGAGGTAATTTTACCCCAACTCGATTAATTTCATTTTTAACCGATAAATGGCAAGATTCAGTCTTGAAGATCAATGGTTGAATAAAAGTTAGTTGAATGAAATATTTTGGGTAGTTTGTATCAATGTTTTACACAACATTTGTTTTAGCCCAAATAAGTGAAATTCTGGGAATATAATAAATAAATATTTCCTGAGAGTAGAATTAAATGTGTCGAGAAATAAATAAATAATTGGAACGTTCTCCAATTATAAATAGAAAATATTTTCTAAGTGTAGAAAATAAAAGAAGGCAAGATATAGAAATGTGTTCCAAATGGGTAAGAGGCCAAGATGATTATTGAAATTATTTAGTTAATAAATATTGATATGGAAGTGGAGAAGTATTTTAATTAATGAAATATAAATTAAATGGCCTAGTGATTGTTTGATATTTTGAATGGATGTTTGTTTTTCTTCGATAGTTAAATAACCGACTATCGAAGTGTTTGCCAATATGGAGAGACCGATTGGATTATTACCCGAGAACCACTCTGTATTGGCAGTAGCGTTGCGAATCAGATTATATGAAGATAATCGAAGATGGAGTGAAGTGCAAGGAATTTTTCTGTTAATAGAAATTGTGCTCTCGGATTCGTTCAATCCCAGAACGAATGTAAATGGACGAATGTCTGACATAGTATTTCCAATGATCGAATATGTTGGTCTGTATAGATATATATATGGTGGCAACGGATTTATTCCCTTAGCATAATATCCAGAATATATTTGTGCAAATCAATTAGTGATTAACGGATCTGACAATGTGGCATTCAAAGTGATTGTGTTATCAATGAATTGCAAGAAATCGTAGCCTCAGGCCTCAACAACCGGGAAATGACAAAAATCGGGCAGGCAGCATGGCTATGTGGGTTGCTCCCATTAGGGTGTATTATCACCTATCTAGAGATTCATTTAACTCCTTATTCTACTCGATGCTGTCCCATTCGGGAAACGGTTGCTGATCCCAACCGTTGGTGATATACATTCGATACACTCAAGCGAAATGAGTGGTCGGTCATGTGTGGGCCGGGTTGCAAGATGTTCTTGTTGAACCCAGTGTATTCCTCTCTAGAGATACACTAGCGAAAGGTGGTTCCATACCTTGTCATAGTTGGAAATCTATTCTCCAATAAGCGCCCTGCGGTTTTTGATTTTATATTATATATGGAGCGTGAGATGCAAGCGTTCCTCTAGATTCTATTTATTTGATTAGACATTATTATAATATCACTGAATTTTTGTATCAAAGTATTTTGGATTATAGTAAGGTAAAAACCGTCCATGTTTATGTGTGGACTGGTCTTACTATTATCTTTTCTTTTGAAAGGATTTTTTTAAAGTTAAACAAATGGTTGGAATTTACTCACACCAGTCCCATGACTGACCCAGAGTTTATTTTGTTTTGTTTTCCCTAAAATCTTGGGTGGCTAAATTTGTACGGGCAATCAAGTAGTCGGGATTTTACAGATTCACTTAGAAGAGCTGGAAGCAGGAGGATTCACCAGTTAGCTATAGACTATCATTTTTCCGCTGTGTACTACGTTGTATCTGGAAACATGTGTTTATAAATGTTCCAGAAATAACTGTTGTGTTCTGATGATTATATGTATTTAAAGTTACTGATTTATATTTCAAAAATTATGTTATATAATATATTTTATTTGTTCCGCTGTGAGATTTGTCTTCTTTGTTTTCTTCTGTTCTAATATTTCTTTCTTTCTATTTCTCATCCTCTAACTTCTTTCTAATAATGATTCGTATTTCTGTACAATCTGGGTTGGATGCGTGGTATTATTAGTCAACTCAGATAGTACAGATTTGTGGGTCGTTACAGTTGGTATCAGAGCATAGGTTGAGCGAATACCTAGGCTTTGGTGGAATGTGCTCATTAGAGATAGGGTCAGTAGTACCCTAGAATGAGTTGAGTATATATATACAAGAGAGCGTATTTTTAAATTGATATAAAAGTTGTTTTATATTGTGTTGGTTAGTCTGTTAAGTGGTTTATGAATTCTGATCGAATAGTGGGACGCCACAAAGTCGATAGAAATTTTAAACACTTGAACAGAAGATTGAACACGATATTGTTTTAAAGTGGGTGAATGAAATTATTTTACCCAAAATTCTATTTTGATATAGAATGAATAATTTTTGAAATTATATGGATGGGTTGGTTGTTATAATTAAAATCAAACGAGATTATAAAAACTGGAATGGTTATATATAACCAAAATAGAATTTGTATATGAATTAAATATACAAATGAGATGAATTAAAATTTAATTCAAACCAGAATTCAGAATTTAAAATCCTGGGAGATTTGAAAAATATTTTTGAAATATATTAAAATAATATAGCTTTGTTTGAAAGGTATTTTGAAAGTGATGAAGCATTGAACTCACTTCAGTCGCTGGGAAATAGATCTGATGATGACTACAACATCATCAGTGTTCATTTTCGAGTTTCTAAGTGATGAATTGCTACCTTAGAAAAGTTCTTGGTCGAAATTTGTTTTGAAAGAAAACAAGTAGTTTGAAAATTCAAATGTTTTGAATTTGAAAAGGAAATATATATGTATATATTTATGTGATTTCAGAAGGATTTGAAACGAAAACCCAGGAATTTGAATTCTGAAGTTTAAATTTAACTTAAGCAAGATAAATGGATCGAGATAAATAAATTAGTGAAATTCAATTTGAATAAGATTGAATGGAATTTGAATTGGGTGTAAATCATTTAGATTAAATGTGTGAAAACCAAAAGTTTTGGTTGGAGCTAATTTGTTGAAATATAAAGAGGTGAGTTTCAACATAAAGGAGTTTTGAAAAGTAAAAGGGTTTGTAGTATTTTTCCTACCTTAGCAATTTCGGGGACGAAATTATTTTAAGGGGGGAAGAATGTAACGACCCGGATTTTTATCGATTTATTTTAAATATTTTATATTGTTTTAAATATTGAGTTGATAATATATATGAATTTTTATATTAAGTTATCGATTTAAAAATCAATTTCGATTTAATATCGAATTATCGTGATACGAAAACGGTAATAATTGAATTCAAATTTCAAACTGAATCGAAGCAGTTCAAATAATCAATATAAATCATATTTGAGTATAGAAGATAATAATAATAATAATAATTTAATTGTCAAAGAATTTATTTGTGCTGAATTTAAATTATTTTATATCAATTTAATATGGTTATTTTATATATACGTTCAAATTAATTTTTTTAGTCTATTCTGTTGTGTCCAGAATAGTGTAATTACGTTGAAATGTCGGTCTATGAGCTAAAATAGCGGTTCATGGTTAAAAGTAATGGACCCCGAGATATTTATAATGGATAAGATCGAAATCGAATCGAAAATCAAATCGATATCTGTTTAACAAGAATAAAAGATCTCTTTATATCGAATCAAAATCAAATCAAATTAATTAGAAAATCTTTTTAAAATAAATACAATGATTTGTTGTGTACTTCTTCCCTCTCCACTTCTATATAAACACGACCCCCTCTCCATTTCATTTTCGTTTTGTTTCTCATTCCACCAGGAAGATATCCAAGTCGGCTTCCACTTTCAAAAGAAAATAATGAAAAATCAAAACATCAAGGAGGAAATAAAGAGTGCCACGCAGTTCATTTTTAGCCGCACCCTTCTCTTTAAAATCACGACTATCTTCACCTTTGTTCTTTTCATTTACATCTTCTGTAAATTTAAAACAAATGGAAGCTTCAGAATTTTAAACCGCTCCTCTAAATAAAAGCAAATCCAAGCCAAGCTTCAACAAAGAAGAATGGCGGCTCCTCCTACAGTCGCGTTCAAAGATCTGGAAGTGCGATGCGAGTATCATCAGTTCGAGTTGGGATTAAGGCCTTGCTCGATTTAAGCGATTAGGAATAAAATGGAGTATGAGTTGATATTGAAGGAAGTAAGCAACTTCAATGGTAATCTGTTCGTGGAGTTCGATGTTGAATATATCGCGTTTTACCGTAGGGACTTGGTGGACTCGAGATCGATGTTTTTTTGGCGATGGGGTTTTTGGTGCTTGTGATTGAACTGCGGTATTCGAACTGGAGGGGCGACTGTTTTGTGGTAAAAGGGGGGATGCTGGAGTTCGATAATGGCAGGGGAGGCGATCTACAGTATGAAGTTCAAAACAGGTCGTTGATGATTGACTTGAGGGGTTCGACGGTGGGATAATTTTTTTGTGTGTAAGGGTCTTTGAAAGTGAGGGGATCAATGGTGTTTTTGAGGGAAACATGAATGCTGCGATTTTCTGGTGTGGATTTGGGTGAGCTCGAGTTCGTTAAGGGCTGATGCGTTAATTTCCAAGCAGTATATGAAAGGGAGAATATAATGTGAGTTATAGCTAATTTTGTTTAGTAAGTTTGGCCGGTTCTTGTGTTTTGATGGTGATGAAATCAAGGTATGTTGAATGGTGAGGGATGGTCAAAGTTTCGATGATAATGGGGTAAAGCTTGAAACTGGAGCTGCAGTAGTACAGATGAATAATGTCCTTGCTATTGAGTTAGGCAATGGTGTTTACTTATGGAAATGAGAAGTAATGTTGTTTGAGGAGATAAAGGAGAAGTATGGGTTATCAAGAAGGTAGCGGTGATGCCAATAGTGGGTTTCAGGTGTATAGACGAAGAAGATGAGTAACATGATTTAGGTAATTAGTAATTCAATTTTTTGTTTTTATTTACAACTTAAAGCATATCAACTCATATATCCTATAATGAAATATTTTAATTCATATAAGGTTCAGAGAAAAATATACAAACACGAGTCACATTGGGTTTGCAAAATATACGAGCTGAGATTGATTAGCGAATTTTTAGAGTCAGTCAGGGAATTAAATAATTCAAAAAGCTGGATATTCGACGAAATGGAAATCACGGTGAGTAAATCTCACTCAATATTTATTTAAAATTATTTTTTATCAATTAAAAATAATTGTTTGTTGCTTGTTTGGTTGCATTCAATATTTTTGTGCATCTTAAATATATTAGTTGTTTAGGCTAGGTTGCTATTATATATATATGTATTGGTTTGGTGATTGGATTGTTCTTGCAGTATCATTAGCAGATGCCCGCGGTACCATTAACAGATGATTACCCCATACGCCCCACGCTATGATAGTGGATGACCTTCTATACAGCGATATCCTGCGTCGAAGCAGGATGGGTATTATTTCTGTTGACTAACGTCTGTGGATGCAGGAAAAACAGGTTTGAGGAATCCAACTGGATTCCTCAAAAATATATTATCTGTTTGTTTATTTGTTTGCACATATACTGTCATATATGATGTGTTAGAAAACCTGAAATAAATAATTGGTTGTGTGGTGCCTAAATATCACTGGGCTTAAATCTTGATATTTTAAAAAATATCGGAAAGGGAAATTTCCAGAGTTAAAAGGAGAAATTATATTTTTCTAAAATAAAATTTTGAAATTTGAATGGAATAAAAATATTAACTTGTTTTAAAGGAATAAAACAAGAAATTCATTTATAAACGAAGTTTATAAATGAGGGGAAGAGAATTATCATTGGATAATTCAGAAATAAATTATAAGTTTGAATTTGAAAAAAGGAAAAAAAACTATTTTTCCAAAGTAGAAATATCTATTTCAAAGGAAATTGAAATCAGGACTTGTTTAAATATATAAATAAGTAAAATAAATAGGGTTTGTAAATAAAAAGGGAAAATTTTTCATTTGGATTATTTGAATATTTAAATTCAAATGTGAATTTAAAAATAGAGGTGGGGAAAATCGTTTAAAGAAATAAACGATGGAATTTATTCTGATGTCAGAATATAAATTGAACTAAATAAATACCGTGAGGATTTATGATTTTGAATTCGATTAATTCGAATTTATTTAAATAGAAGTTAAATTGAATATAGAAAAATAAAGGGAATTTAAATAGAATTTGAATAAGAGAATTGAGATAGAAATTGAATAAAGAAAATTCAAATAGAATTTGAATATAGAAATTCAAGTAGAATTTGAATAAAGAAAATTTAAAAAGGGATTTGAATATACAAATTCAAATGGGATTTGAATAAAGGAAATTCAAACATAGAATTTAAATAAGAAAAATTGAAAGGGATTTGAATATAGAAATTCAAGTGGAATTTAAATAAAGAAAATTCAAATGGAAATTTGAATAAAAGGAATTGAAATGGAATTTGGATACAGAATTCAAATATAATTGAAATGGAATTTGAATATAGGAAATTCAAATAGAGTTGAATCGGAATTTGAATATAGAAGATCGAAATATAATTAAAACGAGCTCGCCGTAACGCGACAGTTCGTAAATTGGCGATTTGAACTTCAATTGAGTATATAGAACTCAATTGAAGTCGGAATTCTTTGAAATAAGAAACGTCAGGACCGATTTGATAATAGTTTTCTAATGGAGGAGAAAAATCTGGATTTCGTCGAATAGATTTTGAGTTATGTCAAAAATCAAAATTTTAGAAAAGCAGCGCCAGAACCATTATAAAACCATAACGTTTTATTTAAATAAATTAAAGGATTTTAGTCAAATAAAATCCAAATTTCTATTTAGAAAAATCCAGATTTGAGTTATAAAATATGTCGGAACTCAAGTGGAGTAATGAGTTGATTTTTGAAACAGAAATCAGATTTTTGATTATTGAATAGAATTAACTAATTCGAGTAGTAATTAGTTAATGAGATTTTGAATCAATATTGGGCTTTGAATAAGTGAATTCGATTTGAAAATTTATCTTCAAAATCGAAAAGGAAACTAGAATTGAAATTAAAATTCAATTTGGTTATGAGCAAGTTAAATATTTTATTTGAACATGTTATGTTCAAACAAAGAAGTGAAATACGCAAAATAGCTAATTAAAGAATAGATGAGATAAACTGAATTCAAACGATTGGATTGAATTGATCAGAATTGAAAACAGGTGAACATGTGTTAGACAGGTATGGGATGAAGTATATGAAGTTTTTAATTTATGTGCCCGACAAAAAGGTACATGTTTAAATTCATACATGAGATTTTATGCGCCGTATCAGCAACCGCTTGGCTTTTTATTTTTCTTTTGGATTGGTGAGGGCCATGGGAGGCTATTTGAAATATCCCGATGCTCCCGGTACAAAGGAGGTTATGGCGAAATTTTCCGGGAATTTAAGGAGTTAGAATATTTAAAAAAAGAAAGTTTTATAACTAGAAATCTATATATCAATGTATATAAAAGTCGATAAGAAAACGAACTTAGAAATAGAATAGTATAATCAAAAAGGAAGTATAAGAATAAAATCTAGTAGGGATAGAAAGAGCAAGTGTATATGTGTTTAAAAGTGAAGAATTAGTTGTATGGTATTGATTATTCGAGTAAGTAGTCTTATCTGTTTTGAAGTTAAGGATGTTTTCAATCAAGGTCCGAGAGGTAATTTTACCCCAACTCAATTGATTTCATTTTTAACCGATAAATGGCAAGATTCAGTCTCGAAGATCAATGGTTGAATAAAAGATAGTTGAATGAAATATTTTGGGTTGTTTGTAACAATGTTTTACACAACATTCGTTTTAGGCCAAATAAGTGAAATTCTGGGAATATAATAAATAAATATTTCCTGAGAGTAGAATTAAATGAGTCGAGAAATAAATAAATAATTGGAATGTTCTCCAATTATAAATAGAAAATATTTTCTAAGTGTAGAAAATAAAAGAAGGCGAGATATAGAAATGTGTTCCAAATGGGTAAGAGGCCAAGATGATAATTGAAATTATTTAGCTAATAAATATTGATAAGGAAGTGGAGAAGTATTTTAATTAATGAAATATAAATTAAATGGCCCAGTGATTGTTTGATGTTTTGAATGGATGTTTGTTTTTCTTCGATAGTTAAATAACTGACTATCGAAGTGTTTGCCAATAGCGTTGTCAATATCGAGAGACCGGTTGGATTATTACCCGAGAACCACTCTGTATTGGCAGTAGCGTTGCGAATCAGATTATATGAAGATAATCGAAGATGGAGTGAAGTGCAAGGACTTTTTCTATTAATAGAAATTGTGTTCTCGGATTCGTTCAATCCCAGAACGAATGTAAATGGACGAATGTCTAACAGAGTATTTCCGATGATCGAATATGTTGGTCTGTATAGATATATATGGTGGCAACGGATTTATTCCCTTAGCATAATATCCAGAATATATTTGTTTGTAATAACCCGGAAATTCTGAGCCAATTTAAAATTTTTATTTTGGCAATTTCGACGAATTTTGATTATTTAAAATGAATTATTTTAAATAATAACGACGAGAAATTTATTTTGAATAGAATTAGAACGTATATATTTATTTGAATCGTCGTTAGATTATAAATATTTATTTATAATTATAAAAGGAATTGAAAAAGTCGCGGTAGTTTGAAATTTTGATTTCAGATTTCAAATGACTGTACAAGATTCAAAATAAACCGGATTTTAGCGAAACAAAAAATATTAGAATCTATTTGAAAATATCTTTCCAACGAATCCGAAAAATCAAAATTTCATAGCGGGGATCAAAAGATAGGTCCAGTTGAAAATTCAGAATAGTCGCTATGGAATTCTGGCCCTTAAAAATGGAAATTTTGCAAACGACCTCGGTTTTCGACGAAACCACTTTTGTTGGATCCGCGAGTCAAGTTATTGTTAGATTCCAAAATTCATAATTTTTCGAATCAATATGTGAGCGTGGCAAAGGAAAACGCGTTTGACCAGTTTCAGTTGAATTTAATCGACTGGAAAATGACCATTTTTCAAACGGTCTCAGAATTTGACGAAATTAGTTTTGTTAGGACCGTGTCGTCAATTCGAAGCTAGAAAATATTTTTTGGGAATTTTTCTAGTTAGTATGTGGCCCCGATAAATTGAAATGTGCGTTCAAATTCAATATATAGAGTTTTTTATATTTTGACGAAAACTAGTTGAAACAATCGAATTAGCCTACGATACATATCCCATTGTGTTCGTAATGGGGGTAATTAGCTAGGGACGACAGTCGGTGGGTTCGATTTGGGATTCGAAATAAAAGGTAACTTTTTGGATTTTAAAATGGGTGCGTTTTTTACAGGTCCCTATTAAGTTTCAAAATATAAAAAAAACCCGGTGATAAAAATAATATAGAATACATCCCTATTTTTGAATTTCGGCTAAAAAAATTACTGATCTACCCTTACGCATCTAAAAAACTATCCAACAAATGTTTGTCCTCATTTACTCAGTCTACCGCTCCTATTATCTCGCTCAAAAACCTAATCCTACAATTCTGGAAAACCGTCGATCATTCCAATATCGATTTTTTTTTTTTGATTTTTACGAAAAACTAGACAATTAGATATAAATATTACGTAAAATTGCATACATTTATGCAACTAAGTGAAATAATTGCATACATATATTAATATTATACAGAAAATAAATTATTACTTTTACGCAACAATGAAGTAGACGTGCATATATTAATAATATACAGAAATAAATTATTACTTGAATGTAGTGACTACAATTTTTTTATTAAGTTTTTTGATTTTTACGAAAAACTAGACAATTAGATACAAATATTACATAAAATTGCATACATTTATGCAACAAAGTGAAATAATTGCATACATATACAGAGCTGCACTGCATAATTGCTGAAACAGAAGAAATGACAAAAAAGTAAATACATATAATTATAACAAGATGCATATATATGTGCAAATAAAAGAAATATGTGCATTACATGAAAATTTTCATAACATTTACATGTACTACATCAAAAAAAAGTACAGACCACATTTACATGTACTGCATCAAAAATTTCAGAACATTTACAAAGCAGAGCTAATGGTCTTTTGAAGAACAAATAATTTTGTTAAGACCTAGCTTATTGCACAAACCACATCTACTAGTCTCTGTAGAAACAACTGCAGATTTCAATCATTTGGAAAAAGATGGACGACCAAGCTTCAACAACACCACTACACCAATATCCGCCGGAACATTGTTATCAAAAAAAGAAAATCAACATTAATAAGCTTAATGTGCAGTAACCTAAATTACAAAAACAATTTCAGATTAATATAAATACATGCGTACAATTCAGCAAAATAACAATAATTTCTGAATATTTATATGCAAGTATTTTAGATATATGCATAGAAATATGAATATATTTGTAAAATAATATGTTTTTCTGATTGTTTGATAAAAAATTGCATACAGATATGCATATATTAAGAATAGATGCATATTTGTCCGCAACTTTTTATCAAAAGCACCCTAATAAAAATCCACGAGTTCTAACAATAGTTTCAACATTAACAAGCTTAATGTGCGGTAACCTAAATTACAAAAACAACTTCAGATTAATATGAATACATGCGTACAATTCAGCAAAATAACAATAATTTCTGAATATTTATATGCAAGTATTCTAGATATATGCATAGAAATATGAATATATTTGTAAAATAATATGTTTTTCTGATTGTTTGATAAAAAATTGCATTCAGATATGCATATATTAAGAATAGATGCATATTTGTCTGCAACTTTTTATCAGACGTTCAGCAAAAATCCACGAGTTCTAACAATAGTTTCATGAATTTATGTTTTTATCAAAACTGCAGATTTCAACCTTATATTTATCCTACAAATTAAATCAGATAGAAAAGGAAAAAAAACTTGCACAATTTTAGGTTTTGGATCGCCGGAGCCGGAAAAGGTGGAGGGTTTGCTGTGGACGGTTTGCTGCCTTCGACTGAAGGGGGGCTGGTCGATGGTGGTCGTCGCTGGTTGCTGGAGATGGGGGTGTGCCAGTGGGTAGCGGCGCGTTGGAGGATCCTGGTGCTGGAGCGACGGACGAGGTTTTGGGGTCTCGTGATTTGGGGCTCACGCGTCTCGTGATTTAGGTTTTGGTGCTGGAGCTGGAGCCGCCGCCATGGATTAGAAAATTGTGTTGCTGTAAAAAATAAAAACCTAATACGTAACCTATTAACAATAACTACACCGCCTTAAATTTGAATGAGGGCATTTCCGGAAAAATAAAAGCTGCGTTTTAAAAATAGGGATGAGATTTAAATGTTTCAAAAGGGGAGGATGTGAGCCTAATTAACTTTAGTTTTAAGGATGTAAGCCTAATATTCACTTTTAAAATTAAAATAAAATAATATATGTCACCTTGGTCAACCCTACACTCTCATTCTCCCCGTCAGTCAAAATTAAAGGAAAAGAAAAAAAACTCTCCACCGCGCCGCCGTCGGCGTCAGACGCTGCCCCTTCTAGTCCCCCTCCGATCTATTCCCTCTCCTCTCCGTCGTTCGAGTCAGCGCCCCCCTCAAAAACCCCACCGTCGATTTCAGTCCACCGCTCTCCCCCCCACGATTAGTTCGCCACGGCCGCAGCCACTCCGCCCCACGACCTCCCCCTCTGCGCGCTCCGCCTCCACCTTCTCTCCTCTTCCCCTCTGAACCGCGAGGAACCCCCAACCCAAAGCCCTAAAACCGACATCCACCCCTTTCCGCACCGCCACCCCCTGCTGACCACCACCGATTCACGCAACAGCACCCCCTCCTCCCGTTCAACGTTGGCACAATAAGATTCATTTATTTTCATTGTTATATTTTTTATTTTCTTCTTATTTATATATAAAGTATGAAATTTATTTTCAGTTTTAAAGTTATAAAAAAATTAATTTTTATGAAGAGGAAAGCTTTGATTTTTATTTATATTTTTAACAGAGAAGGATTTGATTTTTAATTAGCAAAAGGTTTGATTTTTATCATTAAAAAGATTCGCTTTTTAATCGTGAAAAGGTGGGATTTTTAATCGTATGAAGTAACGAAGAAAAATATAATATTTATATAATGTAGAGAATAAAAATATGATTTTTATATTATAGAAAGAATAAAAATTTGATTTTTATATTATAGAAAGAATAAAAATATGATTTTTATATTATATAAAGAATAAAAATATGATTTTTATATTATAGAGATAATAAAAATACTGTTTTTATATTATATAGATAGTAAAAATTTAATCTTTATATATGTAGCGATAAGATAAAAAATTTGATTTTTATATAGGAAGTAGCGTTGATAAAAATAGATTTTTTAACACAAACGGTGTTGAACAGATCTCGTTGGAAACAAAGCGAAGGTTTTCTACATATGTAGAGTTGTGGCGTTTGGTTTTGCTTGGGTGAGAATTCCTCACTTTTAATTTATTTTCTAGTTGAAATATATACTAGGATGCAGACGGTGCTTAGCAGCACCCGACACCCGTCGTCCACAGACCATGGATGACTTTTTTGTTTGATTGTGTTGTGAAATTTGATTGTGTGTTGTGAAATGAAATAAAATATTTTATAGTGGAAAATATTTTATAGTTAAAAATATAATTTTTAACATGTATATAAAATAAATAGTAGTAAACAAATCGGACGATTTGTTTATATACACTGATTTGACTGATATTGATTGGTACGATAAATTTTACACATCGCCCAACCGCACAAATAAAATATGTGTTTGTTGATTTGAAACCCCACACGGGTATAGGGATGATATTTGACGTACACTAATCCCGATTGTTTAGTTGTATGTCAATCGATGGGTTGATAGAGTGTGTAAGCGTTGATTATTTATATTTAATGCTTATGCAGTTGAGTGGTGCACTCTGGATGATGGTTGATTATTTATCGTTGCTATTATATACATGTGTTGTAGAAAATCCATATAATTAACATTATATGGTAATTGATTGGGCCTCATTCCAAATTGGAAAATAAGAAATAAATATTCATGTGTTGAATAAAAATATAAATTCATGTGTTGAATAGAAAATAAATTCATGTGTTAAATTGAAAATAAATTCATGTGTTGAATTGAAAAATATTCATGTGTTGAATAGAATGAACATTCATGTGTTGAATAAAAGCCGTGTTGATTAGATTGACACCATTTTGACGTGAACAATATTTATATCGATGTTATTCATTTTTATAATGAATATAGAAAAGAAAGTGATTTCAAAATTTAACGTTTTGAAAATATTATCATTTGTATATCGATGATATGGAATATTCAATTTTGACTAGAAATTGAATATGAAGTTGAAATCGTTTTGAAAACGAATTTAAAATGATTTATAAAATACGTTGTAAAAGGAAATCGACGAAATATATAATATATATATTATATATAATGGCCTGAATTGAACGCGCCGCGCTGCGGCAGTTCGCGAATTTCGACCATTGACTTCGAATGGATATTACGGGAGATCCGACAGTCGGATTCTCCTAAAACCAGAACCATTGGGTTCGTATCGAAAAGAGATTTCTAATGAATATTAGAGATTTGAAATCTAACGGTTGGATTTGGAATTATGTCCAAATCAAATTTGGAAAAGGTCGATGTAAGTGCAGTTCGATGACCGTTGATGGAAATCGACTGTACGGGCCTTGATAAAATTATTAAAAATAGTAATAATTTGTGTAAAATCATAAGAAATGATTTGGAAATAATTGGGATGAAAACTCCATATTTGAAAAGATAAAAATAGATTTTTATCGAAATGAACTAGTTTTGAACTAGAATTAAAATCCATTTATTTTTAAAATAAATAAATTGGATTTGAAATAGTTTTAAAAGTAACCAGAATTTCCAATAATTGAATTGGAATGGATTTGAATCGAAATTGTCTTTGGAATATTTCGATGTTGGATTTTGTGATGATACAGATATTGTTATGGAAATTTGAAAGATATATTTATATCTTTATTTCCAATATGATATTTATTGGTCGTAGAATTTGATATTGAATATAAGCCGATATATTTTCTATTCAGAGCCTTGTATTTAATATCAAATGTGATTTGGGTTTGCCGTGAATGGTGTCTTCATTAACACTGTTCTTAAACCCAGTTGAGAAAAAGATTAAATCTTTTTATTTAGATTTAATGAAGTATACCAATTAAATGATATTTAATTGGAATTGAATTGGAATTGATTTTTGGGTTTATCGTGAACGGTATTTAAATAACACTTGTTCTTTAACCCAATAATTAATGGAATGTGATTTTGGGTTTATCGTGAACCATGTTTTAGATGACATTGGTTCTTTAACCTAGTTAAAGACAGGATATTGATTTTTGGGAAGATTAAAACTAAGTGGAGTTTTAATGAATCTTTAATTAGATTGAAATAATCGAGAATGGAGTATCACCAGTTTTGCTCCAGGCGATAGTTAAATTTTTAATTAGATTTGAACGTGAAATGGTAATTGAATTTACCGATAACACCGTGGTGTTAGATATGAAGTAAGACCAGTTTTACTTCATGGGATGAATAGGTTGGGATTGGGAAATAAAATATATGATTACTTCAGTGTGGTTCGCTAATCCCGACTAATTTGAATTGATATTCAAAAGAAGATTAAAGAATAAATTTAAAGAATTTATCTTTGATAAAATTAATGGGAATCTTTCCCAAAGTATAAGAATATTTGAATAAAAGAATATTCTAAATTGGAATGAGGCGTATGTTGTGTTTGTGTAACACTTGTTTATTATATACGCGGGTTATTCAGAAAGACCGGGTTTATCCCATTCTGAATAACTGATTCGACGTGGTGTCGAGGATGAAGACGGTGGTCAAAGACCGGAGGTCTTCACATCGTTTGGGTGATTACTGATGATCTTGATTGGGCTGTACACCCAAGAGGAGGGAATCAGTTGGTGATCGTTCAGACGTACTTGGAGATCGATGGATATGCGAGGTACAAGGTGCCTCCGGTTTCGTTCAGACCCAGAACGGACATGTAAATGTATTGTGTGTCTGACATTGGATTTTATTCTGTGTGATTGATTTCTATTAAATATATATCTGTTTGGTGGCGTAGAATTTATTCTTTTGCTTAACGCCCTTCCCTGAGACGTACGAGCTCAGAGGTTATATATTGATGGATATCAAACGCATGGAGTGAATTGCCTGTGTGGCATGCCTAAGTGGCAATATGATCACGGCTTCTATTGAAAAGCAGAGTCTTGTTGTTGATGATCAAAGCACGGCCTGTGTGGCATAGCTTTGTGTAGCGTTGATTCGCGAGCCTCACACCCCGGTTGTGAACCAGAAACGGGAGAAGGATCCAGGGAGGGCATGCGTTTCTATCTAGCTAGGGTGGTGTCAGTGACCTACCAGCCCTGGCCCTTATATTATTTTCACATGTGTGGTTGTTGCTGTTGCGAGGCGCCTCAGGTATATCAGTGACTGTGTAGAGCCGATGGAGTCATTTAGCTCATTTACACCCTAAAGGGCGGGGAAACGCAGTGTTCAGGCATTTTAATCCACATCGGTGGACCGACTCTGTGGCTCCTTGGTGCAGTTGCGGCTGTAGCCTGAGGCTCAGGCTAGACAGTCTCGAATTCGGTAGAGGACGATCCCTTTCCTCGGTTCATAGATGGAAACCCAACTTCCAATACGTGACTTTGCGGTTTTAATTGTAGAACTTGTATGGCGACATGACATATGGTACCCATATCGTCTATGATTGATATTTATGATTGAAATTGACACTATACACTTATAGTAATAAAAGATGAAATTTAGCGTATCAAGCATTCTTTGGCTATTATAAGGTAAAACCCTATCCTCCGGCTTGTGTTGCATTGTGTGATGGGACCTGAGTCTTATAATAGTTTCATTTTTCTTTATTTAGCATTGCGCTGTTGTTTTATGCACTGGTGTTCTTGGGAGGAAACCCATTCCGTGTTATACGGCGTGGTCCCTTGATTTACCTAATTTTAAAATGAAGATTAATAACTGTTTTAGTTCTCACACCAGTCACATGACTGACCTGGAGTTTATTGTTTTAACCTAAACTCTGGGTGCCCCTATTTCCGTACGGGCAGCTAGTAGTTTTGGTTTTGCAGATTTATATCCATAGGAATCTGGTTTACAGCTGGAATGATATCCGGAAAGCTCTGTATCCTTATATCTCTTTCAGTTGTGTATTGTATTATTTTTCCGCTGCTATGTAATGTATTGTAATCTCAGATATTTATTGAATGTATTTTATTCATTCGTACACTGTATATTCTTGTATTCTGATAGAATTGTTGTAATAAACAATGAAATGTTCTTCTGTTTGCATCCCGATGTGTCTTGTCCTCAGTTCAATCCGGGCTTTCCCGTAAGGGGGATTTCGGGTCGTCTTGTAATAACCCGAAAATCTGAGCCAGTTTAAAATTTTTATTTTGGCAATTTTAGCGAATTTTGATTATTTTAAATAGATTATTTTAAATAATATCGACGAGAAATTTATTTTGAATAGAATTCGAACGTATATATTTATATACGTCGTCGTTAGAATATAAAATTTTATTTATATATATAAAAGGAATTGAAAATGGCACGGTAGTTCGATAATTCGATTACAAACTTCAAATGAATGTACCGGGTGCAGAATAAACCGGATTTTAGCGAAACCAAAAATATTTGAATCTATTAGATAATATCTTTCCAACAAATCCGAAAAATCGAAATTTCATAGCGGGAATAAAAAGATATGTCCAAATGAATTTTCAGAATAGTCGCTATGGAATTTCTAGCCCTTAAAAATGGGAATTTTCCAAACGACCTCGGATTTCGACGAAACCACTTTTGTTGGATCCGTGATGTCAAGTTATTGCTAGGTTTCAAATTTCGTAATTTTTCGAATCAATATGTGAGCGTGGCAAAGGAAAATGCGTTTGACCAGTTTCAGTTGATTTTAATCGACTGGAAAATGGCCAATTTTCAAACGGTCTCAGAATTCGATGAAATTAGTTTTGTTAGGACCGTATCGTCAATACGAAGCTAGAAAATGTTTTTTTGGAATTTTTCGAGTCAGTATGTGACCCCAGAAAATTGAAATGCGTGTTCAATTTCAATATATAGAGTTATATGTGGATTTTGACGAAAGCTGATCGAAATGATCAAATCAGCTTACGATACATATCCCATTGTGTTCGGAATAGGGGTAATTAGCTATGAACGACAGGCGGTGGGCTTGATTTCGACTTCGAAATAAAAAGTTACTTTTTAAAGAAAAATTAAAATAAATTAATATATATTTTACTATATACCCCCCTTCTTCTCAGATCCGATTAGAAAAAAAAACCAGCGATGAAGGAAACCAGCTGCGCCCTCCCTGGCGTTCGACGTCGCCGGAATTCCTCCCCTCCCCCATGACCGCGCCGCCATCGCCTAACCACTCCTCTTCCCCCACCGCCTCTTTTCCTTCTTCCCCAAATCCACGTGAAGCCCTAGCCCTTTCCGAAGACCGACGCGTGCCCTACCGCCCTCCTCAGTGACGACGACCTCCTCGACCTCGCCCAGACCTCCTCCCTCTTCCCCTCCTTCTACCTCCAACTTGCGAAACCGTGAGGCCCCCCTTTCTTCCCCAAACCGCAACCAACCCCTACAGCCCGACCACTTGAGCGACCCCCCTCCTCCTTGCGCCACCAACTGTGCTGCGAAGTCCCCCCTTCTAATAGATGAAGTAAGTTTTTAGTATTTATTTCTTTTATTTATATATGATTTATTTTCAGTTTATTTAGCAACCGATTTTCAGTTTATTTAACATAGGATTTTCAGTTTTAATACCCAAGAACAGTAAGTGAAAAAGATTGGATTTTTATATATATGTTAGCATGAAAAAGATTTGATTTTTAGCTACATAGAGTTATCATCTTTATGAACATCAAGTTATGTTTTTTATTTCATTAAAAATATAATTTTTATATAGTAGGAAGGATAAAAATATAAATTTTATTATAGTAGAAGGTTAAAAATATAATTTTTATACTAGTGGCATATTAAAAATATGATTTTTATATAGGTAGGATAGTAAAAATATGATTTTTATTCATGTAGAGTAATAAAAATATAGTCTTGATTAGGAGGAGAACAATATAAAAATATAATTTTTATAACAAAGTGGAGGATAAAAAGAATGGTTTTTATAAAGGCGAAATCTTAATTTTTACATAAGGAAAGACGTTATTTATATATATATATATAAAGTAGCAATAAAAATTCGATCTTTATATTGGAAGTAGAAATATAGAAATCTAATTTTTATATAGAAATAAGCGTTATAAAAATATAATCTTTATTTTATAAACACCGGGATAAAAATAGAATTTTTATCTATATAGTAACGATGTAAAAATAGAATTTTTATCTATATAGTAACGATATAAAAATAGGATTTTTATATACATGGCAACAATATAAAAATGAGATTTTTATATATGTAGTGAAATAAAAATCCGATCTTTATATAAGAAGCAGAAATATAAAAATATAATTTTTATATTGAAATAAGCGTTGTAAAAATATATATGAAGAAGAAATAAAAATATGAATTTTATTTATTAGAATGAAGCAATAAAAATATAATTTTTATTTGAACAGCGTGAAAAGACTGTATTGGAATTACAAATGGATTCAGGCGATTCAGCAGTTCAAAAGCAAAGCACGACGGAGTGGAAACCTCGGTGAGAACTTCTCACTTTAACTTTTCTTTTCTAGTTATATAAATATATACTAGGATGTAGACGGTGTTTAGTAGCACCCGACACAATCGTCCACAGACCATGGACTTGTTTGTTTGGTTGTGTAGTTGGTTAGATTATTTGATTTGAATTTGATTGTTTGTTGTGATGAAAATTGATTGTGTGATGTGGAATAAAACAAAATATTTATATAGTTAAAAATATTTTATCGTTAAAAATATAATTTTTAACGTGAATATAAATCAATAAATATTTATAAACAAATCAGCCGATTTGTTTATATACACTGATTTGACTGATATTGATTGGGACGATAAATTTTACACATCGCCCAACTGCACAAATAAAATCTGTGTCTGATTGTTTGAAACCCCACACGGGTATTGGGATAAAATACGGCATACACTAATCCCAATAATTAGTTGTATGTCTATCGATTGATTGACAGGCTGTTATAAGCGTTAGATATCTATATTTGATGCTTATACAGTGTAGTGCACTTTGGATGATGGTTGATTATGTATTGTTGCTATTATATACGTGTGTTGTATGGAATCCATATAATTAACTTTGTATGGTAATTGATTGGGCCTCATTCCAATTTAGAAAATAAAGAAACTAACTTCTTTATAAAGTAAAGGTTCATGTGTTGACCGTACTCATCCGTTGAGATTAGTCATGTGTTGAACGAAATATTTTAATAATAAAATTTACATCTTTATCATTATAATAAAATAAAGGTTCATGTGTTGACAGTACTCATCCGTTGAGATTAGTCATGTGTTGAACGAAATATTTTATCAATAAAATTTACATCTTTATCATATATAAAATTAGAAACTAACTGGAAAATAGATAAGATGAGTGGTCTCCTGGATATTGATCTGATGTTGGTTTCGGCCTTCGGGGTTAATATTCAGGGAATCGTTCTCTTACCAATTTACGGTTGGAGTCTGATTTAAATCAAACGATAGATACCATAATTTTTATAAAATATATTAAATAAGAAAAATAGTCACATGTGGACAGTACTCATTCGTTGAGATTAGTCAGGTGTTGACAAAAATATAGATTCACGTATTGAATAGAATAAATATTCATTTGTTGAATAGAATAACGGAATTATTGAAATATATAAAGCCGTGTTGATTAGAGATGCGCTATTTTGACGCGAACGATATTTATATCGATTATATTCGTTTTTACAATTGAATTAAATAGAAAACGAATTCGAATTGAATTGAATAGAAAACGAATTCGAATTGAATTGAATAGAAAACGAATTCGAATTGAATTGAATAGAAAACGAATTCGAATTGAATTGAATAGAAAACGAATTCGAATTGAATTGAATAGAAAACGAATTCGAATTGAATTGAATAGAAAATAAATTCGAATTGAATTGAATAGAAAACGAATTCGAATTGAATTGAATAGAAAACGAATTTGAATTAAATTGAGTATAAAAGAATTCGAATAGAAAATGAATCCAAATTGAATTGAAAACGAATCGAAATAGGAGAAAATCAATTTGAAATGAATTCAAATTGAATTGAAATTTGAATTGAATTGAGATGAATTTTAAAATGAATTTATAAGGAAAAATTCAATTTTGATTTGAATTGGAAATGGAAGTTGAAATGTTTTTGAAATGAATTTAAAACTATTTACAAAATTCGTTTTAAATAGAAATCGACGAAATATATATTATATATATTATATATATATAATATAATGGCCTGAATAGAACGCGCCGCGCCGCGGCAGTTCGTGAATTTCGACCATTGATTTCGAACGGACATTACGGGAGATCCGACCGTCGGATTCTCCTAAAACCGGAACCGTTGGGTTCGTATCGAAAAGAGCTTTCTAACGAATATTAGAAATTTGAAATCTAACGGTTGGATTTGGAGATACGTCCAAATCAAATTTGGAAAAGGTCGCTGTAAGTGCAGTTCGATGGCCATTGGTGGAAATCGACTGTACGGGCCTTGATAAAATTATTAAAAATATCAATAATTTGTGTAAAATCATAAGAAATGATTTGGAAAAAATTGGGATGAAAAACTCTATATTTGAAATGATAAAAATAGATTTTTATCGAAATGAACTAGTTTTGAACTAAAATTAAAACCCATTTATTTTTAAATAAATAAATTGGATTTGAAATGGGTTGTAAATAGAATTGATTTGTGGGTTTATCGTGAAGGGTGTTTTAAATGACACTTGTTCTTTAACCCGATAAGAAATAGAATGTGATTTGGGTTTATCGTGAACTGTGTTTTAAATGACATTAGTTCTTTAACCCAGTAAAAGGAGTTTTAATGAATCTGCAATTAAATTGAAATGTGAATTGATAATTTAAATTATCAAATTTAGAAAGTGAGCGAGAATGGAGTATCACCAGTTTTGCTCCAAAGCGATAGTTAAATCTTTTATTAGATTTGAACGTGAAATGGTAATTAATTTTACCGATAACACCGTGGTATTAGATATGGAATATTACCAGTTTTGCTTCATGGCATGAATAGGTTGGGATTGGGAAATAAAATAAATAATTACTTCGGTGTGGTTCGCTAATCCCGTCTAGTTTGAAAAACCATAATTTGGTTTGAAATGACATCTAAAGGAAGATTCAAGGATAAATTTTAAAGAATTTATCTTTGATAAAATTAATGGGAACTTTTCCCTAAGAATTGAAATTTAGAAACTAGCTGTAGGTTAGTTAAGAAGTATGGTTTCCTGGGTATTGATCTGATGTTGGTTTCGGCCTTCGAGGTTAATATTTGGGGAATTGCTCTCTTGCTGATTTACGGTTAGTGACTAATGAATTGGAATGAGGCGTATGTTGTGTTTGTGTAACATTTGTTTTTAATATATGCGGGTTGTTCGGAAAGGCCGGGTTTATACCCATTCTGAATAACCGATTCGACGATATGTCGAAGATGAAGACGGTGGTCGAAGACCGGAAGTCTTCACATCATTTGGATAATTACCGATGATCTTGATTGGGCTGTACACCCAAGATGAGGGAATCAGTTGGTGGTCGTCCAGACGTACTTGGAGATCGATGGATATCCGAGGAAAGTGCCTTTGATTTCGTTTAGACCCAGAACGAACTTGTAAATGGATTGTGTGTCTGACATTGGATTTTATTCTATGTTGATTGATCTCTATTAAATATACATCTGTTTGGCGGCAGAGAATTTATTCTTTTGCTTAACGCCCTTCTCTGAGACGTACGAGCTCAGAGGTTGTATATCGATGGACATTAATCGCATGGCATGAATTGCCAGTGTGGCATGCCTAAGTGGCAAATGATCAAGGCTTCTGTTGAAAAGCAAATTCTTGTGGTTGATGATCAAAGCACGGCCTACGTGGCGTAGCTTTGTGTATAGCGTGGATTCGCGAGCCTTACACCTCGGTATGAGTTAAAAACGGGAGAGTGACCGCTGGGAGAACACGACGTTTCTATCTAGCTATGGGTGATGTCGGTGACCTACCAGCCCTGACATTTATATACTTTTTACCCGCGTGGTTGTTGGATGCGAGGCGCCTCGATTATAGGTCTGTAAGGACCGGGAAACGTGTGTTCAGGAATAACTAATCCTCAAACGTAAGAGAGGACCGCCCCAGCCGATTCCAGGGGTTGCCCAGAGTGTGTAGTCCCGAGGCATTTGCTAGAGTTTCTCGAAGCGGAGAGGATCTTGCCCCTTGCCTCGACTCATGATGGAAATCCAATTCCCAATACGAGATATTTCGGCTTTATTTGTAGAGCCTAGTATGGCGACATAGTAGCATAGGATGCTATGCCGTCTATGATTTATATTTATGATTGAAATTGTTTTGACACTATACACTTATTATAGTATCAAATGATTTGTTTTTAAAACGTACCAAGCATGTTTGGCTATTATAAGGGAAAACCCTATCCTCCTGCTTGCGTTGCATTGTGTGATGGGACCTGGGTCTTATAATAGCTTCATTTCTCGAAAAAGCATTGCGTTGTTTATTGATATGCACTGGTATTCTTGGGAGGAAACCCGTTCCGTGTTATACGGCGTGGTCCCTTGAATTACTCTCTTTTAAAGTAAAGTTTTAAATAACTGTTTTAGTTCTCACACCAGTCACATGACTGACCTGGAGTTTATTGTTTTAACCTAAACTCTGGGTGCCCCTATTTTCGACACGGGCAGCTAGTAGTTTTGGTTTTGCAGATTTATATTCACAGGATCCTGGTTTACAGCTGGAATGATGCTCGGAAAGCTCTGTATCCGTGTATTACTTTCAGTTGTGTTTTCTATTGTTTTTCCGCTGCTTTGTAATTTATTGTAATCTTTGATATTTGTCGAATGTAATTTATTCATTTATACTCTGTATATTCTTGTATATGATGGAATTGTTGTAATAGCAATGAAATGTTCTTCCGTCTGCGTTCCAATTTGTCCTGTTCTCAAAACGATCAGGGGTTTCGAACGGTCTAGATCGATTTAACGACTGATTCAGATCGAGCGAAATTCATGGCCGTCACATTTGGTATCAGAGCTTTGGTTTACAGAGCTCGAGAACAAGACACATTAGAACCATACGAAAGAATTCATCAGATGTTGGATTAGTAATATCCAATTAGAATGACTCGTTAGAGATAGGATCAGTAGTATCCTAGAACCAGTGTGAAGAGTATATTTTTCAAATGAAAACAATTTTTTTTTTAAATTTAAATCGCTTTATACGTATTTGAATATTTATTTATTTTGAATTTGGACAATCCAGTATATAAAGATTTCGCGTATACGCGTCATGAACGTATACTCGAAATTTTAATATACTGGGTAGATATAGAATCACATTCTAGACATCCGAGGATGGTTCTGATGATGGTGCATCATCATCTGTATTCATATTCGAGTTTCGAAGGTGTGATTTATATATATTTCCATTAGACTGGCGTGAGAACCAAAACTTATATAGATAGATTTATTTGTTGTGATTTGGCATCAAAAACATGATTTTTTGTATATGTATCAAAATTATGAATTTGAAACTCTAATTCACTAATTGATTGATGTTTGTGTTGTTTGTTTATTTGTTTAATAATTTTGAACCATTACGCCTAATAGAATCAAATATTGAATTGTATTGAAATTAGTCGCATTTGCTTGCATATACATGTATTTACATTGAACAGGTCATAGCAAGGAGGCTAGAGCAGAGAATAAAATTTGTTTACCCGACAAATAGGTACATATTTACTGTTTTGTTTGGGTGATGATGATTTTATGAGCCGATTGGCTAGCCGCTTGGCTTTTTCTTTTTCTTTTTGAGATCTGAGGGCCTGTATGGCAATTTCGGGATTTTCCCGGTGCAGGGGAGGTTATGGCGAAATTTTTCGAAAATTTAGGGTATTAGCCAAATTTTTGAAAAATTTGAAAAGTTCTTAGAAACTGAAAAGTTGAAGAACTTAAGCCGTAGTCAAAATAATGGAAGTTGAGTTGATTTGTTAAACAACTTTCGGCTTCCATTGTTCTGTTCCTTTTCGGCCTTTGATTTAGAGAAGATTAGAATATCATCAATAAAAACCAGAACGAATTTATTCAATTAAATCACACAGTGAACTGATTAGAAGATAGTTATAAATATATACTTGTGCATTATATATGTTTGAACAGGAAATTGGATAGCTGTTGAGTAAAGATTTTATTTGCGTGCCCGACAAATAGGTAAACCTTAATGAGTTGGATGCGAAATATTATTATATCAACTCCTGTGAATGCCATTGGATGCGGAGTGCTGGTTATTCTGTGTGAAATAATAAACATCGCCATAGGATAGCAACAATTAATTTTGAACTACATTACATAGCATACTTCTGGAAGATAGGCATACTTCATCATATACCACATAAGCATTTGGAGCTTGTGTGACGAGGTGGAAGATTTACCATACGAGCGAGAGGCTTGTATGGCGATGACTATATTTTACAGGCTGAACAGATGATTGATATGGACAATATAAAATTGTAACGGTAAAATTGCCAGATTAATAAAAACCCCACACGGGTCTAGAGTTGACAATAATCACGTCTCTCTAGTTATTAGATACGACACATGGACTATTTATTTCCCACACGGGACGAGGATTTATCCTCTGGAGCATTTAAAATACACACTCCCTCAGGTTTTGACAGGGTGACGAGAATTTATTCTCTGGAGTTATTATCAATACACGCTCCCCTATAAACACCAGAATATATCACTATAAATATGTGTATGCTTATTAGGATTTATTGGGTACCTAATACGGCCCAATAAATTTCCAAACCTCTCCCCGTACAAACGAGGTTATGGAGAAATTTTTCTAAAATTCCGGGTGTTAGCCAAATTTTTGAAGAATTTGAAAATTCTCAGAAACTGAAAAGTTGGAGAATGGAAGCCAGATCGAACGTAGAGTTGATTGATCAAACCACTTTCGACTTTGTTCCTTTTCGGGGACGAAAAGTTTTAAGTGGGGGAGATTGTAATAACCCGAAAATCTGAGCCAGTTCAAAAATTTTATTTTGGCAATTTTAGCGAATTTTGATTATTTAAAATAGATTATTTTAAATAATATCGACGAGAAATTTATTTTGAATAGAATTCGAATGTATATATTTATATACGTCGTCGTTAGAATATAAAATTTTATTTATATATATAAAAGGAATTGAAAATGGCGCGGTAGTTCGATAATTCGATTTCAAACTTCAAATGAATGTACCGGGTGCAGAATAAACCGGATTTTAGCGAAACCAAAAATATTTGAATCTATTAGATAATATCTTTCCAACGAATCCGAAAAATCGAAATTTCATAGCGGGAATCAAAAGATATGTCCAAATGAATTTTCAGAATAGTCGATATGGAATTTCTAACCCTTAAAAATGGGAATTTTGCAAACGACCTCGGATTTCGACGAAACCACTTTTGTTGGATCCGTGATGTCAAGTTATTGCTAGGTTTCAAATTTCGTAATTTTTTGAATCAATATGTGAGCGTGGCAAAGGAAAACGTGTTTGACCAGTTTTAGTTGATTTTAATCGATGGAAAATGGCCATTTTTCAAACAGTCTCAGAATTTGACGAAATTAGTTTTGTTAGGACCGTATCGTCAATACAAAGCTAGAAAATATTTTTTTGGAATTTTTCGAGTCAGTATGTGACCCCAGTAAATTGAAATGCGCGTTCAAATTCAATATATAGAGTTATATGTGGATTTTGATGAAAACTGATTGAAATGATCGAATCAGCTTACGATACATATCCCATTGTGTTCGGAATGGGGGTAATTAGCTAAGGACAATAGGCGGTGGGCTTGATTTCGACTTCGAAATAAAAAGTTACTTTTTAAAGAAAAATTGAAATAAATTAATATATATTTTATTATATACCCCCCTTCTTCTCAGATCCGATTAGAAAAAAAAACCAGCGAAGAAGGAAACCCGCTGCGTCCTCCCTGGCGTTCGACGTCGCCGGAATTCCTCCCCTCCCCCATGACCGCGCCGCCATCGCCTAACCACTCCTCTTCCCCCACCGCCTCTTTTCCTTCTTCCCCAAATCCACGTGAAGCCCTAGCCCTTTCTGAAGACCGACGCGTGCCCCACCGCCCTCCTCAGCGGCGGCGACCTCCTCGACCTCGCCCAGACCTCCTCCCTCTTCCCCTCCTTCTACCTCCAACTCGCGAAACCGTGAGGCCCCCCTTTCTTCCCCAAACCACAACCAACCCCCACAGCCCGACCACTTGAGCGACCCCCCTCCTCCTTGCGCCACCAACTGTGTTGCGAAGTCCCCCCTTCTAATCGATGAAGTAAGTTTTTAGTATTTATTTCTTTTATTTATATATGATTTATTTTCAGTTTATTTAGCAACCGATTTTCAGTTTATTTAACATAGGATTTTCAGTTTTAATACCCAAGAATAGGAAGTGAAAAAGATTGGATTTTTATATATATGTTAGCATGAAAAAGATTTGATTTTTAGCTACATAGAGTTATCATCTTTATGAACATCAAGTTATGATTTTTATTTTATTAAAAATATAATTTTTATATAGTAGGAAGGATAAAAATATAATTTTTATTATAGTAGAAGGTTAAAAATATAATTTTTATACTAGTGGCATATTAAAAATATGATTTTTATATAGGTAGGATAGTAAAAATATGATTTTTATTCATGTAGAGTAATAAAAAAATAGTCTTTATTAGGAGGAGAACAATATAAAAATATAATTT
Organism: Allium sativum; assembly: GCA_030737875.1. Lineage (NCBI taxonomy): Eukaryota > Viridiplantae > Streptophyta > Magnoliopsida > Asparagales > Amaryllidaceae > Allium > Allium sativum. The sequence goes on from CM060926.1 coordinate 860,066,459, forward strand.
TTATAACAAAGTGGAGGATAAAAAGAATGGTTTTTATAAAGGCGAAATCTTTATTTTTACATAAGGAAAGACGTTATTTTTTATATATAAAGTAGCAATAAAAATTCGATCTTTATATTGGAAGTAGAAATATAGAAATCTAACTTTTATATAGAAATAAGCGTTATAAAAATATAATCTTTATTTTATAAACATCGGGATAAAAATAGAATTTTCATCTAGATAGTAACGATGTAAAAATAGAATTTTTATCTATATAGTAACGATATAAAAATAGGATTTTAATATACATGGCAACAATATAAAAATGAGATTTTTATATATGTAGTGAAATAAAAATCCAATCTTTATATAAGAAGCAGAAATATAAAAATATAATTTTTATATTGAAATAAGCGTTGTAAAAATATATATGAAGAAGAAATAAAAATATGAATTTTATTTATTAGAATGAAGCAATAAAAATATAATTTTTATTTGAACAGCGTGAAAAGACTGTATTGGAATTACAAATGGATTCAGGCGATTCAGCAGTTCAAAAGCAAAGCACGGCGGAGTGGAACCCTCGGTGAGAACTTCTCACTTTAACTTTTCTTTTCTAGTTATATAAATATATACTAGGATGCAGACGGTGTTTAGTAGCACCCGACACAATCGTCCACAGACCATGGACTTGTTTGTTTGGTTGTGTAGTTGGTTAGATTATTTGATTTGAATTTGATTGTTTGTTGTGATGAAAATTGATTGTGTGATGTGGAATAAAACAAAATATTTATATAGTTAAAAATATTTTATCGTTAAAAATATAATTTTTAACGTGAATATAAATCAATAAATATTTATAAACAAATCGGCCGATTTGTTTATATACACTGATTTGGCTGATATTGATTGGGACGATAAATTTTACACATCGCCCAACTGCACAAATAAAATCTGTGTTTGATTGTTTGAAACCCCACACGGGTATTGGGATAAAATACGGCATACACTAATCCCAATAATTAGTTGTATGTCGATCGACTGATTGACAGGCTGTTATAAGCTTTAGATATCTGTATTTGATGCTTATACAGTGTAGTGCACTTTGGATGATGGTTGATTATGTATTGTTGCTATTATATACGTGTGTTGTATGGAATCCATATAATTAACTTTGTATGGTAATTGATTGGGCCTCATTCCAATTTAGAAAATAAAGAAACTAACTTCTTTATAAAGTAAAGGTTCATGTATTGACCGTACACATCCGTTGAGATTAGTCATGTGTTGAACGAAATATTTTAATAATAAAATTTACATCTTTATCATTATAATAAAATAAAGGTTCATGTGTTGACAGTACTCATCCGTTGAGATTAGTCATGTGTTGAACGAAATATTTTATCAATAAAATTTACATCTTTATCATATATAAAATTAGAAACTAACTGGAAAATAGATAAGATGAGTGGTCTCCTGGATATTGATCTGATGTTGGTTTCGGCCTTCGGGGTTAATATTCAGGGAATCGTTCTCTTACTAATTTACGGTTGGAGTCTGATTTAAATCAAATGAAAGATACCATAATTTTTATAAAATATATTAAATAAGAAAAATAGTCACACGTGGACAGTACTCATTCGTTGAGATTAGTCAGGTGTTGACAAAAATATAGACTCACGTATTGAATAGAATAAATATTCATTTGTTGAATTGAATAACAGAATTATTGAAATATATAAAGCCGTGTTGATTAGAGATGCGCTATTTTGACGCGAACGATATTTATATCGATTATATTCATTTTAATAATTGAATTGAATAGAAAACGAATTCGAATTGAATAGAAAACGAATTCAAATTGAATTGAATAGAAAACGAATTCGAATTGAATTGAATAGAAAACGAATTCAAATTGAATTGAATAGAAAACGAATTCGAACTGAATTGAATAGAAAACGAATTGAGTTGAATAGAAAATGAATTCGAATTGAATTGAATAGAAAACGAATTCGAATTGAATAGAAAACGAATTCGAATTGAATTGAATAGAAAACGAATTCGAATTGAATTGAATAGAAAACTAATTCGAATTGAATTGAATAGAAAACGAATTCGAATTGAATTGAATAGAAAACGAATTCGAATTGAATTGAATAGAAAACGAATTCGAATTGAATTGAATAGATAATGAATTCGAATTGAATTGAATAGAAAACGAATTCGAATTGAATTGAATAGAAAACGAATTCGAATGAAAACGAATTCGAATTGAATTGAATAGAAAACGAATCCGAATTGAATTGAATTGAAAATGAATTTGAATTGAATTGAATAGAAAACGAATTCGAATTGAATTGAATAGAAAACGAATTTGAATTAAATTGAGTATAAAAGAATTCGAATAGAAAATGAATCCAAACTGAATTGAAAACTAATTGAAATTGGAGAAAATCAATTTGAAATGAATTCAAATTGAATTGAAATTTGAATTGAGATGAATTTTAAAACGTATTTATAAGGAAAAATTCAATTTTGATTTGAATTTGAAATGGAAGTTGAAATGTTTTTGAAAAGAATTGAAAACTATTTATAAAATTCGTTTTAAATAGAAATCGACGAAATATATATTATATATATAATATAATGGCCTGAATAGAACGCGCCGCGCCGCAGTAGTTCGTGAATTTCGACCATTGATTTCGAATGAACATTACGGGAGATCCGACCGTCGGATTCTCCTAAAACCGGAACCGTTGGGTTCGTATCGAAAAGAGCTTTCTAAAGAATATTAGAAATTTGAAATCTAACGGTTGGATTTGGAGATACGTCCAAATCAAATTTGGAAAAGGTCGCTGTAAGTGCAGTTCGATGGCCATTGGTGGAAATCGACTGTACGGGCCTTGATAAAATTATTAAAAATATCAATAATTTGTGTAAAATCATAAGAAATGATTTGGGAAAAATTCGGATAAAAAACTCTATATTTGAAAAGATAAAAATAGATTTTTATCGAAATGAACTAGTTTTGAACTAAAATTAAAACCCATTTATTTTTAAATAAATAAATTGGATTTGAAATGGGTTGTAAATAGAATTGATTTGTGGGTTTATCGTGAAGGGTGTTTTAAATGACACTTGTTCTTTAACCCGATAAGAAATAGAATGTGATTTGGGTTTATCATGAACTGTGTTTTAAATGACATTAGTTCTTTAACCCAGTAAAAGGAGTTTTAATGAATCTGCAATTAAATTGAAATGTGAATAGATAATTTAAATTATCAAATTTAGAAAGTGAGCGAGAATGGAGTATCACCGGTTTTGCTCCAAAGCGATAGTTAAATCTTTTATTAGATTTGAACGTGAAATGGTAATTAATTTTACCGATAACACCGTGGTATTAGATATGGAATATTACCATTTTTGCTTCATGGCATGAATAGGTTGGGATTGGGAAATAAAATAAATAATTACTTCGGTGTGGTTCGCTAATCCCGTCTAGTTTGAAAAACCATAATTTGGTTTGAAATGACATCTAAAGGAAGATTCACGGATAAATTTTAAAGAATTTATCTTTGATAAAATTATGGGAACTTTTCCCTAAGATTTGAAATTTAGAAACTAGCTGTAGGTTAGTTAAGAAGAATGGTTTCCTAGGTATTGATCTGATGTTGGTTTCGGCCTTCGGGGTTAATATTTGGGGAATTGCTCTCTTGCTGATTTACGATTAGTGACTAATGAATTGGAATGAGGCGTATGTTGTGTTTGTGTAACATTTGTTTTTAATATACGCGGGTTGTTCGGAAAGGCCGGGTTTATACCCATTCTGAATAACCGATTCGACGATATGTCGAAGATGAAGACGGTGGTCGAAGACCGGAAGTCTTCACATCGTTTGGATAATTACTGATGATCTTGATTGGGCTGTACACCCAAGATGAGGGAATCAGTTGGTGGTCGTCCAGACGTACTTGGAGATCGATGGATATGCGAGGAAAGTGCCTCCGGTTTCGTTCAGACCCAGAACGAACTTGTAAATGGATTGTGTGTCTGACATTGGAATTTATTCTATGTTGATTGATCTCTATTAAATATACATCTGTTTAGCGGCAGAGAATTTATTCTTTTGCTTAACGCCCTTCTCTGAGACGTACGAGCTCAGAGGTTGTATATCGATGGACATCAGTCGCATGGCATGAATTGCCAGTGTGGCATGCCTAAGTGGCAAATGATCAAGGCTTATGTTGAAAAGCAAAGTCTTGTGGTTGATGATCAAAGCACGGCCTACGTGGCGTAGCTTTGTGTATAGCGTGGATTCGCGAGCCTCACACCTCGGTATGAGTTAAAAACGGGAGAGTGAATGCTGGGAGAACACGACGTTTCTTTCTAGCTATGGGTGATGTCAGTGACCTACCAGCCCTGACATTTATATACTTTTTACCCGCGTGGTTGTTGGATGCGAGGCACCTCGATTATAGGTCTGTAAGGACCGGGAAACGTGTGTTCAGGAATAACTAATCCTCAAACATAAGAGAGGACCGGCCCAGCCGATTCCACGGGTTGCCCAGAGTGTGTAGTCCCGAGGCATTTGCTAGAGTGTCTCGAAGCGGAGAGGATCTTGCCCCTTGCCTCGACTCATGATGGAAATCCAATTCCCAATACAAGATATTTCGGCTTTATTTGTAGAGCCTAGTATGGCGACATAGTAGCATGGGATGCTATGCCGTCTATGATTTATATTTATGATTGAAATTGTTTTGACACTATACACTTATTATAGTATCAAATGATTTGTTTTTAAAACGTACCAAGCATGTTTGGCTATTATAAGGGAAAACCCTATCCTCTGGCTTGCGTTGCATTGTGTGATGGGACCTGGGTCTTATAATAGCTTCATTTTTCGAAAAAGCATTGCGTTGTTTTTTGATATGCACTGGTATTCTTGGGAGGAAACCCGTTCCGTGTTATACGGCGTGGTCCCTTGAATTACTCTCTTTTAAAGTAAAGTTTTAAATAACTGTTTTAGTTCTCACACTAGTCACATGACTGACCTAGAGTTTATTGTTTTAACCTAAACTCTGGGTGCCCCTATTTTCGACACGGGCATCTAGTAGTTTTGGTTTTGCAGATTTATATTCACAGGATCCTGGTTTACAGCTGGAATGATGCTCGGAAAGCTCTGTATCCGTGTATTACTTTTAGTTGTGTTTTCTATTGTTTTTCCGCTGCTTTGTAATTTATTGTAATCTCTGATATTTGTCGAATGTAATTTATTCATTTATACTCTGTATATTCTTGTATATGATGGAATTGTTGTAATAGCAATGAAATGTTCTTCCGTCTGCGTTCCAATTTGTCCTGTTCTCAAAACGATCAGGGGCTTCGAACGGTCTAGATCGGTTTAACGACTGATTCGGATCGAGCGAAATTCACGGCCGTCACACGTCTCATCGTGGTATCAGAGCTTTGGTTTACAAAGCTCGAGAACAAGACACGCTAGAACCAAACGAAAGAATTCATCAAAGATTGGATTAGTAATATCCAATGAGTATGACTCGTTAGAGATGGGATCAGTAGTATCCTAGAACGAGTGTGAAGAGTATATTTTGAAAATGAAAACAATTTTGTTTTGAAAATTTAAATCAATTATTCGTATTTGATTATTTATTTGTATTGATTTGGACAGTCCAGTATATAAAGATTTCGCGTATACGTCTGATCCGCGTGTATTTGAAGTTTTAATATACTAGGTAGATATAGAATCACACTCTAGTCACCCGGGGATAATCCTGATGATGGTGCATCATCATCAACATTTATATTCGAGTGTCGAAGGTGGGATATCTATATATTTCCAATTGACTGGTGTGAGAACCAAAATTAGATAGGGCTTATTGTTGTGATTTGGCATCAAAAATGTGATTTTTGACTATATAACAAAATTATGTGTTTGAAATGATAATCAACTAATTGATTGTTGATTGTGTTGTTTGATTATTGGTTGATTAATAAAATTTTGAACCATTTAGGCTAAATTGAATCAAATAGTGAGTTGTATTGAAAATTAGTCGCATTTGCATGCATATACATGTACTTACATTGAACAAGTCATAGCAAGGAGGCTAGAGAAGAGGAATAAAATTGTTTGCCCGACAAATAGGTACATGTTTATTGTATTTCTTGGGTTTTTGATGATTTTATGAGCCGATTGGCTAGCCGCTTGGCTGTTTCTTTTTCTTTTTGGATCGATAAGGGCCATGGGAGGCAATTTTAAATATCCCGAAGTTCCCGGTGCAGGGGAGGTTATGGCGAAATTTTTCAAAAATTTAGGGTGTTAGCCAAATTTTTGAAGAATTTGAAAGTTCTTAGAAACTGAAAAGTTGAAGAACTTAAGCCGTAATGGAAATAGTGAAAGTTGAGTTGGTTTGTGAAACAACTTTCGGCTTCGTTCCTTTTCGTGGACGAAAAGTTTTAAGTGGGGGAGATTGTAATAACCCGGAAATTCTGAGCCAATTTAAAATTTTTATTTTGGCAATTTCGATGAATTTTGATTATTTAAAATGAATTATTTTAAATAATAGCGATGAGAAATTTATTTTGAATTGAATTAGAATGTATATATTTATTTGAATCGTCGTTAGAATATAAATATTTATTTATAATTATAAAAGGAATTGAAAATGGCGCGGTAGTTTGAAATTTCGATTTCAGATTTCAAATGATTGTACAGGATTCAAAATAAACCGGATTTTAGCGAAACAAAAAATATTAGAATCTATTTGAAAATATCTTCCCAACGAATCCGAAAAATCGAAATTTCATAGCGGGGATCAAAAGATAGGTCCAGTTGAAAATTCAGAATAGTCGCTATGGAATTCTGGCCCTTAAAAATGAAAATTTTGCAAACGACCTCGGTTTTCGACGAAACCACTTTTGTTGGATCCGCGATGTCAAGTTATTGTTAGATTCCAAAATTCGTAATTTTTCGAATCAATATGTGAGCGTGGCAAAGGAAAACGCGTTTGACCAGTTTTAGTTGAATTTAATCGACTGGAAAATGGCCATTTTTAAATGGTCTTAGAATTTGATGAAATTAGTTTTGTTAGGACCGTGTCTTCAATACGAAGCTAAAAAATATTTTTTGGGAATTTTTCTAGTTAGTATGTGGCCCCGGTAAATTGAAATGTGCATTCAAATTCAATATATAGAGTTATATTTAGATTTTGATGAAAACTAGTCGAAACAGTCGAATTGGCCTACGATCCATATCCCATTGTGTTCGGAATGGGGATAATTAGCTAGGGACGACATTCGGCGGGTTCGATTTGGGATTCGAAATAAAAGGTAACTTTATGGATTTTAAAATTAAAATAAAATAATATATGTCACCTTGGTCAACCCTCTACCCTCATTCTCCCCGTCAGTCAAAATTAAAGGAAAAAAAATCTCCACCGCGCCGCTGTCGGTGTCAGACGCCGCCCCCTCTGGTCCCCCTCTGATCTACGCCCTCCTCTCCGTCGTTCGAGTCAGCGCCCCCGCTCAAAAACCCCACCGTCGATTTCAGTCCACCGCTCTCCCCACTCGATTAGTTCGCCACGGCCGCAGCCACTCCGCCCCATGACCTCTTCCTCTGCGCGCTCCGCCTCCACCTTCTCTCCTCTTCCCGTCTGAACCGCGAGGAACCCCCAACCCAAAGCCCTAAAACCGACATCCACCCCTTTCCGCACCGCCACCCCCTGCTGACCACCACCGATTCGCGCCACAGCACCCCCTCCTCCCTTTCAACGTTGGCACAGTAAGATTTATTTATTTTCATTGTTATATTTTTTATTTTCTTCTTATTTATATATAAAGTATGAAATTTATTTTCAGTTTTAAAGTAACATTTTTTTTTTTTAATTTTTATGAAGAGGAAAGCTTTGATTTTTATTTATATTTTTAACAGAGGAAAGCTTTGATTTTTATTTATATTTTTAACATAGAAGGATTTGATTTTTAATTAGCAAAAGGTTTGATTTTTATCATTAAAAAGATTTGCTTTTTAATCGTGAAAAGGTGGGATTTTTAATCGTATGAAGTAACGAAGAAATATATAATTTGTATATAATGTAGAGAATAAAAATTTGATTTTTATATTATAGAAAGAATAAAAATATGATTTTTATATTATAGAAAGAATAAAAATATGATTTTTATATTATATAAAGAATAAAAATATGATTTTTATATTATAGAGATAATAAAAATACGGTTTTTATATTATATAGATAGTAAAAATTTAATCTTTATATATGTAGCGATAGGATAAAAAATTCGATTTTTATATAGGAAGTAGCATTGTTAAAAATAGAATTTTTAACACAAACGATGTTGAACAGATCTCGTTGGAAACAAAGTGAAATTTTCTACATAGGAAGAGTAGTTGCATTTGGTTTAGCTTGGGTGAGAACTCCTCACTTTTAATTTATTTTCTAATTGAAACATATTCTAGGATGCAGACGGTGCTTAGCAGCACCCGACACCCGTCGTCCACAGACCATGGATGACTTGTTTGTTTGATTTCTGTGTTGTGAAATTTGATTGTGTGATGTGAAATGAAATAAAATATTTTATAGTGGAAAATATTTTATAGTTAAAAATATAATTTTTAACGTGTATATAAATAAATAGTAATAAACAAATTGGATGATTTGTTTATATACACTGATTTGACTGATATTGATTGGGACGATAAATTTTACACATCGCCCAACCGCCCAAATAAAATATGTGTTTGTTGATTTGAAACCCCACACGGGTATTGGGATGATATTTGACGTACACTAATCCTGATTATTTAGTTGTATGTCAATCGATGGGTTGACAGACTGTGTAAGCGTTAATTATTTATATTTAATGCTTATGCAGTTGAGTGGTGCACTCTGGATGATGGTTGATTATTTATTGTTGCTATTATATACATGTGTTGTAGAAAATCCATATAATTAACATTATATGGTAATTGATTGGGCCTCATTCCAATTTGGAAAATAAGAAATAAATATTCATGTGTTGAATAAAAATATAAATTCATGTGTTGAATAGAAAATAAATTCATGTGTTGAATTGAAAATAAATTCATGTGTTGAATTGAAAAATATTCATGTGTTGAATATAATGAACATTCATGTGTTGAATAAAAGCCGTGTTGATTAGATTGACGCCATTTTGACGTGAACGATATTTATATCGATTTTATTCATTTTTATAATGAATATAGAAAAGAAAGTGATTTCAAAATTTAACGTTTTGAAAATATTATCATTTGTATATCGATGATGTGGAATATTCAATTTTGACTAGAAATTGAATATGAAGTTGAAATCGTTTTGAAAACGAATTTAAAACGATTTATAAAATACGTTTTAAAAGGAAATCGATGAAATATATAATATACATACATACATACATATATATATATTATATAATGGCCTGAATAGAACGCGTCGCGCTGCGGCAGTTCGCGAATTTCGACCATTGACTTCGAATGGATATTACGGGAGATCTGACCGTTGGATTCTCCTAAAACCGGAACCGTTGGATTCGTATCGAAAAGAACTTGCTAATGAAGATTAGAGATTTGATATCTAACGGTTGGATTCGGAATTATGTCCAAATCAAATTTGAAAAAGGTCGCTATAAGTGCAGTTCGATGGCCGTTGATGGAAATCGACTGTACGGGCCTTGATAAAATTATTACAAATAGTAATAATTTGTGTAAAATCATAAGAAATGATTTGGAAAGAATTGGGATGAAAAACTCCATATTTGAAAAGATAAAAATAGATTTTTATCGAAATGAACTAGTTTTGAAATAGAATTAAAATCCATTTATTTTTAATATAAATAAATTGGATTTGAAATAGTTTTAAAAGTAACCAGAATTTCCAATAATTGAATTGGAATGGATTTGAATCGAAATTGTCTTTGGAATATTTCGATGTTGGATTTCGTGATGATACAGATATTGTTATGGAAATTTGAAAGATATATTGATATCGTTATTTCCAATAAGATATTTGTTGGTCGTAGAATTTGATATTGAATATAAGCCGATATATTTTCTATTCAGAGCCTTGTATTTAATATCAAATGTGATTTGGGTTTGCCATGAATGGTGTATTCATTAACACTGTTCTTAGACCCAGTTGAGAAAAAGATTAAATCTTTTTATTTAGATTTAATGAAGTATACCAATTAAATGATATTTAATTGGAATTGAATTGGAATTGATTTTTGGGTTTATCGTGAATGGTGTTTTAAATAACACTTGTTCTTTAACCCGATAATTAATGGAATGTGATTTTGGGTTTATCGTGAACCGTGTTTTAGATGACATTGGTTCTTTAACCCAGTTAAAGACAGGATATTGATTTTTGGGAAGATTAAAACTAAGTGGAGTTTTAATGAATCTTTAATTAGATTGAAATAATCGAGAATGGAGTATCACAAGTTTTGCTCCAGGCGATAGTTAAATCTTTAATTAGATTTGAACGTGAAATGGTAATTGAATTTACCAATAACACCGTGGTGTTAGATATGAAGTAAGACCAGTTTTACTTCATGGGATGAATAGGTTGGAATTGGGAAATAAAATAAATGATTACTTCGGTGTGGTTCGCTAATCCCGACTAATTTGATATTCAAAAGAAGATTAAAGAATAAATTTAAAGAATTTATCTTTGATAAATTTAATGGGAACCTTTCCCAAAGTATTAGAATATTTGAATAAAAGAATATTCGGAATTGGAATGAGGCGTATGTTGTGTTTGTGTAACACTTGTTTATTACATACGCGAGTTATTCAGAAAGACTGGGTTTATCCCATTCTGAATAACTGATTCGACGTAGTGTCGAGGATGAAGACGGTGGTCGAAGACCGGAGGTCTTCACATCGTTTGGGTGATTACTGATGATCTTGATTGGGCTGTACTTCCAAGAGGAGGGAATCAGTTGATGATTTTCCATACGTACTTGGAGATCGATGGATATGTGAGGTACAAGGTGCCTCCAGTTTTGTTCAGACCCAGAACGGACTTGTAAATGGACTGTGTGTCTGACATTGGATTTTATTCTGTGTGATTGATTTCTATTAAATATATATCTGTTTGGCGGCGGAGAATTTATTATCTTGCTTAACGCCCTCCTCTGAGACGTACGAGCTCAGAGGTTATATATTGATGGATATCAAACGCATCGAGTGAATTGCCTGTGTGGCATGCCTAAGTGGCAATATGATCAAGGCTTTTGTTGAAAAGCAGAGTCTTGTTGTTGATGATCAAAGCTTGGCCTGTGTGGCATAGCTTTGTGCAGGGTTGATTCGCGAGCCTCACACCCCGGTGTGAACCAGAAACGGGAGAAGGATCCAGGGAGGGCATGCATTTCTTTCTAGCTAGGGTGGTGTCAGTGACCAACCAGCCCTGACATTATTATTATTTTCACCTGTGTGGTTGTTGCTGTTGCGAGGCGCCTCGGATATATCGGTGACTGTGTGGAGCCGATGGAGTCATTTGGCTCATTTACGCCCCAAAGGGCGGGGAAACGCAGTGTTCAGGCATTTTAATCCACATCGGTGGACCGGCCCTGCGGCTCCTAGGTGCAGTTGCGGCTGTAGCCTAAGGCTCAGGCTAGACAGTCTCGAATTCGGTAGAGGATGATCCATTGCCTCGGTTCATAGATGGAAACCCAACTTCTAATACGTGACTTTGCGGTTTTAATTGTAGAACTAGTATGGCGACATGATATATGGTACCCATGTCGTCTATGATTGATATTTATGATTGAAATTGTTTTGACACTATACACTTATAGTAATAAAAGATGAAATTTAGCTTATCAAGCATTCTTTGGCTATTATAAGGTAAAACCATATCCTCCGGCTTGTGTTGCATTGTGTGATGGGACCTGGGTCTTATAATAGTTTCATTTTTCTTTATTTAGCATTGCGCTGTTGTTTTATGCACTGGTGTTCTTGGGAGGAAACTCGTTTCGTGTTATACGGCGTGGTCCCTTGATTTACCTAACTTTAAAATGAAGATTAATAACTGTTTTAGTTCTCACACCAGTCACGTGACTGACCTGAAGTTTATTGTTTTAACCTAAACTCTAGGTGCCCCTATTTCCGCATGGGCAGCTAGTAGTTTTGGTTTTGCAGATTTATATTCACAGGAATCTGGTTTACAGCTGGAATGATATCCGGAAAGCTTTGTATCCGTATATCTCTTTCAGTTGTGTATTGTATTATTTTTCCGCTGCTATGTAATGTATTGTAATCTCTGATATTTATTGAATGTATTTTATTCATTCGTACTCTGTATATTCTTGTATTCTGATGGAATTGTTGTAATAAACAATAAAATGTTCTTTTGTTTGCGTCCCTATGTGTCTTGTCCTCAATTCAATCCGGGCTTTCCCGTAAGGGGGATTTCGGGTCGTCTCAACAAATCAATTAGTGATTAACGGATCTGACAATGCGGAATTCAAAGTGATTGTGTTATCAATGAATTGCAAGAAATCGTAGCCTCAGGCTTCAACAACCAGGAAATGACAAAAATCGGGCAGGCAGCATGGCTATGTGGGTCGCTCCCATTAGGGTGTATTATCACCTATCTAAAGATTCATTTAATTCCTTATTCTATTCGATGCTGTCCCATTCGGGAAACGGTTGCTGACCCCAACCGTTGGTGATATACATTCGATACACTCAAGCGAAATGAGTGGTCGGTCATGTGTGGGCCGGTTTGCAAGATGTTCTTGTTGAACCCAGTGTATTCCTCTCTAGAGATACACTAGCGGAAGGTGGTTCCATACCTTGTCATAGTTGGAAATCCATTCTCTAATAAGCGCCCTGCGGTTTTTGATTTTATATTATATATGGAGCGTGAGATGCAAGCGTTCCACTAGATTCTATTTATTTGATTAGACATTATTATAATATCACTGGATTTTTGTATCAAAGTGTTTTGGATTATAGTAAGGTAAAAACCATCCATGTTTATGTGTGGACTGGTCTTACTATTATCTTTTCTTTTGAAAGGGATTTTTTTAAAGTTAAACAAATGGTTGGAATTTACTCACACCAGTCCCATGACTGACCCAGAGTTTATTTTGTTTTGTTTTCCCTAAACTCTTAGGTGCCTAAATTTGTACGGGCAGTCAAGTAGTCGGGATTTTACAGATTCACTTGGAAGAGATGGAAGCAGGAGGCTTCACCAGTTAGCTATAGACTATCATTTTTCCGCTGTGTACTACGTTGTATTTGGAAACAGGTGTTTATAACTGTTCCAGAAATAACTGTTGTGTTCTGATGATGGTATGTATATAAAGTTACTGATTTATATTTCAAAAGTTATGTTATATAATATATTTTATTCGTTCCGCTGTGAGATTTGTCTTCTTTGTTTTCTTCTATTCTAATATTTCTTTCTTTCTATTTCTCATCCTCTAACTTCTTTCTAATAATGATTCGTATTTCTAGAGAGACCAGTGAATAAGTGTAAAGTAATTAACTAATTTGAAAATAAAGCATCTAGAGAGAATTAAGAAAAAGAGAGAAAACTCCTTAAAATAATGAGAGAGCTTTAAATTCTTCTATTTTACTATTATTTATTTATTTTTGTTCTTTTTTAATTCATTCTATGCTGACATTGTGCAGTTGAATCAACTTTTATCAATTTTCAAAAACCAATAAAATGTCAAAATAAACGCCTTTTTAAAAGTTGCAATCTTTTTGTAAAATGGTCCTTTTCATAATATACGAATATAAAAAGGTAGTGGCCTTCCAAAACAAAAATAAATCTCATATGTATATTTTAAAAAGTATTATATAAATATTTTTTAAAATACTGTTCAAATTGCTAATGGATGAAATAATGACATTCACATATATGCTTGTGTAGTACATTACACATGATGTAATCTTCGATATTCATGTATTCTCCCTATATTACTTTTCATGAGTTGTTTGACTATTTATGCATCGGATATAAAATTGTGTCTCCTAATGTGGTGTGCACTTTATCCGTTACATGTTTATGTTAATATTTTACTTTTGCTATGAGATTAATATAGTTGCAGATGTGATGAATATGCCTCATGTCGTAATTTTTATATTTGGCTCTTAATGAGTATTTATAAGAAATATTAGTTGATTATATTTATTTGAAGAACTTGAATTTTGGGTTATGAGATAAATTTACATTTGTGGACTTAAATATAAAATATTAGGAGCTAGGTAATGAGTTATCTGCAAATAATTGTATAAATTTTTTGTTGTCCATACCAAAATGTAAAATGATGGAGAGGTCAAATGATGGAGAGAACCAGTGAATAAGTGTAAAGTAATTAACTAATTTGAAAATGAAACATCTAGAGAGAATTAAGAAAAAGAGAGAAAAATCCTAAAAGTAATGAGAGAGCTTTACATTCTTCTGTTTTACAATTATTTAATTTTTTTTATTCTTTTTTAATTCATTCTATGTTGACATTATGGTGTTGAATCAACTTTTAAGAAAAACATATATGTACCTATCAAGATTTCAATATAAGTGGTTGTAGTTTAATGGTAAGAATTCCACGTTGTGGCAGTCGAGACCTGGGCTTGAATCCCAGCAACCACACTTTCCAATAATTTATCAATTTTCAAAAAACCAATAAAATGTCGAAATAAATGCCTTTCTAAAAGTTGTGATCTTTTTGTAAAATGGCCCTATTTGTAATATACAAATATAAAAAGGTAGTGGCCTTCCTAAACAAAAATAAATCGCATATGTATACTTAGAAAACTGTTTATATAAATATTTTTTAAAATACAGTTCAAATTGCTAATGGATGAAATAATGACATTCACATATATGCATGTGTAGTACACATTACACATGATGTAATCTTCGATATTCACGTATTCTCCCTATATAAGTTGTTTGACTATTTATGCATTGTATCTTGATATAAAATTGCGTCTCCTAATGTGGTATGCACTTTATCCATTGCTTGTTGATGTTGAAATTTTACTTTTGCTGTGGGATTAATATAGTTGCAGATGTAATGAATATGCCTTATGTCGTTATTTTTGTATTTGGCTCTTAGTGGTAAGTCACCTATGATAATTACAAAATATGGTTGCTTGTATTATGGATTAAGGTGTTAAGGAGGGCTGATAATTTCACATTTTTTCTTAAATCTGTCCAGCGTTTTACTTTGTCCTCTCTACAAATGTGTTAACATTCATGTTTGATCCGATATATAGACAATAAAATGTTTCTTATTAAAAAGATATGACTTTGCTTCATAATATTCCCTATTGATGCTTATAGGTTTGAATTTTGAATTCAAAATTTGTTATTTAAATATACATAATCTTGTATCTAAACTCATATTTTCAAATGCAAAATCAAAAAGGGAATTAATTTACAAGGACAAATTATTTGAAAATTTTAACCATAAGGACAAGAGACTAAAAATTTATTCAAAAGGACAAAACATAACCCAAATTTATTCAAAAGGACAAAACAAAGGACATTTTTTTTTGCATGATTTAGGTATCAGTTTTGTATGTTTGTAGGTATCAGTTTGCTCTCTGCAGCTAATAAGTAGCTGTAGGCTAAAAACTGATACCTTTAGATACATATAACTGCTACTTATTAGCTGCAGAGAGCAAACTGATACCTAAATTCTGCAAAAAAAAAAAATATTTTTTTTAATTTAAAAAAAATTATATGTATTGTCCTTTTGAATAAATTTGGGCTATGTTTTGTCCTTTTGAATAAATTTCTAATCTCTTGTCCTTATGGTTAAAATTTTCAAACAATTTGTCCTTCACATTATTTTCCTGAAATCAAAATTACATCTTTTAATTTGAATGCAAATTTCGCACTTAATAGTTTCTAAATCAAAAATCAAAATTTAAACTACAAAATAATACTTTAAAATTCAAATGGGCAAACTAAATAATATGAAAATCTGAAATTTTAAAATTCAAGTTTTCAAAATTTTAGATTAAAGGATAAAATCACATATTCCTAAAACTAAAATTTTGAATTGCACATAGTTTTTTATGCATTTTAAAGAAGCTTTACCAACTGAAGATGTTATGTATTTAAAAATAAATATAAATGTTAAAAAAATTCAAATATATCACTTAATTTTTTTGATGTAATTTCAAAATTCAACTTCTACAATTGTATTTTTTCAAAGTCATGTCTCAAATTTGTACCTTGATTTAAAATTTTGTAATTTCAAATATAAATCTTTAAGTTTGAGTTTGGTGACTGAAGTTTCAATATTATTGAAGGCATAAGCACAAATAGATGAATCAAGCAATGTAGAAGCATTAAAAATAGTGAACTACATACCTATATTATTTCTCATCCAAACGATTCACATGATTATATCCAACACCCAACTTGATCCCCATGATCAACGCCCTCTTCTGTCTTCATGTATACCTCACAACTGCATATATACCTCCTCATACCATCTCTCTTCGTTATCACTCCCAAATCTTGATAGCATCCATAAATGAATAAAACCCTATTTTCTTCTATCTTTTCAATGTCACATACATAGAAGGCTGCTAGAAAATCAATTGATGAAAAGACTCTAAAGAAGCAACTAGCAACAAAAGCAGCTTACAAGTTCGCTCCAGCCACCGGCAGCATGAAGAAATTCATAGATTCGGGCCAGGAACCATTACCCTTCGTGAGATCCGTAAGGATAAAAAAAAGCACTGAACTTTTGATTCGAAAGCTTCCATTTCAGCAACTGGTTCATGAAATAGCTTAAAATTTCAGAATAGATTCACGATTTCATAGGTCTACAATATCTGCTCTTTAAGAGGCTGCCGAGGCGTATCTCGTTGGGTTGATTGAAGATAATAATTTGTGCGCGATTCATGCTAAGAGAGTTACGATCATGCCTAAGGATATTCAGCTTGTTAGGAAGATCGAAGGAGAAAGGGATTAGAGTTATTTCGAGTTCAATTCTGTTTTTGAAATCCTATTTTCAATTTAGTGCTAATGTTTCAGTTGGACGATCCAAAACACACCATCTGGGTAATGGTCGTGTCCGTTAACCAACAATCCATTTTGAACCATTGGCCCAATGGCTCAAATTTGAGCCCTTAGGCTCCTCCCCTCCCTTTATAAAATCCCACTTCTTCTTCTCCTCACTTTCTGCTTCCCATTTCGAACTCTCTCCTCTTATATTTTTTCCAGTCGATTCCAGCTACTTCTCAAGTAATTTTCTTTGTTATTATATGTTAAATGTTCGTATATCCAATATATATTTTTTCCCAAAATTTGGTTTATTCTTTTTTTAGTCAAATGGCACACTCTTCTGCCTCTGGTTCAGGATCTTCATTCATGCCCATTTCTACATGGAAGTTGAAAGAACGGAAGCATTCATAGAAATATGTCTCAATCACATTCAACTCAAAGCACGAGGAGATTCTTGACCGTGGTTCAAAAGGAAATTAATGAGCGGTTCGATGATGATTTGACGCAGACCCAGATAAGGAACAAATGAGATAATCTAAAAAGGGAATAAACAAATTGGAATGATCTGCTCCAGATTTCAGGTAGTGTATGGGATGCTGTTCAGTACCGCCTCGACGGCTCAGACGAATGATGGAGCGGTCCTGCACGCTTGTACTAGGGGTATAGGAGAAATCCACCTCCGATATTTTGGGAGAAAGATGAGCTATTCGATGGCTACATAGGGAAAGACACATGCATAAACGAGTTTCCTCCAGCACCACAACGATTTACCGAGGCCGATACAACTTTATATCGTGATATTCTGAGTGGAGGGATCCCATCTCCAGTTCAGTCTACATGCCGACAGATGTAACGCAATACGTCTAGTAGACAACCTACCACACAACCCTCATTCGTTCAAATGGATCGTTTCACAGTCGCAGTGTAACGTTGCTTCTCTGTTCTCTCTACCGTTACCAACATTGAGAAGCGGGAGATTATTGAAATTTTTCGCGTCGATCCGTCAATCTTGAATGTGGTGGAGATATTATCTGATGGGGACTTGCTTGGCTATATAAGTTATCAATTGAGAAATTTCCATCAACATTAGTACTGTGTTGTATTTCTACATTTTATTAGTTTATGTAATATTATTACGTAGTGGACTATTTTGTTTGGTAAACTATGATATTCTGCATTAATGATACTGTTATGTTTTAAACATTAATTAATTAAATTACATACCAAAAATAAAATGGTCCGCTTAAATGGACCACTTAAATGGTCCGCTTAAAGCCGCAAATGCATTTTCCGCCAACTAAAATACCCCATTATAATACCTCCTTAAAACACCCCTGTAACAACCCGGAAAATCAGAACCAATTTAAATTTTTTATTTTGGCAATTTTAATGAATTTTGAATATTTAAAATGATTTATTTTAAATAATAACGACGGGAAATTTATTTTGAATATAATTAGAATGTATATATTCATTTGAATCGACGTTAGAATATAAATATTTATTTTTAATTATAAAAGGAATTGGAAATAACACAGTAGTTTGAAAATTCGATTTCAGATTTCAAATGAATGTACAGGATTCAAAATAAACCGGATTTTGGCGAAACCAAAAATATTAGAACATATTTAAAAATATCTTTTCAACTAATC
Organism: Allium sativum; assembly: GCA_030737875.1. NCBI lineage: Eukaryota > Viridiplantae > Streptophyta > Magnoliopsida > Asparagales > Amaryllidaceae > Allium > Allium sativum. Next base: position 860,085,126 of record CM060926.1, read on the forward strand.
CGGAAAATTGAAATTTCATAGCGGGAATAAAAAGTTATGTCCAGTTGAAAATTTAGAATAGTCGCTATGGAAAATATAACCCTTAAAAATGGACATTTTGCAAACGACCTCCTTTTTCAACGAAACCACTTTTGTTGGATCCAGGATGTCAAGTTATTGCTAGATTCCAAAATTCATAATTTTTGGGATCAATATGTTAGCTTGGCAAAAGAAAACGTGTTTTGCAGTTTCAGTCAATTTGGATCGACCAGAAAATGGCCATTTTTCAAACGGTCTTCAGATTTGACGAAATTAGTTTTGTTAGGACCGAATTGTCAATACAAAGCTAGAAATAAATTTTTCGGGAATTTTTAGAGTTAGTATGTGGTCCCGGTAAATTGAAATGTGCGTTAAAATTCCATATACAGATTTATATTTTGATTTTAGCGAAAACTGATCGAAACAGCTGAATTGGCTTGTGATAAATATCCCATTGTGTTAGAAATGGTGTTAATTTGCTTGGGGCGACAATCGGTGGGTTCGATTTGGAGTTCGAATTTAAAAGTTACTTTTTGAAGATTAAAAATAATTAAAATAATATATTTATATAAAATTCCAACTCACCCTTTCTCCCTTCTAACCGGTCAACCCCCTCCTTTCCCCAATTCAGTTTTCAAACCCGTATAAAAAAACAAAGGAACGAACGACGAATCTCGTCGACCCCCCTCCTTCCGCTGCCGCGCTAGAGGCTGGCCCCCCTCCACGTCGCAGGCAACCTCCTCCCCCCTCTCCACTGGAACCCATGCCCTGGCCGATTAAACCCGACCTTCCACTCAGCGACTGCCGCCATATCCTCCTCCAGGTTAACTCCGACCGCGAGGCTGCCAAGCGCCGCCTTCCCCCTGGCCAGCAAGCCCGGACGCAGCCATTCCCCCCCCCATTTCGATTTCCAATGTAAGTTTTTTTTTGTTTAGTTATGTAATAAAAACAACCCGATTTTTACATGAATGATTTAGAAATAAAGGTCTGATTTTTAATAAAGAAAGGTTTGATTTTTAACAAAGAAAGGTTTGATTTTTATGTTAAAAAGCTTTTGTCTGTATTTTAAGAAAAGAAATGATTTTTATGTTAGAAAGGAAGTGAGTTTTATTTTAGGAAAGCTATGATTTTTATATAGAAAAGGATATGAATTTTAGTCGATAAAAATTCGATTTTTATAATGTTTTATCATAGCGATAAAAAATTCGATTATAAAGATAATAAAAATATGATTTTTATATTGGTAGAGTATTAAAAATATGATTTTTATATTATAGAGATAATAAAAATATGATTTTTATATTGGTAGAGTATTAAAAATATGATTTTTATGATGCAAACTTCAAAGTAAAAAATTTGGTTTTTATTATGAGGATAATGAAATAAAAATATGATTTCCATAATCGAAATAGCGATATAAAAATTAGATTTTTATATATGGAATAGCAGCATAGAAATATGATTTTTAATATAAACAACGTAAAAAGGATTGCGTAGGAATTTCAGGCAAATCCAATCGATCAGATATTCAGAATAGAATGGAGGAGTGGAACCCAAAGGTGAGAACTCCTCACCATATTTTCTTATACAGTTATTTATTTTTATAACTGCATATATGAGCTGTTCCCCATCGTCCACAGACCAATGGACAACTTGTTTGATTGTTTTGTCTAGTTGATTAGATTATTTGGTTGAATTTGGTTGTTAGGGTGAAATGATTTGATTAGAATTGTTATGTGTGTGTGGCGCGAGCCAATATCTGGAGAGGGGTAATGCTAGACATTACCCAATTTTGATATCGTGTCGTTATGCCACCAAAATTTTCTAAAATATGATAGAACAATAAAAATAGTATTTTTATTGTGTAAATGAATAAATATTTTAACGTTAAAAATATAATTTTTAACGTGTATATGAATAAAATAAATATTCATTTACAAATCAGATGATTTGTTTATGTACACCCATTTGACTGATATGGATTAGGATGATTAATTTTACACATCGCCCAACTGCACAAATAAAAATCTGTGTTTGTTGTTTGAAAACCCCACACGGGTATTGGGATGATATTAGACATACACTAATCCCAATATTTAGTTGTATGTCAATCGATTGGTTGGCATGCTGTTATAAGCGTTAAATATTTATATTTGATGCTTATGCAGTGTAGAATGCACTCTGGATGATGGTTGATTGTGTTTGATTATTATTATGTGCATGTGTTGTATAAAATCCATATATTGACTTTATATGGTAATGGACTGTGTCTGATTTCAGTTCAGAAAAGAAGGAATATTTTAAAATAACGATATTTTAAAATAATGAATATTTTAAAATAATATTCTGTAAAAGAATCAAAATATAATTTTGATGTCCGATTTGGGATGGGCACAAATATATTTTAATATATAAAGCCGTGTTGATTAGATTAACGCCATTTTGACGTGAACGATATTTATATCGATTTTATTCATTTTTATATTGAATATCGAAAAGGAATTGATTTCAAAATCTAATGTTTTGAAAATACTATCATTTGTATATTGATGATATAGAATATTCAATTTTGATTTGAAATTGAATATGAAGTTGAAATCGTTTTGAAAACGAATTTAAAACGTAAACGACCCGAACTTCCCCGTAAAGGAAAGCCCGGATGGAGTAGAGAACACGACAAATCAGAACACAAACAGAAGAACATTTCATTGCTTATTACAACAGTTTCATCAGAATACAAGAATATACAGAGTATGAATAAATATTACACATTTGCTAAATATCAGAGATTTACAAATTACAATGCAGCGGAAAGTAATACAAAACACAACAAAAAAGAATACACGGATACAGAGCTTTCCGAATATCATTCCAGCTGTAAACTAGGATCTTGTGAATATAAATCTGCAAAACCAAAACTAGAAGCTGCCCATGTGGAAAATAGGGGCACCCAGAGTTTAGGTTAAAACAATAAACTCTAGGTCAGTCATATGACTGGTGTGAGAACTAAAATAGTTATTTAAAATTTTACTTTAAAAGTAAGGTAAATCAAGGGACCATGCCGTATAATATGGAACGGGTTTCCTCCCAAGAATACCAGTGCATATAATAAACAACGCAATGTTTTTTGGAAAAATGAAGCTATTATAAGACCCAGGTCCCATCACACAATGCAACGCAAGCCGGAGGATAGGGTTTTCCCTGATAATAGCCAAACATGCTGGGTACGTTAAAAATAATCATTTGATACTATTATAAGTGCATAGCATTTAAAACAACTTCAAATATAAATATATCAATCCTAGACGGCATGGGTACCATATATCATGTCGCCAATACTAGGCTCTACGATCAAAACCGCAAAGTCGCATATTGGAAGTTGGATTCCATCATGAACCAAGGCAAGGCGCAATCCAACCGTTTCGAGACTCTCTAGCACGAACCTCAGGACTCGGTCGCAACTGTACCTAGGCAACATGCAGGGCCGGTCCACACAGAGTGGATTAAAATGCCTGAACATGTGTTTCCCCACCCTATGGGGTGTAAATGAGCCAAATGACTCCATCGGCTCCCGCAGTAGACGATCAATACGAGCAGCCTCGCTAACCATCAAGTAATAAGCAACATATGCAACATCCACATGAGTAAAACGTCAGGGCTTGTAAAACGCTGACACCATACCTATCTAGAAGGAAACGCAATGCCCTCCCTGCCGCCCTCTCCCGTTTTTGGTTCATACCTGGGTGTGCGGCTTGCGAATTAATGCTACATAAAGCTATGCTATATTAAAGCCGTGCTTTGATCATCAACCACAAGACTTTGCTTTTCAACAGAAGCCTTGATCATTTGCATCTCAGCATGCCACACAGGCAATTAACGCCATACGACTGATGTCTATCGATATATAACCTCTGAGCTCGTACGTCCTAGAGAAGGGCGTTAAGCAAGAGAATAAATTCTCCGTCGCCAAACAGATATATATTTAATAGAGATCGATCAACACAGAATAAAATCCAATGTCAGACACACATCCATTTACAAGTTCGTTCTAGGTCTGAACGAAACCGAAGGCACCTTATTCCTCATCCCGTATGTCTAATACAGGAGAGAGGCCCTCGCATATTCGGTCGATCTCCAAGTATGTCTGGACGATCACCACTTATTACCTTGTCGTGCGTGTACAACACAATCAAGACATCGGAAATCATCCAAACGATGTGAAGACCTCCGGCCTTCAACCACCGTCTTCATCCTTGACACATCGTCGAATCATTTATTCAGAATAGGTTAAACCCGATCTTTTTGAATAACTCGGGTATATAATAAACAAGTGCTATAAAAACACAACATACGTCTCAATCCAATCCAGAGTATTTCTTTACCCAAATATTCATATACTTTGGGAAAGGTTCCCATTAATTTTATCAAAGATAAATTCTTTAAATTTATTCTTTAATCTTCCTTTGGATATTAATTCAAACCAAATTAGGGTCAATCAAAACTAGTTGGGATTAGCGAACCTAACCGAAGTAATCATTTGTCTAATTTCCCAATCCCAACCTATTCAACCCATGAAGAAAAACGGGTAATACTTCATATCTAACACCACGGTGTTATCGGTAAATTCAAATACCATTTCACGTTCAAATCTAATTAAAGATTTAACTATCGCATGGAGCAAAACTGGTGATACTCCATTCTCGATCATTTCAATCTAATTAAAGATTCATTAAAACTCCACTTGGTTTTAATCTTCCCAAAAATCAATATTAATGATTATTTGACTTGGGAAATCATATCCTGTCTTTAACTGGGTTAAAGAACCAATGTCATTTAAAACACGGTTCACGATAAACCCAAAATCACATTCCATTCCATCAGCCTTTAACCGTAAATTAGCAAGTGAACAATTCCCTAAGTATTAACCCCGAAGGCCGAAACCAACATCAGATCAATACCCAGGAAACCATTCAACTTAACTAATCTCCAGTTAGTTTCTGGTTTTCTTAACTCCATTGGTCTAAGAATAGTATTATTAAAGATACCATTCACGACAACCCAAAATCTCATTCCATTGTTAATCGGGTTAAAGAACAAGTGTTATTTAAAACACCATTCACGATAAACCCAAAGACCAATTTCAATTCAATTCCAATTAAATATTAATTAATTGGTATACTTCATTAAATCTAAATAAAAAGATTTAATCTTTTCTCAACTAGGTTCAAGAATAGTGTTAATGAAGACATCATTCACGACAAACCCAAAATCACATTTGATATTAAATACAAGGCTCTGAATAGAAAATATATCGGCTAATATTCAATATCAAATTCTGGAATCATCAAATACCGTATTGGAATAACGATATATATATATATCTTCCAAATTCCTCCACAATATCCGTATAATCACGGAATCCAGTATCGAAATATTCTGAAGATAATTTTGATTCAAATCCTTTCCAATTCATATATTGGAAATTCTGGTTATTTTTAAAACCATTTCAAATCCAAATTATTTATTTAAAAATATTGGATTTCATAATTCTAGTTCATTTCGATAAAAATATATTTTTATCTTTTCAAATATTGAATTTTTCATCCCAATTCTTTCCAAATCATTTGTTGTGAAATTATTGATATTTTTAATATTTTTATCAAGGCCCGTACAGTCGATTTCCATAAACGGTCGTCGAACTGCACTTACATCGACCTTTTCCAAATTTGATTTGGACATAATTCCAAATCCAACCGTTAGATTTCAAATCTCTAATATTCATTGGAAAGCTCTTTTCGATACGAACCCAATCGTTCCAGTTATAGGATATTCCGACGGTCAGATCTCCCGTAATGTCCATTCGAAGTCAATGGTCGAAATTCGCGAACTACCGCAACGCGGCGCGTTCTATTCAGGCCATTATATATATATATATATATATATAATATATTATATATATTTCGTCGATTTCCATTTAAAACGTATTTTATAAATCGTTTTAAATTCGTTTTCAAAAAGATTTCAACTTCATATTCCATTTCAAATCAAAATTGAATATTCTATATCATCGATATACAAATGATAGTATTTTAAAAACATTAGATTTTGAAATCAATTCCTTTTCTATATTCATTATAAAAATGAATAAAATCGATATAAATAACGTTCATGTCAAAATGGCTTTAATTTAATCAACACGGCTTTATATATTTAAATATATTCGTGTCCATCCCAAATCGGACATCAAAATCATATTTTGATTCTTTTACAGAATATTATTTTAAAATATTCACTATTTTAAAATATCGTTATTTTAGAATATTCATTCTTTTCTGAACTAAAATCAGACACAGTCAATTACCATATAATGTCATTATATGGATTTTATACAACACATGTACACAATAATAATCAAACACAATCAATCATCATCCAGAGTGCATTCTACACTGCATAAGCATCAAATATAAATATTTAACGCTTATAACAGCCTGTCAGCTAATCGATTGACATACAACTAAATATTGGGATTAGTGTATGTCTAATATCATCCCAATACCCGTGTGGGGTTTTCAAACAACAAACACAGATTTTTATTTGTGCACTTGGGCGATGTGTAAAATTTATCATCCCAATCCATATCAGTCAAATGGGTGTATATAAACAAATCGTCTGATTTGTAAATGAATATTTATTTTATTCATATACACGTTAAAAATTATATTTTTAACGATAAAATATTTATTTATTTACACAATAAAAATAATATTTTTATTGTTCTAACATATTTTAGAAAATTTTGGCGGCTTAACGACACGATATCAAAATCGGGTAATGTCTAGCATTACCCCTCTCCTGATATTGGCTCGCGCCATACACACATAACAATTCTAATCAATTCATTTCACCCAAACAACCAAATTCAACCAAATAATCTAATCAACCAAACAAAACAATCAAACAAGTCGTCCATGGTCTGTGGACGACGGGGAACAGTTCATATATGCATTTATAAAAATAAATAACTGTATAAGAAAATATGGTGAGGAGTTCTCACCTTTGGGTTCCACTCCTCCATTCTATTCTGAATTTCTGATCGATTGGATTTGCCCGAAATTCCTACGCCATCCTTTTCACGCTGTTCATGTTAAAAATCATATTTTTATGCTGCTATTCCATATATAAAATTCTAATTTTTATATCGCTATTTCGATTATAAAAATCATATTTTTATTGCGTTATCCTCATAATAAAAACCAATTTTTTTATTTCGGTGTTTGCATCATAAAAATCATATTTTTAATACTCTACCAATATAAAAATCATATTTTTATTATCTCTATGATATAAAAATCATATTTTTAATACTCTACCAATATAAAAATCATATTTTTATTATCTTTATAATCGAAATTTTTTATCGCCATGAAAAAGCATTATAAAAATCGAATTTTTATCGACTAAAATTCATATCCTTTTCTATATAAAAATCATAGCTTTCCTAAAATTAAACTCACTTCCTTTCTAACATAAAAATCATTATTTTCTTAAAATAAAAACCAAATCTTTTCAACATAAAAATCAAACCTTTATTTCTGAATCATTCATATAAAAATCGGGTTGTTTTTATTACATAACTAAACAAAAAAGAAAAATAAACTTACATTGGAAATCGAAACGCGGGGGGGGGGGGGGGGGAGGGGAATGTCTGCGTCCGGGCTTGCTGGCTAGGGGGAAGGCGGCACTGGGCAGCCTCGGTGGTCGGAGGTGACCTGGAGAAGGATATGGCGACGATCGCTGGGTGGAAGGGAGGGTTTAATCGGCCAGGGCGTGCATTTCAGCGGAGAGGGGGGAGGAGGTCGCCTGCGATTAGAGGGGGGAGCAGCCTCTGGTGCGACGACGGAAGGAAGGGGGGTCGATGAGATCCGTCGTTCGTTCCTTTGATTTTTCTATACGGTTTGGAAACTGAATTGGGAAAGGAGGGGGTTGACCGGTTAGAAGGGAGAAAGGGTGAGTTGGAATTTTATATAAATATATTATTTTAATTATTTTTAATCTCCAAAAAGTAACTTTTAAATTCGAACTCCAAATCAAACCCACCGACTGTCGCCCCTAGCTAATCACCCCTATTCTGAACACAATGGGATATGTATCGCAAGTCAATTCAGCTGTTTCGATCAGTTTTCGCTAAAATCAAAATATAAATCTATATATTGAATTTGAACGCATATTTCAGTTTACGGGGCCATATACTAACTCTAAAAATTCCCAAAAAATTATTTATAGCTTCGTATTGACAATACGGTCCTAACAAAACTAATTTCATCAAATTTGAAGACCATTTGAAAAATGGCCATTTTCTAGTCGATCCAAATTGACTGAAACTGTCAAAACACGTTTTCTTTTGCCACGCTCACATTTTGATCCCAAAAATTATGAATTTTGGAATCTAGCAATAACTTGACATCGCGAATCCAACAAAAGTGGTTTCGTCGAAAACGGAGGTCGTTTGCAAAATGTCCATTTTTAAGGGCTATTTTTCCATAGCGACTATTCTGAATTTTCAACTGAACATAACTTTTTATTCCCGCCATGAAATTTCAATTTTCTGGATTCATTGGAAAGATATTTTTAAATAGATTCTAATATTTTCGTTTTCGCCAAAATCCGATTTATTTTGAATCCTGTACATTCATTTGAAATTTGAAATCGAATTTTCAAACTACCGCGCCATTTCCAATTCCTTTTATAATTAAAAATAAACATTTATATTCTAATGTCGATTCAAATAAATATATACGTTCTAATTCTATTCAAAATAAATTTCTCGTGGTTATTATTTAAAATAAATCATTTTAAATATTCAAAATTCATTAAAATTGCCAAAATAAAAATTTTAAATTGGTTCTGATTTTCCGGGTTGTTACAATCTCCCCACTTAAAATCTTTTCATCCTCGAAAAGGAACGGAGCTGAAAGTTGTTTAACTAATTAACTCAACTTTCATTCTGGCGTTCATTCTTCAACTTTTCAGTTTCTAAGAATTTTCAAATTTCTGAAAAATTTGGCTAACACCCTAAATTTTCAAAAAATTTCGCCATAACCTCCTTTGTACAGGAGCACCGGGAAAATCCCCAAACCGCCACACATGCCTCTCCAATCAAAAAGAAAAAGAAACAGCCAAGTGGCTAGCCAATCGGCTCATAAAATCATCAAAAACCCCAAGAAATACAATAAACATGTACCTATTTGTCGGGCAAACAAATTTATTCCTTTGCTTAGCTTCCCTGCTTTGACCTGTTCAATATATATACATGTATATTCATGCATTTTCAAACAATCTTCATTCAAGTTCAATTTGGTTATATGCACCGTTCTTTCACATAATGGTTTTGTTGGTTAACAAATAATCATACAACGCAACCATCAATCAATTAGTGGATTATCGTTTCAAATTCATAATTTTGACATATTTACAGAAAATCATGTTTTTAATGCCAATTTACAACAATAACCCTATCTAATTTTGGTTCTCACACCAGTCAATTGGAAACATACAGATATTTCACTTTCGAAACTCGAACATAAACTACTGATGTTGACATGTCAATCACCAGTATCATTAGAGTCATCTCCGGGCGACTAGAGTGTGATTCTATATCTATCCAGTATATTAGGACTTCGTATACACGTGGATCAGACGTATATGCAAAATCTTTATATACCTGATTGTCCAAATCAATTTAAAATAAATATTCAAATACGAATAATAAATTTTAAATTTTCAAAACAAGATTTGTTTTCATTTTATTTTTAAAAACAACTCTACGAACTCATTCTAGGATACTGCTATTTCCATCTCTAATGAGTCATGCTCATTGGATATTGCTTATCCAATCTATGATGAACTCTTTCGTTTGGTTCTAAAGTGTCTTGTTCTCGAGCTCTGTAAACCAAAGCTCCGATACCAAATGTAATCGACCGGAACTTCCCCGTAAGGGAAAGTCCGGATTGAGTTGAGAACATGACAAATCAGAACACAAACAAAAGAACATTTCATTGCTTATTACAACAATTTCATCAGAATACAAGAATATATGGAGTATGAATAAATATTACACATTTGCTAAATATCAGAGATTTACAAATTACAATGTAGCGGAAAATAATACAAAACACAACTGAAAAGAATAACCGATACAGAGCTTTCTGAATATCATTCCAACTGTAAACCGGGATCCTATGAATATAAATCTTCAAAACCAAAACTACAAGCTTCCCGTGTGGAAAATAGGGGCACCAAGAGTTTAGGTTAAAACAATAAACTCCAGGTCAGTCATGTGACTGGTTTCCTCCCAAGAATACCAGTGTATATAATAAACAATGCAATGTTTTTTGAAAAAATGAAGCTATTATAAGACCCAGGTCCCATCACACAATGCAACGCAAGCCAGTGGATAGGGTTTTCCCTTATAATAGCCAAACATGCTTGGTACGTTAAAACAAATCATTTGATACTATTATAAGTGCATAATGTTTAAAACAAATTCAAATATAAATGTATCAATCCTAGACGGCATGGTACCATATATCAGGTCGCCAATACTAGGCTCTACAATCAAAACCGCGAAGTCGCGTATTGGAAGTTGGATTCCATCATGAATCAAGGCAAGGCGCAATCCTACCATTTCGAGACTCTCTAGCCCGAGCCTCAGGACTCAGTCGCAACTGTACCTAGGAAACATGCAGGGTAGGTCCACATGAAGTGGATTAAAATGCCTGAACATGCGTTTCCCCACCTATGGGGGCGTAAATGAGCCAAATGACTCCATCGGCTCCCCCAGTAGCCGATCAATCCGAGGCGCCTCACTATCAATCAAGTAATAAGCGACATATGCAACATCCACTTGAGCAAAATGTCAGGGCTTGCAAACGCTGACACCACACCTATCTAGAAGGAAACGCAATGCCCTCCCTGCCGTCCTCTCCCGTTTCTGGTTCATACAAGGGTGTGAGGCTCGCGAATTAACGCTACACAAAGCTATTCTATATTAAAGTCGTTCTTTGATCATCAACCACAAGACTTTGCTTTTCAACAGAAGCCTTGATCATTTGCATCTCAGCATGCCACATAGGCAATTAACGCCAGGAGACTGATGTCTATCGATATATAATCTCTGAGCTCGTACGTCCTAGAGAAGGGCGTTAAGCAAGAGAATGAATTCTCCGCCTCCAAACAGATAAATATTTAATAAAGATCGATCAACACAGAATAAAATCTAATGTCAGACACACATGCATTTACAAGTTCGTTCTGGTCTGAACGAAACCGGAGGCACCTTATTCCTCATCCCATATGTCCAATACAGGAGAGAGGCCCTCGCATATCCGGTCGATCTCCAAGTATGTCTGGACGATCACCACTTATTACCTTGTCTTGGGTGTACAACCCAATCAAGACATCAGTAATCATCCAAACGATGTGAAGACCTCCGGTCTTCAACCACTGTCTTCATCCTCAACACATCGTCGAATCAGTTATTTAGAATGGGTTAAACCCGGTCTTTCTGAATAACTCGCGTATATAATAAACAAGTGCTATAAAATCACAACATACGCCTCATTCCAATCCAGAATATTTCTTTACCCAAATATTCATATACTTTGGGAAAGGTTCCCATTAATTTTATCAAAGATAAATTCTTTAAATTTATTCTCTAATCTTCCTTTGAATATTAATTCAAACCAAATATTGGTTTATCCAAACTAGTCGGGATTAGCGAACCTAACCGAAGTAATCATTTGTTTAATTTCCCAATCCCAACCTATTCATCCCATGAAGCAAAACTAGAAATACTTCATATCTAACACCACAGTATTATCGGTAAATTCAAATACCATTTCACGTTCAAATCTATTTAAAGATTCAACTATCGCCTGAAGCAAAACTGGTGATACTCCATTCTTGATCATTTCAATCTAATTAAAGATTCATTAAAACTCCACTTGGTTTTAATCTTCCCAAAAATCAATATTAATGATTGTTTAACTTGGGAAATCATATCCTGTCTTTAACTGGGTTAAAGAACCAATGTCATTTAAAACATGGTTCACGATAAACCCAAAATCACATTCCACTCCATCAGCCTTTAAATGTAAATTAGCAAGTGAACAATTCCCTAAGTATTAACCCCGAAGGTCGAAACCAACATCAGATCAATACCCAGGAAACCATTCAACTTAACTAATCTTCGGTTAGTTTCTTATTTTCTTAACTCCATTGGGTCTAAGAACAGTATTATTAAAGATACCATTCATGACAACCCAAAATCTCATTCCATTGTTAATCGGGTTAAAGAACAAGTATTATTTAAAACACCGTTCACGATAAACTCAAAGACCAATTTCAATTCAATTCCAATTAAATATTAATTAATTGGTATACTTCATTAAATCTAAATAAAAAGATTTAATCTTTTCTCAACTGGGTTCAAGAACATTGTTAGTGAAGACACCATTCACGACAAACCCAAAATCACATTTGATATTAAATACAAGGCTCTGAATAGAAAATATATCGGCTTATATTCAATATCAAATTCTGGAATCAACAAATACCGTATTGGAATAATGATATATATATCTTCCAAATTCCTCCATAATATCCGTATAATCACGGAATCCAATATCGAAATATTCCGAAGATAATTTCGATTCAAATCCATTCCAATTCATATATTGGAAATCTTGGTTATTTTTAAAACCATTTCAAATCCAATTTATTTATTTAAAAATTTTGGATTTTATAATTCTAGTTCATAACTAGTTCATTTAGATAAAAATATATTTTTATCTTTTCAAATATGGAATTTTTCAACCCAATTCATTCCAAATCATTTGTTGTGTTTACACAAATTATTGATATTTTTATCAACGCCTGTACAGTCGATTTCCATAAACGGTCGTCGAACTGCGCTTACATCGACCTTTTCCAAATTTGATTTGGACATAATTCCAAATCCAACAGTTAGATTTCAAATCTCTAATATTCGTTGGAAAGCTCTTTTCGATACGAACCCAAGATTCCGGTTTTAGAAGAATCCGACGGTCGGGTCTCCCGTAATGTCCATTCGAAGTCAATGGTCGAAATTCTCGAACTACCGCAGCGCGACATGTTCTATTCAGGCCATTATATATATAAATATAATATATATAATATATATATATATTATATATATATTTCGTCGAATTCCATTTAAAACGTTATTTTATAAATCGTTTTAAAATTGTTTTCGAAACGATTTCAACTTCATATTCAATTTCAAATCAAAATTGAATATTCTATATCATCAATGTACAAATGATAGTATTTTCAAAAAAAATTGATTTTGAAATCAATTCCTTTTCGATATTCATTATAAAAATGAATAAAATCAATATAAATATCATTCACGTCAAAATGGCGTTAATCTAATCAACACAGATTTGTATATTTAAATAAATTCGTGTCCATCCCAAATCGGACACCAAAATCATATTTTAATTCTTTTAAAATATTCATTATTTTAAAATATCGTTATTTAAAAATATTCATTCTTTTCTGAACTGACACAGTCAATTATCATATAATGTCATTATAAGGATTTTATACAACACATGTACACAATAATAATCAAACACAATCAACCATCATTTAGAGTACATTCTACACTGCATAAGCATCAAATATAAATATTTAACGCTTATAACAGCCTGTCAACCAATTGATTGACATGCAACTAAATATTGGGATTAGTGTCTGTCCAACATCATCCCAATACCCGTATGGGGTTTATTTGTGCAGTTGGGCGATGTGTAAAATTTATCGTCCCAATCCATATCAATCTAATGGGTGTACATAAACAAATCGTCTGATTTGTAAATTAATATTTATTTTATTCATATACACATTAAAAATTATATTTTTAACAATAAAATATTTATTCATTTACACAATAAAAAAATATTTTTATTGTTCTAACATATTTTAGAAAATTTTGGCGGCATAACGGCACAATATCAAAATCGGGTAATGTCTAGCATTACCCCTTTCCGTATATTGGCACGCGCCATACACACATAACAATTCTAATCAATTCATTTCACCCAGACAACCAAATTCAACCAAATAATCTAATCAACCAAACCAAACAATCAAACAAGTCGTCCATGGTCTGTGGACGAGGGGGAACAGTTCATATATGCAGTTATAAAAATAATTAACTGTATAAGAAAATATGGTGAGGAGTTCTCACCTTTGGGTTCCACCCCCCATTCTATTCTGAATTTCTGATCGATTGGATTTGCCCGAAATTCCTACGCCATCCTTTTCATGCTGTTCATATTAAAAATCATATTTTTATGCTGCTACTCCATATATAAAAATCTAATTTTTATATCGCTATTTCGATTATAAAAATCATATTTTTATTTCGTTATCTTCATAATAAAAACCAAATTTTTTATTTCAATTTTTGCATCATAAAAATCATATTTTTAACACTCTACCAATATAAAAAACATATTTTTATTATCGCCATAATATAAAAATCATATTTTTAATACTCTATCAATATAAAAATCATATTTTTTTATCTTTATAATCGATTTTTTTTTATCGCTATGAAAAAACATTATAAAAATCAAACTTTTATCAACTAAAATTCATATCCTTGTTATATAAAAATCATAGCTTTCCTAAAATAAAACTCACTTCCTTTCTAACATAAAAATCATTTCTTTTCTTAAAATAAAGACCAAAACTTTTCAACATAAAAATCAAACCTTTCTTTGTTAAAAATCAAACCTTTCTTTGTTAAAAATCAAACCTTTATTTCTAAATCATTCATATAAAAATCGGGTTGTTTTTATTACATAACTAAACAAAAAAAGAATAACAAACTTACATTGGAAATCGAAAAAGGGGGGGGGGAGGGGGGCGGAATGGCTGCGTCCGGGGGAAGGCGGCGCTGGGCAGCCTCGGCGGTTGGAGGTGACCTGGAGGAGGATATGGCGGCGGTCGCTGGGTGGATGTGCGGGTTTAATCGGCCAGGGCGTGGGTTTCAGCGGAGAGGGGGGAGGAGGTCGCCTGCGACGTGGAGGGGGGCCCCAGCCTCTGGAGCGGCGACGGAAGGAAGGGGGGTCAACGAGATCCGTCATTCGTTCCTTTGTTTATTTTATTTTATACGGGTTTGAAAACTGAATTGGGGAAAGGAGGGGGTTTACCGGTTAGAAGGGAGAAAGGGTGAGTTGGAATTTTATATAAATATATTATTTTAATTATTTTTAATCTCCAAAAAGTAACTTTTAAATTTGAACTCCAAATCGAACCCACCGACTGTCACCTCTAGCTAATTACCCCCATTCCGAACACAATGGGATATGTTTCGATCAGTTTTCGCTAAAATCAAAATATAAATCTATATATTGAATTTGAGCGCACATTTCAATTTACCGGGGCCACTGTTATCTACCGCTGTCCTCAAACACACCTAATGTTCTATATTTCTTGTCACCTTGGTCCTATTGTTTTTCTCCAATTGCAAATAGTTCATACCATTACATATTATGGAAGATACCATTGTAAACTATTTGTACCATTGACTGTAAAATCATTAAACTACATTTTTAGGGTGCTATCTTAATTTTTACGTTAATATAGTAGAAATATGTGAATGGTTTTAGGGAAATAGCATCGAGGATAAAATTACTGGCTTTTTCAGCCGTTAGGATGACCTGCTGAAATTTTATTTTAAAGGACAAAACATAAGATTTTAAGTATCAGTTTTATAATATGCATGGTATCAGAATTTGATTCCAGGTTTTTGTATCAAAGTTTAACTTTTAGTTTTTAAGTTTCAGTTTTATGGTGTGTATGGTATCAGTTTTATGGTGTATTATCCTTTAGAATAAATTTTTGATGGGTTGTCCTTAAGCTTAAAAAAGTTATGAAATTTGTCCTTCAGAATAAAATCCTCGAATCATTTTGACAACTTACAAATGCAGAATGGATATTCTTGTATAATTGGTGTAAAATATCTCACTATTTTGATTCGTGTTAAGACATAGAGATGACTAGATTATGTGGATTGATGTACAATTATAATATTTGAGATTTACACGTTTCAGATATCAAAATGCGAATATGACTGATTAGTCTTGGTTGATTACAAAGGTGGTTAAAGAAAAAGAAGAACTAATTGATTAGTCTACTATTTCAAATGCAAAGCATGAATGTTTGCATGCTTTCAGTTGTGAGTAAATACCATTAGTTAACTAGTACACCAAAATATAGACTAGTCGTTCAGTCATAAGTTTACAAATAAAATGTCCACTATTTGGAAGTTTGGTATTAGTAATTCTGGGCAATAATTATTGCCTAATTATAGTATTAACAATGACATTAGAGTGTTGCGTAAACTACAATAATAAATATTGTTTTACTATTGAGTAGAACAATATACCTTTTAATGGGAAGATTTGTAGAAATATATGTAAACAAAATTTAATAATCTAACCAGGATATAGAAGGAAATTCCATCTGCAAATTGTCGTGATAATTTCCATAATACTTTATTTAAAATTCTGAAGATACAACAAACGTGATATGCTCAAGATTATTGTCTGTATGATCTTATGTATGATATGTAAGGCTAGTCGAATTTCATCAGAAAACGAAGAGGAAGAAGAGAATTGTTTGAGATGGAAAGTGATCAAGTTTCCTTCTCTTTTTATAGGCAGATTCACAACAACTACATTCATTGATTAAAGTCACATCTCTTCATTTCGTATCTATTCAAATATGCAACAATAATTTCCGTTGGAAAAGTAGCGTCCATTTAAACAGGTGCAATGGTGATTTCCATTGGAAAATCCATATCTATTCAATTTTTCAATAATAATTTCTATCTAAAAAGTAGCATTAATTCAAATAGGTTTGCAATGACCATTTCCATTGGGAAAATCCATGTCCATTCAAACAGATGTGACTGTTATAGCCATTAGTCATTTCTATTCGAACTTAAAACAGTTAAAAAACTATTCATTTTTTCTTGCAAAAATATAACATGGTCCACCCTTATCGGATACGCGCCTAGTCCGGCCCGGTTCGATTTAGTGCGGATCGGGCGGAAGGCGGCGTGCCTTCATATGTGTTAGCTCATAACCATATAGGTCCTCTTCTCGCACAAAATCACCTGACCCTTAGGGTTAATAGAGGTTAGAGAGTTTTACTATACAATCATGAAAGTTTACGTATTTCTAGCTATGTAGGATAATATCCCATTCATCAATGCAAGGGCCACCAACAATCCCCCACATGAATGACAATATACGTCTCAACCACAGAAAGTGTAATATCACACAATACATATTGAAATAATGCTATATCAAGGACAAGTATATATTTCACTTTGTACTTTCCCTAGTAAAAACATATTGGATATACTTAACTAGTCGATAAATAATTTAATCTTGAACCACTAGTCGTTTGTGTATAACTGGAAAATAAGCTTTACAAAGAATTGTTTCCCTTCACATCCAATCTCTTGGTTATTCTCAATTTGGTCCTGAACAAATTTTGGTTTTGTGAGCGTCTGTAGAGAATTTAAGCATTTAATATTCTTATAAAGCTGACCCAGCTTACACTAATATTGGTGATCGCAACCATTAAGAGTATCCTACATATACCCCACTTTTTATTATCAGGATATTGTCATCAATAAAAAAACATAGTTTAATATTTTTATACTTTTGTAGGCATGCATTCCATCGTGCACCATAGGAATGAGTAGGACTAATTCCAAATAAATAAATTACTTCTTGGATTACTTAGAACTAGTTTGCCTATTGATCCTAGTCCATGGGATCTCCATTCTTTAGGATAGGTTTTCGTATAATATAACTCTTGTTGTTTTAGGTTTATAAACCCATTCCCCTCAATGCACAATCTATTTTCTATCTTGATAGACGACCGGGTTACTAATAGTTCTCACATAATCAATGAAAATAGTTCCATTTGAGAGTAACAACATAACTTTGTCACGGCATCGACGAATGTGTCGTGACTTTCCATTATATACCATGTTTTGCTCTCTGTTTAATGTTGCTTGGTTCTCATAGTGTACGCATATGGATGGTACAGGTTTAGGCCTAAATGGAATATCTTCTATAAATAATGAAGCTAGCTTCACCTGCTTTATCCAAATCGATGAACTCTAATTCCATAGTGGATCGAGCTATGCAAATTTGTTTAGAAGATTTCCATGAACTGCTTCCCCTGATAGGGTGAGGACATAACCGTTGGTTTATTTTGATTCCTTTTGAAACAACCCAAACTTGCCCTTATGGGAAAGCCTAGATTGAGTTGAGAAAACGACAAATCAGAAGACAAACAAAAGAACATTTCATTGCTTATTACAACAATTTACATCAGAGTACAGAATATACCAGAGCATGAAAAAATAATATACATTTGATAAATATCAAAGATTTAAAATTACAATGCAGCGGAAAAATAATACATAACACAACTGAAAGAAATACACGGATACAGAGCTTTCCGAGTATAGTTCCAGCTGTCAATCCATGATCCTGTGAATACAATATCTGCAGAAACCCAACTACTAGCTGCACGTGTAGAAAATAGGGGCACCCAGAATTTAGGTTAAAACAATAAACTCCAGGTCAGTCATGTGACTGGTGTGAGAACTAAAACAGTTATTAAATCTTTACTTTAAAAATAAAGTAAATCAAGGGACCATGCTATAACACGGAACGGGTTTCTTCCCAAGAATACCAGTGCATAAACAAACAGCGCAAGGCTTTTTGGAAAAATGAAGCTATTATAAGACCCAGGTCCCATCACACAATGCAACGCAAGCCGGAGGATATGGTTTTCCCTTATAATAGCCAAACATGCTTGGTACGTTTAAAACAAATCATTTGATACTATTATAAGCGCATAGTGTATAAAACAACTTCAAATATAAATGTATCAATCATAGAATGCATGGGTACCATATATCATGTAGCTATACTAGGATGTACAATCAAATCCGAAATGTCACGTATTGGAAATTGGATTTCTGTCATGAGTCGAGGCAAGGGATGTACTCCTCGCCGGCTTCAAGACACTCTAGCAAATGCCTCAGGATCTCCCGCAGAAGACCCCCGGATCCTCCAAGGCCGGTCCTCCCTTACGTTTGAGGATTAATTATTCCTGAACACACGTTTCTCGGTCATATAGGACCTATATCCATCGTCTCTGTAGTAACCGATATATCCGAGGCGCCTCGCAATCCATCATCCACATAGATAAAAATAAATAAATGTCTAGGCTCCATACCATGACACCACCAATAGCTAGAAAGAAACGTCATGTCTTCCTTGGGTCCCTTATCCCGTTTTTGACTCATACCGAGGTGTGAGGCTCGCGAATCAACGCTATACACAAAGCTTTGCTAGATTAAAGCTGTGCTTTGATCATCAACCACAAGACTCTGCTTTTCAACAGAAGCCTTGATCATTTGCATCTCTGCATGCCACACAGGCAATTCACGCCATGCGACTGATGTTTATCGGTATATAACCTATAAGCTCGTACGTCTCAGAGAAGGGCGTTAAGAAAGAGAATAAATTCTCCGCCGCCAAATAGATATATATTTAATAGATATCAATAAAAATAGAATAAAATCCACTGTCAGACACACATCCATTTACAAGTTCGTTCTGGATCCGAACAAAACCGGAGGCACCTTATTCCTCGTCCCGTATGTCCAATACAGGAGAGTGGTCCTCGCATATTCGGCGATCTCCAAGTACGTCTGGACGATCACCACTTATTACCGTGTCATGGGTGTACCGTCCAATCAAGACATCAGTAATCATCCAAACAATGTGAAGACCTCAGGTCTTCATCGTGGACTTACCGTCGAATTAGTTATTCAGAATGGATATAAACCTGGCCTTTCCGAATAACTCGCGTATATAATAAACAAGTGCTATATAAACACAACATATGCCTCATTCCAATTCAGAATATTCTTTTATTCAAATATTCACATCCTTTGGGAAAGGTTCCCATTAATTTTATCAAAGATAAATTCTTTAAATTTATTCTTTAATCTTCCTTTGGATATCAATTCAAACCAAATTAAGATTTATCCAAACTAGTCGGGATTAGCGCACCATACCGTAGTAATCATTTGTTTAATTTCCCAATCCCAACCTATTCATCCCATGGAGAAAAAATGGTAATACTCCATACATAACACCACGGTGTTATCAGTAAATTTAATTACCATTTCACGTCCAAATCTAATTAAAGATTTAACTATCGCTTGGAGCAAAACTGGTGATACTCCATTCTCGATCATTTCCCAAAATTTGATAATTTAAATTATCAATTCACATTTCAATCTAATTAAAGATTCATTAAAACTCCACTTAGTTTTAATCTTTCCAAAAATCAATATTAAGGTTTATTTAACTTTGGAAAATCAAACATGCCGCATGGACAATCTACACCGTACTATTGATTCTGTCTATATATAACCTCTAAGCTCGTACGTCTTAGAGAAGGGTGTTAAGCAAGAGAATAAATTCACCGCCACCAAACAGATATATATTTAGTAGAGATCAACCATACAGTTCGAAATACAATGTTAGACATGTAATCTTGTCTTTTACTGGGTTAAAGAACTAATGTCATTTAAAACACAGTTCACGATAAACCCAGATCACATT
Source organism: Allium sativum (assembly GCA_030737875.1). NCBI lineage: Eukaryota > Viridiplantae > Streptophyta > Magnoliopsida > Asparagales > Amaryllidaceae > Allium > Allium sativum. The sequence continues at coordinate 860,105,927 of CM060926.1, forward strand.
CCATTAATTATGGAATCTTCACGGAAAACAAATTAGTATTGTAACAACCCAGAAAATACGAGCCAATTTAAAAATTTTAAATTGGATATTTTAAAGGAATTTAAACAATTGAAATAGAATATTTCAATAAAGTAATGAATTAGAAATAGTGCTGCAGTTTGAAAATTTGAATTCAAACTTTGACTGACTGTACCGGGTGCAAAATAAAACGGATTTTAGTGAAACCTAAAATAATTAAATCTGTTTATGAATATCTTTCTAACGAATCTGAAAAATCGAAGTTTCATAGCGGGAATCAAAAGTTATGGCCAAATGAATTTTGAGAAAGGTCGCTACAAAGAATATATAGCCCTTGAAAATAGACATTTTGCAAACGACCTCGGAATTCGACGAAACCACTTTGGTTGGATCCGGGATGTCAAATTATTTCTAGGTTTCAAATTTCATAATTTTTGAAGCTAGTATGTGAGCGTGGCAAAAGAAAACGTGTTTGGTTAATTTCTGTTAAATTGGATCGACCAGAAAATGGCCATTTTTCAAACGATCTCAGAATTCGATGAAACTAGTTTTGTTGGGACCATAACGTCAAAATATAGCCAGATTTATTTTTCTGGAATTTTTCGAATCAGTTTGTGGCCCTGGCAAATTGAAATGTACGTTCAAATTGAATATTGAATGTTTTATATTTTAGTTTGAGGAATAACTGACTGTAATAGTCGAATTGGCCTATGAAACATATCCCATTGTGTTCGGGATGGGGGTATTTAGCTAGGGGCGACAGTCGTTGGATTTGAATTGGTGTCCAGGTGGAGAAACACTATTTTAAAATTTAATAAATTATGGGCCAATGAGAATTCTCCATTCATAATAATAAAAAAAAACATCAGAAACCCCCCTGTAACCCTCGACTTCGACGGCGACGCAGCTTCCCCGCTTCCCAGGCGATTTCCGATCGCAACAGGCAGAACCAGCCCCACCCTCAGTTCAACTTTTTGAAGAGCATCCTCCACTCTTTAAATCCATACCAGAAGCTCCCCCCATCGTCTCTCCTACCTCGAGATCTCCTCCTCCAAAGCCCCGTACTTCGAGTAGCCGCCACGCCCAAACCCCCACATCGAGTTGAACCCCACCTATACGCGCCAGAGCGTGATTCGACCCTCTTTCACGTGGTGCAGTCGGATTTTGTTATCGTTGCACGGATCGAAGGTTATTTGCAAACCTAGTTTTGAAGCTTCGAAGAAAGGTGCGACCTTTGTTATTTAAAACTGAAAATAACACTTTTAAGTGTTGTAAACTTTGAAAAATCGTATCTTTATCGTGTGTTAACGAAATTCGATGAAATAGGAAACATCGAGACCGTGTCGACGCTCTCTACAGTCTAGAAGTGTCCGGGGATTTTTCTGAGCTTGCTAGGATTTTTAGAAAGGCGACAACCAATGTGAGATTTCTAAACTGAAATGTGAATTGAAATGTCATATATAAATTATATAAGAGAAATATAAATTATATACGTGTTGTATACCTCATGTACATGCGTTGTATAAGTTATACGAGCGAAGTATGAATTATACATGCATTGTATAAATGATATGTGTGTTGGAATGGAAATAAAATATATTTATATATGAATATATATATATACTCCCCTCGTCCACAAACCATGGATGATATTTATTGATTGTGAATTGGTGTGAAAAATTTGGTGAATAATGCGAATGGTTGATAGAATTGTTTGTGGTAGATATTGTTTGGTTGTGGTTGAAAAATACCCATTTGTGATTGAAATAAATTGTGGAAAAGAACAATCATACTCGCCTGCGTGCGAATTAGATGTATGAAATCCCCATTGTCAAAAACCGCGAGGTTTCAAGGTAGAGCGAGGAGCCGTACTCGGGACGGTGCCGGTTTTAACTACCCTGCCGTTATGCTGCCGAAATTTTGAATAATATTCATGTGTTAGAATTATTTTCATATGTTGAAATAATATCCATGTGTGGAAATGCTCATGTGTTGAGAAGTTCATATGTTGAAAATTAAATTCATGTGTTGAATGAATAAAGTGTTTAAACAATAAAAATCACATTTTTATTATATGTAAGAAGTATGTAAAATATTCGTGTTTTAAATAAATTGTTTCAACAATAAAAATTACATCTTTCTTATATGTACAATCTATATAAAATATCCATGTGTGGAAATGCTCATGTGTTGAGAAGTTCATGTGTCGAAAATTAAATTCATGTGTTGAATGAATAAAGTGTTTAAACAATAAAAATCACATTTTTATTATATATAAGAAGTGTGTAAAATATTCATGTTTTAAATAAATTGTTTCAACAATAAAAATTACATCTTTCTTTTATGTACAATCTATATAAAATATCCATGTGTGGAAATGCTCATGTGTTGAGAAGTTCATGTGTTGAAAAAGGTTCATGTGTTGAATAAAAAGATCGAACAATAAAAATTATATTTTTATTAAGAATATAAAGTTTTTAAAACATTCATGTGTTGAATAAATATTTTAGATGACAAAAATACCATTTTTTTATCATGTATGTGATTTGCTAAAAAAATATACAAGTGTTGAAATAAATATTGGTTTGCTATGAATATATTTTTAACATGTATAGGAACTAAATAAAATAGTCATGTGTTGAAATATATTTTAGTTCGCCAAAAATATCATTTTTAAATGAAATAAGAAGTGTTAAAAATAACCACTTGTTCAAATAAATATGCATGAGTTGAAATATTCATTAATTAGCTAATGATATGATTTTTGCTTATGTATGCAACATTGGAATGAGTGGTAACTTTAAACCAAATCGAATCAAATACGAAATTGAATGGAAAATGTTAAGTGTTAAGAATTGCACACATGTACATGCATATTTATTGAACAAGTTATAGCAAAGAGGCTAGAGAAGAGGAATAAAATTGTGTGCCCGACAAATAGGTACATGTTTACTGTTTTGCTTGGGTGATGATTTAATGAGCTGATTGGCTAGCCGCTTGGCTTTTTATTTTTCTTTTTGAGATGAGACGCCCATGTGGCTATTTGGGAATTTTCCCGACCCTTCCCGTACAAAGGAAGTTATGGCGAAATTTTCCAAAATTTAAAGGCGTTAGTGAAATATTTGAAGTGAAAACGATATTGAAATCGCCGAATGAACTATATATATATATATATATATATATATATATATATATATATATATAAATTAAAATGAATCGAGGCCGTGCAATTCGTGTTTTGAAACCGTGATTTCAAACGATTAGTGCGGGAGATCCGACCATCGGATTTTTCCAAAACCGCAACCGTTGGGTTCGCCTTGGAAATATCTTTCCAACGGCACCGACTTTGTAAAGATCCAATGGTTGGAATGTCTGGAATGTTTAATTCAAATCTAAAGAAAAACAGCGTCAGAATCGATTATATTTATATATAAATATAAATATAATTAAATTAAATCGAATAACGACGCTGCAGTTCGTATTTTGAAATCATAACTTCAAACGTCTAGTGCGGGAGATCCGACCGTCGAATTTTCCCAAAACTGAAACCGTTGGATTCGTTTTGAAAAGATCTTTCTAATGATATAAAAATTGTGAAGATCCAACAGTTAGATTTTCAGATATGTGTAAAACAAATTTGGGGAAAAACAGCGACAGTGCCTCATCACGACCTGAAACGTCGTTTAATTAAATATGGTCGTTTTTAAATAAATAAAAATGGCGATATATCGTTATAAAATATTATAGGCGATATAGAATAGAAATAAACCGATTTTGCTTGGTTTGCTTGATATTTGATGGTTGAATGTGTTTGACATGAAAATTATACTAAGGAACTGAAATGTGAATGTTGAATAATTTAACCATGTGAAGAATTGATTTGAAAATCAAAATATACGTGGATTAATTGAAAAGGCCGAGTTCATTCTCATTTCAAATAATCGATCGACGGTGAGAAGTCGAAGAGTTGAAGACGGTTCAAGACCGACAATCTTCACATTGGATGGATGGGCGCTACTGGTGCTCATGATTGGAGTAGCTACCTTGAAGGAGTTGAAGTGGTAGCCGTCCGGACGTATTGTTGATTGTGCAGATATGCGAGGAATATGGTGCCTCCGGCTTCGTTCAAACCCGGTATGAGTCAAAAACAGGATAAGGACCGCTGGGAGAACAAGACTTTTCTTTCTAGCTACGGTGGTGTCAGTGACTTACCAGCCCTGACATTTATATATACTTTTCACCTGTGTGGTTGTTGGAATGCGGGGTGCCTCAATTATAGGTCTGTAAGGACCGGGAAACGTGTGTTCAGGAATAACTAATCCTCAAAAGTAAGAGAGGACCGGCCCAGCCGATTCCAAGGACCGCTGTGTGCGATCCTGGGACATTTGCTAGAGTGTCTCGAACGGAGAGGAGCTTTCCCCTTGCCCCGACTCATGATGTAATCCAATTTCCAATACGAAATTGCGGATGTGATTGTATTACTAGTATGGCGACATAGTAGATGGTAGCTATGCCGCCTAGGATTGATACTTATGATTGAATTTGCTTTTGAAACATATATGCATTAGTAATAATATCAAACACTTTTGTTTTATACGCATGAAGCATTTCTTGGCCATTATAAGGTAAAACTCTATCCTCCGGCTTGCGTTGCATTGTGTGATGGGACCTGAGTCTTATAATGGCTTCATTTTTATAAAAAGCATTGCGATGATTTAATAATTTACTTTATTTCATGCACTAGCACTCATTGGAGTAAACCCGTTCCGCGAAAGTGGCGTGGTCCTTTGATTTGCCTTATTGTTGTTGTGTAATTAGTTAAGTAGATTTCTCATACTAGTCCCATGACTGACTCGTAGTTTGTTTAACCTTGCAGACTCGGGTGCCCTTATTTTCACACGGGCAGCCTAGTATCAGGTAGATGGCGTATTTTGGCTTGACACCACAACAGAGGTGCACTTTTTGGCTCATGGCGAGGCTTGACTACACCGTGATGACTACGATTTTTCCGCCATTATTGTATATGTATATGATTCCGCCTCAGGTGATGTAGACTGATGTTTTGTTTATGTACTCTATATGTATGTGATTCCGCCTTAGGCGATGTAGACTGATTATGTATTATTATGCACAAAGTTGTATCCGACACTGTGCTCTCTGATGTGGTGATATATATATATATATATGATTCCGCTGTCATATTTGTGTAAATTATTCTATTTGTTGTTTATGCTATTATCTGTACTCTTCTAATGATGATTAATGTGTTATATTCCAATGATTACCCTTAACACCGTCGTACGGGGTTTTGGGATCGTCGCAAGTATATATAATCGATATCAATTTTTGTATCCGACCAATAATGTGATAGGAATAACGAGAAAGCCTTTTAATTCCATATATATTAACAGTCTTCCTCCATAGAAGCTCATTTTGATTATTATCAAGTCGAATTCCATTCAATTCCAATTTAATATATTAAATTGGAAAACTTTACTTTGGAAATTTTCCATTAAATCTTAATAAAAAGATTTATAAATTCCAAATCACATTTCACTGTAAATCGGGTTAAAAAACGAATGTCGTTAAAATACAGTTCACAATAAACCCAATTCACATCCCATTTTATTCCAATTAAATGTTAATTAACGGGAAACTCTAATAGTCTTAATTAAAAGATTTATTCTTTTCACAAGGGGTTTAAGAACAGTGTTATTTAAGACACCATTCACAATAAACCCAAAATCCAATTCTTTTATTCAATTCCAATTAAATCTTTATTAATTGGAAAACTTCACTAAATCTTAATTAAAAGATTTTTTTTCCTCAACTGGGTTTAAGAACAATGTCATTGAAGACACCATTCATGACAAACCAAAAATCCAATTCAATATTAAATACAAGGCTCTGAATAGAAATTATATCAGCTTATATTTAATATCAAATTCTAAAATCAACAAATATCGTATTGGGAATAATGATATATATATATATATCTTCCAAATTCCTCCACAATATCCGTATAATCATGGAATCCAATATCGAACTATTCCAAACATAATTTCGATTCAAATCCATTTCGATTCATATATTGGAAATTATGGTTATTTTTAAAACCATTTCAAATCCAATTTATTTATTTAAAAATATTGGATTATAATTCTAGTTCATAACTAGTTCATTTTGATAAAAATATATTTTTATCTTTACAAACTTGGAATTTTTCACCCAAATTCTTTCCAAATCATTTATTATGATTTTACACAAATTATTGATATTTTTAATAATTTTATCAAGGCCCATACAGTCGATTTCCATAAACGGTCATCGAACTGCACTTACAGAGACCTTTTCCAATTTTGATTTGGACATAATTCCAAATCTAACAGTTAGATTTCAAATTCCTTATATTCGTTGGAAAGCTCTTTTCAATATGAACCCAACGGTTCTGGTTTTAGGAGAATCCGACGGTCGGATCTCCCGTAATGTCAATTCGAAGTCAATGGTCAAAATTCACGAAATACCGCAGGCGGCGCGTTCTATTCAGGCCATTAAATATATATATATATATATATATATATATATATATATATATATATATATATTTCGTCGATTTCCATTTAAAAAGTATTTTATAAATCATTTTAAATTCGTTTTCAAAACGATTTCAAATTCATATTAAATTTTAAATCAAAATTGAATATTCTATATCATTAATATATAAATGATAATATTTTCGAAATATTATATTTTGAAATCACTTCCTTTTCGATATTCATTATAAAAATGAATAAAATCGATATAAATATCGTTCACGTCAAAATGGCGTTAATTTAATCAACACGACTTTATATTTTTAAATATTTTCGTGTCTATCCCAAATCAGACATCAAAATCATATTTTGATCCATTAATGAATATTATTTTAAAATATTAATTATTTTAAAATATTCATTACGCATCATTTCAAAATATCGTTAATTTAAAATATTCGTTCTTTCCGAATTGGAATCAGACACAGTCAATTACCATATAATTTTATTTATATGGATTTCATACACACGTGTACACAACCATAACCAAACACAGTCAACCATCATCCAGAGTGCATTACACAACTGCATAAGAGTTAAATATAAATAATTAACGCTTACAACAGCCTGTCAACCCATCGATTGACATACAACTAAATATTGGGATTAATGTATGTCCAATATTATCCCAATACCTGTGTGGGGTTTTCAAACAACAAACACTGATTATTATTTATGCAGTTGGGCGATGTGTAAAATATATCATCCCAATTAATATCAGTCAAATGTGTGTACATAAACAAATCGTCCGATTTGTAAATGAATATTTATTTTCATTCATATACCCGTTAAAAATGATATTTTTAACTATAAAATATTTATTTCAACTCATGAATATTTTATACAGTTCATTTATACAATAAAAATGATTTTTTTTATTGTTTTAACATTTTTAGAAATTTCGGCAGCATAACGGCGCAATGCTAGAACCGGAATAAGGTCTAGCCTTATCCCTCGCCTACTAATGGCTCGCGCCATATACATACTAATTCTGTTCAATTCAATTCATTTCCCAAACTAAATTCAACCAAATAATCCAATCAACCAAACAACCAAACAAACATGGTTTCAAAAAAAGGTGTCGGGTGCTACTAAGCACCGTCTGCATCCTAGTATATATATTTAACTAGAAAATAAATTAGAGTGAGAAGTTCTCACCTTTGGGATCCACTACTCCATTCCTTATTTCTAAACGGTTCGGATTTGGATTTGATTCCCGTTGGTTCCATCGCAATTTGGTTCACACAATTTTTATATTAAAAAATCACATTTTTATTTCAACGCTACATATATAAAAATCATATTTTTATAAAGATGTTTATAGTATAAAAATCATATTTTTATATCGCTATACGTGTAATAAAAATCATATATTTATCTCGTTATTATATATATAAAAATCACATCTTTATATCATTGTTATGTATGTAAAATCACTTCTTTATAACGTTATTATATATAAAAATCATGTCTTTACATCGTCATTATATATAAAAATCATAATTTTATATCGCTATATATAATACAAATCATATTTTTCATAATGATGTTCATATAATAAAAAATCCTATTTTTTTATATCTCTAAACATTATCTTTTTATAATGCCATTCAAACCATTAAAATCCTATTTTTATAATTCTATTCATATAATAAAAATCATATTTTTATTCGCTATTCATATATAGAAAAATCCAATTTTTAGATTAATAAAAATCCAATCTTTTCTATTTTAAAAATCTAAGCTTTTCCATTTAAAAAATCTAAGCTTTTCTATTTTAAAAATCTAAGCTTTTCCATAAAAATCTAAGCTTTTCTATTTTAAAAATCAAATCTTTATTTAAATTAAAAATCAAATCTTTATTTAAAAATAATATAAAACCCTATTTCTATTTCTATAAACTAATTACTTTTAAATAAAAATAAACAACTAAAAAAGATAAAATAAAAATAAAAAAGCTTACAGTAACGGAGAGGGGGGGGGGCGTTCACGTCACTGAGGAAGGGGGAGGAGGTGCTCACAGGTGGGTGGCGCGGTGGTGCGCGGATCGAGGTGGAATGGCGGTGGCGGCTGTCCGATCCAGGGCTTGCGTGGTGGAGAGAGAGAATCGAGAAGAGGAGGGAAAGGGGAGGTGGCACGATTGAGGGGGAGGGTAGCGCATGGGGGGGGGGACGCCTGGACGACGACGACGACTGTCGCGCTCTGTGCGATGGATTTTTCTTTTTATTTATTTATCCGAAATCGATTTTGAAAACTGATCTGGGGGAGGGGGTTTGGAGAGAGAGAAGTAGGGGGTTATATTATATAATTTAATATTTTATTTATTTTATTTATTTTAATTCTTTTGATTTCAAAATTCATGTTTAACGATACAAACTTCAAATCAAACCCAACGACTATCGCGCCTAGCTAATTACCCTCATTCCAAACTCAACGGGATATGTCCGGTAAGCCCATTCCATCGTTTCGATCAGTTTTCATTTAAATTAAAATTTAAATCAAATTATATTTAATCTAAACGTATATTTTAATTTACTGGGGCCACATACGGACTCCAAAAATTCCCGAAAAATAAATCTGGCTATGTTTTGATGATGTGGTCCTAATCAAACTAATTTCGTCGAATTTGGAGACCGTTTGAAAAACAGTCATTTTCCAATCAATTAAATTCAAACTAAATTGACCCAAGAGGTTTAAATTCACCACGCTCACATATTGATTCCAAAAATTATGAAAATCGGAATCAAGCAATAATTTGACATTCCGGATCCAACAAAAGTGGTCTCGCCAAAAACGAAGGTCGTTTGCAAAACCGCTATTTTAAGGGCTATATATTATATAAAGGGTGCGTTTTTTACAGGTCCCTATTAAGTTTCAAAATTAGGTTCACATCTGGTCATAAACTTAATATAAGTTAGGTCCCTATTTTTGAAAATCGTCTGAAAAAATTCCCGTCTTACCCTGACGTAGTTCCAGAACCCTAAAACCACGATCCAATTTCATTCCCATCATCCACACAAATTAGAAAATCTCGATCCCCAGTCGCCCCCTCCTACGATCTAACATTGTCGTTGTTCCCCCCGCAATAGCCGCCGCGTCGTCCACCGATGGCCCCACCGCCGTCGACAAACCGCTACAGCCCCAAAACTGCACCCCACCGCGAAGTGACCACCGTCGCCGCCCCTGACTAGACTGCCTCCACCTCAGGCAACGCCTGCTCCCCCTCCTCCACCACCCAGCGCCGCCATCCCCCCCAAACCCGCTGTACGCTTTTTTTTATTTCTTTTATTTTATTTTATTTATTTAATGTTATCACCTAATTCTTGCAAATCAGTATGCAACTATACAGTAGTGTTGCATGATTGTATGATTTTCAATCAGTACGTTTTAATTTTTTTTTTACGGTTATCAATTTTTACTCGATCTTTATTGATGGATTAATCCGATCTTCTATAATTTTATAGTTTTGTCGATTGATTAATTATTGTATAACGTTTTAATGTTATTGTAGATAGTACAGTTTTATTTATTAAATTTTAAGTATATTTGTTCTATATTTGGAATATGTGTATAAATACATGCATAAGTAGTGAATATGAGCATACGAATATGCTAATATTGTTAAAACATGTGTAATATGCAAATTTGTTTATTCAGGACTTTTGCATAAGAAACTATAATTTGTTATGAGTCGGTGAATATTTGAACATTTTAATTTAGATTTCTTGCAGAAATGTATATAATTATCGTCTATATTTGCTTGCTAATTTACAAATATTAACAAAATTATTGTAAGAGTTCATGAATGATTGTAAGATATTGGTATGAATATTTGGAAACATGTTTGAATGTGGTCAGAATGCTCAAACACTTGTGGAGAACAGTTCATAACAGATGACCACTAGCGTGCAGTTGTTCCGAATAATTGCACTATAGTGTGCAATTTTTATGTTTTTTTTTTGCACAATTCTGTGATATTATTACGAATTTTTATACAGTTGTGAGCTTATGTCTGTAATATTTGCATACTTGTGTACATATATTCTATATAGTAGCACACATGTGTGCTATTATTGAAAATACATGCTTTATTTGCTATTATTAGTAAAAATTACACACTTGTGTGCAATTATGAAGATTATTTGCACATGTCTGAGTATGTATCAACAATATTTGCGAACTTTTGTACTGTTATTCAAAATACATGAACACTTGCGTGACATTAGACAGAGTACCTGCAGACTGGTACGCATATATTTAGAACAGTTTGAAACCTTTTGTTTATAACTTTCTAATTCTTTTTACAGGTATCTATGGTGGAAGATGATCCTATATGAGATGTTAAAAAGGTGAGAGCGTTAGTAATTACTGAACAACCGTCTAAATCTCAACAGTTGGTGGAAGAATGAAAAATCGAAGAAGTACGGAAGAATCCCAAAAAGGATATTGTGTATAGGAATAATCTTAAGGCATTCATCGAACTGATAGAGAAATAAAAGAAAGATGATCTTTATATGTATAAGCATTCTGTATTTCTTGAAAGTATAATGTTGTGAATTTTTATGGGTTGTTATAAATTTAGTTCAATTTTTTAAAATTAATTCTATATTTTTTAGAGTTATTTTTTCCAGAAATACTTTGTATGCAACCATTCTATATAGTTGGATAGAAGTATGCAAATATTATGTATAGTTGCATAGATGTATGCAAAAATACTGAATATCTGTATAAACTTTGCTCGTATATTGCATAGATGAATAAATGTATGAAAAAATTCATAAAAGCTACATACAGGTATGAAATTATTTTTATAAGTGGATAATGTACACAAGTATTATACATTGTTGCATAGAAGTATGCAACTATTCTCTTTATTTGCATGCAAGTTTTGAAAATTTATCGTTTATGCTTACTCTGTTTTAACTTTGTCTACTTTTTTCACCTATTAATCCTGAATTTTTTAATTTAATCAGCTGATTCTACAGTTTTAATTTCGTTATTTATTCGTATAATTTTATGAAGTTTTGTTCATACATGTTAGTACTTAATAAAAAATAAAACATCTTCTGGAGTAATGCTGCAAATATATGCAGTTACATCAGCAATTATATTGAAAACATGCATATAAGTATGCAAAATATGAAGAATAACTGTACAAATGACAACATTAATTCATAATTTCACAAAATAAAAAGGTAATTCAGTTTACACACTATATAATCATGCACACGTAGTTCAAAAAACAAAATAGCAATCAACCTTTTCTAACAAATATAAACACCCCTTTCTTCCATTTTAATTTCTTCATCTCTAATGATTTCTTTGTCCTCACTTCTCTGCTTCATTTTGTTAATAACAAACATGCACCAATATTTGCAGGACCACTGTTAAAAAAAGAAAAAAACATTAATCAGCCTTATCTGCATGTATTCAAATAAAATTACAAAAACATAGACATATAATTATAACTAGATGCATACATACATGCAAATAACAGTAATACCTGCATGTTTACATGAAAAATTTCAGAATATTTGCACATATTATATTAAAAAAATAGAACTAGAACACTAGTAATATGCATATATTAAGAATATATTCATATATGTATGCAACTAATCATCAGGCACACAAATAAATAGAAAATAAAAGGAGCTGAATATTTGTATGCATATATACAGAAAATATGCATACTTCCACGCAACTTTTCTGAATAAATCCAAACACATATTATACCAATAGTTGCATTTTTATATGCTCATATTCAAAATATATGCATGTTTTTATACATAAATGCAGAACAGATGAAAAAATATGTTGACAAACTAAATCGTAAATACGACTGTAAAATTAAACTAACTGAATTATAATTAAACTATCCATCAAAAAAATTTCTTAATTAAAATAATTCAGAATAAAGATTCAACAAAAATCGATTGAAAAACTGAAATCAGTAAACAAAATTTAAAAAAAAAACTAAAAGGTATAAATTACCTGGACGAAGACGGCTGCTTGAATACCCCAGTCGCCCCCTCCTACGATTTCAATTCCCCCCGCAAAAAATAGCCGCTGTCCACACAAAAAGATGCCGCCGCCATTAGCAGGTAAAAAGAAATATCGAATCAGATCCTAAAATTATGAAATATCTGAATATAGATCGATGTACACCATCGTAAAAATTGCGCCGCCATGAAGGATAAAATATATGTTTCTGAAAAAATAAATTCCGCAATACGTGTATCATCCCTAGTTAATTGCGGCGATAATTAAGAAAAAGGGCAATTGGGGGAAAATATTAGCCGCATTTGAAAAACAGGGATGAAATTTTTATGTTTTAGAAGAGGAGGATGTGAGCCTAATTAAGTTTGCTTTTAGGGACCTGAGCCTTTTTTCACTTTTATAAATTGCATAGTGACTATTCTGAATTTTCAACTGGACATAACTTTTTATTTCCGCTATGAAATCTGGATTTTTCACATTTGATGGAAAGATATTTTCAAACAGATTCAAATATTTCTGGTTTTGCTAAAATCCGGTTTATTTTGAATCCTGTACATTCGATTGAAATTTGAAATCGAATTTTCAAACAACCGCACCATTTCCAATTCCTTTTATAATTAAAATAAATATTTATATTCTAACTTCGATTTAAATAAATTTATACATTCTAATTCTATTCAAAATAAATTTCTAGTCATTATTATTTAAAGTAAACCATTTTAAATATTCAAAATTCATTAAAATAGCCAAAATAAAAAAAATTAAATTGGTTCCGACCTTTCGGGTTGTTACAATCTCCCCCACTTAAAATCTTTTCGTCCTCGAAAAGGAACGAAGCTGAAAGTTGTTTAACTAATCAAATCAACTTTTATTCTGGCTTTCATTTTTCAATGTTTCAGTTTCTAAGAATTTCTAATTTTTCCAAAATTTGGCTAACCCCTAAATTTTCGAAAAATTTCGCGATAACCTCCTTTGTACGGGGATTTAAAACCGCAACTAGCCACGCAGGGCCCTCATCATCCAAAAATAAAAATAAAAAGCCTAGCAACTAGCCAATCGGCTCATAAAATCATGCAAACCCAATAAATTATTAAACATGTACCTATTTTTCGGGCATACAATTTTATTCCTCTACTCTAGCCTCCTTGCTATGACCTGTCCAATATATATGCATGTACATGTATGCAATTTCAACCAATTTCCAATTCAGTTCAATATTTGATTCAATTTGGCTTAATGGTTCAAAATTTTAATTAATCAAACCAATAATCAAACAACACAATTAGCAATCAATTAGTTGATTAACGTTTCAAACACATAACTTTTATATATATAAAAATCCATTTTTGATGCCAAGTCACAATAATAGACCCTGTCTAGTTTTGGTTCTCACACCAGTCAATTGGAAATACATAGAAATCCCACTTTCAAAACTCGAAAATAAATGCTGATGATGCTCGAGCGATCATCAAAATCATCTCCAGGCGACTAGAGTGTAATTTTATATTTATCTAGTATATTAAAACTTTGAATATACGTTTGCAAGGCGTATATGCAAAATCTTTATATACTCGATTGTCCAAATTCAATATAAAATAAATATTCAAATACTCATAAAATGGTTTAAATTTTCAAAACAATTTTTTTACTTTTATTTTAAAAATAACACTCTTCACGCTCGTTCTAGGATACTACTGATCTTATCTCTAACGAGTCATTCTTATTGGATATTACTAATCAAATCTCTGATGAATTCTTTCGTTCAGTTCTAATATGTCTTGTTCTCGAGCTCTGTAAAACTAAAGCTCTAATACCAAAATGAAACGACCTAAACTCACCCTTACGGGAAAGCCCGAATTGAGTTGAGAACATGACAAATCAGAAGACAAACAGAAGAACATTTCATTTCTTATCACAACAATTTACATCAGAGTACAGAATAAACTAGAGTATGAACAAATAATATACATTTGATAAATATCAAATATTTAAAATTACAATGCAGCGGAAAAATAACACATAACACAAATGAAAGAAATACACGGATATAGAGCTTTCCGAGTATAGCTCCAGCTGTCAATCTAAGATCTATGAATATGATATCTGTAGAAACCCAACTACTAGCTGCACGTGTGGAAAATAAGGGCACCCAGAGTTTTGGTTAAAACAATAAACTCCTGGCCAGTCATATGATTGGTGTGAGAACTAAAACAGTTATTAAATCTTTACTTTAAAAATAAAGTAAATCAAGGGACCATGCCGTAACACGGAACGGGTTTCTTCCTAAGAATAGCCGTGCATAAACAAACAACGCAATGCTTTTTGGAAAAATGAAGCCATTATAAGACCCATGCCGTAACACGGAACGAGTTTCTTCCTAAGAATACCAGTGCATAAACAAACAACGCAATGCTTTTTGGAAAAATGAAGCTATTATAAGACCTAGGTCCCATCACACAATGCAATGCAAGCCGGAGGATAGGGTTTTCCCTTATAATAGCCAAACATGCTTGGTACATTTAAAACAAATCATTTGATACTATTATAAGTGCATAGTATACAAAACAACTTCAAATATAAATGTTTCAATCATAGACGACACGGGTACCATATATCATGCCGCCATACTAGGCTCTACAATCAAAACCGAAATGTCACATATTGGAAATTGGATTTCCGTCACGAGTCGAGGCAAGAGATGTACTCCTCGCTGGCTTCAAGACACTCTAGCAAATGCCTCAGGATCTCTCGCAGAAGACCCCTGGATCCTCCAAGGCCGGTCCTCCCTTACGTTTGAGGATTAATTATTCCTGAACACACGTTTCCCGGTCCTATAGGACCTATATCCATCGGCTCCGTAGTAACCGATATATCCGAGGCGCCTCGCCATCCATTATCCACATAGGTAAAAATAAATGTCTTGGCTCCATACCATGACACCACCCATAGCTAGAAAGAAACGTCATGTCCTCCTTGGGTCCCTTATCCCGTTTTTGACTTATACCGAGATGTTAGGCTCGCGAATTAACACTATACACAAAGCTATGCTATATTAAAGCCAAGCTTTGATCATCAACCACAAGACTCTACTTTTCAACAGAAGCCTTGATCATTTGCATCTCAGCATGCCACACAGGCAATTCATGCCATACGACTGATGTCTATCGATATATAACCTCAGAGCTCGTACGTCTCGGAGAAGGGCGTTAAGCAAGAGAATAAATTCTCCTCCACCAAACATATATATATTTAATAGAGATCAATCAACACAGAATAAAATCCAATGCCAGACACACATCCATTTACAAGTTCGTTCTGGGTCTGAACGAAACCGGAGGCACCTTATTCCTTGTCCCGTATGTCCAATACAGGAGAGAGGTCCTCGCATATCCGGTCGATCTCCAAGTACGTCTGGACGATCACCACTTATTACCTTGTCTTGGGTGTACCGCCTAATCAAGACATCTGTAATCATCCAAACGATGTGAAGAACTCCGGTCTTCAACCACCGTCTTCATCGTTGACTTATCGTCGTATCAATTATTCAGAATGGGTATAAACCCGGCCTTTCCGAATAACTCGCGTATATAATAAACAAGTGCTATATAAACACAACATATGCCTCATTCCAATTCAGAATATTCTTTTATTCAAATATTCGCATCCTTTGGGAAAGGCTCCCATTAATTTTATCAAAAATAAATTCTTTAATCTTCCTTTGGATATCAATTCAAACCAAATTAAGGTTTATCCAAACTAGTCGGGATTAGCGTACCTTACTGAAGTAATCATTTGTTTAATTTCTTAATCCCAACCTATTCATCCCATGGAGCAAAACTGGTAATATTCCGTATCCAACACCACGATGTTATCGGTAAATTTAATTACCATTTCATGTTCAAATCTAATTAAAAGTTTAACTATCGCTTGGAGCAAAACTGGTTATACTCCATTCTCGATCATTTCCCAAATCTGATAATTTAAATTATCAATTCACATTTCAATCTAATTAAAGATTCATTAAAACTCCACTTAGTTTTAATCTTTCCAAAAATCAATATTAATGATTATTTAACTTTGGAAAATAAAATATGCCGCATTGACAATCTACACCGTACTATTGATTTCTGCCTATATATAACCTCTAAGCTCGTACGTCTTAGAGAAAAGTGTTAAGTAAGAGAATAAATTCTCCGCCACTAAACAGATATACATTTAGCAGTGATCAACCGTACAGTTCGGAATACAATGTTAGACATGTAATCCTGTCTTTAACTGGGTTAAAGAACTAATGTCATTCAAAACACAGTTCACGATAAACCTAAATCACATTCCATTAATTATGGAGTCTTCACGGAAAACAGATCAATATATATAATCGATATCAATTTCTGTATCCGACCAATAATATGAATGGACTAACGACAAAGCCTTTTAAATTCCGTATATATTAACAGTCTTCCTCCACAGAAGCTCATTTCGATTATTATCAAATCGAATTCCATTCAATTCCAATTTAAAATATTAAATTGGAGAACTTTAATTTGGAAAATTTCCATTAAATCTTAATAAAAAGATTTATAAATTCCAAATCACATTTCACTGTAAATCGAGTTAAAGAACGAATTACGTTAAAACACAGTTCACAATAAACCCAATTCACGTCCCATTTTATTCCAATTAAATGTTAATTAACTGGAAACTCTAATAATCTTAATTAAAAGATTTATTCTTTTTACACGGGGTTTTAGAACAGTGTTATTTAAGACACCATTCACGACAAACCCAAAATCCAATTCTTTTATTCAGTTCCAATTAAATCTTAATTAGTTGGAAAACTTCACTAAATCTTGATTAAAAGATTTTTTTTCCTCAACAGGGTTTAAGAACGGTGTTACTGAAGACACCATTCACGACAAACCAAAATCCAATTCAATATTAAATACAAGGCTCTGAATAGAAATTATATCGGCTTATTTCAATATCAAATTCTGAAATCAACAAATATCGTATTAGGAATAACGATATATATATCTTCCAAATTCCTCCACAATATCCGTATAATCACGGAATCCGATATCGAAGTATACCGAAGATAATTTCAACCCAAATCCATTACACTTCATATATTAGAAATTCTGGTTATTTTTAAAACCATTTCAAATCCAATTTATTTATTTAAAACTATTGGATTATAATTCTAGTTCATAACTAGTTCATTTTGATAAAAATATATCTTTATCTTTACAAACGTGGATTTTTTCACCCAAATTCTTTCCAAGTCATTTATTATGATTTTACACAAATTATTGATATTTTTAATAATTTTATCAAGGCCTGTACAGTCGATTTCCATGAACGGTCATCGAACTGCACTTACAACGACCTTTTCCAAATTGATTTGGACATAATTCCAAATCCAACCGTTAGATTTCAAATTCCTTATGTTCGTTGGAATGCTCTTTTCTATACGAACCCAACAGTTCCAGTTTTAGGAGAATCCAATGGTCGGATCTCCCGTAATGTCAATTCGAAGTCAATGGTCCAAACTCGCGAACTACCGCGGCGCGGCGCGTTCTATTCAGCCATTATATATATAATATACATATTATATATATTTCATCGATTTCCATTAAAAAAGTATTTTATAAATCGTTTTAAATTCGTTTTCAAAACGATTTCAACTTCATATTCAATTTTAAATCAAAATTGAATATTCCATATCATTAATACATAAATGATAATATTTTCAAAACATTATATTTTGAAATTACTTCCTTTTCGATATTCATTATAAAAATGAATAAAATTGATATAAATATCGTTCACGTCAAAATGGCGTTAATTTAATCAACACGACTTTATATATTTAAATATTTTCATGTCTATCCTAAATCGAACATCAAAAATCATATTTTGATCCATTACTGAATATTATTTTAAAATATTTGTTATTTTAAAATATTTATTACTCGTCATTTCAAAATATTCGTTAATTTAAAATATTCGTTCTTTTGGAATTGGAATCAGACACAGTCAATTACCATATAATTTTATTTATATGGATTTCAAACACTCGTGTACACAACCATAACCAAACACAGTCAACCATCATCCAGAGTGCATTACACAACTGCATAAGCGTTAAATATAAATAATTAACGCTTACAACTGCCTGTCAACCCATCGATTGACATACAACTAAATATTGGGATTAGTGTATATCGAATATCATCACAATACCCGTGTGTAACACACCGAAATTATATATACTATACCGTAAAGATAATTAATTAAAGGATTAATTAATTAATGAAGAAAAATGAGATGACCCGAACTTCCCCGTGAAGGAAAGCACGGATTGAATTGAGAATAAGGCAAATCAGAACGCAAACAGAAGAACATTTCATTGTATATTACAACAATTCCATCAGAATACAAGAATATACAGAGTATGGATAATTATTACACATTTGACAAATATCAGAGATTACAATAAATTACATAGCAGCGGAAAATAATACAAAACACAACTGAAAGTAATACACGGATACAGAGCTTTCTGAGCATCGTTCCAGTTGTAAATCAGGATCCTGTGAATATAAATCTGCAAAACCAAAACTACTAGCTGCCCGTGTCGAAAATAAGGGCACCCAGAGTTTAGGTTAAAACAATAAACTCCAGGTCAGTCATGTGACTGGTGTGAGAACTAAAACAGTTATTTAAAACTTTACTTTAAAAGAGAGTAATTCAAGGGACCACGCCGTATAACACGGAACGGGTTTCCTCCCAAGAACATTAGTGCATATAACAAAACAACGCAATGCTTTTTGAAAAAATGAAGCTATTATAAGACCCAGGTCCCATCACACAATGCAACGCAAGCCGGAGGATAGGGTTTTCCCTTATAATAGCGAAACATGCTTAGTACGTTTAAAACAAATCATTTGATACTATTATAAGTGTATAGTGTCAAAATAATTTCAATCATAAATATCAATCATAGGCAGCATGGGTACCATCTATCATGTCGCCATACTAGTTCTACAATTAAAACCGCAATATCACGTATTGGAAATTGGATTTCCGTCATGAGTTGAGGCAAGGGGCAAGCTCCTCTCCGATTCGAGACACTCTAGCAAATGCCTCAGGACCCCACTATGATCCTTGGATCTTCAGGGCCGGTCCTCACCTAACTTTGGAGGATTAGTTATTCCTGAACACACGTTCCCCGGTCCTAACAGACCTATATCCGAGGCGCCTCATATCCAACAACCACATAGGTGAAAAGTATATAAATGTCAGCCAGTTTAAGCACTGACACCACCACTTGCTAGAAAGAAACGTCGTGCTTTCCCTTCAGTCACTATCCCATTTTTGACTCATACCGAGGTGTGAGGCTTGCGAATTCACGATATACACAAAGCTACGCCACACAGGTCGTGCTTTGATCATCAACCACAAGACTTCGCTTTTCAACAGAAGCCTTGATCAATTGCCACTTAAGCATGCCACACTGGCAATTCACTCCATGCGACTGATGTCCATCGATATACAACCTCTGAGCTCGTACGTCTCAGAGAAGGGCGTTAAGCAAGAGAATAAATTCTCCGCCGCCAAACAGATGTATATTTAATAGAGATCAATCAACACAGAATAAAATCAAATGTCAGACACACAGTCCATTTACAAGTTCGTTCTGGGTCTGAACGAAACCGGAGGCACTTTCCTCGCATATCCATCGATCTCCAAGTACGTCTGGACGATCACCAACTGTTTCTCTCCTCTTGGGTGTACAGCCCAATCAAGATCATCAGTAATCACCCAAACGGTGTGAAGACTTTAGGTCTTCAACCACCGTCTTCATCTTCGACATATCGCCGAATCGGTTATTCAGAATGGGTATAAACCCGACCTTTCCGAATAACTTGCGTATATAATAAACACGTGTTACACAAACACAACAAACGCCTCATTCCAATTCAGAATATTCTTTTATTCACAAAATCACATTCTTAGGGAAAGGTTCCCATTAATTTTATCAAAGATAAATTCTTCTAAATTTATTCTTTAATCTTCCTTTGGATATCATTTCAAACTAGTCGGGATTAGCGAACCACACCGAAGTAATTATTTATTTTATTTCCCAATCCCAACCTATATATCCCATGGAGAAAACTGGTAATACTCCATATCTAACACCACGGTGTTATCGGTAAATATTAATTACCATTTCACGTTCAAATCTAATTAAAGATTTAACTATCGCCTTGGAGCAAAACTAGTGGTACTCCATTCTCGATCATTTTTCAGATTTGATGATTTAAATTATCAATTCACATTTCAATCTATTTAAAGATTCATTAAAACTCCACTTAGTTTTAATCTTTTCAAAAATCAATATCTTGTCTTTAAATGGGTTAAAGAACCCATGTCACCTAAAACACGATCCACGATAAACCCAAAATCACTTTCTATTGTTAATCGGGTTAAAGAACAGGTGTTATTCAGAACACCGCTCACGATAAACCCAAAACCAATTTAAATTCAATTCCAATTAATATTATTTAATTGGTACACTTCGTTAAATCTAAATAGAAAGATTCAATCTGTTTCTCAACTGGGCTTAAGAACGGTGTTAATGAAGACACCATCCACGACAAACCCAAATCACGTTTGATATTAAATACAAGGCTCTGAATAGAAAATATATCGGCTTATATTCAATATCAAATTCTGAAACCAACAAATATCGTATTGGAAATAACGATATAAAATATATCTTTCAAATTCCCATAACAATATCTGTATAATCACGAAATCCAACATCGAAATATTCCGGAGATAATTTCGATTCAAATCCAGTCCAATTCACGTACTGGGAATTTTGATTATTTTTAAAACCACTTTCAAATTCAATTTATTTATTTCAAAAATAAATTGATTTTAATCCTAGTTCAAAACTAGTTCATTTCGATAAAAATCTATTTTTATCCTTTCAAATGTGGAATTTTTCAGCTTAATTTTTCCCAAATCATTTCTTATGATTTTACACAAATTATTGATATTTTTAATAATTTTATCAAGGCTCGTACAGTCGATTTCCATCAATGGTCATCGAACTGCACTTACAGCGACCATTTCCAAATTTGATTTGCACATAATTCTAAATCCAACCGTTAGATTTCAAATTTCTAATATTCATTGGAAAGCTATTTTCGATACGAACCCAACGGTTCCGGTTTTAGGAGAATCCGACGGTCGGATCTCCCGTAATGTCCATTCGAAGTCAATGGTCGAAATTCACGAACTGCCGCAGCGCGGCGCGTTCTATTCAGGCCATTATATAATATATATATATATATATATATATATATATATATATATTATATTTCACCGATTTTCTTTTAAAACATATTTTATAAATCGTTTTAAATTCGTTTTCGAAACGATTACAACTTCATATTCAATTTTGAATCAAAATTGAATATTCCACATCATCGATATACAAATGATAATACTTTCAAAACATTATATTTTGAAATCACTTCTTCTTCTATAATTATTTTAAAATCGAATATAATCGATATAAATATCGCTCACGTCAAAATGGCGCGTCTCTAATCAACACAGCTTTATATATTTCAATAAATTCTTTATTTTATTCAATAAATGAATATTTATTCTATTCAACACATGAATATATATATTTCTTTTAACTCATGAATATTCTCAACACATGAGCATCGTCAACACATAACTATTTATATTATTTAATATATTTTATAAAATTATGATAAAAATGTAAATTTTATTGGTTAAAATATTTTATTCAACACATGAATATCTTCAACACATGAATATACATTAATTCTATCCTTTATTTTCCCAATTGGAATGAGGCCCAATCAATTACCATATAATGTTAATTATATGGATTCCATACAACACATGTATATAATCACAACGATAAATAATCAATCATCATCCAAAGTGCACCACACAACTGCATAAGCATTAAATATAAATAATTAAGGCTTATAACTGCCTGTCAATCAATCGATCGACATATAACTAATCAATCGGGATGAGTGTACGCCAAATATCATCCCAACACCCGTGTGGGGTTCCAAATCAACAAACACATATTTTTATTCACACACACTCGTTAAAAATAATATTTTTAATGATAAAATATTTTTAACTATATAAATATTTTATTTCATTTCACATCACACAATCAATTTTCAAAACACATCAAACAATCAAACATACAAGCCATCCATGGTCTGTGGACGATGGGTGTCGGGTGCTGCTAAGCACCGTCTGCATCCTAGTGTATATTTTTAACTAGAAAAAGAAAATTAAAAGTGAGAAGTTCTCACCGACTAGCTAATCCAAACGCCACGACTCTTCATATGTAGAAATCTTCGTCGTTCTCGCCTTTTGTCACTTTCGTTACCCGTAGCCACTACATATATAAAAATCACATTTTTATATTGGTACTATATAGATAAAAATTCTATTTCTATAACGATGTTCATATAATAAAGATTATATTTTTATCACGCTATTCTTTATATAAAAATTATATTTTTATATCTACTTCTAATTTAAAGATCGAATTTTTATTTTGTCACTATAAAAACCACATTTTTATTTCAACATATATATGATAAAAATCAGATTTTTATCTCGCTATTCAATATATAAAAAATTCTCCTTTTCAAATATAAAGATCAAATCTTTTCAAATATAAAGATTTCGCCCTTTCAAATATAAAGATCAAATCTTTTCAAATATAAAGATTTCGCCTTTTCAAATATAAAGATCAAATCTTTTCAAATATAAAGATCAAATCTTTACTATCTATATAATATAAAAATCGTATTTTTACTTTGAAGTTATTCTATTAAAAATCATAGCTTTTACATAAATAAAAATTCAGGCCTTTATGTAAATAAAATTATAGCCTTTCTTGTTAATAAAAATACAATCTTTCTTTACATAAAAATATTTTCATATAATAAAAATCACCTTTTAATTTTGCTAAAATAATTTCCTACCTTATTCTAGTTAAAAATAAACGTATTTAACTTGCTAACAATATGGAATTAAAGAAGAAATCAGAAAACTCACCTCCTTTGGGTTTTTTTTTAGGGTGGAGGGGGGGAGACATAGTTGAACGTTGGTTGAGTGGAGCGGTTCCACGAGCAGCAGTGGTTCGAGAGGAAAGTTGAGGTGGGATGGCGCGAGGCTGGAGGGATCCGCCGGAGGCGACGGTGGTAGAGGAGGGGAAGGGTTCGACGTTCGATTTGGGGGAATGGGGTTGGGCGACGGGTTCGTGGGGGGGGGGGGGTTCGATGGATATACAAATCGCAGGAGGAGGGAGCGGAGGGGCTGAGGGGAAGGACGACGGTGGTGGGCGGCGGCCGTGGGGCTGGGTCTGGTGGCAGAACGGAGGGAGCGACGGCTTCCTCTTTTTTTTAGATTGAAATCAAAATGAACGGTCGGGGGGGCCTGAAGGGTTAAAGAGATGAAGGGAGATTTTTAATTTTTTATTCATTTAATTATTTAAATTTAAAAAAGTTGACTTTTTATTTCGACCTCGAAACGAGGCCCACCGCCTGTCGTCCATAGCTAATTACCCCCATTCCGAACACAATGGAATATGTATCACAGGCTGATTCGATCGTTTCGGTCAGTTTTCGTCAAAATCAACATCTGACTCTATATATTGAATTTGAACGCACATTTCAATTTACCGGGGTCACATACTAACTCGAAAAATTCCAGAAAAATATTTTCTAGCTTCGTATTGACGATACGGTCCTGATTGACATAGAAATGTGTTTATTTTATGCTCTTATATCTTATCTTTTGTATATAAATAAATATTACTTGGGTATTGTTTTGTCACCTTTACAGATATTCCAACCCAGCCCGCATGCAACCAGAAAAGTAGAGAAATGGAGATCAAATTGCTATCTATTTACATTTTGAAGATTTGCATATGAAGATGCCACATCTAGTTGCTGTTGGACAAGAAAGTAATCAATAGAAAGGCCATGAACATTACAAATCAAAGGAGGCTTGCAAGAAGAAAGGAGAAAAGGCCTAGAACTTGTTCCACCTGACAAAAGGCCTAAAACTCACTTGAAATAGCTAGGCCCATTTATAATTAGGGTTAGGGTTTGGCTATCTATCCTATAAATACCCTTGTAATGTCATTGTAGCCACCATCCTATCTCCATTATTCTATATTCTCTTCTCCATTAATAAAAGTTCTTCTTCTTTTATTTCTGCATTTTTCTTTTTCTTAGCAATCGGTGTTGTCTTCACAATTAGTTTTGGAAGAACACCAATTGTATTTTACATTTTTTTGTTAGTGATTAGTCGTTTGATTAGTTTCAACGACAATCCTAATTTACTTTTTGTTGTTCTTCTTTTCCTGCAATTTTACTTTCTGCATTTTATTTCTGTTTTGTATTTTAATTTCCAATTGATAGTTGTGATTTGATCGTCGGTTCAATTACATTTGTTCTGAATCGGATCGCAGTTTCAATTTTTATTGTTTTCAAAAACCAACCTCGAAAATCGTCTAACTCGCCCAAGAGATTAAATAAATAATTTGATTTTAATCTACCTCCCTGTGTTCGACCTGTATGCTACACACCTGTACGCTTGCAGTATTTAATTTAAAATTCGCGCTTTTCTGATTCATAGGAAAGCGACGAACAAGTTTTTGGCGCCGTTGCTGATTGACATAGAAATGTGTTATTTTTATGCTCTTATATCTTATCTTTTGTATATAAATAAATATTACTTGGGTATTGTTTTGTCACTTTTACAGATATTCCAACCCAGCCCGCATGCAACCAGAAATGTAGAGAAATAGAGTTCAATTTGCTGTGTATTTGCATTTTGAAGAATTGTAGATGAAGATATCACATCTAGTTGCTGTTGGACAAGAAAAGGATTGATAAAAAGGCTTTGCGCATCACAAATCAATGAAGAAGTGTCAAGGAAACAAGAGGAAAAGAGAAAAGGCCCAAATTTGCTTTATTTATCAAAGGCCCATTTATGTTTCTCATTGTAAACTAATTAGTGATGTAATGACCAGGCCCATTTATCATTAGGGTTAGGGTTAGGGTTTGGCTATCTACCCTATATATACCCTTGTAATGGCATTGTAGCTACCATCCTATCTTGTATCCACTCTCTCTTCTGATACAGTTTCTAGTTTTCTTTTATTCAGCATTTTTCTGTTTTCTTAGCAAATAGTGTTGTCTACACGATTAGATTCGGTAGAACACTATTTGTATTTTGCATTTCTTTTCATTAGTGATTGACCGTCTGATTAGATTCAGCGGTAATCCTAATTTTATTTCCTGTTGTTATTTATATTCTGCACTTTTATTTTCTGTATTTTAATCGCGTTCATAGGTTAAATTGGATTTGATTAGATTTGAATCTGATTTATAGTTTCATTGCTTTTCCATTGAAATTGAGATTTGATCGTCGGTTCAGTTAGATCTGTTCTGAATCAAATTACAGTTTTAATTTTGTTTTGTTTTGCAAAATCAACCTCCCGCTTCGTCTAACTCGCCCAAGAGATTAGATAAATAATTGATTTAATTCACCTCCCTGAGTTCGACCTGTATGCTACACACCTGTATGCTTGCAGAATTTAATTTAAATGTCGCGCTTTTCTAATTCATAGATTAGCGACGATCAGTTGCCGGGGAGGTAAAGATTAAATTTTATTGTTTATTTAATTTCTGATTCGTGTTAGTTTTCATTTTTTTATTTCCCTTTTTGTTTTCTTGTATATATAGAAGAAAAAGAAAAAACCTTGATTGGTGAGATTTTGTATTATTTAATGATACTATAATCTGCTATACATGAAAAAAATAAATCTTGCTCGTATTTTTTCTTTGATTTCTTTTCTCAATCTATTTCTTTCCCTTTTATTTCTCAATCTATTTCTTTCCACTTTCAATTTTTTTTGCAATTTCATTTCTTTCCTGTTTATAATTCTTTTACACTTTTCTAAAAAAAAAATTTGTCATTTTCATTAATTTTCTGCTTGTTTTTCAACCGCTTTCCATTCTTTTTCCTTCTTTTACATTGATTACATTTTGACCTCTTTTCTTCTAATTAAAAAAAAAATCTTTTGCATTTTCCTTTTATGCTCCTGTTTTTTTTTTCTTTCTTTCTGCTTTGTCTGCCGTAACATTGCCACCAACCTTCCCTTTCATATCCACACCTGAAACCGTCTTTGCTTCCGATCCCAATCCATACCCAACGACAAAACAACCACTAGATCCTTCAAACAATCATTCTGCCACAATCCGTTCATCTTCACCACCAACGCCATAAGCCCTATCAACCACAGACAGCCGATACTTCTCATCAAACCCCTGAACGCATAACTTGTTCACAAATAACAGTCAACTCAAGCATCCATTTTCTTCCCAGTCCCGCAACAGTTTCAAAACATCCATCACCATACTCACAAACAAATTCCAGACCCTCACTGCATATCCAAACGACCAAATTCTTCTTCACGCCACCCCTTCATCGGTACTTCAACAAACCCAATCTCTACCAGTCCCTTAACAACCTCATACCCATCAGCCTGGCACCCTTCAACACTGCAGATCTCGAATAGCAACTCATCAAATCCACGCCAACATAGGAACAAACCAAGCTTCCATTTTCATCAAATTTCCAGAAGTCCAAACTCGAACCCCAAAATCCACATCGTAGTACCCTAGCCGATCAACACATACCCCAATTCGAAGAACGCCTGAACCTAAACCCTATTTACAATCACACACCTACACCCACACTTCGATCAACCTTCATAACAATTTCCAGACTCCAAAAAAAAAAACACGCAACCCCTTCCCTCATCTTCATCCACCTACCACCCACGTCGAACAATTCTACCACTCACAATCACAAACTTTCCCGTGCCCAGATCCACTCAAAACCAATGCAATTCGCCCTCACCCAACACCATCTCAGAACAACGCCACAACCCTATTCACTGTGCAAACCTTCAAGCACCTTCAGTTTCACAAAAGCCTTCCCCCTATAGACCAAAACCTGACATCATCATCACCCTAGCATAACAGCGCCCTCACGATACCAAGCTGTAGCCGATTTGAACCCGAAAGCTTGAACCCAAATTCAGAGAAAAAAAAATAACAGCTAAAAAAAAAGGGGTCGAATTCTGGACTTCGGTTTCCTAGTATCGAGGGGGGAGTAATTATTCTGAGCGTGTGTCTTGAAAAGAAAGAGGAAAGAACATGAATTCCTGTTTTGATTATTTCTATCGGGAACGATTTGTTTCCAAATTTTTTTGGGCGTGATTTCCGGTGACTTATTTCCTTCTGGGTTGTGGGAAAATAAAAGGGCGTGCTTTATAATTGAGAACCTACTATGGTATTTGTTTGCTGCAAGTGACATCGTCCTTGAATTGATTGGAAATTGATTTGTTTCCTTTTGTTTTTTTGTTTTTTTTGGCGTGGTTCCATTTTGATAAATAAAGGGTGTGAGTTGCTAGTTTTGTCTTATTTCATTTTTATTTCCTTTTTCTTTTAGTTTAGTTTAGTCGTTTCATTTAGTTTTTTTAAGGGTTTTTTTTCCGTTCCTAGTTACTTTGTAGTTTTTGTTTCATTTGTTTATTTGATTTGCTTTCAGAAAAAAAACAAACAAATAAAAAAACAAATCGAAGATCAAAGTGGAAAAACAGAATCAAGCTACAAACAGCAAATTCAGAAGTCAAGCAATCGAATAAGGAACTTAGAGGACAGGCAAAGCAAACAGCGAAATTCAGTTATTCTGGAAGGACTGCCATACCCGCTCTGTAAAATTTTCTAAACTCTACAGGTTCTGCAGCTGTTTGAAAAATAGAGAAATTGCTTGTAAAAATCTTCTGTAGGGGCAGCGGCTTGCTTGTACAATATTTTAATTTTCTGCTATTATTTTGTGGCTGTTCTGTGACTGGTATTTCTGAATCTGTTGGTGAGAAACGAATTTCCCTAACTAACCACTCTCATCGATTTTCAATTTTAACACTTGATTTGATATTTCAAAATAATATAATTGAAAAGTGGTGTTTTGTGAAGTTGACTGTCTCGTATAATTGGATCGTGGATATATAGTAGTTCAATTTATTGAACTATTAGCAAAAGAGGTCGCATACTACCCATAAAACATTGGTCGTATCCCTTAGTATTTATACTATACGTGAACGGCCATAAGACCCTCTTCGCCCTTCTAATTGAGTCAGTTAATTAATAGAGCACAACTTAGTATTTTGTATTATTTTAAAGCGAGAATAATTTCTGTCTTACCGTGACTTCTTTAAAATGCCTGATTCAAAAAAATCCTTGAGAGAAATGTGGGATAACAATCGGAGTAGACGTCCTCTTGAAGAGTATGAGTATGAAATACAACTCATGAAGCAAGATTTTCCAAAAGTTCGTGCGGCCAATGTCAACGATTTTCAATATTTTCAAAATGATCAACAATTTCAAAATCAGGATTATAATCGAAATGACGATTTCAATTCAAATTTCAATAGTTTCGATTATGGGCCACATCCGTATCAAAATAGTTTTGAATTCCAATATAGCTTTGATCCACACCAATATGGGGTTGGAAACCAATTCGAAAATAATTTTGAAAATGAGTTTCAAATCGATCATAATTTTGAAAATTACAACTCATATACACATCTTGAGATTAACCAAAATTGCAATTTTCCTTCGAATTTCAACAGTTTTGGTTACGAACCTAATTTTCAAAATCAAAATGATTTCCAATATCAATGTCAATTTTCTGAAAACTCAGATAATTTTGAGAATCAAGAAATCCAAAACGAGAGCTCTCAAATCAACGATCGTCTTAACATTCTTAGAGAGAGGGAAGAAAGACTAAATAAAAAGGCTGATGAACTTCTTTGTTTATTGACATCTTTGAAAGAACAACGAGAGCAACAAAATCAAATTCAAACAAGCGATGAATCAGAAAATAATCCATTCTTTACTGATAGTGAAAATTTTCAGATAACAACTTTCGAAATTGAGAATAACGATCTAAATGAAGTTGTTCAAAATTCAACAAATGATTTGGACTTCGATTCTTTTCAAGAAAAAGATTTAAGCTTTTATTTTGATCTTTCTCTTTCAAGCTGCGAGAAACCTGAAATTTTAGAAATTGAACAAAATGAAAATGTTGAATTTTTCAAAAACTCACAATTGGGGAAAGATTTCAATGAACATGAATTTTTTGGATTGTACGAGGATGAGTTGCTAAATGAGGAAGAAGTATATTCACGTCACGAGCTCGAAAACTTTAACTTTGAGAAAATTTCAAACGAACTTGACATTGTCAGTGTCGAAAATACGTTGTCAATTAATGATGAGAAATGTGATCACATACTCTTGAACAACACTCAGAATTCAAATTTCACTGAATTTATATACGATCACAAATTTTTGGACAATTACACTGATAAATTTGTTGAGCACATGAATTACTTTTGGAATGTTGGCTTGATTGAAAAACTTTTTGTTAGGACGACCTTGGATATTTATCTACTGGACTATAAATCTAGGTATAAAGATGAGATGGTTTTCAAAACCCTTTGCTTATTAGAAAACATGCCTTGACATAGTGGAAATGAAATTCATCGGGCTAGA
The DNA here is from genome assembly GCA_030737875.1 of Allium sativum. NCBI lineage: Eukaryota > Viridiplantae > Streptophyta > Magnoliopsida > Asparagales > Amaryllidaceae > Allium > Allium sativum. Next base: position 860,136,255 of record CM060926.1, read on the forward strand.
ACCAAGTGTGGGGTGGGGGGGGGGAGTTGGTGGCATTCTTTGCATCGCATGCATCGTAAACACATATATCATCGTACATATGATTTTCATTCACATATAGTGGCTAAACTTCATTTCATTTTACAAATAATTTTACAACTCATTCACCTTTGGGTACGATCTTTCAAATTTCGAAAACGTTCATAGTGTGGACACTGTTTTGTCCAAGTGTGGGGGGGGGGGAGTCTGCATTTCATTCATTTTCGTTTTTTTCTTTATTTTTTTCTTCTTTTCATTTTCAGCCATTTAAATAGGACCATCATGCATTTTAGACTGTAGTAACATGCCAATTTTTATTTTTTTTGAAACATGACTCATTTTAGATTGATACAGCAAAATAAGTTAAGGATTGTTAGTCAATTGATAGTATTTTTTTCTCTCAACTTAGATCGAATAAGAAATATAATGAAAAGTTTAATTCTGAGGGATAATAGTGTAACCGGTACATAGGGAGATTCTTAGGTGATGGCCATGAAATATATTCTATATTGTAGACTTTGTTTAAATAAGTGGAGGACTTAAAATACTTATATTGGCTTTTCGAATCTTTAAAACTAAGTTGTGTTAAGTTGAATTCGCATAACTCTCTTTTGTGCTTATAATTTCAATAATAATAATAGTAATCCAAGGGTATCCAACGTTGCTTGTATATCAAGCGTTGGTGTGCAAACTCGCCAAGCTCTATCCGACATGTTGTTGACAAAGTCAGCGTTGGAATATCTTGGTCTCATTTTTATGAGATTGGACACCTAAGGATTACCGACACGTTGTTGACAAAGTCAAAGTCGGCCTGCACAATCCGCCAAGCTCTTTACCCACTCTCCGTTAGTCCGCGAGGCAGTGCATGAGTGGTAAACCTTGGTCTTTTAAGTTAGGTGTATGTACTTAATCATAAATTTTAAAATTTTATAGAATAAAGAATAAGCGATGATGCCCAAACACTTCTTGACCTTATTGATTTGACTAGCCATACATGAGAAAATTAGAATACCACTTTACAAACTGTGCCAAGCAAACTAAGAATTTATTTCATGGCTGCACTATGTTATCGACTGAACCAGCTGGCCAAACTGGAATTTAACATTTGAAAACTTGATTTATATTGAAAATTTGTGACAAGTTGAGATATCTAAAATAAAATCAACTGAATAGAAATTATTAACTTAATTTGTTGTACCACTTTCCTGAAACAAGTCGTGTTTTCAATTTTTGTTTTCAATTGCATAAGTCCTTTGCATTCATGTAGTTACATTAGATCCACACATACTGCATTTGGATTTTGTGGGTAGTATCCGCTGAAAACCCTCACGAGACACCACTCGTCCTACTAGGGACACCTAGAGGTTTAACGGCTTGTTGCATACGCTCAATGCAATCGTGTTTCCTACGAAAGTGTGACCTATCTAGTTAGTTTTTAATTTTTGTTTTACTCGAGGACGAGTAAAAGATAAGTGTGGGGGTATTTGATTGACATAGAAATGTGTTTATTTTATGCTCTTATATCTTATCTTTTGTATATAAATAAATATTACTTGGGTATTGTTTTGTCACCTTTACAGATATTCCAACCCAGCCCGCATGCAACCAGAAAAGTAGAGAAATAGAGATCAAATTGCTATCTATTTACATTTTGAAGATTTGCATATGAAGATGCCACATCTAGTTGCTGTTGGACAAGAAAGTAATCAATAGAAAGGCCATGAACATTACAAATTAAAGGAGGCTTGCAAGAAGAAAGGAGAAAAGGCCTAGAACTTGTTCCACCTGACAAAAGGCCTAAAACTCACTTGAAATAGCTAGGCCCATTTATAATTAGGGTTAGGGTTTGGCTATCTATCCTATAAATACCCTTGTAATGTCATTGTAGCCACCATCCTATCTCCATTATTCTATATTCTCTTCTCCATTAATAAAAGTTCTTCTTCTTTTATTTCTGCATTTTTCTTTTTCTTAGCAATCGGTGTTGTCTTCACAATTAGTTTTGGAAGAACACCAATTGTATTTTACATTTTTTTCTTAGTGATTAGTCGTTTGATTAGTTTCAACGACAATCCTAATTTACTTTTTGTTGTTCTTCTTTTCCTGCAATTTTACTTTCTGCATTTTATTTCTGTTTTGCATTTTAATTTCCAATTGATAGTTGTGATTTGATCGTCGGTTCAATTAGATTTATTCTGAATCGGATCGCAGTTTCAATTTTTATTGTTTTCAAAAACCAACCTCGAAAATCGTCTAACTCGCCCAAGAGATTAAATAAATAATTTGATTTTAATCTACCTCCCTGTGTTCGACCTTTATGCTACACACATGTACGCTTGTAGTATTTAATTTAAAATTCGCGCTTTTATGATTCATAGGAAAGCGACGAACAGGTCCTAACTAATAATTTCGTCAAATTCTGAGATCGTTTGAAAAATGGCCATTTTCCAGTTGATTAAAGTCAACTGAAACCGGTCAAACGTGTTTTCCTTTACCATGCTCACATATTGATTCGAAAAATTATGAAATTTGAAACCTAGAAATAATTTGACATCACGGATCCAACGAAAGTGGTTTCGTCAAAATCCGAGGTTGTGTGCAAAATTTCCATTTTTAAGGGCCGAAATTCCACAGCGACTATTCTAAATTTTCTTGATTCCCGCTATGAAATTTTGATTTTGCGGATTCGTTGGAAAGATATTCTCAATTAGATTCTGATATTTTTGGTTTCGCTAAAATCCGGTTTATTTTGCACCCGGTATGTTCAATTGAAGGTTGAAATCGAATTATCGAACTACCGCGCCATTTTCAATTCCTTTTAAATTTAAAATAAATATTTATATTCTAACGACGACGTATATAAATATATACATTCGAATTCTATTCAAAATAAATTTCTCGTTGTTATTATTTAAAATAATTCATTTTAAATATTCAAAATTCGTCAAAATTGCCAAAATAAAAAATTTAAATTGGCTCGCATTTCCGGGTTGTTACATTCTCCCCCTCTTAAAACATTTCGTCCCCGAAAAGGAACGAAGCCGAAAGTTGTTTAACTAATCAACTCAACTTCCATAATTTTCGTTACGGCTTAAGTTCTTCAGCTTTTCAGTTTCTAAGAACTTTTCAAATTTTTCAAAAATTTGGCTAACACCCTAAATTTCCGAAAATTTTCGCCATAACCTCCCCTGCACTGGGGACTTCTGGATATTTCATATAGCCTCCCATGGCCTTCTTCAATCAAAAAGAAAAAGCCAATCGGCTCATAAAATCATCCAAACCCAAACAAAACGGTAAATTATGGTAAACATGTACCTATTTGTCGGGCAAACAATTTTATTCTTCTGCTCTAGCCTCCTTGCTATGACCTGTTCAATGTAAGTACATGTATATGCAAGCAAATGCGACCAATTTTCAATACAATTCAATATTTGATTCAATTAGGCGTAATGGTTGAAAATTTCAAACAAATAGACAAACAACACAACCATCAATCAATTAGTGGATTAAAGTTTCAAATTCATAATTTGATATACATACAGAAAATCATGTTTTTGATGCCAAATCATAACAAATAATCCTAAGTACATTTTGGTTCTCACACCAGTCTAATGGAAATATATAGATATCACACCTTCGAAACACGAACATAAATATTGATGATGCCATGGTCATTATCAACATCATCTCCGGGCGACTAGAGTGTGATTCTATATCTATCCAGTATATTAAAACTTCGAATATACGTTCATGACGCATATATGCAAAACCTTTATATACTAGAATGTCCAAATCGATATAAATAAATTATTCAAATACATATAAAATGGTTTAAATTTTCAAAACAATATTGTTATCATTTGAAAAATATACTCTTCACACTCGTTCTAGAATACTACTGATCCTATCTCTAATGAGTCAATCTAATTGGATATTACTAATCCAATATCTGATGGATTCTTTCGTTCGGTTCTAATGTGTCTTGTTCTCGAGCTCTGTAAACCAAAGCTCTGATACCACAATGAGACGACCCGAACTTCCCCGTGAAGGAAAGCACAGATTGAATTGAGAACAAGGCAAATCAGAACGCAAACAGAAGAACATTTCATTGTATATTACAACAATTCCATCAGAATACAAAAATATACAGAGTATGGTATTACACATTTGAAAAATATTAGAGATTACAATAAATTACATAGCAGCGGAAAATAATACAAAACACAACTGAAAGTAATACACAGATACAGAGCTTTCCGAGCATCGTTCCAGTGGTAAATCAGGATCCTATGAATATAAATCTGTAAAACCAAAACTACTAGCTGCCCGTGTCGAAAATAAGGGCACCCAGAGTTTAGGTTAAAACAATAAACTCCAGGTCAGTCATGTGACTGGTGTGAGAACTAAAACAGTTATTTAAAACTTTACTTTAAAAGAGAGTAATTCAAGGGAGCACGCCGTATAACACGGAACAGGTTTCCTCCCACGAACATTAGTGCATATAACAAAACAGCGTAATGCTTTTTGGAAAAATGAAGCTATTATAAGACCCAGGTCCCATCACACAATGCAATGCAAGCCGGAGGATAGGGTTTTCCCTTATAATAGCCAAACATGCTTAGTACGTTTAAAACAAATCATTTGATACTATTATAAGCGTATAGTGTCAAAACAATTTCAATCATAAATATCAATCATAGGCGGCATGGGTACCATCTATCATGTCGCCATACTAGTTCTACAATTAAAACCGCAATATCACGTATTGGAAATTAGATTTCCGTCATGAGTCGAGGCAAGGGGCAAGCTCCTCTACGATTCGAGACACTCTAGCAAATGCCTCAGGACCCCACTATGATTCTTGGATCTTCAGGGCCGGTCCTCACCTAACTTTGGAGGATTAGTTATTCCTGAACACACGTTTCCTGATCCTTACAGATCTATATCCGAGGCGCCTCGTATCCAACAACCACACAGGTGAAAAGTATATAAATGTCAGCCAGTTTAAGCACTGACACCACCACTAGCTAGAAAGAAACGTCGTGCTCTCCCTGCAGTCACTATCCCGTTTTTGACTCATACCGAGGTGTGAGGCTCGCGAATTCACGCTATACACAAAGCTACGCCACACAAGGCGTGCTTTGATCATCAACCACAAGACTTTGCTTTTCAACAGAAGCCTTGATCAATTGCCACTTACGCGTGCCACACTAGCAATTCACTCCATGCGACTGATGTCCATCGATATACAACCTCTGAGCTCGTACGTCTCAGAGAAGGGCGTTAAACAAGAGAATGAATTCTCCGCCGCCAAACAGATGTATATTTAATAGAGATTAATCAACACAGAATAAAATCCAATGTCAGACATACAGTCCATTTACAAGTTCGTTCTGGGTTTGAACGAAACCGGAGGCACTTTCCTCGCATATCCATCGATCTCCAAGTACGTCTGGACGATCACCAACTGTTTCTCTCTTCTTGGGTGTACAGCCCAATCAAGATCATCAGTAATCACCCAAACGATGTGAAGACTTCCGGTCTTCAACCACCGTCTTCATCTTCGACATATCGCCGAATCGGTTATTCATAATGGGTATAAACCCGGCCTTTCCGAATAACCCGCGTATATAATAAACACGTGTTACACAAACACAACAAACGCCTCATTCCAATTCAGAATACTCTTTTATTCACAAAATCACATTCTTATGGAAAGGTTCCCATTAATTTTATCAAAGATAAATTCTTCTAAATTTATTCTTTAATCTTCCTTTGGATATCATTTCAAACTAGTCGGGATTAGCGAACCACACCGAAGTAATTATTTATTTTATTTCCCAATCCCAAACTATATATCCCATGGAGAAAACTGGTAATACTCCATATCTAACACCACGGTATTATCGGTAAATATTAATTACCATTTCACGTTCAAATCTAATTAAAGATTTAACTATCGCATTGGAGCAAAACTGGTGGTACTCCATTCTCGATCACTTTTCAGATTTGATGATTTAATTATCAATTCACGTTTCAATCTATTTAAAGATTCATTAAAACTCCACTTAGTTTTAATCTTTTCAAAAATCAATATCCTGTCTTTAACTGGGTTAAAGAACCCATGTCACCTAAAACACGATCCACGATAAACCCAAAATCACTTTCTATTGTTAGTCGGGTTAAAGAACAGGTGTTATTAAGAACACCGCTCACGATAAACCCAAAACCAATTTATATTCAATTCCAATTAATATTATTTAATTGGCACACTTCGTTAAATCTAAATAGAAAGATTCAATCTTTTTCTCAACTGGGCTTAAGAACGGTGTTAATGAAGACACCATCCACGACAAACCCAAATCACGTTTGATATTAAATACAAGGCTCTGAATAGAAAATATACCGGCTTATATTCAATATCAAATTCTGAAACCAACAAATATCGTATTGGAAATAACGATATAAAATATATCTTTCAAATTCCCATAACAATATCTGTATAATCACGAAATCCAACATCGAAATATTCCGGAGATAATTTCGATTCAAATCCAGTCAAATTCACGTACTGGGAATTTTGATTATTTTTAAAACCACTTTCAAATTCAATTTATTTATTTCAAAAATAAATTGATTTTAATCCTAGTTCAAAACTAGTTCATTTCGATAAAAATCTATTTTTATCCTTTCAAATGTGGAATTTTTCAGCCCAATTTTTCCCAAATCATTTCTTGTGATTTTACACAAATTATTGATATTTTTAATAATTTTATCAAGGCCCGTACAGTCGATTTCCATCAACGGTCATGGAACTACACTTACAGTGACCTTTTCCAAATTTGATTTGGACATAATTCCAAATCCAACCGTTAGATTTCAAATTTCGATACGAACCCAACGATTCCGGTTTCAGGAGAATCCGACGGTCGGATCTCCCGTAATGTCCATTCGAAGTCAAATGTCGAAATTCACGAACTACCGCAGCGCGGCGCGTTCTATTCAGGCCATTATATATAATATATATATTATATATATTTCATCGATCTCCTTTTAAAACGTATTTTATAAATCGTTTTAAATTTGTTTTCGAAACGATTTCAACTTCATATTCAATTTTGAATCAAAATTGAATATTCCACATCATCGATATACAAATGATAATGTTTTCAAAACGTTATATTTTGAAATCACTTCTTCTTCTATAATTATTTTAAAATCGAATATAATCGATATAAATATCGCTCACGTCAAAATGGCGCATCTCTAATCGACACGGCTTTATATATTTCAATAAATTCGTTATTCTATTCAATAAATGAATATTTATTCTATTCAACACATGAATATATATATTTCTTTCAACACATGAATATTCTCAACACATGAGCATCGTCAAAACATGATTATTTATATTATTTAATATATTTTATAAAATTATGATAAAAATGTAAATTTTATTGGTTAAAATATTTTATTCAACACATGAATATACATTAATTCTATCCTTTATTTTCCCAATTGGAATGAGGCCCAATCAATTACCATATAATGTTAATTATATGGATTCCATACAACACATGTATATAATCACAACGATAAATAATCAATCATCATCCAAAGTGCACCACACAACTGCATAAGCATTAAATATAAATAATTAACACTTATAACAGCCTGTCAATCAATCGATCGACATATAACTAATCATTCGGGATGAGTGTACGCCAAATATCATCCCAACACCCGTGTGGGGTTCCAAATCAACAAACACATATTTTTATTCACACATACTCGTTAAAAATAATATTTTTAACGATCAAATATTTTTAACTATATAAATATTTTATTTCATTTCACATCACACAATCAATTTTCAAAACACATCAAACAATCAAACATACAAGCCATCCATGGTCTGTGGACGACGGGTGTCGGGTGCTGCTAAGCACCGTCTGCATCCTAGTGTATATTTTTAACTAAAAAAAGAAAATTTAAAGTGAGAAGTTCTCACCGACTAGCTAATCCAAACGCCACGACTCTTCATATGTAGAAATCTTCGTCGTTCTCGCCTTTTCAAATATAAAGATTTCGCCCTTTCAAATATAAAGATCAAATCTTTTCAAATATAAAGATTTCGCCTTTTCAAATATAAAGATCAAATCTTTTCAAATATAAAGATCAAATCTTTACTATCTATATAATATAAAAATCGTATTTTTACTTTGAAGTTATTCTATTAAAAATCATAGCTTTTACATAAATAAAAATTCAGGCCTTTATGTAAATAAAATTATAGCCTTTCTTGTTAATAAAAATACAATCTTTCTTTACATAAAAATATTTTCATATAATAAAAATCATCTTTTAATTTTGCTAAAATAATTTCCTACCTTATTCTAGTTAAAAATAAACGTATTTAACTTGCTAACAATATGGAATTAAAGAAGAAATCAGAAAACTCACCTCCTTTGGTTTTTTTTTTGAAGGTGGAGGGGGGGAGACATAGTTGAACGTTGGTTGAGTGGAGCGGTTCCACGAGCAGCAGTGGTTCGAGAGGAAAGTGGAGGTGGGATGGCGCGAGGCTAGAGGGATCCGCCGGAGGCGACGGTGGTAGAGGAGGGGAAGGGTTCGACGTTTGATTTGGGGGAATGGGGTTGGGCGACGGGTTCGGGGGGGGGGGGGTTCGATGGATATCCAAATCGCAGGAGGAGGGAGCGGAGGGGCTGAGGTGAAGGACGGCGGGCGGCCGTGGGGCAGGGTCTGGTGGCAGAACGGAGGGAGCGACGGCTTCCTTTCAAAAAAAAAATTAAATTGAAATCGAAATGAACGGTGGGGGGGGGGGGGGGGGGCTGAAGGGTTAAAGAGATGAAGGGAGATTTTTTATTATTTATTTATTTATTTGTTTAAATTTCAAAAAAGTTGACTTTTTATTTTGACCTCGAAACAAGGCCCACCGCCTGTCGTCCATAGCTAATTACCCCCATTCCGAACACAATGGAATATGTATCACAGGCTGATTCGATCAGTTTTCGTCAAAATCAACATCTAACTCTATATATTGAATTTGAACGCACGTTTCAATTTACTGGGGTCACATACTAACTCGAAAAATTCCAAAAAAATGTTTTCTAGCTTCGTATTGACGATACGGTCCTAACAAAACTAATTTCGTCAAATTCTGAAATCGTTTGAAAAATGGCCATTTTCCAGATGATTAAAATCAACTTAAACTGGTCAAACGTGTTTTCCTTTACCATGCTCACATATTGATTCGAAAAATTGTGAAATTTGAAACCTAGCAAAAATTTGACATCACGGATCCAACAAAAGTGGTTTCGTCAAAATCCAAGGTCGTTTGCAAAATTTCCTTTTTAAGGGCCGAAATTCCATAGCGACTATTCTAAATTTTCAACTGGGCATATCTTTTGATTCCCGCTATGAAATTTTGATTTTTCGGATTCATTGGAAAGATATTCTCAATTAGATTCTTATATTTTTGGTTTTTCTAAAATCCGGTTTATTTTGCACCCGGTATGTTCAATTGAAGTTTGAAATCGAATTATCGAACTACCGCGCCATTTTCAATTCCTTTTATAATTTAAAATAAATATTTATATTCTAACGATGATGTATATAAATATATACGTTCTAATTCTATTCAAAATAAATTTCTCGTCGTTATTATTTAAAATAATTCATTTCAAATATTCAAAATTCGTCAAAATTACCAAAATAAAAAATTTAAATTGGCTTGCATTTCCGGGTTGTTACAAAAAATAAAAAAATGAATATATATAATTATGTTAAGAAGGTACAAGTTTAAAAATGTGCATTGAAAAAAAAATGCGAATTAATTAGGCTACAGTAAAAGAAAAATTAATGCAATTAATACAAAAAGCGGAAGGAAATGTGTGGATGCATGTAGTAAAAAAAAGAAGAAGATTAATATAGTCAATTAATTTGGGAAGGAAAGATTTATGCATGTATAAATAGATATATGTAGGTAACTTCATTATGCATTGACTTTGTATGTTACGAGGAAAGTAGAAAAAAAGGGGAATTAAATTATATACTCGATTTCCACTTTTTAAAATAGGTAAGAAATCAATTTGCATTAGTTGTCAATATTAGAATTCATGAATAGGTGCGTGTGTGTGTGTATATATATATATAGAGAGAGAGAGAGATAAATAGATAGATAGATAGAGAGATATTTATATATATGGGCAATTAATGTATACAGTAAACGAAGAATATGTAAACATGAATAGATTGAAATTGATTTGTATATGTGTGTTAATATGGCATTGATTGAAAAACATGTAATTGACCTTAGTTTATATATGTGTTTGTGCTAATTTGTCATTCATATTAATTGATATTAATTAAAGAAAATATGTTAATTGGGCATTTATGCTCATTTGTAAAAGCATGTTATTTGACATCAAATTGTAAACATGTTAATAGGGTATTGTTAGGAAACCATGTAATTATCTTAATTTGTATAAATGCTTATGCTAATTTGTCACTTATGTCAATTAACATTAAGCAGAATATGTTAATTTGAGGAATATATTAAAATTGTTATTCAATGTTAATTGACATCAATTAAGAAGAATACGCTAATCGAAGAAAACATGCAATTAGATTTTTTTAGTTCAATTCATATTAATTTAAGGGAAGAAAAATGGAAGATTATTAATATATACAAAATACATTTGTTGACTCAGCACTAGGTGTACGATGCGGATTAAAAACCTAATATCTAAAGGCTAGAATTAATCTAAACTTCTATATAAGCATACATAGACTCAAGGCCTAAACCTAAACTAAATTAGTCTCTTAGCCTCAATTCTACTGCTAGGATAGTTCTTCTTCCTAAAGCTTAGGGATTTGCAAGTCAGAATTCTAATACGAACGACAAACGAATTATTCTCTTCTCTAACCTGTCTTTGTGAGTACAATTTCTTTCACAAAATAATTAATAAATTAATTATGATCGGTTATAATTGGGATTATGAGAACATGCCTGTTGAATCATGTGACGTTACTTAATTTTGTTATCGTATGTTTGAGAACATATGACAGTTTTGTTAACTTATGTTAGTAGATCTATTTCATATGTCCAATCACATATGTTTAACTTGATTCATTTTATGACATCAGTTTATATGCAAGTCTATATGCGAATTATACACAAGTTTACATGTGAATCAAGTATATATATACATGCGAGTTTATGTGTAAAACGTGAGATATTAGTTTACATGTTTAAATTCATGATGTTGGTTCATATGTCTAAACACATATGCTAGATTTGATTCATTTTGTGAAATTAATCTACATGCCTAAATCATATGCAAGTGTAAATGTAAATCTTAATTTACATGACTAAATTATATATGCAAGTTTAATACCAGTTTGTATGTTGATCATATGCAAGTTTATGCGAAAACCATGTTCACATATGCAAGTTTACCTTTATGTGTATAGATTTATGCAAGTCATATCTTATATAATTTGGTCCATGCCAATTTGTAGTTTATGCAAATTATGCCTATTGCCTATGCAAGTTATTGATTATAATAATTTACGATTATATAAATTATAATCATGCAAGTTTTGATCCATGCTAGCCTATTCTTATTTCCGAGTTAGATCTACTTTATGTGTTATGCGAGTTGTGATGTTTCTTTTCTTTTTAATGAGTTAGACTATTTGTGAGTGTAACATATTTCATATTAAACGTACGAATGACGTGGGGGCAATGGGAAAATATTAATATTGTGAATTGGCATAAAATGGCTTAAAAGCATATAATTAATTTGAGACATTAATTGGCCTAATTTATATGCATAGAAATTATGGACATAATTTAGGTGACAATTATGGACATGGATTAAAATTGGAAGTTATTGGCAATTTGAAATAGGGATATTAATTCAAATTGGGGTTGAATAATAATGTGTAATAATAAATGCCTAAGACACGAGGTTAGACTCGTTTGTGGTGTAAGATTGCCCGGACCCGCCCGTCAAATCCAACAACCACAAACGGTAGTCTAATGTGAGAGGTCAAAGGCATAAATTAAATGCATAATAAATGCCTAAGACACGAGGTTAGACTCGTTTGTGGTATAAGACTGCCCAGACCCGCCCGGCACATCCAACTACCGCAAACGGCAGTCTGATATGAGAGGTCGTAGGCATAATTAAAAGATGCTTAAATACGAGGTTTAGTCTGGCTTGTGGTGGAAGTCTCCCCGGAACCGCCCGGCATATCCAGCGGCCATAAGCAATCGACTTAATGTGAGAGGTATGTGCATTAATAATTAATTAATGCTGATCAAAGACGAGTATGAATGATAAACATAAGATTGGTTGAGTTGAGTAATTCTCCGAGTATCGATCTGATGTTGATTTCCGTCTTCGGGGTTGATACTTAGGGAGTTATTCTCTTAACCAATGTATCTGTGAACTAAGATGTACTTAATCATAAATTAAGTAAAACATACATACATATATATATATATATATATATGATACATAAAACATGTTAAGTGGGTAGGGTTTAGACCAGCTTAACCAATAATATATATTAATCTAATAAGTGGGTAGGGTTAAGACCAGCTTAACCAATAATATATATTAATCTGATAAGTGGGTAGGGTTAAGACCATCTTAACCAATAATATATATTAATCTGATAAGTGGTTAGGGTTAAGACCGGCTTAACCAATAATATATATTAATTTGATAAGTGGTAGGTTTAAGACTAGCTTAACCAATAATATTTATTAATTTGATAAGTGGGTAGGGTTAAGACTAGCTTAACCAATAATATATATATATATATTGATCTGATAAGTGGATAGGGTTAAGACAAACTTAACCAATAATACATGTTGATTTGATAAGTGGGAAACATGGGTGACATGTGGGATATAATTATAAACACTTAACCAAGTTGAAACATGTAAGAAGACATGAATATGAGAGGGTTAAGTGGGAAATCCTAATGGGGACCAAGCATAGGTGGAAAGCTTGTGTCAAGTGTGGGGATCCTTTTCAACCAGTAACCCATTTAGTATCCAAGTGAGCTCGATCTAAGTCGAGGACGGGACACACTTACTGGATTTGATTGTAAGAGGTCAAAACGGGTTAGCGTTGGCAACGCAAGTCCAACGGGGTCATGTGCGTGCGTGGGCCTGGGCTGGTAGGTAAGACGTTGTTGCATCATGTAGGTATAAGCCGTGCATTTCAGTCATATCGAGTTGCCACTTTAGGGAGTGATATGCCCTAATGTGGGACCAGCACGGGTATCTACGAGTTAGGGAGCCGATCGAATGGGGAACGTAGTGGGTACGACTAGCGGAGATAGGAGCAGGCAACACCTGTGAAGACAGCTAGGAGTACGACTACCATATTATAAATAAATGTTGTAATTAGAATGGAGATGGTAGGGGGTACAACTAGTGGAGATAGGAGCAGACGGCACCTATGAAGACAACTAGGGTTACACGAGACTACCATTATCATTATTATTATGTTCAGTAGGCGGGATCAACTCTTAGAGTGACTAGTATTGGTGCGGTGTAGTATTTATCCTATAGTGATTAGAAGCGCAATTAACGTTGTCTTATTCATCTTGCTTACCTGGTCATGCCTGTTTGTTTCACAGTCATTCCTTATTTATGTCTTGTCATATTACTTTAATAATTATATTGTTAAAGTTATTAGACTCGTCAGACTTTATGTCTGACCTCGTTTGTTTTCGCCTCTTTTCTTCCGTTTTCCCCCCAGGTTTTCAGGGAGGAAATATTCAAGTTTGATTCGGATTTCTCTCTGCTTGAGGTACTATAAGTTCTTGAAGAACTGCTTGGCTTTGATTCTACCTATTTAAGGCGTTTTTGTTGGGGATTATGGCTTTAAAATTATGCACTTTGAAGGCTTTTGTACAAGACTGATATTATGTACTTGGTTTTGATATTTGAAGATGTGACCCAACTTTATTTTTGTTTCCGCTGCAATAAAGTTACAAATTTTTCAAGTACTACTTTATGTATCTGTCTTGTAATATTCTGTTCTGCTAACTCATAATGCTCCACGAAACGTAATGCATTCCCTTTATGAGTGACATTAACGGACGTGGGGTGTTACACCGTGTGGGGTTTTCAAACAATAAACACTGATTATTATTTTTGCAGTTGGGCGATTTGTAAAATATATCGTCCCAATCAATATTAGTCAAATGTGTGTACATAAACAAATCGTCCGATTTGTAAATGAATATTTATTTTCATTCATATACCCATTAAAATTTTTATTTTTGACTATAAAATATTTATTTCAACTCATGAATATTTTATACAGTTCATTTATACAATAAAAACGATTTTTTTTTATTGTTCTAACATTTTTACAAAATTTCGGCAGCATAACGGCGCGATACTAGAACCGGAACAGGGTCTAGCCTTATCACTTGCCTACTAATGGCTCGCACCATATACATACCAATTCTATTCAATTCAATTCATTTCCCAAACGAAATTCAACCAAATAATCCAATCAACCAAACAAACATGGTTTCAAACAAAGGTGTCGGGTGCTACTCAGCACCATCTGCATCCTAGTATATATATTTAATTAGAAAATAAATTAGAGTGAGAAGTTCTCACCTTTGGGATCCACTCCTCCATTCCTTATTTCTAAACGGTTCGGATTTGGATTTGATTCCCGTCGATTCCATCGCAATCTGGTTCACACGATTTTTATATTAAAAAATAACATTTTTATTTCAACGCTACATATATAAAAATCATATTTTTATAACGATGTTTATAGTTTAAAAAATATATTTTTATATTGCTATACGTATAATAAAAATCATATTTTTATCTCGTTATTTTATATATATATATAAATCACATCTTTATATCGTTGTTATGTATGTAAAAATCACTTCTTTATAACGTTATTATATATAAAAATCATGTCTTTACATCGTCATTATATATAAAAATCATATTTTTATATCGCTATATATAATAAAAATTATATTTTTCATAACGATGTTTATATAATAAAAAATCCTATTTTTTTTATCTCTAAACATTATCTTTTTATAATGCCATTCAAACCATTAAAATCCTATTTTTATAATTCTATTCATATAATAAAAATCACATTTTTATTAGCTATTCATATATAGAAAAATCCAATTTTTAGACTAATAAAAATCCAATCTTTTCTATTTTAAAAATCTAAGCTTTTCCATTTTAAAAATCTAAGCTTTTCTATTTTAAAAATCTAAGCTTTTCCATCTTAAAAATCTAAGCTTTTCTATTTTAAAAATCAAATCTTTATTTAAATTAAAAATCAAATCTTTATTTAAATTAAAAATCAAATCTTTATTTAAATTAAAAATCAAATCTTTATTTAAAAATAATATAAGACCCTATTTTTATTTCTATAAACTAATTACTTTTAAATAAAAATAAACAACTAAAAAAGATAAAATAAAAATAAAAAACTTACAGTAACGGAGGGGGGTCATGTCGTTGAGGAGGGGGGAGAAGATGCTCGCAAGTGGGTGGCGCGGTGGCGTGCGGATCGAGGTGGAATGGCGGCGGTGGTTGTCCGATCTAGGGCTTGCGGGGTGGGGAGAGAGAGAGAATCGAGAAGAGGAGGGAAAGGGGAGGTGGCGCAATTGAGGGGGAGGGTGGCGCATGGGGAGAGGAGGCGACGCCTGGATGACGACGACTGTCGCGCTTTGCACGATGGATTTTCTTTTTTTTATTTGTTCGTAATCAATTTTGAAAACTGATAGGGGGTTTAGGGAGAGAGAAATAGGGGTTATATTATATAATTTAATGTTTTATTTATTTTAATTCTTTTGATTTCAAAATTCATGTTTAATGATACAAACTTCAAATCAAACCCAATGATTGTCGCCCCTAGCTAATTACCCCCATTCCGAACATAATGGGATATGTACGGTAATCTCATTCCATCGTTTTGATCAGTTTTCGTTTGAATTAAAATTTAAATAAACTTATATTTAATTTAAACATACATTTTAATTTACCGGGGCCACATACGGACTCCAAAAATTCCCGAAAAATAAATCTGGCTATGTTTTGACAATGCGGTCCTAAGCAAACTAATTTCGTTAAATTTGGAGACTGTTTGAAAAACGGCCATTTTCCAGTCGATTAAATTCAGATTAAATTGACCCAACACGTTTAAATTCACCATGCTCACATATTCATTCCAAAAATTATGAAAACTGGAATCAAGCAATAATTTGACATTCCGGATCCAACAAAAGTGGTCTCGTCGAAAACGGAGGTCATTTGCAAAATTGCTATGTTTAAGGGCTATATATTATATAAATTCCATAGCGACTATTCTGAATTTTCAACTGGACATAACTTTTTATTCCCGCTATGAAATCTGGATTTTTCACATTCTTTGGAAAGATATTTTCAAATAGATTCAAATATTTCTGGTTTTACTAAAATCCGGTTTATTTTGAATCCTATACATTCAATTGAAATTTGAAATCGAATTTTCAAACTACCGCGCCATTTCTAGTTCCTTTTATAATTAAAATAAATATTTATATTCTAACTTCAATTTAAATAAATTTATACATTCTATTTCTATTCAAAATAAATTTCTAGTCATTATTATTTAAAATAAATCATTTTAAATATTCAAAATTCATTAAAATAGCCAAAATAAAATTTTAAATTGGCTCTGATTTTCCGGGTTTTACACCTTTGAATCACAAATTCAGTTTGCATCACTATATCCTTCTAATGTGGTAAGATATTTTCCCTAATATAGGGAAAAATTCATGGGATATATCTTCTCAATCAACTACTAAGCTATATATAGCCTTGTTCAATTCATGAGATACATTTGATATCCTATTATACAAGAGCAATCTAGTTGCATTACACTCTCATTGGTGTTTTTACGCAACACCTCCAGTGGATTAAAAGGTCTTCTTACTCCTTTGATTCCATACTTTTGAATTTTTTCAATCACCTTTTGCATATAGTGCGACTGAGATATTTTAATTCCATTAGGTATTATTATTTTGATTTCCAAATTAACATCTACAACTCCTAAGTCTTTCACGCCAAAATTATTGATTAACATTTTCTTTATGGTCTATGTTACCTTACTATTTACACCAAAGATGAGCATATTGTTTACATATAAACAAATCACTACGTATGATTGTTCAACTTGTTTATAATAAACATATTTATCACAATCATTTATATGAAAACCATTTGTAATTTTTTGGAACTTGTTTTAGTCTGTACAAAGATTTTACTAATCAATATACTTTTTTTTTTCATTTCCTTTGGAAATAAAATCCTTAGGTTGCTTCATGTAAGTATCTTCGTTAAGATATCTATTTATGAATGTTGTCTTTACATCCATATAATGAATTACTATATTATAGATGGACGTAATTGCTATTAACATCCTTATAGAGGTTATTGGTGTAACGGTGAATAAGTATCAAAGAAGTCTACACCTTCTTTTGAAGACATTATTTGGCTACCAATCTTGCTTTATTTTTGTCAATAGAGACATCTGGTTTGATCTTATTTTCAAAGATCCATTTACAACCAATCGAATTTATTCCAGGTGGAAGATCAATTATTTCCTTTTTTTATTACTTAGAATTGAATCAATTTCAATTTTGATTGCTTCTTTCAAACATTAAGTTTCAGAAGATGACATGGCTTCCTTGTATGTCTAAGGTTTATGTTCTAACATGTATGTTAGAAATTGTGAACCATATGTCTTGGAAGTTCTTTCCCTTGCGCTTGTTCTTGCTTTTATTTCCTCAATTACATGATGAGGTCATTTTCATGTGCTTGCTTGATTTTTCTCTTGTCCTTTCAGAAACGTAATTTGCTTCATCCTTTTTGTGTGGAAATACATCTTTAAGAAATGAGACATCTCTCGACTCTATGATTGTATTTACATTTATATAAACAATATCAGACTTGAATAATAAAAATGTGTAGGCACAACTATTTTGAGGTTGTCCTAGATAGTAACAATCTACAGTTTGATGTCCAAGATTGATTCTTCTAGAAAGCAAAATTGGAACTTTTTCCAAACACCCCCACACTTCGAGGTATTTGAAACTTGGTATATGTTCTTTCCATATAGCATATGTGATTGTTCTTGTTTTATTGTGAGAAACCTTGTTTAATACATGACTAATATTTAAGGCTTCCCTCCACAAGTTCGTCGGTAGGACAAAGGTCAATAACATTGCAATTGTCATATCTTTTTGTATTCTACTCTCTCGGGTATACCATTTTTTTATGGTAAATATGGGGTTGTTTTTTGATGAGCTATACCTTCCTTGCATAGAATTATTCAAATGATGATTCATATTCTCCACCTCGATCCGATCTCAATATCTTGATCTTTATATTTAACTGATTTTCTACTTCAATTTATATTTTATAAATGATGTAATTACTTCATATTTATTAGTTAAAATATATACATAGCAATATCGTGTATAGTTGTCAATAAAAGTGATTAAGTACTTTGTCCCACCTCTTATAGGTAATGATTTAAAATCACGTAACTAGTATGAACCAAACCTGGTGTTTCCGCACTTCTATCGATAGTATAAAATGGTTTTTTTGACTATTTTTGTTTCTACATATGTCTTACATTTGTAGTTGTATCTACTTGGAATTTAAAAATCAATACCAAGATTGATAATTTTTCATTTTTCGAAAATTTATATGTCATAATCTATCATGACATAGTCAAATTTCATGCTTTACCAAATAAGAAATTTCAATTTTATTAATATACAATCAGAATACATAGTTTTACTGCCAATTCCAACTCAATTTGCCTTAAATAGGCCATCGCCTAAATAACCCCTTCCTATGTAAATTTCAGACTTATAAAGAACTACTTTATTTGGTTCAAAGACCGTTCAGAATCCTTTCTTTAATAGACTGTCTAGAAACAAGATTCTTATGGATATCGAAAAGTGAAGAACTTCATTCAGTGTCTAGGATTTTTGGACATAAATTTGAGAATGACAGTGTTATTACCTTCGATCAGTTAAGCTACAAAATTACCTATGTAAAAATTTTCTTCCCGATCGTATATCTTGTAAGTGTAGAACACAGATATGTCAAAACACACGTGACGAGTAGCGCCTATGTCTACCTACCACTGTACAGGGTTCTGTACAAAGTTGCATTCCCAAGCAACGACTGAAAACTTCAACTCCTCAATGTTTGAACTTAAATTTTCCAGTATACTTTGCACTGATTTGTCATTTGTCTTCTTGTGGCCGCAATCTTTTCGCATACACAACATTGACCTTTGAACTTCTTGGTTTAATTATTTTTGGGCAGGTTATCTGGTGGCTTTCTTTATCGGAGAAGTTTCTCCTTTTGTAGCTGAAGTGTCCTTCTTTTGACCCTTTTGTTAAAAATACCTCTCCGCCATTGGGTTGTGTTATTCTACGATTATCCGCCTTAATTTTTAATATAAAAATGAATTCTTATAAGAAAGTCACCATTTTCTTTTGTTTTAGATAGTTGTGGTAGCCTCTCAAGGATGGTGGTAATTTTCCTGTTATCTCTTCAACAAGGAAAGACTCTCCACTTGATGTCCTTTAGATTCAAGTTCACGGATCATGAGTTGAAGTTCCTGCACTAGAGTAGTTACGGATTTGGAAGACACCATCTTGTATTCCATAAATTTATCAACGATGAACTTCTTCAAACTGACATTCTGCATCTTGTATTTATTTGCAAGCACGGTCGAAAGGGATTTTTCAGTCTGGTGTGGCAAATACACTTTGTATAACACTTTATCCAAATAGTCGGCATAGGAAACAGAATGCTCCTGCAAGTCAATTTTGAGAAAAACATCTGCATCTTTTTCAAAAGTCTGGTTGTCTTTGGGCTTTAGTTCATCCTCTTCAATGCACTTTTGCATCCCTAATATGGTGAGATTAAACAACATTTGATTCTTCCATGTCAAAAAGTCATTGCCACCTCCTCTAAATGGATCAGGCCCTTGCTGATAATTCAACTATCGCCAACTCTGTTTCAGTGAAAGCAGGAAAATCTTAGGATTTTAGTTAACTAGTATACCAAAACAGAGATTAATCAGTCATGAGATTCTTACACAAGTTTACAAATCAAATTTTCACTATTTTGGAATTTGGTATTAGTACTTCTAAAAAATAATTATTGCCATAATGAATGCACAACAAAAAATTATAGTATTAACAGCAACATTAAAGTGTTGTGTCAAACTGCAATGATAAGTACTAGTTCGCCATTAAGTACAAACAGTACACCTTTTAACTGGAAGGATTAAGGAAAAACGTAAACAAAAATTAATAATCTAACCTAGATGTAAAGGAACTCCATCTAATAATTTCCTTAAGACTATATTTAAAGTCTCCAAAAATAAGACAGAAGTGATCTGCTCGAGATAGGGGTATGTATGATCTTTTGTATGATATGTAGGACTATTTCGATTTTGTCGGAAACGAAGAGGAAGAAGAGAATTGTTTGAGATGGAACGTAAACAGATTTCCTTCTCTTTTTAAAGGCAGATTCGTAAATGCTATATCCATTGGGAAAGCTTATATCTCTTCATTTCATATTTGTTCGTATTTGCAATAGTAATTTCTATTTGAAAAGAAGCATCCATTTAAACAGTTTCAATGGTCATTTCCATTCAATAATCCATGTCCATTCAAATTTACAACAGTAACTTCTATTTGAAAAGTAGCGTCCATTCAAATATTCCCAATGTATGATGTTATTTCTACTACATTTCATTATTCCCTCTACATCTTCTACATAAGAAATAAATTAAAAAATGATATCTATACATTTTAAAAATTATTAAATTTGTTCTTCTAATTGAAATTTTTAGTATATATTTTAGAATAAATATACTCTAATATTCATTAAATTTAACAAAATTACATAAAGTTCTGCATTTATTTACATATATTTGCATATGCTTCTATTTAAAGTTAGTATGTACTAATAGTAATTAAATTAGATCTTCATGTTTCATTTAGTTGTCGTTTATATATAGTAAAAACATTAGATATGTTATTTTAGCGTCAAAACCTATATCCCTACTATGACTATTTACATCTCTGCCGCACAGAATTCGCTAAGCCGTGCAAATACAAATAAAGTGAGTGATAAGAGGAGATAAGAGCTTAAGTAATAAAAATAGGCTCCTTTCATATTGTTCCCTCTCATATTCTTCCTTCTTATTAAACATTCCAGTTGATCTATTTGTTAGGGATTGATATGGTAATGATGAAGTTTTTGATGACAACAACCTTGTTTAACTATTATTATTATAAAATGTATACTAACATTATTCTCGGGGATATACATACATATATATATATATGTGTGTGTGTGTGTGTGTGTGTGCGCGCGCGCGCGCGTGTATATAGGAAATATATGCAGGTATTGATTATTGAAGACTGTAAAGTACAGAGCATCAAGATTTCAAGAATCAAGAGTCCAAAATAAAAGACTCATGAGTAATAAGATCTCAATAATTCAAAAGTTCAAGAAATAAAAAGTAATATAGTCTATACTTCTTGTTAAAACTCTGAAATAGCACTAAATCCTTATTTTCATCTTCCTCACTATTTCAAACTTTTATTATCAAACTTTTAAAAATAGCTTTCTTATTCCAAATCTATATTCATAAATTTATTTTAACTTTTGATTTCAAATCTTTTAAATAATGTTTAACTCCAATTTGAAATATCTTATACTTATTTAAATGATTGATAATAAGTTTATACTGAGTTTTATTTAATCATTTAAATATTTAGATTTCTTTACATATATTTATATCTTAGTTTCAAAGTATTTCTTATATTTATTTATAAATTTATATCATTCTTATATAGTTTTTAAAGTCATTCTTATATTTGATTTTTAAAATAATTTTCATATGTTTTTAATATTAATTTTTACTTCAAATACTTTAATATGTAAGAAAATAATTTGTATTTACTCAAGATTCACTAGAATTTATTTTAATGATATATGCCTGAATTTGAAAAATAATTTTTTCAAAATTTTTAAAGGTATGTCGACATAGGGTAACCCCCCATGTCGACGTTGTGATTGCTTTAAAATTCAAATTTCGAAAAGTTGTTTCTTTTGATTTCAAAACTATTCTGAAAGGGTTTGACTAATGGGAGACTACAAATAAGCTTCTAGAAATGAATTTTAATATAATTTTTCAATATCTTCATCCTTCTATATCTTTTCTCTATTAGAGTACTTAATTTATTAGATTCGATACCTTAACTCTACCTAATTTCGAAGAGAATCAAATCAAACTTCTTCTATTCTGATTCTTTACCACACTCTCTAAAAGATTCAAGTGCTACTCGAAATTATAGGTTGTTTGTAATCAAAGATCGCAATATCAAGTTCTATTGAGTCTATCTACCAAAACTAATCATGAAAAAAGTGTAGTTGTAGCCCATTCAAATCAATTGGGTGTGATTGCAGCCTGTAAATCAATTAGGTGATCTTGTAGCCTGGTTAAATCAAGATTGCTCCCTGTTCTCAGAAGTAGGTGGTGGTGGACCTCATGGTCATTGAAATTGAGGAACGTAATAGAAGATTGTTATTGAAAAGAAATCCGCATCAACCCAGAGTTGTGTAGAACTGGACGTGGTGTAACTCCGAGCCAGTATAAAAATCCGGTATGTTCTTTCCTTTTATTGCTTCTTATTTTTTATTGTCTACATCTTTGTTTTATTTTGTGATCATTATTATATATGTGATTAGTATTACATTATATACAACACAAATCAAGTTTAAGAAATTTATAAAATCCTCAAAACACTATTCACCCCCTGTAGTGTTTAGTTTGCCTTAAGATGTTTAATCCGCATTCCCCAACAATTGGTATCAGAGCATTGGTTTTCAAAGTTTTCATAATCTGAATTTCTGTAAAGTTTAAATGAAATTTTTTGAAATTCATTATAACACTAGTTCAAAAATATTCATTTCATCATTGTTACGTGAGTTTGCATTTAATTCTATTGAAAAATCAAGTTATCTACTGTAACAACCCGAAAATCTGGGCCAGTTTAAACTTTTTATTTTGGCAATTTTAGCGAATTTTGATTATTTAAAATAGATTATTTTAGATAAAAGAACGAGAAAATTTCATATGAATAAAATTCAATCGTATATATTATATAGATCGTCATTAGAATATAAATATTTATTTATATTTATAAAAGGAATTGAAAATGGCGCGGTAGTTCGATAATTCGATTTCAAACTTCAATTGAATGTACCGGGTGCAAAACAAACCGGATTTTAGTGAAACCAAAAATAATAGGATCTATTTGATAATATCTTTCCAACGAATCCGAAAAATCGAATTTTCACAGCGGGGATCAAAAGATATGTCCAGTTGAAAATTCTGAATAGTCGCTATGGAATTCAGGCCCTTAAAAATGGAAATTTTGCAAACGACTTCGGATTTCGACGAAACCCCTTTTGTTGGGTCCGTGATGTAAAGTCATTGCTAGGTTTCAAATTTCATAATTTTTCGAATCAATATGTAAGCGTGGCAAAGGAAAACGCATTTGACCAGTTTCAGTTGATTTTAATCGACTGGAAATTGGCCATTTTTCAAACGATCTCAGAATTTGACGAAACTAGTTTTGTTAGGACCGTATCGTCAATACGAAGCTAGAAAATATTTTTCGGGAATTTTTAGAGTTCGTATGTGACCCCGGTAAATTGAAATGCGCGTTCAAATTCAATATATAGAGCTATATGTTGATTTTGACGAAACTGATCGAAGCGCTCGAATCAGCATGCGATACATATCCCATTGTATTTGGAATGGGGGTAAAACGCTAGGGACGACAGTCGGTGGAGTTCGTATAGTGTTCAGATAAAAAGTTGCTTTTCAAAAGTTAAAAATAATAAAATAATAAATTAAACCCTATATACCTTGGCCCCCCCTCTCTTCTTTCCCTACCCCCGTTGACCAGAAAGGAAATAAAAAAAGAAAAAAAGAAAAAAAACACGATAGAAATTGCGTCCCCGCCCCATCTGCACGCCGCCGCCGCCCTCCGCACGAAGCACGCCTCCCCCTCCCTTCCGCTCCTCCATCCGCCGTCCCTGCTAAGCCCCCCTCTTCGAATTAAAATCTGCGCCTAGCCCTAATTCCACCATCGTGGGCCCCCTGCTCCACCAGAGTGATGGCGTCGCCCCACCAGGCCTCGCCGCAGTCCTCCCCTCCTCCTCACAACCCACCTCTCCCCTGTCTTGCTCCTTCTCTTTCCACCAGCAAACCACATTCCCTTCTACGCCCAAACCGTGAGCCACCTCGCCTGTCGCGCCCTCCTGCACCACTCCGGAGCGCCTGCACCACCTCCAAGTGACGCTGAGCCTTCCCCAAACTTCCTCCGGTGAGTTTTGATTTAATTTAATTAAAAAGCGTTTAGTTTTAAATCCGTTTTTATATAAAATAATATAGAGTTAGGATAGTTTTTTTTATATATATTATAGTTTGTAAAAATTAGATTTTTATGGTAAGGAAGACGAGATTTTTATATATTGAATAGCAAAGTAAAAATTCGATTTTTATATATTGAATAGACAAGTAAAAATTCGATTTTTATATATTGAATAGCAAAGTAAAAATTCGATTTTTATATATTGAATAGCAAAGTAAAAATTCGATTTTTATATATTGA
This sequence comes from Allium sativum, assembly GCA_030737875.1. Lineage (NCBI taxonomy): Eukaryota > Viridiplantae > Streptophyta > Magnoliopsida > Asparagales > Amaryllidaceae > Allium > Allium sativum. The sequence goes on from CM060926.1 coordinate 860,161,086, forward strand.
ATAGCAAAGTAAAAATTCGATTTTTATATATTGAATAGCAAAGTAAAAATTCGATTTTTATATATTGAATAGCAAAGTAAAAATTCGATTTTTATATATTGAATAGCAAAGTAAAAATTCGATTTTTATATATTGAATAGCGAAGTAAAAATTCGATTTTTATATATGTAGTGGCTACGGGCAACGAAGTTGACAAAAATGCGATAACGGTGAAGATTTCTATCAAATGAAGAGTCAAGATGATTGGATAGCTATCGGTGAGAACTTCTCACCTTTCAATTTAAATTTTCTAGTTATATATATATATATACTAGGATGCAGACGGTGCTTAGTAGCACCCGACACAATCGTCCACAGACCATGGACTTGTTTGTTTGATTGCATAAATTAGTTAGATTATTTGATTGAATTGAATTGTTTGGTGAAATGAAATTGATTTGATTGATGTGTGAATGGCGTGGGCCTTCACTAGACCGGGGATAAGGCTAGGCCTTGTCCCGTTTCTAGTATCATGCCGTTATGCCGCCGAATTTTTCTAAAAATAAGTTAGAAAAATAAAGATAACATTTTATTTAATAAATGAACCGAATAGAATATTCATAGGTTGAATAAAATAGTTTGATCGTTAAAAATATAATTTTTAACGTGAATGTGAATAGATAAATATTCATTTACAAACCGGACGGTTTGTTTATGTACACCTATTTGAAGGACATTGATTGGGACGATAAATTTTACACATCGCCCAACTGCACAAATAAAATCTGTGTTTGATTGTTTGAAACCCCACACGGGTATTGGGATGATAAATGACATACACTAATCCCAATAATTAGTTGTATGTCGATCGATTGATTGACAGACTGTTATAAGCGTTAAATATCTATATTCGATGCTTATACAGTGTAGAATGCACTTTGGATGATGGTTGATTATTCATCGTTGTTATTGTATACATGTGTTGTAGAAAATCCATATAATTAACATTATATGGTAATTGATTGGGCCTCATTCCAGTTTCGAAATAGAAATATTTGAAATAGAATATTTGAAAATAGAAACATATGAAGCCGTGTTGGTTAGATTGACGCCATTTCGACGTGAACGATATTTATATCGATTTCATTCATTCTTCAATGAATATTGAATAGATTTGAAATTGAATAGATTTGAAATTCGAACTATATTGAGAATGAATTGAAATTCGAATTATATTTAAAGTGAATTGAAATTCGAATTAAACCGAATAGATTTGAAATTCGAACTATATTGAGAATGAATTGAAATTCGAATAGAAATGAATTCGAATTGAATTCGAATAGAAATGAATTCGAATTGAATTCGAATAGAAATGAATTCGAATTGAATTTGAACAGAAATGAATTCGAATTGAAATTGAAAATGAATTGAAATGAATTCAAATTGAAAATGAATAGAAATGAAAACGAAATGAAATCGAACAAAAATTGAATTAGAAATCAATTTGAATTGAAATTGATTTGAAATGAATTTAAAACGAATTTATATTGGAATATTCAATTTTGATTTGAAATTGAATATGAAGTTGAAACCGCTTTGAAAATGAATTGGAAACGATTTATAAAGCATGTTTTAAATTGAAATCGACGAAGTATATATTATATATATAATATAATGGCCTGAATAGAACGCGCCGCGCCGCGGTAGTTCGCGAATTTCGACCATTGACTTCGAACAGATATTACGGGAGATCCGACCGTCGGATTCTCCTAAAATCGGAACCGTTGGGTTCGTATCGAAAAGATCTTTCTAACGAATATTAGAAATTTGAAATCTAACGGTTGGATTTGGAATTATGTCCAAATCAAATTTGAAAAAGGTCGCTGTAAGTGCAGTTCGATGGCCATTGATGGAAATCGACTGTACGGGCCTTGATAAAATTATTAAAAATAGTAATAATTTGTGTAAAATCATAAGAAATGATTTAGAATGAATTGGGATGAAAAACTCCATATTTGAAAAGATAAAAATAGATTTTTATCGTAATGAACTAGTTTTGAACTAGAATTATAATTCTATTTATTTTTAAATAAATAAATTGAATTTGAAATGGTTTTGAAAATAACCAGAATTTCCAATGATTGCATTGGAATGGGTTTGAATCGAAATTGTCTTCGGAATATTTCGATGTTGGATTTCGTGATTATACAGATGTTGTTATGGAAATTTGAAAGATATAGATATATATATCGTTATTTCCAATACGATATCTGTTGGTCGTAGAATTTGATATTGAATATAAGCCGATATATTTTCTGTTCAGAGCCTTGTATTTAATATCAAATGTGATTTGGGTTTGTCGTGAATGGTGTCTTGACTAACACCGTTCTTGAACCCAGTGGAGAAAAGATTAAATCTTTTCATTTAGATTTAATGAAGTGTAACAATTAAATGATATTTAATTGGAATTGAAGTGATATTGATTTTTGGGTTTATCGTGGACAGTGTTTTAAATAAAACTCGTTCTTTAACCCAATAATTAATGGAATGTGATTTTGGGTTTATCGTGAACCGTGTTTTTAAATGACACTGATTCTTTAACCCAGTTAACGATTAAAACTAAGTGGAGTTTTAATGAATCTTTAATTAGATTGAAAAGATCGAGAACGGAGTATCACCAGTTTTGCTCCAGGCGATAGTTAAATCTTTAATTAGATTTAAACATGAAATGGTAACTAAATTTACCAATAACACCGTGGTGTTAGATATGAAGTAAGACCCGTTTTACTTCATGGGATGAATAGGTTGGGATTGGGAAATTAAAACAAATGATTACTTCGGTAAGGTTCGTTAATCCCGACTAGTTTGAATTGATATTCAAAAGGAGATTAAAGAATAAATTCAAGGAATTTATCTTTGATAAAATTAATGGGAACCTTTCCCTATGAATGTGAAATTTAGAAACTAACTGTCGGTTAACTAAGCAGAATGGTTTTCTAGATATTGATCTGATGTTGGTTTCGGCCTTCGGGGTTAGTATTTGGGGAATTATTCTCTTGATTAATTTACGGTTAGTGACTGATGAATTGGAATGAGGCGTATGTTGTGTTTGTGTAACACTTGTTTATTATATACGCGAGTTGCTCAGAAAGACCGGGTTTATCCCATTCTGAATAACTGAATCGACGATAAGAAATCGAAGATGAAGACGGTGGTCGAAGACCGGAGATCTTCACCTCGTTTGGATGGTAACCGAGGTCCTGATTGGGAGGCATCCCGAAATATGGATAATGAGTGGTGATCGTCCAGACATATGTGGTGATCGATGGGTTTGCGAGGTATTTAGTGCCTCCGGTTTCGTTCAGACCCAGAACGGACTTGCAAATGAAATGTGTGTCTGACATTGGAATTCATTCTGTATGATTGATAGCCATCAGTTGCACGGCGTGAATTGTCTGTGTGGCATGCTAAGATGCAATGATCAGGGCTTCTGTTGAAAAGCAAAGTCTTGTGGTGATGATCAAAGCACCGCCTGTGTGGCGTAGCTTTGTGTATAACGTGAAATCGCGAGCCTCACACCCCGGTATGAACCAGAAATGGGAGAAAGGACCTCAGGGAGGGCCTACGTTTCTTCCTAGCTAAAAGTGGCGTCAGTGGTTTTACACGCCCTGACGAGTTTGACTTATGTGGTTGTTGCTGTTGCGAGGCGCCTTGGTTAGATCGGACGATCCGGGTCCGATGGAGTCACTAGTTGGCTCGCTTACGCCCCAAAGGGCGGCGAAACGTAGTGCTCAGGCATTTTTAATCCACTCCGTGTGGACCGGCCCTGTCGCTCCAAGGGTCGATGCGTTCTGATCCTGAGACTCGGGCTAGGCAGTCTCGAATTCGGAAAGGACTATCTTTTGCCTTGGTTCATGACGGAAATCCAATTTCCAAATACGACATCGTGCGGTTTTGATTGTATATATATATGGCGACATGATATATGGTACCCATGTCGTCTATGATTGATAGTTATGATTTGAAATTGTTTTCAAAACATATAAACACTAGCAATAATATCAATTGCCTTTGTTTTACTCGTATCAAGCATATTTTGGCCGTTATAAGGTAAAAACCCTATCCTCCGGTTTGCGTTGCATTGTGTGATGGGAACTGAGTCTTATAATAGCTTCATTTTTCTTTATTTAGCATTGCGTTGTTGTTTTATGCACTGGTATTCTTGGGAGGAAACCCGTTCCATGTTATACGGCGTGGTCCCTTGATTTACCAAACTTTAAAATAAAGATTAATAACTGTTTTAGTTCTCACACCAGTCCCATGACTGACCTGGAGTTTATTGTTTTAACCTAAACTCTGGGTGCCCTTATTTTGGCATGGGCAGCTAGTAGTTTTGGTTTTGCAGATTTATATTCACAGGATCCTGGTTTACAGCTGGAACGATATCCGGAAAGCTTTGTATCCGTATATCTCCTTCAGTTGTGTATTGTATTATTTTCCGCTGCTATGTAATGTATTGTAATCTCTGATATTTATCGAATGTGTAAAATTTATTTGTTTATACTCTGTATATTCTTGTATTCTGATGGATTGTTGTAAAATACAATGAAATGTTCTTCCGTCTGCGTTCCGATTTGTCGTATTCTCAAAACAATTCGTTCTTTCTTTCTCTTCGGAGACCGGGGAAGTTCGGGTCGTTTCATCGTGGTATCAGAGCTTTGGTTTACAAAGCTCGGAGAACAAGGCACCTTAGAACCATACGAAAGAATTCATCAGATATTGGGTTAGTAATATCCAATTAGAATGACTCGTTAGAGATGGGATCAGTAGTATCCTAGAACGAGTGTGAAGGGTATATTTTTAAAAAATGAAAACCAATTTTTGTTTTGCAAATTTAAATCAATCACTCGTATATTATTATTAATCTATATGAATTTGGACAATCCAATATATAAAGATTTTGCATATATGTCTTGCAAACGTGTATTCGAAGTTTAAATGTACTGGATAGTTATAGAATCATACTCTAGTTGCCCGGGGATAATTCTGGTAACGGGGCACCATCGCCAGTATTTATTTTCGAGTGACGAAAGTGAGATTTCTATATATTTCCTACTGACTGGTGTGAGAACCAAAATTAGATAGGGCTTATTGTTGTGATTTGGCATCAAAAATGAGATTTTTTGACTATATATCAAAGTTATGAATTTCAAAAGCTAATCCACTAATTGATTGATGTTTGTGTTATTTGTTTGATAAATTTGAACCATATAGCCAAATTGTATCAAATAGTGAGTTGTATTGAAAATTTATCGCATTTGCTTGCATATACTTGTACTTACATTGAACAGGTCATAGCAAGGAGGCTAGAGCAGAGAATAAAATTTGTTTGCCCGACAAATAGGTACATGTTTACTACATAATTTACTATTTTGTTTGGGTGATGATGATTTTATGAGCCTATTGGCTAGCCGCTTGGCTTTTTCTTTTTCTTTTTGAGATCTGAAGGCCTATATGGCAATTTCGGGATTTTCCCGTGGCTCCCGGTGCAGGGGAGGTTATGGCGAAATTTTTCGAAAATTTAGGGTGTTAGCCAAATTTTTGAAGAATTTGAAAATTCTCAGAAACTGAAAAGTTGGAAAATGGAAGCCAGATCGAACGTAGAATTGATTAATCAAACCACTTCCGACTTTGTTCCTTTTCGGGGACGAAAAGTTTTAAGTGGGGGAGATTGTAACAACCCGAAAATCTGGGCCAGTTTAAAATTTTTATTTTGGCAATTTTAGCGAATTTTGATTATTTAAAATAGATTATTTTAGATAAAAGAACGAGAAAATTTCTTTTGAATAAAATTCAATCGTATATATTATATAGATCGTCATTAGAATATAAATATTTATTTATATTTATAAAAGGAATTGAAAATGGCGCGGTAGTTCGATAATTCGATTTCAAACTTTAATTGAATGTACCGGGTGCAAAACAAACCGGATTTTAGTGAAACCAAAAATAATAGGATCTATTTGATAATATCTTTCCAACGAATCCGAAAAATCGAAATTTCATAGCGGGGATCAAAAGATATGTCCAGTTGAAAATTCTGAATAGTCGCTATGGAATTCAGGCCCTTAAAAATGGAAATTTTGCAAACGACTTCGGATTTCGACGAAACCCCTTTTGCTGGGTCCGTGATGTAAAGTCATTGCTAGGTTTCAAATTTCATAATTTTTCGAATCAATATGTGAGCGTGGCAAAGGAAAACGCGTTTGACCAATTTCAGTTGATTTTAATCCACTGGAAATTGGCCATTTTTCAAACGATCTCAGAATTTGACGAAACTAGTTTTGTTAGGACCGTATCGTCAATACGAAGCTAGAAAATATTTTTCGGGAATTTTTAGTGTTCGTATTTGACCCCGGTAAATTGAAATGCGCGTTCAAATTCAATATATATAGCTATATGTTGTTTTGACGAAAACTGATCGAAGCGCTCGAATCAGCTTGCGATACATATCCCATTGTATTTGGAATGGGGGTAAAATGCTAGGGACGACAGTCGGTGGAGTTCGTATAGTGTTCAGATAAAAAGTTGCTTTTCAAAAGTTAAAAATAATAAAATAATAAATTAAACCCTATATACCTTGGCCCCCCCTCTCTTCTTTCCCTACCCCCGTTGACCAGAAAGGAAATAAAAAAAAAGAAAAAAAGAAAAAAAAACACGATCGAAATCGCGCCGCCGCCCCATCTGCACGTCGCCGCCGCCCTCCGCACGAAGCACGCCTCCCCCTCCCTTCCGCTCCTCCATCCGCCGTCCCTGCTAAGCCCCCCTCTTCGAATTAAAATCTGCGCCTAGCCCTAATTCCACCATCGTGGGCCCCCTGCTCCACCAGAGTGATGGCGTCGCCCCACCAGGCCTCGCCGCAGTCCTCCCCTCCTCCTCACAACCCACCTCTCCCCTGTCTTGCTCCTTCTCTTTCCACCAGCAAACCACATTCCCTTCTGCGCCCAAACCGTGAGCCACCTCGCCTGTCGCGCCCTCCTGCACCACTCCGGAGCGCCTGCACCACCTCCAAGTGACGCTGAGCCTTCCCCAAACTTCCTCCGGTGAGTTTTGATTTAATTTAATTAAAAAGCGTTTAGTTTTAAATCCGTTTTTATATAAAATAATATAGAGTTAGGATAGTTTTTTTTATATATATTATAGTTTGTAAAAATTAGATTTTTATGGTAAGGAAGACGAGATTTTTATATATTGAATAGCAAAGTAAAAATTCGATTTTTATATATTGAATAGCAAAGTAAAAATTCGATTTTTATATATTGAATAGCAAAGTAAAAATTCGATTTTTATATATTGAATAGCAAAGTAAAAATTCGATTTTTATATATTGAATAGCAAAGTAAAAATACGATTTTTATATATTGAATAGCAAAGTAAAAATTCGATTTTTATATATTGAATAGCAAAGTAAAAATTCGATTTTTATATATTGAATAGCAAAGTAAAAATTCGATTTTTATATATTGAATAGCAAAGTAAAAATTCGATTTTTATATATTGAATAGCAAAGTAAAAATTCGATTTTTATATATTGAATAGCGAAGTAAAAATTCGATTTTTATATATGTAGTGGCTATGGGCAACGAAGTTGACAAAAATGCGATAACGGTGAAGATTTCTATCAAATGAAGAGTCAAGATGATTGGATAGCTATCGGTGAGAACTTCTCACCTTTCAATTTAAATTTTCTAGTTATATATATACTAGGATGCAGACGGTGCTTAGTAGCACCCGACACAATCGTCCACAGACCATGGACTTGTTTGTTTGATTGCATAAATTAGTTAGATTATTTGATTGAATTGAATTGTTTGGTGAAATGAAATTGATTTGATTGATGTGTGAATGGCGTGGGCCTTCACTAGACCGGGGATAAGGCTAGGCTTTGTCCCGTTTCTAGTATCGTGCCGTTATGCCGCCGAAATTTTCTAAAAATAAGTTAGAAAAATGAAGATAACATTTTATTTAATAAATGAACCGAATAGAATATTCATAGGTTGAATAAAATAGTTTGATCGTTAAAAATATACTTTTTAACGTGAATGTGAATAGATAAATATTCATTTACAAACCGGACGGTTTGTTTATGTACACCTATTTGAAGGACATTGATTGGGACGATAAATTTTACACATCGCCCAACTGCACAAATAAAATCTGTGTTTGATTGTTTGAAACCCCACACGGGTATTGGGATGATAAATGACATACACTAATCCCAATAATTAGTTGTATGTCGATCGATTGATTGACAGACTGTTATAAGCGTTAAATATCTATATTCGATGCTTATACAGTGTAGAATGCACTTTGGATGATGGTTGATTATTCATCGTTGTTATTGTATACATGTGTTGTAGAAAATCCATATAATTAACATTATATGGTAATTGACTGGGCCTCATTCCAGTTTCGAAATAGAAATATTTGAAATAGAAATATTTGAAATAGAAATATTTGAAATAGAATATTTGAAAATAGAAACATATGAAGCCGTGTTGGTTAGATTGACGCCATTTCGACGTGAACGATATTTATATCGATTTTATTCATTCTTCAATGAATATTGAATAGATTTGAAATTGAATAGATTTGAAATTCGAACTATATTGAGAATGAATTGAAATTCGAATTATATTTAAAGTGTATTGAAATTCGAATTAAACTGAATAGATTTGAAATTCGAACTATATTGAGAATGAATTGAAATTCGAATAGAAATGAATTCGAATTGAATTCGAATAGAAATGAATTCGAATTGAATTCGAATAGAAATGAATTCGAATTGAATTTGAACAGAAATGAATTCGAATGGAAATTGTAAATGAATTGAAATGAATTCAAATTGAAAATGAATAGAAATGAAAACGAAATGAAATCGAACTGAAATTGAATTAGAAATCAATTTGAATTGAAATTGATTTGAAATGAATTTAAAACGAATTTATATTGGAATATTCAATTTTGATTTGAAATTGAATATGAAGTTGAAACCGCTTTGAAAATGAATTGGAAACGATTTATAAAGCACGTTTTAAATTGAAATCGACGAAGTATATATTATATATATAATATAATGGCCTGAATAGAACGCGCCGCGCCGCGGTAGTTCGCGAATTTCGACCATTGACTTCGAACAGATATTACGGGAGATCCGACCGTCGGATTCTCCTAAAATCGGAACCGTTGGGTTCGTATCAAAAAGATCTTTCTAACGAATATTAGAAATTTGAAATCTAACGGTTGGATTTGGAATTATGTCCAAATCAAATTTGAAAAAGGTCGCTGTAAGTGCAGTTCGATGGCCATTGATGGAAATCGACTGTACGGGCCTTGATAAAATTATTAAAAATAGTAATAATTTGTGTGAAATCATAAGAAATGATTTAGAAAGAATTGGGATGAAAAACTCCATATTTGAAAAGATAAAAATAGATTTTTATCGTAATGAACTAGTTTTGAACTAGAATTATAATTCTATTTATTTTTAAATAAATAAATTGAATTTGAAATGGTTTTGAAAATAACCAGAATTTCCAATGATTGCATTGGAATGGGTTTGAATCGAAATTGTCTTCGGAATATTTCGATGTTGGATTTCGTGATTATACAAATGTTGTTATGGAAATTTGAAAGATATAGATATATATATCGTTATTTCCAATACGATATCTGTTGGTCGTAGAATTTGATATTGAATATAAGCCGATATATTTTCTATTCAGAGCCTTGTATTTAATATCAAATGTGATTTGGGTTTGTCGTGAATGGTGTCTTGACTAACACCGTTCTTGAACCCAGTGGAGAAAAGATTAAATCTTTTTATTTAGATTTAATGAAGTGTAACAATTAAATGATATTTAATTGGAATTGAAGTGATATTGATTTTTGGGTTTATCGTGGACAGTGTTTTAAATAACACTCGTTCTTTAACCCAATAATTAATGGAATGTGATTTTGGGTTTATCGTGAACCGTGTTTTTAAATGACACTGATTCTTTAACCCAGTTAACGATTAAAACTAAGTGGAGTTTTAATGAATCTTTAATTAGATTGAAAAGATCGAGAACGGAGTATCACCAGTTTTGCTCCAGGCGATAGTTAAATCTTTAATTAGATTTAAACGTGAAATGGTAACTAAATTTACCGATAACACCGTGGTGTTAGATATGAAGTAAGACCCGTTTTACTTCATGGGATGAATAGGTTGGGATTGGGAAATTAAAACAAATGATTACTTCGGTAAGGTTCGTTAATCCCGACTAGTTTGAATTGATATTCAAAAGAAGATTAAAGAATAAATTCAAGGAATTTATCTTTGATAAAATTAATGGGAACCTTTCCCTATGAATGTGAAATTTAGAAACTAACTGTCGGTTAACTAAGCAGAATGGTTTTCTGGATATTGATCTGATGTTGGTTTCGGCCTTCGAGGTTAATATTTGGGGAATTATTCTCTTGATTAATTTACGGTTAGTGACTGATGAATTGGAATGAGGCGTATGTTGTGTTTGTGTAACACTTGTTTATTATATACGTGAGTTGCTCAGAAAGACCGGGTTTATCCCATTCTGAATAACTGAATCGACGATAAGAAATCGAAGATGAAGACGGTGGTCGAAGACCGGAGATCTTCACCTCGTTTGGATGGTAACCGAGGTCCTGATTGGGAGGCATCCCGAAATATGGATAATGAGTGGTGATCGTCCAGACGTATGTGGTGATCGATGGGTTTGCGAGGTATTTAGTGCCTCCGGTTTCGTTCAGACCCAGAACGGACTTGCAAATGGAATGTGTGTCTGACATTGGAATTCATTCTGTGTGATTGATAGCCATTAGTTGCACGGCGTGAATTGTCTGTGTGGCATGATAAGATGCAATGATCAGGGCTTCTGTTGAAAAGCAAAGTCTTGTGGTGATGATCAAAGCACCGCCTGTGTGGCGTAGCTTTGTGTATAACGTGAAATCGAGAGCCTCACACCCCGGTATGAACCAGAAACGGGAGAAAGGACCTCAGGGAGGGCCTACGTTTCCTCCTAGCTAAAAGTGGCGTCAGTGGTTTTACACGCCCTGACAAGTTTGACTTATGTGGTTGTTGCTGTTGCGAGGCGCCTCAGTTAGATCGGACGATCCGGGTCCGATGGAGTCACTAGTTGGCTCGCTTACGCCCCAAAGGGCGGCGAAACGTAGTGCTCAGGCATTTTTAATCCACTCTGTGTGGACCGGCCCTGTCGCTCCAAGGGTCGATGCGTTCTAATCCTGAGACTCGGGCTAGGCAGTCTCGAATTCGGTAAGGACTATCTTTTGCCTTGGTTCATGACGGAAATCCAATTTCCAAATACGACATCATGCGGTTTTGATTGTATATATATATATATGGCGACATGATATATGGTACCCATGCCATCTATGATTGATAGTTATGATTTGAAATTGTTTTCAAAACATATAAACACTAGCAATAATATCAATTGCCTTTGTTTTATTCGTATCAAGCATATTTTGGCCGTTATAAGGTAAAAACTCTATCCTCCGGTTTGCGTTGCATTGTGTAATGGGAACTGAGTCTTATAATAGCTTCATTTTTCTTTATTTAGCATTGCGTTGTTGTTTTATGCACTGGTATTCTTGGGAGGAAACCCATTCCGTGTTATACGGCGTGGTCCCTTGATTTACCTAACTTTAAAATAAAGATTAATAACTGTTTTAGTTCTCACACCAATCCCATGACTGACCTGGAGTTTATTGTTTTAACCTAAACTCTGGGTGCCCTTATTTTGGCACGGGCAGCTAGTAGTTTTGGTTTTGCAGATTTATATTCACAGGATCCTGGTTTACAGCTGGAACGATATCCGGAAAGCTTTGTATCCGTATATCTCCTTCAGTTGTGTGTTGTATTATTTTCCGCTGCTATGTAATGTATTGTAATCTCTGATATTTATCGAATGTGTAATATTAATTTGTTTATACTCGGTATATTCTTGTATTCTGATGGATTGTTGTAAAATACAATGAAATGTTCTTCCGTCTGCGTTCCGATTTGTCGTGTTCTCAAAACAATTCGTTCTTTCTCTCTCTCTTCGGAGACCAGGGAAGTTCGGGTCGTTTCATCTACCAAACCAATGTGTTGAACAGAAACAAATGTATTGCATGTCTCTTGATGATTCAACACTCGATGGACAAATAATGCAAATCAAGGAAGTTAAATGGGTACTTGATAGTGGCTGTTCAAGGCATATGACCGGAAATCCATAGATGTTCAAAGATATAACTTACGAAGAAGGAGGAATGGTCAATTTTGGTGATAACTCGAATGGATATGTGATTGTCATCGGCAATGTCGGTAATTCTTAAACTCCTACTATTTCTGATGTTTTATTAGTTAGGAATTTAGAACATAACCTACTTAGTATAAGTCAATTGCGCGATAAAGGTTATAAAATCAAAGTTGAAAAAGTTAAGTGTTTCATCAAAGAATTCAAACATAATTTCTTAAGGAATTAGAAAGATAAATATTTACATCTTAAGTATGAAATTTTCAACCGGTAACCTATGTCTTTTGGCCAATATAAGTGATCCATGGATATAGCATAAAAGATTCAAAAATTTAAATTTCAAACTTCTCTTTAGAATTTCTAAACTAGATTTAGTAAGAGGACTTCCCAAAATGAATTTTAAGATAGATAGTTTATGTGACACTTGTCAACTAGAAAAATTAAGGAAAAGTTCATTTAAATCGAAAGATGGGATTTCCACTTCAGATCCATTAGAGTTACTTCATATGGATTTATTTAGTCCATCTCAACCTCAATCAATAAATCATAGTAAATACGTGTTCCTAATTACTGATGATTATTCTAGATACACCTGGACTCTCTTTCTCAAACATAAAAGTGATGCTTTTGATTTACTTAAAACTTAGGCTAAAATAATTCAAAATATATTATCTTTAGAAATTAAAACTATATGTAGTGACCATGATAGAGAATTTGAAAGTAAAATTTTTGAGAATTTTGTGCACTAAAAACGGAATTGCTAATAATTTATCTTTTCCAAGAACTCCACGACAAAATGGAGTAATTGAACATAAAATAAGAACGATTCAAGAGTGTGCAAGAGCTATACTTTCTGATAATAATTTACTAAGAAATTTTTGGGTTGACCTGTTACTATAGCTTATTATATCTTAAGTAAAATTTTAATTAGACCATTAACCAAAAAACTCCATATGCTCTTCTTTATAATAAGAAACCAAAAGTATCTTACTTTAGAGTTTTTGGAAATAAATGTTTATTTTAAATACTAAAGAAATTTTTGATAAATTTGACTCTAAATCGGATAGAGGAATTTTTATTGGATATTCAAATAGAAGTAATCTTATAGAGTTTTTAATTTAAAAACAAACTCTATTGAAGAAACTATGAATGTATCTTTTGATGAGAATTATAAAGAAATAAATCAAAAATATAATGAAGATAAATTTTACAATGATAATGAATCAAATGAAATAAATAATGAAATTAATCAACCTAATAAAAGAATTAGAATTCTAAGAGATCATCCTATAGAAAATATATTATGAGATATTGAATCTGTAGTTCGGACTAGAAACCAATTTAATAACATGAGTAACGTAGCATTTATATCAATTACTAAATCTAAAAATCCAAAGGAAACATCATATGATGATTCATGGAAATTTGCAAATGCAAGAGGAATTGAATCAACTTATCAGAATGATGTATGAGAACTTGTTCCTATACCAGAGAATAAAACTATAATAGATGCTAAATGGGTGTATAAAAATAAAATGAATGAATTTGGTGAGGTAATTAGTAATAAAACTCGATTAGTTGCTTAAGGATATTGTCAAGAAGAAGGGATAGATTACGATGATACCTTTGCCCTCTTAGAAAGTTTAGATGCTATTAGAATTCTACTTACTTTCGCTAATTACAATAATTTTAAACTATTTCAAATGGATGATAAAAGTGCTTTTCTAAATGAATTTATTAAAGAAGATGTTTATGTTGAGCAATCCACTTATTTGAAGACGAACAATTCCCAAACCATGTTTATAAATTAAAGAAAGCTCTATATGGATTAAAACAAGCTCCTAGAGTATGGTCTGTTAAACTAAGAACTATTTGTTACAATCAACTTTTGAAATCAGTAAAGTAGATAATACTCTATTTATTAAAAGAAATAAAGATGGTATTCAATTAGTACAAATCTATGTAGATAATATTATTTTTTGATCAACAAATAATAAAATGAATCAAGAGTTTTCTAAAATTATGACAAAAAAAATTGAAATTAGTCTTATGGGCGAACTCGACTTCTTCTTGGGACTACAAATAAATAAAAATGAGATAATCGAATATTTATAAGTCAAGAAAAATATGCTACAGACATAATAAATAAGTTAATATGGCTAGTACCAAAGGTAAACAACACCTATGGCAATCAATGAAGCGTTAAGTAAAGATGATTCATCAAAATATGTAAACCGAAATTTTTATAGTTGTATGATAGGCTTTTTATTATATATAACTGCAAGTAGACAAGATATTATGCATTGTATTTGTCTTTGTGCAAGATATCAATCAAAAGCTAAGAAAACTCAATTAAAATCCATAAAATGCATTCTACGATATGTTAAACATATATTAGATTTCGGTTTATTTTATCCTAAAAGCAATTCATTTGATTTACTACTGTATTATGACACTGACTATGCTGGCTGTAAATCAGGCGAAAAAGTACTAGTGTCATCGGTTTTTAGGACATTCCTTGGTTTCCTAATTTAGTAAAAAGCCAAATTTTTTATCAACAACTCAAGCAGAATATATCTCTGCTGCTTTGGCTTATTTTCAAGTAATATATATGCAATAGACATTAAAAGATTTTGGATTAAATATAACTATGTCACCAATTTACTGTGATAATACAAGTGCAATAAACCTATCTAAAAATCCAACTCATCATTTTAGAACAAAATATATTGATGTTAGACACCATTTTTTAAGAGATAATGTAAACAAAGAAAAATATCACTACAATTTATTAAAACAAAAAAAAATCAAATTGCAAATATATTAACTAAACCATTGAACGAAGCAACATTTACTAAACTAAGAAGAGAACTAGGTATTTGCTCATTAACTGAAATAGATTAACTAGATAATTTAGTGTGTGTGTGTATATATATATATAATAAAATATAGGAAAATAAAAAAAATCAAAATTTTAGAATTTGTGCCGACATACATAACCCCCTATGCTGACATATAACAGTAAAACTTTAAATTTTAAATTGCCTTCAAAATTAGTTATCACACTTATTTAAACTCACTACTTTGGAAATTCATGTTTTCTCGCTCATTTATTTCTGTAATAAAATTCTTAAACAGTATATTAATGGCCTCCTCAGCAAATACCAACCAAAAACAACACGTTTTCTTTCCCTACGTTTCTCAAGGTCCTTTCCAACGTACTACACTTGCATATGTGATCAAATTAGAAGAATCCATGAAGAATACCCTGTGATTACTTATTGAAATACAACAAATGCAACTTCATATGGCATGAGAGCAAGAGAAATAAGGAAAGATTATTAGAAATGTACAGAAATTCATACTGAATAATAAGATTAATCCAATTATGATAGAGGATGATTAATCTAATACTCAAGTCCACAACCCTATGGAAGATGATGAAGACGAAGAGGTTGAAGAAGAAGAAGACGAAGAAGAGGAACACAAAATGGATGATGATGATCCAATAATTTGCATTAGGAAGCGTGTTTTGATAAAGAAGAAAATGTAGATGGACAAAACGGAGAATTCTGTCTTCATTACCCTTATTGTCCAATTCACAAATCCCCAATTATCAAAAATACTTAGTAGTTAGATATTGTGTACTCGTTAATATTAGTTAGTACATACATTCACTAATATTTTTTGCATGATCTCATGTATTATATTTTAACAAATTATAATGTATAATTTATATTATTTTGTCTAAGATTATAAAGTTTTCTTATTTATTAATTCTACAGATTTGCGGAAAGTATTAAATATTAGAACTATTCCTTATTATAGATTAGTTTTAAATATTAGGTATTAGAACTATATTAGTTTTAGATTTTAGAACCATCTCCTAGTTTGATAGAAGGTAAGTTCCATAATAGTTTTAGGGGGAGTATAACAGGGTAATTAGAAATGCATAGGTTTTTGTTGATGGCAAAAGGGGAGAATTATAAAACAGGGCATTAGAGTAAGGTGGAGTTTGTAGTTTATTGGAGGAAGGGGGAGTAACAAAAGAATCAAGACATCATGTATGAGTATTTATAAACCAAGGTTGCCATCATCAAAAAGGGGGAGATTGTTAGGGATTGATATGGTGATGATGGTGGTTTGGATGACAACAACCTTGTTTAACTATTATTATTATAAAATTTATACTAACATTATTCTCTAGAATATATATATATATGTGTGTGTGTGTGTGTATTTGTGTGTATACAGGAAATATATGCAGGTATTGATTATTGAAGACTGTACAGTTTAGAGAATCAAGATATTGAGAATCAAGAGTCCAAGATAGAAAACTCATAAGTAACAAGAGCTCGAGCATTCAAGAGTTCAAAAAATAAAAATTAATAGAGTTTAGATTTCTTGTTAAAACTCTGATATAGCATCTAATCCTTATTTTCATCTTTCTCACTGTTTTAGACGACTTATTTTCAAACTAATTTCGAAATTACTTTCTTATTCCAAATTTATATTCTTAAATTTATTTTAACTCCTGATTTCAAATATGACTTTTAAATAAAGTTTAACTTCTAATTGAAATATTTTATATTTCCTTATTTATATAATTGATATTAAGTTCATACTATATTTTATTTAATCATTTAAATATTTAGATTCCTTTACTCATATATTTATCTTAGGTGTCAGAGTATTTCTTATATTTACTTATAAATTGATATCATTCTTATATTTTTAAAGTCATTCTTATATATGTATTTTAAAACCATTTAAAAATGTTTTTAATACAAATTTTTACTTCAAATACTCTATTCTAATATATAAGAAAATAGTTTGTATTAACTCAAGAATCACCATAATTTACTTTAATAAGACATGCCTTAATTAAAAAAAATTCAATATTTCTAAAGGTATGTCGACATAGGGTAACCCCCATGTCAACATAGTGACCGTTTGTTTTCAAATTTACATTTTGAAAAGTTGTGTCTTTTGATTTCAAAACTATTATGAAAGGATTGATTATTGGGACACTGTAAATAGATTTCTAGAAATGAATTTTAATATAATTTTTCATTATCTTCTTCCTCCTTTATCTTTCTCCATTAAAGTTCTTAATTTCTTAAATTCTATACTTATACTCCATGGAATTTCAAAGAGAATCACGTCATAATTATTCTATTCTAATTCTCTATCACACTCTGTCATACATTCAAGTGTTACTCAAGAGTTACAGACTGTTTGTAATCAAAGATCACAAGATCAAGTTCTATCGAGTCTATCTACCAAAAATGATACTGAAAAAAGTGTGGTTGTAGCCCGTTCAAATCAATTGTGTGTAATTATAGCCCATAAATCAATTAGGTGATCTTGTAGCCTGATTAAATCAAGGGAGAGCCATGTGCTTGAAAGTAGGTGGTGGTGGACCTCGTGGCCATTGAAATCAAGGACTGTAATTGAAGATTATTATTGAAAAGAAATCTGCATCAACCTAGAGTTATGTGTTACTAGATGTAGAGTAACTCCAAACTAGTATAAAAATTCAGTATGTTCTTTCCTTTTACTTCTTTTCATTTATTATTATCTGCATCTATGTTTGATTCTATGATCGTTATTATATATGTGATTTTTATTACATTCTGTACAACACAAAAAAATTATATGAATTTTATAAAATCCTTAAAACACTATTCACCCTTACCCCTTTTAGTGTTTAGTTTTCCTTAAGATCCTTAATCCTCATTCCCCAACGTTATTAAGTTTGTTGACTAAGGCACGCCTTCAATATTAATCAAATTTTATCTCAAAACTACTACGTTATTCTATTTAATCTATTCAATTCATTAATAATATTGTGTTAAAAATCAAGGTGTTACAGCCTCCTTCTAAAACAAAGAGTTTGCAACGATGACCCTTTGATATTTCCCGTCGTAGTTTAGCATAATCCTTGTGCTTGGCATAATTTCATCTATTATGGGGTGAGTAATTTAATGGGAAATGGTTGGGCCATGGGTTGCGTTTGCTAAGGGATAGGTGACATGGTGTAAATGGGGGTATGTACGGTCTGGTGATTGTCTTTTGGTTCAAAAAAGGTCAAAAGTCGTTTATTTTGCTTCTGATTAATTTGGCAAGGTTTGTTTTGTTGGAAATGGTGGTTGGTTGGCAGTACTACAGTTCGTTTTTATATGATTTTATGGTTTGAAATGGAATTGTTGAGAACGACATTGAGGGATAGATTGGTAATGTGGTTGCTATTATTCATTGGTAGGGAGTTCTAATACTAAGCAGTGGCAGGTTGGCGGAGCTTGAACAATGTGGTTTACGGGTTGAGGAGTGCAGATGGTCCGAAACATTGTTCTAGGGATTCAGTATGGACGGAAAATGAGGATAAACATTGCAACCAAGTTAAGGATTTCTGTGACATATAAAAGCTAGCTATTTCAACACATTGTCCTTCTAGGATAACATGGTAATTGACGAATTGTTCGACTTTGAAAAGGTTTTTGAAGGTGTTGGAGCCTTCAAATATGATTAGTTTGCACTTTGGTGTTCTTTTGAAGAAGTGTGGGTATTGTATTATGGGGATGTGTAGTTGGTTAGGTGTGGTGGTCGATGCCACAAAGGAACGTTACATAGAGGAAGATAGTGACAGTTTGAGATAGAGAACAGCAAAGCTCAAAGATATTTGTTAAAGGTTGGCTTAAATATCGATTATTTGGGTTTGTTGAATGGTTTGTGTGTTTTGAATGGTGGTGATTATTTGTTGTTAATTTTCTAGTTATTGGCAAACATCGTCAAGGTGTATCATCGTTATAGAGGTAGGGAAGTTGGTGTGAGAGTGGTTGAAAAAGGTGAAAGCACCAATATTAGGTAGAAGAATGTGGTTTGAAATGCACGACGTGGTAGTATTGAGATAAGTAGAAGAAATATAAGATGAGAAAGAAGAGACAGTTAAAACAAAAAAAATCTATTTCATTCTTGCATTTTCCAAAATTATTATATAAAGGATAATACATATCATGGTATTCTATTGTATCACTTGGCCACATATTATAGGCTAAAGAAAAAGTTGTATGTAATTCATATTTTGGTTAACACGAAAGAGAAAAAGATTTAATCAAAAGTTTCTAGTTTGTCTTTATATCTTCTAATTCCATGCGTATTATGTTTAATATCTTACAGGTGTTGTTGTAGTCCTCTCGGGTCTAGTGTAATTCATACCCATATCTGTATTGCATTATTAACCGACAAAAATAAAACGTAGTATGGAGAACGAATTCAAGATAATAACAAAAGGCATCCTCTTGTGCAAAAAAATTCCGATATATAAAAATCGTATCGACAAAATCACTGAATCTGGCTATAAAATAAGTAAAAGAATGTCCATTTTAATAGACCTATGTACAAAATTATTTTTTTAAAGATTTAAATAGAAATTTCATTGAAATCTAAATAAAGAACAACTAAAGAACCAACTTTGCTGCAGATATAGAAATAAAGAAAAATTCAAAATTGCTCTTTTTTAATGTTGCGTAAAGAACTACGATCCAACAATATTATAGTTTTAAGGACAAGGTGAAGGAATGAATGGAATAGTTGCATTATTCTTGTCATCATCAGCGTCGAAATTAATTAACTTCTTGCATTTGATTAATAAGAATGATAACATTAACAAAATAACATGAAAAAAATGATGTTATGTGGAGTAGAAAATCTTGTGATCTCATCAAGATCACGAAGAATAGAGAAGGGGTTAGAATCATGAGTCTGCATCAAAGGAAGAGAGATTAAGGCCCAATAGGAGCTGAAGTGCATTGTCATTAACTAGTAAATGGAAAGGTTAGAGAAATAAACCGTGTTTTCATCTGATCTGACCTTAACCACAAAAGAAAGAAAGTTTAAAGTTTGGATTTTGAATATTAGTTAAGATTAGAAACAAACTCTTATCATTTTCCTTCGATGTTGTCATGCCTCATATCATTTATTTAAACATACAGACATAATCAAATACGAATTTTCACTACAAGGATTAATGTCAGTAGCTCTGGCAAGGACGACGACCATCGACCGTGGACGGCTCGTTATTTTTTTAGTTACCAAACTGATAAATTAATTTTTTTAGTTTTCATTAGACTTTAGATAAAATGTTTACTAATAGTTACTTAATTCCTAAAAAATGAATTCTAACATAACCATTCGATGCAATGACTATTCTGATTGATTAAGTTGGTATTTTCAGTAACCAACCTTAGTATACTTTAGATATTTAACATTGTTGAAAATCTTACTCTCATGATCAATCCATATGGTTTTTAGTAGTTCCAATGCAACTTCAATAAACTTGATTTGCATTAAATTTGTACAAAATAAAAAATATATTTAAACCATTGGATAATTAATCATGAATTTTTGACTATATTTAACTTTAGAGTATTATATAAAATAAAATAACCATAATAAAATAAAATTTATTAGATTATATATTAATATAAGTATATTTGACTTATTTCTAGGAGATAATTAAAAAATAAATTGCACAGTGTCAATTCTAAGGTTTAAATTTATAATGATTCATCGACTTTCGAAGTAAGGTAGCGTTATTTTTATGGAATGGGCAGTTCACGTCAGCATCAATGTCCAACGCGTATGACGCATAGGGCATGGACCCCACTGAGTTTCCCAATTGAAGTGAATGTTGGAATTCTTTCTGAACGCATCAAATGTCATACGATGCAAAGAGAAATGATTCCAACTGCCTTATCTTTGTCTTCCCCAATATAAACAACCCAATTTTATTTTCAAATTATATACATAAATTTTGAAAATTCATTAGTTTTTTCAAGCTTCGTCTTTGATTGTTTTAGGTAATTTTTTTTATACTTGCATTTTTCATATTCTTATCTTTCCTTCTTTTTGATTTATTCTGACTTATTTTTTGAATTGATTTTTCTAGAATGTCTAGCCACTCTGCTGCTTGTTTCACCGTATGAATTTTTATTTCGTATGTCGTATTCTATATTGTGGAATTTTTAATGGCTTACTCCTTCGACTTGTTTTCTCCTAGTCTAATTCTCTTTGATCCTCCCATTCTGAACTCCACTACGCATGTCTTCCCTTTATCGGTGCCTTCGCTGGAGGCTCCAGACAACCAATCAGATGCTTTCTAAACTCCCTCCCTTGATCCTAACTCACTCTGGCGTCGTTCATTCTGGCTGCTCTTACGCATATGTTGTCGCTGCCCAGCCTTCCCTTCCGTTGCTTCCTACCCTACCCAGATCGTCCTTGTTGGCTAGAGAGGCCTTCTTCCATTTTTCTCAAACTAGTTTACCTTGTAAAATTTGAAATTTAGAAATCATAGGTACAAATGTGCTGGGTCTGGACACGTGGACAACGTCGGTGGGAGTTCCAAGATTAGCTTTAGATATGGCTTTTTTAGTCATTCGGCCCATCAATGTATGCTTAAAAACAAGAGACAAAAAATCTTTTTCATTCCTCTTCGCTTCCTAAGCTCAATCTATATCCACTCATGATTCGCCAATCAAATCAATCACTTTTCCCTCACACGTGTCCCCACACTCTCTTCCTTCAGCCTATACCCCCTCTAAACCTCCTCAACATTTTTCCACTTTTATCTCAAATCCTTAACGATGCTTCCTCCATACTTTGCCAACCTTTTCTCTTCCACCATCGTCGCAGGCTACAAGACCTTGAGGATGGTTAGATGGCACTCGCGACCACTTTCCACTATGACAACTGGAAAATTCACATATTGAACATAAATTTCTCATCTGCTTCACATCAGCCAAACTTCTCACCACGGCCTTGAACCGTCGTTTCCTTGCCAAACCAGGCGGATCCCTCTATTTGGAACACTGGGTCTTATGTCTGCGATTTGTGGCCCATGATGCAGATTCTTGTCAAACGTATACCCACCCGTCTCCTCCATGATCCAGGAGGCACTGGCCTCCATTCTTCACCACATCGATGGCTACACTTGGGCTCATGCTGATTTCCGCTTCGTTTTCGCCCAATGTCATGTTATCAAAGACATTTATCCTAAGCTACTATTTCCTCTCTATTAATGACTCTGAGGATCGTACAACCATGGAAAATTGGGCCTACTTTTACCTCGCTTTAGAACTAAAGGATATCCTTTTCGGAAAATAATTTTAACAATAATTGTAAGCTTCTTATGGACCATCTTTAGCTCCCCTCGCACACTCTTGCTCCGGATCAACGCTTCGACGCGGTGTTGGTGGAAACTAATTCGGCCAACCTTTCTCCACTTTCTCTCCCGTCGGCCCACCCTCCATCCAACTCTTGGAACTTGGTCATCTGAAGAATGAAGATAGGACTTCATGGTCGACTTACACCTTTCCCAGCATGACCTCTCTCCCTCTTCCCCTCATGAACCCTTTCCACCCTCATGAATGTAACACCCCATATTTTAACAACAGATGATAAATTAAAGAATAATTAATTTAATATTCAAAATTAAGTGAAACGTACCATACCATTGCATTTGTCTCAGAATTCTAATCAAAATAGACACCTGGTTTGCGTAAAACGGACACCGTATGAAAAAGTTATTAAGGTTTGAAGTATGTATACGCATAAGGAGAATATATATGAATTAAATATATCCAGAAAATTCAAAATAGTTCAAAATCACAGAGTTTGGGGGTGCGGGAAAATTCCCGCCCAGGGGTGTCGATCCCATCAAAGGGATGTCGACCCCTGGGTCGACCCCATAAGGGGGGTGTCGACCGACCCCATAAGGGGGGATTTGACCCCCCTGCGGCAGATTTGGGTAGATTCTATTGGCTGAATGCGGACTCCTTTCTTCACCTGGTTCGTTGGCTTTCGGCTATAAATAAGACCTCATTTCTCTTGTTTCTCCACACCTAAAATAATGCAGAACTAGATGTTGCCTCTGCCCAAATTGAATCAAGCCTTTACTTCTTTAGCAATCAACTAGAGTTTAGAGATTTGTGATTCAACATCAGCAATTCTTTCTTCTATTTTTCTAGATCCAATTACAGTGAGTCTATGTTAATTTTAGATCTAAATAAATAAAAAAGTAAATCTTGACATGACTATAATTTGGGTCTATGCCTATGACTTTGTGAATCATATCAGATCTGTTATAACCTGTTTATTCAAGTTATTCTGACATGACTATGAAATAGATCTGAAACAATACCTATTTATAATGTCAGATCTGCTGAAGATTACCTGATTGGATAAAAGATTTTGAAAATTGTTTTCAAAAATGTTTTAAAAGAAAGCTATTTCAAAAGAAAAGTCTGTTTTGGAAAACATATTCCCCAAAGCCATATGTAATATCTTTCGATTCTCTGTTTGTATCCTTTTTCCTTTTTCTTTCAGCATGTCTGGGAAGCCTAATATTCCTAATGGCGTCATGATACTAGGCTGGTTCCGTAGGTATCTAGAGGCCACGTCACCCGTCGTTGGCCAAGCAAACGTTCCTCCTTCAGCTGCACCTGTTGTTCCTCATCCTCCTCCTCCCCCACGTGCCGATAATTTCTCTAAGATATGTAAAGACTTATGTGCTATGGGCGGAAAGCCATTCAATGGAACTGAGACTTTTGTGGAGGTAAGGAATTAGCTTAAAGAAACGGAGGATTTGTTTGGAATTTTTGAAGTTGATGATTGTAGGAAGATTCAATTAACCATTTGGCTACTAAAAGATGAGGCCTCATTCTGGTGCGAAGTGACGCAAGCAGGGTGTGGACACTTGGGATGATTTCCAACAAAGATTCAAAATGAAGTTTCTTTCTCAAGCCGAGCAAAGCATGCAAATGGAAAGGTTTCTGTCATTCAAGCAAGGAGGCATAACTGTCAAAGAGTATGCTAACAAATTCAACCAACTAGCAAGGTTTTGGTTGGAGCTGGTGGATAACTCACATAAGAAAGCTTTGTGATTTTCTCAAGGACTGAATGAACCCCTCCATGGGTTAGCTATGTCCCACATTCCGATAGGAGCAACTTTTAAAAGGCTCGTTGATATGGCAGTGATGCATGAGGAAGATAAAGCTGAAAAGAAAGAAGTTAGGGTGGAGGAAACAAAAAACAAGAAAGTATGGCCCAAGAAAGGACAACAACAACAAAAGAAGGGCGAAAAGGACATCAAGGCTAGGGATAAAAGGAAGTATCATAATTGTGGATGTGAGGGTCATTTGGTCAAGGATGGCAAAAGAAAGTAGAACGCTTGTTTCAGTTGTAAAGAGGTCGGACACTTTTCTAAGGAATGCCCGAAGAAGCAAGGACAAGGTCAAAGGGAAGGAACTTCTAGCGGGCAGGTGCATGCTATCGTGATTAGTGCTCTCGATAGAGGTATGAAAGTTTCCGTGGAAGGTTTGATTTATCTTTCCAATCATCCAGTTAGAACTCTTTTTGATTCTGGCGCTTCACATTCATTTATATATGATTCTGTGGTTGAGTCTCTACACCTTAATACTAGTATGGTAGTGGATCCCGTTGTTTTCTCAAACCCCATTGGTGGTAAGGCTCATTTGTCCATGATTTGTCGGGTTTTGAGAATATCTATGTTAGGCGTCGAGTTTGAGTGCGACACATATGTGCTCGGTTTCATGGGCTAAGGGTTGATTCTAGGGATGGATTAGCTAGCCATGTATGGTGCCATTCTCGATTGTGAGAGGAGGGTCGTTAGACTTTTGACTTGCAATGGGAGGACCCTCGAGATTTCTTGTGACCCTAAGGGATCTGTCATGCTTAGTTTCCTAGAGTCACTTGATGCATCTATCGATGATATGCGATCTGTACTAGTAGTTTGTGAGTATTATGATGTTTTTGAGGAGGTCCGGTGTTTACCTCCGAGGCGCGAGATCGATTTTCGTATATACTTGGTGGACAATGCAAAGCCAGTTGCATTGCCCGTGCACCACATGGCTCTAAGGAGGGAGCTTAGCAAGCAAGTAGGGGAGCTACTTGAAAAAGGATTTATTAGAGGAAGCATATCTGAATGGGGTGCTCCGGTGGTATTCTCAACTAAGGCGGATAGTTCTCTTCGCTTATGTATGGATTATTGGGAGTTGAATAAACTCATAAGGTACCCACTTCCGAGGATAGATGATTTGTTTGACCAGCTTGTTGGTGCATCTGTTTTCTCTCAACTAGACTTGGCCACAGGATTTCATCAGTTGAGTGTGGCCAAGGATAGTATAGATAAAACTACTTTCATAACTCCATATGGTTTCTTTGAGTGGTTAGTCACGCCTTTTGGATTGACTAATGCACCCGCATATTTTGTGGATCTGATGAGTAGAGTGTTATGGGAGTTTCTGAACAAGTTTGTTTTGGTCTTTGTTGATGACATCTTGATTTTCTCGAAGAGCGAGGAAGAGCATGCCCAACATTTGAGAAAAGTTTTGAAGACTCTCTGTGTGCACTAACTTAAGGCGAAGTTCTCCAAATGTCATTTTTGGAGGAAAGAGGTGAGATTTCCAGGGCATGTGGTCTCTAAAGATAGGATAGCAGTAGATCCGGCAAAGGTAGTTGCAGTTCAAGATTGGCAAATCACAAAGAATGCAACAGAGGTGAGAAGCTTTCGTGGATTGGCATGCTATTATAGGAAGTTCATTAAGGACTTTGCATGGATATCAGCCCCGCACACCAGGTTGACAAAGAAGAATATGACATTTTCATGCGATGTAGAATGTGATGTTGCTTTCCAACGATTGAAGAGGGCTCTGAGAACAGCCCTAGTTTTTACTTTGCCAGATGGAAACAAAGTGTTCACAGTATATACCGATGCGTATGGTACAGGGCTTGGTGCGGTTTTGATGCAAGAGGGAAGGGTATTATGTTATGGAGGCAGACAACTTAGAGTCCATGAGTAGAACTTTCCTACCCATGACTTGGAATTAGCTTCCATAATATTTGCGCTTAATACGTGGCGCCATTATTTGCTTGGAGAGAAGTTCAAGTTATACACCGATCATAAATCTCTCAAGTACTTGCTCTCGCAGAAGGATCGTAATTTAAGGAAACAAAGGTGGATGGAGTTCCTAGCATCTTATGACTTCGAGATTGCTTATACCCCTGGCAAGGGTAATGTGGTGGCAGATGCACCGAGTTAGCAGAGGATGGCCTTAAGTCCTCTGTTTGTGGAAAGGACAAGCTTGGAGTTCATATCGACTTTTGACTTCAGACCCTCCACCGAGTTTTTGCCTGCCTTATTAGCATTATTGGAGGTGTGACCTACGCTTATGGATTAGATAGGAGCTTCGCAGCGATAGGATCCACAAATTTCAGACATCTCGGATAGGCTTAGTAAAGGGGAGACTTCTAGTCACCTCAGTAGATATTCCATATACGATAGATGGTGGTTGCGATGAGATGGAAGGCTTTGTGTCCCCTAAGTTGGGAGTTTGTTGAAGACAGACCTAGAGGAAGCTCATCATTCTAAGATGACTATTCATCCTGGCAGTGATAAAATATACAGTGATATGAAAAGGATTTTCTTTTGGGCTGGGATGAAGAAAGATGCGGAAAAATTTGTTTCTCAAAGTTTGATTTGCCAGCAAGTCAAAGATGAGCAAAAGAAGCCCGGTGGTTTACTTCATCCTTTGGAGGTCCCGCAGTGGAAGTGGGAGAGTGTCTTTATGGATTTCATCGATGGTTTGCCTAGATCAAGGAAGGGCAACACCGGTATTTGTGTTGTAGTAGACAGACTTACTAAGAGCGCTCATTTTATACCAGTTAAGAGTAAGAGAATGGCAGCTTGGTTGGCAGCAACTTACGTTCGTGAGATAGTCTATCTTCATGGAGTACCTTCCAGTATCGTAAGAGATCATGACCCCATTTTCACTAATGAATTTTGGAGGAGCTTGCAAGAAGCATTAGGTACACAGCTGTGTTTGAGCACCGCTTATCACCCTTAGACCGATGGACAAACAGAAAGGGTGAACAGAGTACTTGAGGATCTTTTAAGACTGTGTATCCTAGACTTCGGAGGGACTTGGGAAGAGCATCTTCCTTTAGTAGAGTTCACCTACAACAACAGTTATCAAGCTAGCATCAGCATGGCACCCTTCGAAGCATTGTACGGACGATCCTGTAGATCTCCAACTTGTTAGTGGGAATCTACAGAGAGGCTTCTACTTGGACCGGATATGGTTAGAGTAACTTCTGAAAAGATTGATCTTATTAGACAACGAATGAAGACCGCTCAGGATAGGCAGAAATCCTATGCAGATAAAAGAAGGACTGATATTGAGTTTGAGGTAAGAGACACGGTTTTCATGAAGGTATCACCATTAAGAACTGTGGTTCACTTTGGATCTATAGGGAAATTGGCTCCAAGATTTGTAGGACCATTTCCCATAACAGAAAGGATAGATCAAATGGCCTACAGAGTAAAGCTACTAGAGAGATTATCTGGCGTTCATGATGTTTTCCACATTTCTCATTACAGAAGTGCTTGCATGACACCGCAGAAGTAGTTGAGCCGAGTATGCTTGAGGAAGTAGAAATGGAACGGGAGGCGATAGTTTGAAGAGTTCCTACCCATATTCTTGGATAAGAAGTTAAGAAGCTACGCAATAGAGAAGTCAAGTTGATGAAAGTTTAGTGGGGAGATAACCAAGAAGATTCAACTTGGGAGACTGAAGACAAGATTCACACTTCGTACCCTTTTCTTTTCGAGGGTATGTTCTTAACTTCTTTCCAAAAAATTTATTCATGCTTGTTTCTATCATTTAGTATATCCTATCGATCGAGTCTTCGACCTTTAGTTAGAAATCCCGTGGATGTAAACATGTGTTTGAGACATGTTATGTTTGATGGATGCAATTGGTTGCTCGTGGATGCATACACACACACACACACATATTAGGCACCAAATCGGCTCAATCACTCTCTTACTGCATATGGATGTGTGTGCATTTTTTTCTCTTTTTGTGGATGGAAATGAATGTGCATACATATAGAACTTACATGTTATAATAGGATTATTTGCATACATATTGGATTCATGGCACTAACGTACATTGCATTAAGGAGGTCGACTGAATCAGTAGGTCGCCTGATCTTCACATTAGTATTAGGACATATACACACACCTTTTCATATGTTCATATAGGCATTGGAATTCTTTTTAGGACAATGGATGCTTGTGATTGGTGGATGAGTAGATGGATGTGGATGTTAGGATATACATTCTTCTTAACTTAGAGATTTCGGGGACGAAATACTTTGAGTAGGGGAGAATGTAACACCCCGTATTTTAACTGCACTAAAAGATGAAAAATTAAAGAATAATTAACTTATTATTCAGAATTAAGTGAAACGGATTGCGCTACTGCGTTCGTCTCGGAATTCTGATCAAAATAGACAGCTGGTTTGCATAAAACGGATACCGTGTGAAAAAGTTATTAAGGTTTGAAGTTTGTATACGCATAAGGAGAATATATATATGAATAAAATATATCCAGAAAATTCAAAATAGTTCAAAATCGCAAAATTTGAGGGAGCGGGGAAATTCCCGCCCAGGGGTATCGACCCCATCAAGGGGATGTCGACCCCATAAGGGGGATCGACCTCCCTACGACAGATCTTGGCAAATTCTTTTGGCTGAATGTGAACTCCTTTCTTGACCTATTTCATTAGCTTTAGGCAATAAATAAGACCCCATTTCTCTTGTTTCTCCACACCTAAAATAATAGAGAACTAGACGCTGCCTCTGCCCAGATTGAATCAAGCCTTTTCTTCTTCAGTAATCAGCTAGAGTTTGGAGATATGTGATTCAACATCAGCAATTCTTTCTTCTATTTTTCTAGATTCAGTCACAGTGAGTCTATGTTAATTTTAGATCTAAATAATTAAAAAGTAAATCTTGATATGACTATAATTTGGATATATTCCTGCGGCTATGTGAATCATATTAGATCTGCTATAACCTGTTTATTCAAGTTATTCTGACATGACTATGAACTAGATCTGAAACTATACCTATTTATCATGTCAGATCTGCTATTGTTTGCAGATCTAATTCACTGTTTAGATCACATCATGCCTTTTCCTATTATGTTTGTGGCTAAATCATATATGTTGTTAGTTTACTATCTAATTCATTGTCTAGATCTTATCATGACTGTTATAATGTCCCATTTATGTTTAAATTAGTTCTATTGTCACATGTTCATCATATTTGTTCCTATATGCCTATTTTTCCATTATGCCACTATATGTTTTTGCCCATTTCTGCCGCTGTATGTCAATCTTATTAGTCTGATCGTTTCTGTCCTCTTCCCTCTATTTTTTCCCTTTTTATTTTTATATAAACAGGCTACCTTCGAGCCTAAGCATGCTGCTGAAATATGCGAACGCATTAAATTGGGAACGAGGCGGAAAAAGTTAAAATTTTGGCATAACTTGAATGAAATATATGAGCATGAATTTGGGGCATATGGTTCATTATGAACATAACTTGGGAAAGGGGCATGAAAACCTATAACGACATAGGAATATTTGGTTAATAATTGAAATGCTTAGAATTACATTAATTAGAAACTGTAACCATGCTTGTACACGATGTTAGATTACACTTGTGGTGGAAGTCTACCTGGAACCGCCTGGCATATCCAGCGACCACAAGTGGAGAATCTAATGTGAGGGGTCTAAGTGCATAAACACGAGACGTGCTAAGACACGAGGTTAAGTCCGACTTGTGGAAGAAGTCTGCTTGGAACCGACCGACATATCCAGCATCCACAAGTGGTGGGCTTAATGTGGGAGGTCTAGCTTATTATAACCATAAATGAATATGGTAATGAATTGGAATACTTAACCTAGTTGAATCCATAGGGATTGTATGAACATATAAATTGAGTAGGGGTTAAGTAAACTTGAAACTGTGGGTGGGTTAAGTATATCTTCGGTTGGTGGGTAATATTTATATATATATGCTCATAAACTTAACCTATGGGGTTATGCAATCTTTTTAATCTGGTATGGCATAATCTTTGGAAAACCTAGTAGTGGGGATGCAAGACAAAGGGGAGATCTTGCATCATCTTGTGTGTGGGACCCATTCCATTCAGTAACCCATATATAGGTATCAAACGAGTACTCCGAACTAGCTCGGGGTCGGGGCACGCTTACTGGGCCGATTATAAGAGATCAAAACATAGGGGACGGTGTGGGCAGTGCATACCGACGGAGTTATGTGCATGCATGGGTCCGGTAGAGGAAGTTAAGACGCCGTGACACCTGTAGATATAGTTTTGCACATCCTGAAAACGAAGGGTTGCCACCTTAGGAAGTGATACATCCTACTGTGGGGCCAGCACAGGGTATCTACGGAGTAGGGAGCTGATTGATTGGGGTAGTAATTAGGGTACATCTAGTCTTTCTTGTTAGGAAGCCAATTATTCTTGTTGGGGTAAAACCTGTTACTAAAAGTACACCTAAGTCTATAAATCTATTCTATTCTGGTTGGGATCATCTTTTTAAGAGAATACTAGTATTGGTGCAGAGAGAAAAGGAAAGTATTAGTGCAGCACAATTTATTCTATCATTTTTATCCTGTTTACCTTATCATACCTGCCTGTTGTGTTGTTATCTCTCTTATCCACTTTATATGCCTATCGTGATACTTTTACTTATTTTTATGCTAAAAGTAACTGGACTCGCTGGACTTTATGTCTGACCTATTTTGTCTCCTCTTCTTTCTCTTCCGTTCCCCCTCCAAGTTCTCAAGGCGAGAATACTCAAGCTTGATCAGGATTTTTCTTAGCTTTGCTTGGAGCTGCTTAGATGTATGGCTCGATTTCTTGTCTATCTAAGTTTTTGGGGAATTATGCTCTTTTCATTATTATTGTATTCTGATGATTTAAGTACAAGACAGAAGTTTTAAGATTTATATGCTGGGTTTATGTATGTCAGACTTATGTTGTACTATGTTTTGAACCATGATGTTCTCTGTTTAAATAAAGTTTTAAATTCTGCTGCTATTTATTATCCGTCTTGTAATGTTTCTGTTTCTGTTTACCTATAACGCTTCATGAAACTTAATGCATTCTCTTAACGAGTGACATTAACGGACATGGGGTGTCACAATGAACCCCCTTCACTCTAGAACCTCTTCCCCAACTTCCCCCTCCTTCCCCCAACCTCCCCCAATCCTTCCACCTCTGCTCCTGCTCTGGCCTTGTCTTCGACAGAAGTTAGGAGAAGTGCCAAACTTCACTTTGCTCAGGCAGGCAACCTATCTCCTCATGTTGGTAATTTTATTTTCAATCTGTAGGTTTTTCTTTCAATAATTATGCACTTAATAAAAAAATGTAACACCCCATAAAAATATACCTAAACGAACTTAAGATAGTATAATTTAAAATAATTAATGAAAATCAGCAATAAAATAATATCACATTAATGGTTTGAAAAGTGGAATTCTATAACATTAGGAATTTGGCCATGAAAATATTGTAATTGTATTCGTGGCGAAATTCTGATCCAATTTCATATATAATATGTTTAAATCCGAGTAAGCATATAAAGGATTAACAATTAAAAGATGTTATGCGTTAATATATATACAAGAATGTTTAAAACTTGAATTGTAATATAAACATATGGAATAAAGATAACTAATTAATGGTTGACTAGAATATTCCATTCAGTTCAAAATTGTGTATGTATATATACATGCAATTAGGGACAAGAATATTGTTTAAATGGTAAGGAATTAATTGATATAAATAACGTTTAAAAAATATATTCCCAGCAATTAACACAGGCCACTGACCACTTTCGTGACCAGGGGGTTGACCGCCCCTAGAAGGGATGTCAACCGCCAGTCGACCGCCCTCTTAGGGAGGGTATCGACCGCCTGGTGTAGCCAAAGTCTAGTGAGGGCTGGTCTGGATGGTGTTTTAATTGGTTTTATAGATAATGAATAGCCCAGATTAAATCTATGATAATCTAATGGTTACTATTCCTTTACACACCTATAAATACCGCTAACTTACCGTACAATTCTCTAAATCCTCTCATTCTCTATGCCTCCATTCTGCTGTTGACATTCCATGAATTAGGTTTCTTCTTCTTTCCCTAACCTATTTTATTTGTAATCTATTTCTATCTAGTTTATATTCTGGAATTCTCTATAATTTATATATGTGATTCAAATCTATATGATTCTCTTATGTAAATCTGCAATAGAATCAAAGAACGTCATTTTCAGCATTCAAATCAATATTATCTCCTTTACCCAAATCTTTATGAGTGGAAATAATACTTGTTAGGCTAAATTCTACATTTTGAAGATTTTATATTGATTTGTATGCCTAGGGAGGTTTGGTTTCATGATATCATCATATTATAAAACCCTCAAAACTCCTATTTTGTATATATCGCAAATTTGTCAATCAATATTTTTGGTTTGTGAATTGTTTGGATTATGTATGGAGAATAGTTTAGTGATTTACTTTTGTTTGATTTGATTTAACTCTTTTTATTAAATGGTGCTTGTGATATAAAAAGATTAGGGTTTGATTTGGTTTTATTATTTGAATAGATGTAGATTTCCATTCTAAATTGGATAATATGAACGTATTCAGATTTGAAATAATCAAATGTTAATGCTTTTATGTATAACATAGAAAAAAGGTAATTGGATTAAATAGAGGTTTATGTATATATGTATGTATATTCATGTATATATGTATGTATGTGTGTGAGTGTGTTAAATATGCATGTAATTAACACCTTGTTCCTAATTTATTACCTAAATTGTTCTAACAAGCCTTGGATACAAATTTGGATTGTTATGTTGTTATTTTTCACATTTGCTGCTATTATTAATTATGCCATGAATTTAGTAGTTTTGCATGGGAATTAGGCTTGTATACCTTTAACGTGAACCGGATTGACAGTTTACACCGTTAAAACGTTTCTTCATTCAAACGGAATTTAGTGTTTATAGTACGTACTAAATATTAAATTTGTATAGCATGATCAAATGTAATAATGATGTGATAAATACAATAGAATAAGGTTAGAAATTAGAAATGTTCCCATATGAATTATTGCTTGTGTATGTGTAATAAAACGGCTTATTTATATACAATAAATTATGACACACAAACACGAGATTACTCGTCATTTGTGGTAGAAGTCTGCCCCGAACCAACCAGCAAATCCAGCAACCACAAGTAAGTTTGGCTAATGTGAGAGGTTTGGGTGCCATAGGCCATTTGACTTAGTACACTATGACACGAGATTAAGCCACTTGTAGTAGAAGTCTGCCCGAAACCTCCCGACATATCCAACATCTACAAATAGACGGTTTAATGTGAGAGGTCTAGTGCATATATATACACCTATTATGTGTAGGCTTACTACGCCTTGAGAAGTCTTAAGTGGCTGACTTTCTTCTTAGTTTGGGTCATAAGTGGTTAGGACTAGGACCATTCCGAAGGTTTTTTCCCTGGATTTAGATCAAATTTATGGGACCCTCCTTATTAGATTTAAAGTTAGTCTATGGGTCCTCCTTCTCTAAAAGTGGTTTAGTCATGGCGATAACAGAGTATGGTAGTTTACTAGAACGTCCACTTCCTCTAGGAGCTATGAGTGGGCCACCCTAGGGACGAGTTTGGTGTACGTGAACTCAGCATGCTATTTAATGAACCAACTATCTAGGGGAAGTCTTAAGCGGTGTAGGTCTACTAGCGTAATATCAGTTGAGTAGTAGCATGAGGCATCCGTCGAAGGGGTCTTAAATGGCTGGGCCTATCCTAAACAGGTAATAAGCAACGAGTTACTACTTCTCATAATACTTGTGAGAATAGATATTTATAAGGACGTTGACGTGATATGATGGGGTCTAAAGTAGCTAGGGTCCGCCCTATGGTCATAATAGATCATGAGAGTCCACCATTAATAAATATACTAGAATGGGCCTTAAGTAACCAAAGAAGTCCACCTCGTTGGGTCTTAAGTGATCGTTGATCCGTCCTAAATGCACTAATGAAGGTCTTAAGTGATTGACTCAGATATCCACCCCATTAATTAAAATATGTGTGTGCTTGTGTGTTTCGTAGACATATCTTGAAATATATAACCTGCCAAATCTAGACTATAGGTTTTAAACACATATTATTCTTAGTCACCGAAACTTTATGCTCTGACCTCCCTCCTCTTAACATATAAACAGGACGGTAGGTTGTAACGCTTGTATCGACGATACTTTGGAGATGGAGCCTAACGACAAAGGATCCATAGCTATTAGGCATTATGGCAATATTATTATGTTGGGAAAATTGATGTTGATGTACCTATTACTGCATGAGACTCATTGCAATTAATATTTATAATGATTTTAAACTAAAGGTACATCTATTTTAAGTTATTGTATTTTATCCCTTCCGCTATGTGAGATTCCTATTTCATTTTAGTATACTCTGTTTTATCCGTTTTACCATTTTTTTATAGGAACCAATGGTCCACTTAGAATGGCATTAAGTTTTGATTGGTCTTTTTGGATCGAAATTTAGGCTCATTCTTGGAAGGTTGTTACATTTGTTGGTATCAGAGCATAGGTTGCCCGATTCTTGGAAAATATATATGTATGAGAGTACACTTGTTATTTTGATAAAGAATTTTCGAAAGTTTTATTATAAATATAAGTGTGTGTGTGTATATCAATTACACGTATCTTTAGAAAAGAGGATCTGTAGGTTTTAGAAAGACTTGGCATTAAATTCTAGAAATAATATAGAGGTCATATAGTAATTGTTGACGGCAAAAAATGTCGTAAACACCAAAGATTCCTATTACTAGGAATTATAGTTTTGGTCGCGCAACTAAGTATAGGAAAGCGGTAAATAACACGACGAATTTATAGTGGTTCGGCCTCGAGAGGGGCATATGTCCTCTTTGAAGAGATGTTGGAATATTATTTATCACCAAGGATTATAAAGTAGTGTCAAACTCATGATATCCCATTACATTCACTTTCATAATCCTTATATGCTAAGTACTTGGGAAAAAGACAATTTAATCCTTCTTCTTCTTCTTCAAAGAGGAGATGCTATTAGAGGGGCTCTTGAAGCTCTCTAGAGGTCCCAAGTGATAGAAATCCAACCTTTTTGAAGTGTGAGACCATGGGGTATTTATAGGAGAGGGGTTTGGTAGGATCAGGTAGGAGTAGGTAGAAATGGGGGACCACACCAAGAATTTCGCACCCGAACCCCACGCCCTTGTATATTTTGAACCCCACCCAGAGGTGCGAAATTCGTACCCCGTAGGGCACGAATTTTGCACCTCGTGGGATGCGAAATTCGTACCCTGTAGGGCATCAATTTCGCACCCTGCTGGGCACGAAACTTGTACCCTTCGGGGTACGAAATTCGGACCCCGAGGGGTTTGAATTTCGTACCCCGAGGGGTACGAATTTCGTACCTCCTAGGGTGCAAAATTCGTAACCCAAGGTACCGAACCCTACTGGGTACGAATTTTGCACCCCTTGGGGGTGCGAATTCGCACCCCGAGGGGTACAAAGTTCACATTTCGAGAGGCACGAAGGCCATATGTTATGGGTGTTTGGGGTTTTGAGGTTCGGGCTCATGACTCCTAAGAATTCTAAGCCTTGGTTCAAAAATGTGTCAAGGATACTGCTAGTTCCTTGGTGGTGCAGACACTCTTCAACCCTGTCTCCCTCACTCCTAGGCGTCCCTCTCGGCCTTAACTCCATTCTATGGGTTGAATTGAGCGTGCCCTACGTACTTCTGGGAACCGGACCAAAAAATCCGGTTAATATTTATCCCCCAAAGTACGTCTTGTCTTGACATGATGTGCTTTGTATTGGTTGAGATAGTAGTTGAGTTGTTGACTCGTCCTGTAAGCTAAAGGAAAACAAGTGTTAACTGTCAGGCTCATTCGTTGTGGAATTGCGAGCGAGCCGCCGTTAGTGCGGCGTCGTGCTCAAGTCGCTAAGTATTCGCAGTGCATCGCCTCCGTGTGTTTGCGGTGGTTGATATGCATACGTAGGGAATACATGTACAGGAGCATATGGTGTGATATTTCGAAATCGGGGGTACGATTTTTCTGTTTCTCCCCTTTTTTGAATCTAGAGGGTACGAAATTTCGCATCTAGGGGTGCAAAATTTCAAGCCCCAGAGGTTCGAAATTACGAACCCCGGAGGTTTGAAATTTCGAGCCCTTGAGGTTCGAAATTCCAAACCCTAGAGGCTCGAAATTTCGAACCCTTGAGGTCTGAAATCTCGAACCCTAGAGGTTCAAAATCTCAAGCCTAGAGTTTCGAAATCTCGAACCCTAGAGGTTCTAAATTTCAGACCCGTGGCTTTGAAATTATCGGGAATACCAAGGGACTTTTTCCCTTTTCATTTTAAATAGCCCCCCTTTCATTTTTTCACTTCCATCATTTCTTGCCTTAACCGCCATCGTTTTTTTGAAGCACCACAGCCCAACGCTTCGAATTCAACTTAGATAATATTCGGGGTCGAAGGAAAAAAGGAGGGGGGAGGTCGAGGCATCGAGTCCTAGTCGACGGCGGACTTCGAATCCTGGAGGATTTTCGAAAACCCGAACTCCTACAGAGGTTCTAACTTTTGAACCCA
Source organism: Allium sativum (assembly GCA_030737875.1). Taxonomy (NCBI): domain Eukaryota; kingdom Viridiplantae; phylum Streptophyta; class Magnoliopsida; order Asparagales; family Amaryllidaceae; genus Allium; species Allium sativum. The sequence continues at coordinate 860,198,023 of CM060926.1, forward strand.
GAGTGGGCTTCGAATTTTCGAACCCTGAGAGTGGTTCAAACTTTCAAACCCTGATGGGGTTCGAAATTCTGGACCTTGAGGGGTGTTCGAATATTCAAACCTCAGGGGGTTCGAATTTCTGAACCTAGAGTGGGGTTCGAATTTTCGAACCATGAGAGTGGTTCGAACTTTCGAACCCTGATGGGTTTTGAATTTTCGGAGCCTGGGGGGTTCGATTATTCGAACCTCAGAGGGTTCGAATTTCCAAACCCTGAGAGGGATTCGAAAATCTGAACCCTCAGAGGGGTTCGAATTTCCGAACCCTCAGAGGGGGTTCGAAAATTCGAACATCAGGGTTCGTAATTTCGAGCCTTAAGGGGGGTTCTAATCTTCGAGCTTGAGATGGGTTTGATCTTTTTTCTAGAAATGCTTCACGTGACTGCTCTAAGCAGCGCTTTGGCGGGGTAGTTGTTTTGTCTCTGTACAGAACTTTGACCTCCCGACTGCCCGCCTTCAGATTTATATATCAACCATACACTTATGCAATTACGTCGGTGCATATATGGATAATTGTGCGTACTGGGATTCGAATCTTGCACATAGGATAGCGCATACATTCGAACTGGGACTGAACTATTATACTATTCTGAATTTTCTTTATGCATCTCAACTTTGCATCACATTGCATACACACTTTAGTTATCACCAACATGAGGGGCATAGATCACCTTACTGCGATGTCTAACACTGGTGTGTTAAAGTATAACTAGCGATGCAGACAAGATCAAAGATTGGAAAGACACCGGAAGCCGAGGCTTCCCCGCCATCATCACATAAATCTAATTCTACCCCTAGTGGTAGCTCGTCTGGCAGCGAGATTGAGACTACCGAAGGATCTATTCCTTCCTATACAGCCAGTTCACCCGAAGTGTCTGAGCATGGAGAGAAAACTGAGAGACAACACTCTCCGGTTATATATGAGGAGGCTGAGAATATGGACATTATGAGTGGGGATGCACCGGCGGTCCCGGTGTCCCCGGATATGCTGCATGTTGCGGTTATTTTGGAAAATCAGATAGACTCGGTATCATCGCGCATGGATGCTACAGCAGTTAGGAAAACGGTGCTACGATTCAATATACCGATGGGTGATGCCCATGCCCCGGGAGAGGGAGGCAAAGCTCATGCGCCGCCCGAGGGTTTTACTGCTTGGAATAGACAGGCTTGCTTTTCTGGGTGCATGACCCAACCAATGACTTCATTCCGGACTGCTATGTTATTTTCGCCTCGCACCGTCGCAATTGCACCCAAACGCTTATGCTTTGCTCTTAGCCACTTATGTTCTCTATCACGAGTACTCGCACTTGGAACCCACCGTAGAGGACATTCGGTACTTTTTTCATCTAAGGAGAATGAGTAATTCCGCACCCTCCCAATGGTTCCTGGAAGCGTCATCTGCTACTAATTTTTTTGTCGGGAAGTGGCCTAGGCCGTCATATTTAAGTACGAGTGGTTCTTTGTGCACTGCCATTCCGGATTCGCAAGGAGATGGATAGAAGGGAGTAAGTATTCCTCTAACTTCGTCCCTTGCTATAAATTTTTGGATCCTACGCCTTATTTTTGTCATGTTTTGGTCACGGCAGGAAATCAAGAGGCGCCAACTGGCGACGAGTATCGGCAACGCCTTAACGCTTTGCGAGCAATCCCAGTGTAGTTCCATACTACTGACATATGACAAGTCAGGAGCGCCTCCATCGCATCGGGTTGGCGATCGAGCTGTAATCAGGCATGCGGTTGCAAGTAGTGTGCCGAAGGAGAGAATGTCGAAAGGCCTAGCCGCCATTGGTTGGAAGAGGAAAGTGCCCCTGCAGGGGCGGAACCGCAAAAGATTGCTAAATCTCAAGGAGATGTATGCGGAGGCGAGGCTCGCGGTCAGGTGGAGATTGCCAGAGGCGAGAGGTTGTCGAGCGCTCCTGTCCCGCCTCCAATAGGAGAGGGGGAAGGCGCGTCGGACAGACCGCGGTCTCTTGCGACCCATTCAGGGACCGTCGCCTCGCTCGAGTGTGCGGGCCAGTTTGATGGCCTTAACAGACTGGACCTGGAGTTGACTCCGTGGCCGAGTATGATGAGCATGGAAGAGCTAAATCTTGCTATGGAGGAGTTAATTCCTTTGAGTGGACCACGATCTAGTCTGTTGAGAGAACACTTAGGGGTTACACTCATAAACACTGCATAGCATAGATGTTCGCCTGAGTGTGTGACTCGATTAACTTTGAACTGTTCCTTTGGTAGGTGATATGCCTAGAGAGCGTGGAGGACGAGGTTATGGACATGGAGACCGCCGATGCCATAGGAGCACTTCCTTCGAGAGCTTCAGAAGAGGGGCCAGTTTGTATGATGCCCCACCCCCGCTGGTACAGGGTTGTGAACATCGTGATAGGGGTCAATCTCAGCGATCTCTGGCTCCTCCCCATATTCCTCCAATTTGCATGTCTGAGGGAGATTCCTAACTTAACCTAGGTGGCTCCTGGCATTTGTCTTCGACAGCTCCCCCGCATGCTACGCCTTTGTCTCCCGTTCAACCTGCTAAGGGAAAGGAGCCGTCGTTTGGCCAACCAAGACCGGATAGAGAGACCGTTACGGGGATGCAAGACCTGATGGAGTCCCAAAATCAAGAGCTTTCTATAAGGGAGCAGAGGATATTTTTTAAACTGCATTTCCCTCGGCATTACTTAGATGAGCTGACGTTTCTTCCTGATTTCCGCCCAGCTTGTGCTAGGGAATTTGGGGAAGTATGGATGCATGTGAAGGTCGTGTATCATCAATCTAACGAGCTTACCAAGTATTATTTCTATCTTTCGGAGCTGCTCAAGAAGAAGAATATGGAGCTTATTTGTAACGACCCGGGGAATTTGCAATCTTTGGTAATCGACATAAACTCAATGTCGACTATTCAAATCGGAATACCAGAACGTTAATAGAAAGAAATTAGAGGGTGAGAGTAGATAAGATAGAAATTTAGAATATAAGAAAGAGAGGAACAACAACAGAATAAGAGTAACACGAATCTCATAAAAGAACGAATAAAATAGTATACAACATAACTTTGAAATACAAATCTGTCATTTGTATATACATATCATCATTAGAGTATAACACTTACATCACAGCGGAAATAAATAATAGCTGTTAAATGCTGCTGAAACCTCCAGCTCCAAGCTCCATCTAGTGTATCTATAAATCCCGACTACTTGACTGTCCGTACAAAATTGGGCACCCAAAATTTTAGGGAAAACAAAACAAAATAAACCCTAGGTCAGTCATGGGACTGGTATGAGTAAACACTTTAAAACAGTTTGAGAAAATAAACAATATCTCATAAGACCACATCGTATAACACGGAACGGGTTTTCCCTTCTGAAAATACAAAACACTTGATTTAACTTTCAAAATCCTTTTGAAAGAAATGATAATCTTTATATAATAACTCTTTTGATATTATAATAGTGTCCATCAACCACAACTAAATAATCATTAGCAGAACGCTTTCATCTCACGTTCCACATGCATAATATATAATCAAAAACCGTGTGCGCTTATTTGGGAAATGAATTCCAACTTGAAAGGTATGGGACCACCTTCCGATAGTATATCTCTAGAGAGGAATACACCGGGTTCAACAAGAACATCTTGTAACCCAGGCTAAACATGACCGGACACTCATTTCGCTTGAGTGTACCGAATTTATTATCATCAACGGTTGGGATCAGCAACCATTTCCCGAAAGGGACAACATCGAAACAGAATAAAGAAGCAAATGGAATTTCTCTAGATCAGGTGACAATACACCATAATTGGCAGCTAACCACTTAGCCATGCGACCTACCCGATTTTATACCATTTCTCGGTTGTGAGGCTAGAGGCCATAACATATCCTTTTACAAACCACGCCTTTCTTCACTTTGAATGTAACATCGTCATACCCGCCAAATCAAAAATTGATTTCTCCAAACATACCATGGGTAAATAGCTAAGAGAAACAAATTCCACCACCACCAAACGTAAATATGCTTGAAGAGATCAACTTATGCTTTCTATTAAATATACTCTATCAGACATTCTTCCGTACAGGTTGTCCTGGGACTGGACAAACCGAAGGCACTATTCTTTAAATCCATCTTAGGCAATTTCTACCTAGGATCGCCAAAACAGCCCTTGCATAACTCCGTCTTCAATTTTCTTCATCAAATTTGATTCGCAACGCTAACGCCCATATAGAGTGGTTTTTAGATAATGAATCTGCTCCCAGTCTCTCCGTATTGACGACGGAAAAATGGTCACAAACTTTGATAGTCGATGATTTAACTATCAAAGAAAAACATGCGTTCAACAACGGTCGTATTTCCAATTGGAAATCTTACCGATCATTCATCAATCAACTTTTTCTCTTTTTAAGTAAATTCATCATTAATTTATTCAGTTACCCATTCCCATATCTCCAAAAATTCTCATTTTCTAAATTTAGAAAATATACCTTATTAACATTGGAAAACGTTTCCATTTCTTATTCACGCTCAACTATCATTTCACGTCCATCAGTCTCTAACCGTAAATTAGTAAGAGAATGATTCCCTAAGTATTAATCCCGAAGGCCGAAAACAACATTAGATCGATACCCCAAAAATTATTCAATTTAACTAATCTCTAGTCAGTTTCTAATTTATTTAACTCTATTTCTTATCTTTTTACCAAATCATTGCTTACGCAACTCTCAGATTCAGTTTATAAATCTTGTTCTTTTATAAAACGTTGGTTATAACGATAACGTTATAATCGCAACTTTCGATATAATCTAACTCCAAATTATACTATTATTTCTTAAATTGAATAATAATAATTTATTAAATAAATAAATGAATCTTGATTTGAAAACGGAAAGTAAATAGTACCTTCCTACATTCTATATAATCGAATCCCAATGTATAATTATCTTTCTAATAAACTATATTCGATTTAACTCTATTTTGAATAACTAATTCGATTAACTCCTTTCGAATAACTAATTTCGATTAACTCTTTTCGAATAACTAATTCGATTAACTCTTTTTGAATAATTAATTCGGTTAACTCCTTTCGAATAACTAATTCCGATTAACTCCTTTCGAATAACTAATTCGATTAACTCCCTTTTCGATTAATTAATTTGATTAACTCTCTTCGACATTCACTCTGAATTTACAATCCAAATTATCCACTAATAATTATTTTTAATTTATTTATAAACATTGTTTATAAATCACACTACTTGTTTTTATTATTAAACAAGTTATTTATTCCTAGCCATTAGAAATTTCATTTCTATTTAAATTCCAATTTCAAAAATCCGTTCTTCTTTATAAATGTTTTTATTTTCAAAACCTTTTTAATCCATTATTCAAGTTCCATATGAATAACATTTTTTTATAGTCTTCTTCTTTGCAAAAATACTTGCCTTAATCCATTATTCATATTCAATATGAATAATATATTCTTTATATAATTAAAACAGTTTGGTTACATATTTAAAATATTATCTTACTTTAAATATTCTATTTATACTACTATTTATAAACAATTCATATAAAATCTTATTTTATTTTCAATACTTTAATAATTCCATTAATAAGTCTTGTTAACACTACATTCATATTCAGTTTCAAATATCGATGTTAAAATCGGTTCTTACTTCTCTATATAATTTCTGACTTATATATTCCATTTATCTAATGATAAATAATTTACTTAATTTATAAAATATTATTTATAAATTAATCTTCTCCATTTATATGTTTACTTCTTTATATAAGTTCAGACTTATATATCTTTATTTATCAAACGATAAATATTTTTCTTAATTTAAAAACATTATGTAAAAATCATTCTTCTCAATTTATTTGTAAAAAACATATTTTTATTTAATATCTATTTTAAATAAATCAATTCATATGTCTATTATAACTCGAAATCCCCTTTTCATAATTTATTTATTTTTTTCAAATATTTCCTTTTATAAATTCTGTTGAATCTCTCTTATAAAATCCCTTGATTTTATATAAAAATTTATTTCAATATACGCATTGAAATTTCCCTTTTTATAAAATCTGTTGATATCAAATAATATTCTTATTTCAATATAAACATTGAAAAAATCCTTTTTACATCCCAGGGTTTCTTATGGTATTTAAAATATCAAATAACAATGATCAATATCATCCAAACACACATAATCAACAACAGATTATATACTCAGTCATATATCACAATATATGAAAATAAACAGTAATAATATTTGAGGAATCCAGTTGTATCCCTCCAATATGTGTCCCTGCACTCACAGATGTTAAACAATATAATATAACATCGATTTCTAAGACGACCCGAACTACCCCGTAAAGGAAAGCCCGGATTGAATTGAGAACACGACAAATCAGAACGTAAACAGAAGAACATTTCATTGTTTATTACAACAATTTACATCCAAGTACAAGAATATACAGAGCATGAACAAATATTATACATCAGAAAAATATCAGAGATTTACAAGTTACAACGCAGCAGAAAATAATACAAAACACAACTGAAAGGAATATACGGATACAGAGCTTTCCGAATATCACTCCAACTGCAAACCAAGATCCTGTGAATATAATATCTACAAAACCAAAACTACTAGCTGCCCGTGTGGAAAATAGGGGCACCCAGAGTTTACGTTAAAACAATAAACTCTAGGTCAGTCATGTGACTGGTGTGAGAACTAAAACAGTTATTTAAATCCTTACTTTAAAATAAAGTAAATCCAGGGACCACGCCGTATAACATGGAACGGGTTTCCTCCCAGGAATACCAGTGAATAAAATAAACAGTGCAATGCTTTTTGGAAAAATGGAGCTATGATAAGCCTCAGGTCCCATCACACAATGCAACGCAAGCCAGAGGATAGAGTTTTACCTTATAGTAGCCAAACATGCTTGATATGTTTAAAACCAATCATTTTGATACTATTATAGTGTAAAGTGTATGAAAACAACTTCAAATATAAATGTATCAATCATTGACGGCATAGATACCATATATCATGTCGCCAATACTAGGCTCTACAATCAAAACCGAAATGTCACGTATTGGAAGTTGGATTTCCATCTGTGAACCAAGGCAAGGGATCGTCCTTACCGCTTAGAGATGCTTTAGCCCGTGTCTTAGGACCCAGACTGAGGTGGACCCTTGGATCGTCCGGGCCAGTTCACTCGATGTGGATTAAAATGCCTGAACACTATGTTTCCCCACCCTATGGGGCATCAATTTGGTCTGTATATAGACTATACCGTCCATCGGCCCCGCAGTGCCGATATATCCGAGGCGCCTTGTTATCCATCATCCACATAAGTAAAATGTCTGGGCGTACAAAACCCAGACAACACCCCTAGCTAGAACAAAACGCATGTCCTTCCTGATGTCCTCTCCCGTTTCTGGTTCACACCGGGGTGTGAGGCTCGCAAATTAACGCTATGCACAAAGCTATGCTATATTAAAGCTGTGATTTGATCATCAACCACAAGACTCTGCTTTTCAACAGAAGCCTTGATCCTTTGCATCTCTGCATGCCACACAGGCAATTCATGCCATGCAACTAATGACCATCAATCACATAGAATGAAGTCCAATGTCAAACACACTTCCATACAAGTCCATTCTGGGCCTGAACGAAACCGGAGGCACCTTATTCCTCGTTCCATATGTCCAATATAGGGGAGGCGTCCTCGCATATCCGGTCGATCTCCAAGTACGTCTGGACGATCACCGCTTATTACCTTGTCTTGGGTTTACAGCCCAATCAGTACATCATTAATCATCCAAATGATGTGAAGACCTCTGGTCTTCAACCACCGTCTTCATCGTCGACTCATCGCCGATTCAGTTATTCAGAATGGGATAAACCCGGTCTTTCTGAATAACTCGCGTATATAATAAACAAGTGCTATAAAAACACAACATACGCCTTATTCCAATTATGAATATTCTTTTATTTAAATATTCATATCCTTTGGGAAAGGTTCCCATTAATTTTATCAAAGATAAATTCTATAAATTTATTCTTTAATCTTCCTTTGGATATCATTTCAAACCATATTAAGGTTTTCCAAACTAGTCGGGATTAGCGCACCTACCGAAGTAATCATTTGTTTAATTCCCCAGTCCCAACTTATTCATCCCATGGAGCAAAACTGGTAATAATCCATATCTAACACCACGGTGTTATCGGTAAAATTAATTACTATTTCACGTTCAAATCTAATTAAAGATTTAACTATCACTTGGAGAAAAACTGGCGATACTCCATTCTCGGTCACTTCTAGAATTTGATAATTTTAGTTATCAGATTCACATTTCAATCTAACTAAAGATTCATTAAAACTCTAATTCAGTTGTAATCCCCAAAAATCATTACTTAATGATTACTCCAAGTTAAGAAATTAATCTTATCTTTAACTAGGTTAAAAAACTAATGTCATTTAAAACACATCTCACGATAAACCTGATTCACAATCCATTTTTATTCCAGTTACTAAATATAACTGGGAACTCCAATAATCTTAATTAAAAGATTTATTCTTTTCACATGGTGTTGTAAGAACGGTGTTACTGAAGACCCCATCCCATCAGTCTCTTACCATAAATTAGTAACCGAACAATTCCCTAAGTATTAATCCTGAAGGCCGAAACCAAAATCAGATCAATACCCAGGAAACCATTCAACTTAGCTAATCTCTGGTTAGTTTCTAATTTTCTTAACTCCATTGGGTTTAAGAACAGTATTATTAAAGATACCATTCACGACAAACCCAAAATCTCATTCCATTGTTAATCGGGTTAAAGAACAAGTGTTATTTAAAACACTATTCACGATAAACCCAAAAACCAATTTTAATTTAATTCCAATTAAATGTTAATTAATTGGTAAACTTCATTTAATATTAATAAATGATTTATATCTTTTCTCAACTGGGTTTAAGAAAAGTGTTAATGAAGACACCGTTCACGACAAACCCAAAATCCAATTTGATATTAATACAAGGCTCTGAATAGAAAATATATCGGCTTATATTCAATATCAAATTCTGAAATCAACAAATATCGTATTGGGAATAACGATATATATATATATATATATATATATATATATATATATCTTCCAAATTCCTCCACAATGTCCATATAATCACGGAATCCAATATCGAAATATTCCGAAGATAATTTCGATTCAAATCCATTCCAATTCATATATTGGAAATTCTGGTTATTTCCAAAACCATTTCAGATCCTATTTATTTTTTTAAAAATAATTGCATTATAATTCTAGTTAATAACAAGTTCATTTCGATAAAATATATTTTTTATCTTCTCAAATATGGAATTTTTCATCCCAATTCTTTCCAAATCATTTATTATGATTTTACACAAATTATTGTTATTTTTAATAATTTTATCAAGGCCCGTACAGTCGATTTCCATAAACGACCATCGAACTGCACTTACAACGACCTTTTCCAAATTTGATTTGGACATAATTCCAAATCCAACCGTTAGATTTCTAAAAAATTTTATTCTTTGGAAAGATCATTTCGATACGAACCCAACGGTTCTGGTTTTAGAAGAATCTAACGGTCGGATCTCCCGTAACGTCAATTCGAAGTCAATGGTCGAAATTCGGGAACTACCGCGGCGCGGCGCATTCTATTCAGGCCATTAAATATATATATATATATATATTTCATTGATTTCCATTTAAAAAGTATTTTATAAATCGATTTTACTTTGTTTTAAAAACGATTCTAACTTCATTTTTAATTTTAAATCAAAATTGAATATTCCTTATCATTATAATGTATAAATGATATTATTTTCAAAATATCATATTTTGAAATTATTTTCTTTTCGATATTCATTATAAAAATGAATAAAATCAATATAAATATTGTTCACGTCAAAATGGCGTTAATCTAATCAATACGGCTTTAATATTTAAATATATTCGTGTCCCTTAAAATCAGACATCAAAATCAGATTTTGATCCTTTACTGAATATTATTTTAAAATATTCATTATTTTAAAATATTCATTATTTTAAAATATTCCTTATTTTAAAATATTCCTTATTTTGAAATATTCATTCTTTCTGAACTGGAATCAGACACAGTCAATTACCATATAATGTTATTTATGTGGATTTCATACACATATACACAACAATAATCAAACGCAGTCAAACAACATCCAGAGTGCATTACACAACTGTATAAGCGTTAAAAATAAAAAAATAAATAACGCTCATCACAGTCTGTCAATCCATTAATTGACATACCACTAATTATTGGGATCAATGTATGTCAAATATCATCCCAATACCCGTGTGGGGTTTTCAAACACAAACACAGATTTTATTTGTGCAGTTGGCGATGTGTAAAATATATCGTCCCAATCAATATCAGTCATATGGGTGTACATAAACAAATCGTTCGATTTGTAAATGAATATTTATTTTATTCGTATACACGTTAAAAATTATATTTTTAATGATAGAATATTTATTCCAACACATGAAGATTTTATTTTCATTCCACATCACAATCACAAACAATTTTCACCATGCAATACAATAAAACAAGTCGTCCATGGTCTGTGGATGATGGGGAACAGTTCATATAAGCAGTTATAAAATAAATAACTGAACAAGAAGTTATAGTGAGGAGTTCTCACCTTGAAGCTAAACCAAACGTCGTGACTCTTCTTATGTAGAAAATCTTCACCGTGTTTCCAATGAGATCTGTTTCTCGCGGTATATGTTAAAAATCATGTTTTTAACATCGTTGTAGATATAATTAAAAATCATATTTTTATTCTTATATCTTTCGTATAAAAATCACGTTTTTATTCGGCTATTCACATAATAAAAATCATATTTTCATAATGCGATTCATATAATAAAAATCATATTTTTTATATCGAAACCATATACATAAAGATCACATTTTTTATTTTGAAATCATATACATAAAAATCACATTTTTATTTTACTAATCATATAATAAAAATACAATTTTTATTATTGCCATTCATATAAAAATTATAAATTCATTGTCATAAAAACCAAATTTTTATTAATATAAAAATCTAATATTTATTATGTTAAAAATCTTATTTTTATATCACAAAAAATCGCATCTTTATATTCCATAATAAAATGAAAGTAATCTCTTTATATTTTATGCTAATTTATATAAATAGAAAACTGATATATATATATATGTGTGTGTTTTAAGCTAATTATTTTAAATAAAAACTCACAGTTCCAATGTAAAAATTGAATATTGCTGCCAGAGGGGGTCCACGTCGGAGGTGGAGGTGCTGGGTGGCGGCGCAGGTCAGTGGGTGGTCGGGGTTATGGTGGAGCTGATCGGCGGTGGTCGTTAAGTGGGTGGCGAGGGTTGTTTTTGCTAGAAGGAGAGAAAGAGGTCGAAGGGAGGGAGGAGGAGGTGGCGTGGTTGATCGGAGGGGCGGCAACCTGACTGGGGAGTGTCGGCGGTGGGATGCGGTGGAGGCTGGAGGGCGTGGCGGTGCGTTGTAGAGGAGTGACGGGGGTGGGGTTTCCAGGAACGATGGGAATTGGGAATTTAGGGTTTTCTCCTCTTTTTTATTTTTTTTATTTTATGAAGATCTAGGGTTAGGAAAATCTATATATAACTTTCCTGTTTTACCTCCAAATCTAACCCACCGCCTGACGTCCCTAGCTAATTGCCCTCATTCCGGAAACAATGGGATATGTCCCAAAAGCCAATTCTACCGTTTCGACTAGCTTCCCTTTAAACTAAAATATAAATCAGTATATTTTAATTTGAACCTACATTTTAATTTACCGGGGCCACATACTGACTCCATAAATTCCAGAAAAATAAATCAAGCTATGTTTTGATGATATGTTCCTAACAAAACTAATTTCGTCGAATTTGGAGACCATTTGGAAAATGGCCATTTTCTGGTCGATCCAAATTGACTAAAACTGTTCAAACACATTTTCTTTCGTCACGCTCACATATTGATTCCAAAAATTATGAAAATTGGATTCTAACAATAATTTGACACTGTGGATCCAACAAAAGTTGTCTCGTCGAAAACAGAGGTCGTTATAATGAATTTCAAACTACCGCGCCATTTCCAATTCCTTTTATAATTAAAATAAATATTTATATTCTAATTTCCATTTAAATAAATTTATACTTTGTAATTCTATTCAAAATAAATTTCTAGTCGTTATTATTTAAAATAAATCAATTTAAATATCCAAAATTCATTAAAATAGCCAAAAAAAAATTGGTTCTGATTTTCCGGGTTGTTACAATCTCCCCCACTTAAAATCTTTTCGTCCTCGAAAAGGAACGGAGCTGAAAGTTGTTTTACTAATCAACTCAACTTTCATTCTGGCTTTCCTTCTTCAACTTTTTAGTTTCTAAGAATTTCTAATTTTTCAAAAATTTGGCTAACACCCTAAATTTTCGAAAAATTCGCCATAACCTTCTTTGTACGGGGAGCATCGGGAAAATCCCCAAACCGCCACACAGGCCCTCTCATCCCAAAAAGAAAAAGCCAAGCGGCTAGCCAATCGACTTATGAAATCATCCAAACCCAAGAAATTAGTAAACATGTACCTATTTGTCGGGCATACAATTTCATTCCTTTGCTTAGCTTCCTTGCTATGACCTATTCAATATTTATGCATGTACATGTATGCAATTTCAAACAATTTTCAATTCAGTTTCATATTTGACTTGATTTTGCTACATTTCTCTTATTGGTATTATTATTCCAACATTTTATATCAATCAAACTAATAATAACTCAATACAACTAGCAATCAATTAGTTGATTAAATTTTCAAATGCATAACTTTAATACATAGTCAAAAATCACATTTTGGTGCCAAATCATAAACAATAAACCCTGTCTAGTTTTGGTTCTCAAACTAGTCAATTGGAAATATATAGATATCCCACTTTTGAAATTCGAACATAACACTGATGATGGGTACCCATCATCAGAATCATTCCCGAGCGACTAGAGTATGATTCTATATCTATCTAGTACATTTGAGACTTCGAATATATGTTCATGACGCATATACGCAAAATCTTCAAATACTGGATTGTCCAAATTCAAAATAAAATAATGTACTCAAATACGTACAATAAGGTTTAAATTTTCAAAAAAAAATGTTTTCATTTTTATTTTAAAATTAACACTCTTCACACTTGTTCTAGGATACTACTGATCATATCTCTAACGAGTCATCCTTATTGGATATTACTAATCCAATCTCTGATGAACTCTTTCGTTCGGTTCTAATGTGTCATATTCTCGAGCTCTGTAAACCAAAGCTCTGATACCAAAATGAGACGACCCGAACTTCCCCATAAAGGAAAGCCCGGATTGAATTGAGAACACGACAAATCAGAACGTAAACAGAAGAACATTTCATTGTTTATTACAACAATTTACATCAGAGTACAAGAATATACAAAGTATAAACAAATATTATACATCAGAAAAATATCAGAGATTTACAAGTTACAATGCAGTGGAAAATAAAACAAAACACAACTGAAAGGAATATACGGATACAGAGCTTTCTGAATATCACTCCAGCTGTAAACCAGGATCCTGTGAATATAATATCTGCAAAACCAAAACTACTAGCTGCCCGTGTGGAAAATAGGGGCACCCAGAGTTTAGGTTAAAACAATAAACTCCAGGTCAGTCATGTGACTGGTGTAAGAACTAAAACAGTTATTTAAATCCTTACTTTAAAATAAAGTAAATCCAGGGACCATGCCGTATAACACGGAATGGGTTTCCTCTCAGGAATACCAGTGTATAAAATAAACAGCGCAATGCTTTTTGGAAAAATGAAGCTATTATAAGACTTAGGTCACATCACACAATGCAACGCAAGCCGGAGGATAGAGTTTTACCTTATAATAGCCAAACATGCTTGGTACGTTTAAAACCAATCATTTTGATACTATTACAGTGTAAAGTGTTAGAAAACAACTTCAAATATAAATGTATAAATCATAGACAGCATGGGTACCATATACAATGTCGCCAATACTACGCTCTACAATCAAAACCGAAATGTCACGTATTGGAAGTTGGATTTCCATCCGTGAACCAAGGCAAGGGATCGTCTTTACTGCTTCGAGACGCTCTAGCCCATGTCTCAGGACCTAGACTCAGGTGGGCCCTTGGATCGTCAGGGTCGGTCCACTCGAGGTTGATTAAAATGCCTGAACACTACGTTTCCCCGCCCTATGGGGCGTCAATCTGGTCTGTATATAGACCATACCATCCATCGGCCCTGCAAAGCCAATATATCCGAGGTGCCTCACTATCCAACATCCACATAAGTAAAACGTATGGGCGTGCAAAACCCAGACACCTCTCCTAGCTAGAAGGAGACGCATTCCTCCCTGATGTCCTCTCCCATTTCTGGTTCACACCGGGATGTGAGGCTCGCGAATTAACGCTATACACACAGCTATGCTATATTAAAGCCGTGCTTTGATCATCAACCACAAGACTCTGCTTTTCAACAGAAGCCTTGATCCTTTGCATCTCAGCATGCCACACAGGAAATTCACACCATGCAACCGATGTCCATCAATCACATAGAATGAAGTCCAACGTCAGACACACTTCCATACAAGTCCGTTCTGGGCCTGAACGAAACTGGAGGTGCCTTATTCCCCATCCCATATGTCCAATACAGGAGAGATGTCCTCGCATATCTGGTCGATCTCAAAGTGTGTCTGGATGATCACCACTTATTACCTCGTCTTGGGTGTACAGCCCAATCAAGACATCAGTAATCGTCCAAACGATGTGAAGACCTCCGTTCTTCAACCACCGTCTTCATCGTCGACTCATCGCCGATTCAGTTATTCAGAATGGGATAAACCAGGTCTTTCTGAATAACTCGCGTATATAATAAACAAGTGCTATAAAAACACAACATACGCCTCATTCCAATTCTGAATATTCTTTTATTTAAATATTAATATCCTTTGGGAAAGGTTCCCATTAATTTTATCAAAGATAAATTTGTTTAATTTATTCTTTAATCTTCCTTTGGATATCATTTCAAACCATATTAAGGTTTTCCAAACTAGTCGGGATTAGCGCACCTGACCAAAGTAATCATTTGTTTAATTTCCCAATCCCAACCTATTCAACCCATGGAGCAAAACTGGTAATACTCCATATCTAACACCGTGGTGTTATCAGTAAAATTAATTACCATTTCACGTTCAAATCTAATTAAAGATTTAACAATCGCTTGGAGCAAAACCGGTGATACTCCATTCTCGATCATTTCTTGAATTTGATAATTTTAGTTATCAGATTCACATTTTGAATCTAATTAAAGATTCATTAAAACTCTAATTTAGTTTTAATCTCCAAAAATTATTACTTAACATTATTCCAAGTTAAGAAATTAATCTTATCTTTAACTAGGTTAAAGAACTAATGTCATTTAAAACACAGCTCATGATAAACCCAAAATCACATTCCATTAATTATGGAATCTTCACGGAAAATAGATCAATATATATAATCGATATAAGCTTCCATATCCGACTAATAATATAAATGGAATAACAACAAAACCTTTTAAATTCCATATATATTAGCAGTCTTCCTCCATAGAAATTCACTTCGATTATTACCAAATCGAATTCCATTCCATTACAATTTATTTTATTAAATTGGAAAACTTTACTTTGGAAAATTCCATTAAATCTTAGTTAAAAGATTTATATATTCCAAATCACATTTCACTGTAAATCGGGTTAAAGAACGAATGTCATTAAAAAAATACAGTTCACAATAAACCCGATTCACATTCCATTTTTATTCCTGTTAATAAATATAACTGGAAACTCCAATAATCTTAATTAAAAGATTTATTCTTTTCACATGGAGTTTTAAGAACAATGTTACTGAAGACCCCATCCCATCAGTCTCTAATTGTAAATTAGTAAGAGAACAATTCCCTAAGTATTAATCCCGAAGGCCGAAACCAAAACCAGATCCATACCCAGGAAACCATTCAATTTAGCTAATCTCCAGTTAGTTTCTAATTTTTTCAACTCCATTGGGTTTGAGAACAGTATTATTAAAGATACCATTCACGACAAACCCAAAATCTCATTCCATTGTTAATCGGGTTAAAGAAAAAGTGTTATTTAAAACACTGTTCACGATAAACCCAAAAACCAATTTCAATTTAATTCCAATTAAATGTTAATTAATTGGTAAACTTCATTAAATCTTAATAAAAGATTTTTACCTTTTCTCAACTGGATTTAAGAACAATATTAATGAAGACACCGTTTATGACAAACCAAAAATCCAATTTGATATTAAATACAAGGCTCTGAATAGAAAATATATTGGCTCATATTCAATATCAAATTCTGAAACCAACAAATATCGTATTAGGAATAACGATATATATATCTTCCAAATTCCTCCACAACGTCCGTATAATCACGGAATCCAATATCAAAATATTCTGAAGATAATTTCGATTCAAATCCATTGCAATTCATATATTGGAAATTCTGGTTATTTTCAAAACCATTTCAAATCCAATTTATTTATTTAAAAATAATTGGATTATAATTTTAGTTAATAACTAGTTCATTTCGGTAAAATATATTTTATCTTTTGAAATATGGAATTTTTCATCCCAATTCTTTCCAAATCATTTATTATGATTTTACACAAACTAGTGTTATTTTTAATAATTTTATCAAGCCTCGTACAGTCGATTTCCATAAACGGCCATCGAACTGCACTTACAGCGACCTTTTCCAAATTTGATTTGGACATAATTCCAAATCCAACCATCAGATTTATAATTTCTTGTATTCGTTGGAAAGATCTTTTCGATACGAACCCAACGGTTCTGGTTTTAGGAGAATCCGACGGTCGGATCTCCCGTAACATCAATTCGAAGTCAGTGGTCGAAATTTGTGAATTGCCGCGACACATTCTATTCAGACCATTAAATAAATATAATATATATATATTATATATTTCGTCGATGTCCATTTAAAACGTATTTTATAAATCGATTTAACTTCGTTTTAAAAACGATTCTAACTTCATTTTCAATTTTAAATCAAAATTGAATATTCCTTATCAATATAATATATAAATGATAATATTTTCAAAATATCGGATTTTGAAATCATTTCCTTTTCGATATTCATTATAAAATGAATAAAATAGATATAAATATCATTCACGTAAAAATGGCGTCAATCTAATCAACACGGCTTTATATATTTAAATATATTTGTGTCCCTCCCAAATCGGAAATCAAAATCAGATTTTGATCCTTTACTGAATATTATTTTAAAATACTCATTATTTTAAAATATTCGTTATTTTAAAATATTCATTCTTTCTGAACTGGAATCAGACACAGTTAATTACCATATAATGTTATTTATATGGATTTCATACACACATATACACAACAATAATCAAACATAGTCTACCATCATCCAGAATGCATTACACAACTGTATAAGCGTTAAAAATAAATAAATAAATAACGCTCATCACAACCTTTCAATCCATCGATTGACATACCAATAATTATTGGGATCAGTGTATGTCAAATATCATCCCAATACCCATGTAGGGTTTTCAAACAACAAACACAGATTTTGTTTGTGCAGTTGGGCGATGTGTAAAATATATCATCCCAATCAATATCAGTCAAACGGATGTACATAAACAAATCGTTCGATTTGTAAATGAATATTTATTTTATTCATATACACGTTAAAAATTATATCTTTAATGATAGAATATTTATTTAAACACATGAAGATTTTATTTCCATTCCGCATCACAATCACAAACAATTTTCACAACGCAATACAATCAAACAAGTCGTCCATGGTCTGTCGACGATGGGGAACAGTTCATATAAGCAGTTATAAAATAAATAACTAAACAAGAAGTTATAGTGAGGAGTTCTCACCTTGAAGCTAAACCAAACGTCGTGACTCTTCTTATGTAAAAAATCTTCGTCGTGTTTCCAACGAGATCTGTTTCACGCGGTATATGTTAAAAATCATGTTTTTAACATCGCTATATATAATTAAAAATCACATTTTTATTCTTATATCGTTCGTATAAAAGTCATGTTTTTATTCCGCTATTCACATAATAAAAATCATATTTTTTATAATGTGATTCATATAATAAAAATCATATTTTTATATCAAAACCATATACATAAAGATCATATATTTTTTTGAAATCATATACATAAAAATCACAATTTTATTTTGCTAATCATATAATAAAAATGCGATTTTTATTATCGCCATTCATATATAAAAATTATAACTTCAATGTCATAAAAACCAAATTTTTATTAACATAAAAATTTAATCTTTATAATGTTAGAAATCTAATTTTTATATCATTAAAAATCACATCATTTTATTCCGTAATATAATGAAAGTCATCTCTTTATATTTTGTGCTAATATATATAAATAGAAAGCTGATATATATATATATATATGTTTTAAACTAATTATTTTAAATAAAAACTCACCTTTCCAATGTAAAAATTGAATCTTGTTGCCGGTGGGGGTCCACGTCGAAGGTGGACGTGCTGGGTGGTGTCGCAGGTCAGTGGGTGGTCAGGGTGTGGTGGAGCTGACCGGCGGTGGTCGTTAAGCGGGTGGCAGTGGCTGTTTTTGCTAGAAGGAGAGAAAGAGGTCGAAGGGAGGGAGGAGGAGGTGGCATGGTTGATCGGAGGGGCGGCGGCCTGACTGGGGAGGGTCGGCTGTGGGATGCGGGGGCGGCGAGAGGGCGTGGCGGTGTGTTGTAGAGGAGTGATGGGGTGGGGTTTCCAGGAATGACAGGATTTAGGAATTTAGGGTTTTCTCTTTTTTTTTATGAAAATCTAAGGTTAGGAAAATTTATATATAACTTTCCCATTCTACCTCCAAATCTAACCCACCGCCTGACGTCCCCAACTAATTGCCCTCATTCCGGACACAATGGGATATGTCCCGAAAGCCAGTTCTACCGTTTCAACCAGCTTTCCTTTAAATTAAAATATAAATCCATATATTTTTAATTTGAACCTACATTTTAATTTACCGGGACCACATACTGACTCCAAAAATTCCAGAAAAATAAATCTAGCTATGTTTTGATGATACGGTCCAAACAAAACTAATTTCATCGAATTTGGAGGTCGTTTGAAAAGTGGCCATTTTTTGGACGATCCAAATTGACTAAAACTGTTCAAACACGTTTTCTTTTGTCACGCTCACATATTGATTCTAGAAATTATGAAAATTGGAATCTAACAATAATTTGACATTTCGGGTCCAACAAAAGTGGTCTCATCGAAAATGGAGGTCGTGTACAAAATTTCTATTTTTAAGGGCTATATTTCCACAGCGACAATTCTGAATTTTCAACTGGACATAACTTTTTATTCCCACTATGAAATTTGGATTTTTAGATTCGTTGGAAAGATATTTTCAAATAGATTCAAATATTTCTTGTTTCACCAAAATCCGGTTTATTTTGAATCATGTACATACATTTAAAGTTTGAAATCGAATTTTCAAACTACCGCACCATTTCCAATTTCTTTTATAATTAAAATAAATATTTATATTCTAATTTCCATTTAAATAAATTTACACATTCTGATTCTATTCAAAATAAATTTCTAGTGGTTATTATTTAAAATAAATCATTTTAAATATCCAAAATTCATTAAAATAGCCAAAACAAAAAAATTTAATTGGCTCTGATTTTTCGGGTTGTTACAATCTCCCGCACTGTAACGTCCCGGAAAATCTGAACCAATTTAAAATTTTTAAATTGGCTAAAATAATGGATTTTAAATATTTAAAATAAATATTTTAAATAATATCAATGAAAAGTGAGTTTGAATCGACATTCGAAAACGAATATAATTAATTCTAATTATAAACAAGGCCTGAAAAGGCGCTGCAGTTTCAAAGATTGAATTCAAACTTTGTCGGACTGTACTGAGTGCAAAACAAAACGGATTTGAGTGGAACCAAAAATATTTAAATCTGTTAGTGAATACCTTTCTAACGAATCTAAAAAATCGAAGTTTCACATAGCGGAAAGCAAAAGTTATGGCCAAATGAATTTTCAGAAAGGTCGCTATGGAATTTATATAGCCCGTGAAATTGGCCATTTTGCAAACGACCTCGGAATTCGACGAAACCACTTTTGTTGGATCCGGGATGTGAATTTATTGCTAGGTTTCAAGTTTCATAATTTTTGAAGCTAGTATGTGAGCGTGGCAAAGGAAAACGTGTTTTGGTCAATTACAGTTAAATTGGATCGACCAGAAATGGGCCTTTTTGCAAACGATCTCAGAATTCGACGAAACTAGTTTTGTAGGGACCGTATCGTCAAAACATAGCCATGTTTATTTTTCTGGAATTTTTCGAATCAGTTTGTGGTCCTGGCAAATTGAAATGTACGTTCAAATCAAATATTGAATGTTTTATATTTTAATTTGAATGAAAACTGACTGAAATATTCAAATGGGCCTTCGAAACATATTCCATTGTGTTCGGAATGGGGGTAAAATGCTAGGGACGACAGTCGTTGGGTTTGGATTGGTGTTCGTGTGTGGCAAGTGGTTTTTTTTTCGGATTTTAAAATTTATAAATATAAAAAAATCCTCATTGGTCCACATCAGCCTTCTCTCTCCTCTGAAACCGCCCGTAACCCTCGAGACAAACTGCGGCTGGAGCTTGAAACTTCTCTCCTCCACAACGCATGATCCACTCAACGAAACCACCTGATTCTTTTGGCAATTTTGTAGAGCATCTCGCGCTCTTCAAATCTACACCAGTTTGGGATTTTCTCGTTGCGTGATGGTGGAGAATTGGCCTTAGAAAGTCCACCCGCCTCGAGTCGATTTTCTCCTCCACCGTGGCATCGGACTGGACTCCACCACCACCCCTGGACGCGGGTTTCGAAGCTCGACGACGTAGCACTGGTGGATCGGCCTCACACTACACCATTGGATCGAAAAATGAAAACCTAGTTTTGAACAATAAACGAAAGGTAACGGGTTTTATTTTCTGAAGTGATTTCAACATTTAAAAGTGTCGCAAAGTTTGCTTATCGAATAAAATCATATCTTTTTCATGTGTGATCGAAATTCAGTGAAACAAGAGACACCGGTGAGGACGTCTTCTACATTCTAGAAGAGACCGCATATTTTTTTGAGCCTTCTGCAATTTTTGGTGGAGTGGAACCCAATGTGAGATTTCTAATTTATAAACGATTTGGAAAATGACGATGTATAAATTATATAGTCGATGTATGAGTTATATAAGCGTTGTACACCTCTTGTATAAGCGTTGTATAAGTTGTACGTTCGATGTATAAGTTGTATATGCGTTGTAAAAATTATATATGTGTTGAAATAGAAGTGATATGCTATATATAAATATATATATATATATACGCCCCTCGTCCACAAACCATGGACGATATTTATTGGTTGTGATTGGTGTGAAAATTTATTGATAGCGAATGGTTGGTTGGAATTGTTTGTGGTTGATATTGATTGATTGTGGTTGAAAAATACCCGTTTGTGGTTGAGAAATATTTGGTTTAAACCACATAGGATTAGTTTGTGGAAATGAAATAAATATACATGCCGCCTGCGTGCGAACTAGATGCATGATTCCCCATTGTCAAAAACCGCGAGGTTTTAAGGTAGAGCGAGGAGCCGTACTAGGGACCGTCCCGGTTTTAACTACCCTGTCGTTATGCTGCCGAAATTTTGAATAATATTCATGTGTTTGAATTATTTTCATTTGTTGAAACTATATTTATTCGTTGAATAGAAAACCTTCATGTGTTGAATTGAAACTCATTCGTTGAATAGAAATTCATGTGTTGAATGGTATTCGTGTTTTAAATATAAAAATCACATTTTTATCTATATATATAAACTATAGAAAACCTTCATGTGTTGAATCGAAATTCATTCGTTGAATTGAAATTCATATGTTGAATGGTATTCGTGTTTTAAATATAAAAATCACCTTTTTATATATATATATATATATATACAAACTATAGAAAACCTTCATGTGTTGAATTGATATTCATTCGTTGGATAGAAATTCATGTGTTGAATGGTATTCGTGTTTTAAATATAAAAATCACCTTTTTATCGATATATATAAACTATAGAAAACCTTCATGTGTTGAACCGAAATTCATTCGTTGAATTGAAATTCATGTGTTGAATGGTATTCATATTTTGAAAGAAATTGTTTTATAATAAAAATCCCATTTTTATCATCGATATGAGATATATAAAATAATCTTGTTTTGAAATAAATTGTTTTATAATAAAAACCCTATTTCTATCACCTATAATAACTATGTAAAATAGTCGAGTTTTGAAATAAATTGTTTTACATTAAAAATCACATTTTTATTATATACATGAATTGTTAAAAATAGTGAAGTGTTGAAATAGAAGACAGTTAGATAAAAATATAATTTTTATCAAACGTATGAAAAGAATATAGCTTTGAAATCGAAAAATCGATATATATATATGTATAAATAGAATTGAAATCTATCGAATAACGAAGCTGCAGTTCGTATTTTGAAACCGTGATTTCAAACAATTATACCAGGAGATCCGACCATCGGATTTTCCCGAAACCGCAACCGTTGGGTTCGCTTTGGAAATATCTTTCCAACGGCACCAACTTTGTAAAAATCCAACGGTTGGATTGTCTAGAATGTTTAATTCAAATCTGAAGAAAATCAGCGCCAGAATCGATTATATTTATATATATATATATATATATAATTATATTTAATCGAATAACGACGCTGCAGTTCATATTTTGAAATCGAAACTTCAAATGGTTATACCGGGAGATCCGACCGTCGGATTTTTCCGAAAGTGGAACCGTTGGATTCGTTTTGAAAAGATCTTTCTAATGATGTAAATTTTGTGAAGATCCAACGGTAAGATTTTCAGATATGTGTAAATCAAATCTGAAGAAAAACAGCGTCGCGGCCGCGTTATGGCCCGAAGCGTCGTTTTGAATAAATTGGCTATTTTAAAATAAATAAAAATAGCGATAAATCATTATAAAATATTATAAACAATATGGATGCGAAATTTAGAAACTAACAGAAGGTTGGCTAAGTCGAATGGTTTCTTGGGTATTGATCTGATGTTGGTTTCGGCCTTCGGGGTTAATATTTGGGAAATCGTTCTCTTACTGATTGACGGTTAGCGACTAATGAATTGAAATGATGCATATGTGTATTTGTGTTGCACTTGTTTATCACATGCGCGAGTTGCTCAGAAAGACCGGGTTTATCCCATTCTGAATAACTGAATCGACGATAAGAAATCGAAGATAAAGACCGGAGATCTTCACCTCGTTTGGATGGTAACCGAGGTCCTGATTGGGAGGCATCCCGAAATATGGATAATGAGTGGTGATCGTCCAGACGTACGTGGTGATCGATGGGTTTGCGAGGTATATAGTGCCTCCGGTTTCATTCAGACCCAGAACGGACTTGCAAATGGACAGTGTGTCTGACATTGGAATTTATTCTATGTGATTGATATCTATCAGTTGCACGGTGTGAATTGTCCGTGTGGCATGCTAAGATGCAGTGATCAGGGCTTCTGTTGAAAAGCAAAGTCTTGTGGTGATGATCAAAGCACCGCCTGTGTGGCGTAGCTTTGTGTATAACGTGAATTCGCAAGCCTCACACCCCGGTATGAACCAGAAACGGGAGAGGACCTCAGGGAGGACCTGCGTTTCTTCCTAGCTAGAAGTGGCGTCAGTGGTTTTACACGCCCTGACGAGTTTGACTTATGTGGTTGTTGTTGTTGCGAGGCGCCTCGGTTAGATCGGACGATCCGGGTCCGATGGAGCCATTCGTTGGCTCATTTACGCCCCCAAAGGGCGGGGAAACGCAGTTTTCAGGAATTTTAATCTACATCGGTGGACCGGCCCTGACGATCCAAGGGTCGATGCGATCTGACCCTGAGGCTCGGGCTAGGCAGTCTCGAAGTCGGTAAGGACTATCTTTTGCCTTGGTTCATGACGGAAATCCAGTTTCCAAATACGTGACTGTGCGATTTTGATTGTATACCTATATATGGCGACATAGTGGTATGGGGCATTAATGCCGTCTATGATTGATACTTATGATTTGAAAATGCTTTTGAAATATATAAACACTACTAATAATATCAAATGCTTTTGTTTTACTCGTATCAAGCATATTTTGGCTATTATAAGGTAAAACTCTATCCTCCGGCTTGCGTTGCATTGTGTGATGCGAACTGAGTCTTATAATGGCTTCATTTTTATAAAAAGCATTGCGATGTTTAAAAGAATGATTTGTTTTAAAGCAATGGCAATCCAATGGAGTAAACCCGTTCCACGAAAGTGGCGTGGTCCTGTGATTAGCCATATTTTAATTATGTTGAGTAGATTTCTCATACCAGTCCCATGACTGACTCGTAGTTTGTTTCACTTTCAAACTCGGGTGCCCCTTTTTCTACACGGGCAGCCTTGTATTCAGGTTTAGCTGGCTTTTCTGGATAGCTGGAGCTGAAGATGGATTCTATCATTTATCTCTTTTTATGCTGTTCAGCTCCTATTGTACATATTTTGTTTGTTTCCGTTGTAGACATTTATGTATAGCTGAACTGTATTTGTACTAAGTAAGATCCTGTATACTGTGTAACTCTGATGATTACGTTTATCCAGTGTACTATTTGTTCATTATCTGGTGTATTTATTTAATTATGTTCTGTTATTATCTGTTTCTATGTTATATTCCAAAGATTACCCTTGTCACCGTCTGTACGGGAAATGGGGTCGTCACAACGTGGTATCGGAGCTTTGGTTAAGCTTAGTTTTGGAATATAACATATTAACGAATGCGTCAGAAATAGAACCACCAGTGTTCTAGGACGGGTAACTCTATACAGATAGGATCAGTAATATCCTAGTATGAGTAAAGCAGAATGAAATACACCCCACTAGACACATTTACATTTGAAGTATATCTTTCTATGTTTTAAAATATCTTTTCTGTGACCTGACACTTGATCTGCTATTTGCAGAAGTACTAGAAAAATGAGTGTCAGAAACAGAAGAAATGCAGAACCCGATCTAGGGGCTCTATTAAAGAGATATCAAAATCTGAACAGAGCACAGTTCTCGGACAATGAATCTATAATTCAGACTCAAGCTTGGATGAGTTCTGTCGAAAGAATTTTTTAGCGTATCCAGTTGAGAGATGATCAGAAAAGATTAGTAGCATCTTGGGCACTCAAAGAAGAAGCTTTAATCTGGTGGGAAACAATCATCAACGATAATCTAGAAGGTGATATCACCTGGGACAGATTCAAAGAGATTTTCCTAGAAAGATTTACTCCTCCTGAAGCGACGGAGCGATTATGTGATGAATTCTCTTGTCTGATACAAGGAGATATGACCGTTCCAGAATATCATAAGAAATTCAACGAGCTTTCTCACTTTGCTTCTCATCTGATTCAGGATCCAAAGAGGAAGAATCTGAGATTTATTCATGGCCTGCAAAGAAAATATCAGAATAGTGTGATGAGGAATGTGAAGCTCCCTTTTTCAGAAATGATTTATATGGCTTATCAGTATGAAGATCTCCATAAGAAAGGTATGTTGCGCGACGAAGAGGAAGTCTGTTCTAGTGACAAAGAAGAGTCGGAAACTGATATTCCTGAAGCCAGTACGAGGTCTGAGGTCAGTAAAAAGCCTAAAGTCAATCGAAAAAGGGCCAGATCTGAGAAAGAACCAGTAACTGCTGCCATATGCCTTAACTGCAATCAGAAAGGCCATTTGCCCAGAAAATGTAAATCTTTAAAGAAACCAATAAAGGATGGATTTAGAGCCAATCGAAAGCAAAAGAAGAAAAGGTTTAGAAAAGATGGGGAGTTTCAAGAGAATAGGGAGTGCAAACAGTGCCACGCGGCTGGTCATCTCGCAAAGGATTGCCCGCTCTTAAACAAGCCCGAAGCAGTACATGTAAATGAAGTGGCAGAAGTGCCTGCATCTTCGTCTGCTCAGGAAAGGCCTGATGTTTTAGAAGGCACGCTTACTGTCAAAGACATTCCTGTTAAAGTACTGTTTGGCACCGGCGCGTCGCGAAGCTTTGTTGCAAAGAATGCAGCTAAGAAGTTGGATTTGAATTTGAAGAAGCTCAAGGAACCAATGACTGTGCAGAATCCGGTTGGGGGTTCCATTGATCTCAGTTGGGTTTGTGGAGTTATGGTTTCTTTTTCTCGTTATCGGTTCCCTACCATCGCGGTCGTCATGAATTTTACCGAGTTTGATCTTATCTTGGGGTTAGACTGGTTGACCAAGTATGAAGCTAAGGTTAAATGTGCCGACAGAGTCGTTAAGGCGAAGATTAAATCAGGTGATTATATAACCATTCCCTGTGAAGGTCAAAATGCTAATAGAAAAGACTTCTGGGCAGCTTTGAATGTTTCCCCTGTTCAAATAGAAAATATCCCTGAAGTCACAGAGAATATTCCTGACCTCATCAAAGACATTCCTGTCGTCAAGATCTATGTGGATGTGTTCGAAGAAGTTGTTCGCTTACCTCCGCAGAGAGAGATAGATTTCAAGATTGCTTTGATTTCGAATGCAAGGCCGGTAGTTCACGCTATTCGAAGAATGTCCTTGAAAGAGAAAGAGGAATTAGACAATCAAACAAGACAGCTTGTATGGAAGGGTCTGATCAGGCCTAGTTTCTCAAATTGGGGTGTAGCAGTGGTGTTTGTCCAAAAATCAGACGGTACTCTGCGACTATGTGTGGATTATCGCGATTTGAACAAGCAGACGATAAAGAACAAATATCCATTGCCGAGAATCGATGATTTATTGGATCGTCTGAATGGAGCACAAGTATTCTCAAGGATGGACCTAGCTACAGGTTTCCATCAGCTTCGAATTGCCGAAGAATGTGTTCCAATGACAGCATTCAGAGGTCCAGACTTATTCTATGAGTGGTTAGTAATGTCGTTCGACTTGTGTAACGCTCCAGCTTATTTCGTCGATCTAATGAATAGAGTATTCAGAGGAGTATTGAATAAATTTGTTCTGGTTTTCATTGATGATATCCTTATCTTCTCTAAGTCAGAAAGCGAGCACGACAAACATTTGGAACAAGTGTTAGAAATCCTCATAAGGAATGTATTAAAAGCAAAGTTTTCCAAATGTATATTCTGGCAAGAAGAAGTCAAATTTTTTGGCCACGTGGTGTCATAGCAAGGAATTTCAGTGGATCCCAGTAAAATCACTGCTATTCAGAATTGGAAACAGCCTCGTACGCCAACAGAAGTTAGAAGTTTTCTCGGGTTAGCCAGTTATTATCGGAAATTCATTAAGGATTTCGCAAAGACATCTAGTTCCTTAACAAAACTGACTAAGAAACCTTCGAGATTCAACTAGACTCTGGTATGTGAGGAAGCTTTCCAGGAGCTGAAATTAAAACTGACAACTGCTCCAGTGTTAACAATAATAGATGGCAATGAGGACTTGAAAGTCTGGACTGACGCTTCTAGAGAAGGCCTTGGCGCAGTGTTAATGCAAAGAGGTCAAGTGATTGCGTATGCTAGCCGTCAATTAAAACCGCACGAGAAGAACTACGTAACTCATGATCTTGAGTTATTGGCCATAGTATTCTCTTTGAAAATCTGGAGACACTATCTTCTGGGTGAGAAATTCGAACTGTTTACAGATCACCAGTCCCTAAAGTATCTGTTCACCCAGAAGGACTTGAATCTGAGGCAGCAACGTTGTCTAGAGTTCCTTGCAGCATACGACTTTGAGATTATATACACTCCAGGGAAAGCCAATGTCGTGGCCGATGCACTGAGTAGAAAGAATGTAATGATCGCCAGCTTTATTATTACGACTTCCTTGATTGACAAAATATCTATTCTTCAGAAGGAGGATAACTTTATTAAGGATATGATCAAAAGGATTCAGAAAGGTGAACCCTCGTGTTTTCAAATAGATAACGACGAGACCCTGAGGTTGAAAGGAAGGATTTGTGTTCCTGACATCCCAGAGTTAAAAAGGGAAGTGTTAGACGAGTGTCACAAGTCCAAGCTGAGTATCCATCCTGGTGTGGCCAAAATGTACAACGATCTCAAGCGAACATTCTGGTGGAAGGCTATGAAAAGAGACATTTCAATATATGTTAGCCGATGCCCTACTTGCCAGCTGGTCAAGAGCGACCAACAGAAACTGGCTGGATTGTTACAACCGCTAGACGTTATTGGTTGGAAGTGGGAACATATTTCCATGGACTTCATTGATGGTTTGCCCAGAACCAGAAAAGGAAATGACAGTATTTGGGTGATCGTAGATCGCTTCACGAAGAGCGCCCATTTCATACTTGTCAGATCAAACAGAACTGCTCAGAGTTTGGCGCAGAAATATTTCAAGGAAATAGTTAGACTACATGGAGTGTCGCGCAGTATAGTCAGTGATAGAGATACAATATTTACTATTAAATTCTGGGAGGCATTTCAAGTAGAGCTGGGAACAAAGCTGAATCTAAGCACCGCTTATCATCCTCAGACAGACGGTCAGACTGAGAGGGTGAATCGTATACTAGAAGGTCTATTACGGGCTTGTGTTCTAGATTTCGGTGGATCATGGGAAGACCATCTACATTTGGCTGAATTATCATATAACAACAGCTACCAGGCGAGCTTGACAATGTCGCCATTCGAAGCATTATATGGTAGGCCGTGCCGATCTCCTGCTTGTTGGGTCGAACCCGGTAATAGACTTGTGTTGGGATCCGATATGATCCGAGAAGCTGCCGACAAAGTCGACTTTATTAAGAAGCGATTACTGGCTGCTCAAAGCCGACAAAAGAGCTATGCCGATAGAAGAAGAAGAGATATATCATTTGATGTTGGCGACTATGTATATTTGAAAGTATCGCCGATGAGAGGAGTTATCCGGTTCGGTAAAACTGGGAAGTTGGCGCCCAAATTCATTGGTCCGTTTCCTATTCTGGAACGGATCGAAACTCTCGCTTGTAGGGTTAAACTTCCTGATTGGTTGCTTGGAGTGCATGATGTATTTCACATATCTCAACTTCGAAAGCACGTTCATGATCCAGACTTGATCGTGGAAGAAGCAGCTCAACAGGGTATTGAAATTACTCCAGAATTAGCTGTGAGAAGAGAGCTGCTCAAGATTATCGGCAAAGAAACCAAAGAGCTGAGGAACAAGAAGGTTCATTTAGTCAAAGTGCAATGGAGTGGAGATCCGCGAGATTGTACTTGGGAAACTGAGGAGAGCATTCAGAAAGCCTATCCTAGATGCCAAGTGGATATCTCTGATTGACTCCGGTGCAAGGTACATTTACCATACTTTGCATTACCAATCAGTTCTTTACTTTGTTGTTATTTTCTTTCCATGGATGTGCACTTTTAATTCTATAGTCTGCTTAATGTAAAAGAATATAGAAATTGATTAGTCTATTTTTGAAAAGTTAAAAACAATTTGATTGATTGTTTGTGTTGTGTGATAGTAGAGTTGATTAATTAAATTATTGAAACGCTAGTTAATCAAATTAATAAGAGAATGAATGGTAGGATTTATTCGATTAAATCACACACTGAACTGATTAGAAAATAGATAGAAATATATACATGTGCATTATATATGTTTGAACAGGTAAATGGATAGCTGTTGAGTAAAGAATTTATTTGCATGCCCGACAAATAGGTAAACCTTAATGAGTTGGATGTGAAATATTATTATATCAACTCCTGTGAATGCCATTGGATGCGGAGTGCTGGTTATTCTGTGTGTAAGAATAAATGTCGCCATAGGATAGTAACAATTAATTTTGAACTACACCGCATGGCATACTTCTTGAAGATAGGCATACTTCATCATATACTGTAACAACCCGTATTTTCAATAACCTGTAATAACATAAATCGAGGCAGAATTTAATTCTAAAATGGGAATCAAGGGAAACGGGCTATGCCATTGCGTTCGTCTCGGAAAAATACGCGAAATAGAGTCCGAGTTTTCGAAAATCGGAGTCCGTATGACCAAGATATGGCCTCGCGAAGTTTCACGAAAAATTCCCAAATTAAAGTATACTTAATTAAGTGAAATGGGTTGTGTAGATATATATATATATATATATTGATATATATATATATATATATATAATTGAAAATTTAATAAATAAATATGCAAAAATGCTCAAAACAGCGAATTGGGAGAGGGGAATAACCGAACCGGCCGATTTTTGAAGTCGACCCGAGCCCGCTGGGTCGACTAGGGGTTAATCCAGGGTGTTTGGCTGTCAACCCGTGGGCCGATTCGCTCAAGTGCAGATTTTGCATTTGAATGGTTCTCATGGTCCATCTTTAATCTAAAGGCCCTAGATGGTTCCTACACTTGACTTCTTCCCCAAGACATGCTTTGATGGCTTGGATTGAATCTAGGGTTAATCCTATGGCCTAAAACACTTGCCTAATCTATAAATAAGACCCTAACCTACCCTAATTCATTCATAATTAAACCTAGTAACTAAACTATGGCAAAATGCTAGCTCTCATGGCCTCCACTAATTTTATGAAGAGGGTTGCATACTAATCACTCTCTAATCAACTTCTAATCCCTTCTTAGCATCTTAATCTTCTTCATTTGGTGTTCAAAGTTGCTAGTTGTGAGTTTCTATCACTTTGATGATCTTTTGGTAAACTAATTAGATGAGATGTGATGAGATTTATGGTTTTGTATGTGGGTTAATGAGCTTTGAATCATATGATATGATGTTAGCATTAATCTTATGTTTATGCATGTTGAGTATGTAAGATTATGCAAGTTTAATATGATGTATGTTATGTTTGCATGATGCTAAATATGCAAGTTGTGGGCTATGTAATCATATGCATGTTATGCAAGTTCATGGTAATATGCTATGCAAGTTACATGTATGTAAATATGCAAGTTACATGTTTGTTAATATGCAAGTTACATGTATGTAAATATGCAAGTTACATGTTTGTTAATATGCAAGTTACATGTTTGTTAATATGCAAGTTACATGTATGTAAATATGCAAGTTACATGTTTCTTTATATGCAAGTTACATGTTTGTTAATATGCAAGTTACATGTATGTAAATATGCAAGTTACATGTTTATTAATATGCAAGTTCATGATGACACATTATGCAAGTCTATAAGCTAATATGCAAGTTTGTTATGCAAAATGAATATGTAAGTTATGTGACATATTATATGCAAGTTATGTGACATGTTATGCAAGTTCATATGCAAGTTATGTGTTTGTTAATATGCAAGATGGCACCTTTGAAACATGTTCATTCATATGCAAGTTGACACCTTTTATATGTGTTATATCATGAACGAAATTACGTGGGAACGATGGGGTAATTAAATGCATAAGTTAATAAGATTGTGTGAAATTAATATAATTATGCATAACACAAAATAAATAAACATAGTATGGGAATTTGCCTATTTGGTTAGGTGTACCCATACTATGTGTTGGGAATTTACCTATTGAGTTAGGTCTACCCCATGGGAATTTACCTATTAAGTTAGGTCTACCCATGTTAAGAAAACTTGATTAATTAGGGATAATTAATATAAAATTATGAGGGTGATTAATTAGGTGTAATTAATTGACTAAGACACGAGGTTGGACTCAGTTGTAGCGTAAAACTGCCCGGACCCAACCGGCTTAACCAGTTGCTACAAATGTTAGCCCAATGTGAGAGGTCTTAGGCACAAACTAAATACGTAATTAATGTAAAGACACGAGGTTAGACTCTGTTATGACATAAGGCTGCCCGGACCCAACCGGCTTAACCAGCGGTCATAAAAGACAGTCTAATGTGAGAGGTCTTTACAAAGGTTACGTTCTTAATTAATTAATTAAGAAACACTTAACCACATTAGCATGTAGAGGGACATGAGGGGTTAAGTGGGTGCCTCGGGTGGCATGAGAAAATCTAGTGGTTGCCTTGGGTGGCAATAGAAAATACGATTAGAATACTTAACCAAAATGGAACATGTAATTAAAACATGATTAAAGGGTTAAGTGGGATATACTAGAAAAAGGGACAAGCTTAGGTGGGTAGCTTGTGGAGGCCCATTTCAACCAGTAACCCATACGTATCTTTGTGGGCTCGACCCATGTCGAGGACGGGACACGCATACTGGGCTTGACTGTAAGAGGCAAACGGGTTAGCGGTGGCAACGCAAGTCCAACGGGCTTCATATGCGTGAGTGGGCCCGGGCTGGTAGGTAAGCCGTTGTTGCATCGAGTAGATATAAGCCGTGCACCTTTAGTTTCATCAGGTTGCCACATTGGGGAATGATACATCCCACGGTGGGGCCAGCACGGGTATCTACGTTAGGGAGCCGATCGAATGGGAAGTAGTGTGTACACCTAGTGGATTGTAGGGCCCCGTGGCGCCTACTTAGTCACCTAGGGGTACGCAAGTACTAATTAGTAAATTTTATAAGTCCTTGGGTGGGATCAACCTTTAAGTTAGGAACGACTGGTGTGGTGCAGTTTAGTAATTTACCTTAGGGAGGGTAGATGCGTCTTTATCCTTTATCTTCGTTTAGTTGACTGCTTAGGGTAGCCATTCATCCCTATATGTTACCGTATATCAGTTTATGTCTTCTCTGGTTACTTTAACGATTGTATTGTTAAAGTTATAGGACTCGCTCAGACTTATGTCTGACCCCGTTGTTTTTATCTTTTTCCCAACCCTCAGGTCCTACGGTGGATCCTAGCAGTAGTGGAGCTTGATCGGATTGCTGTTCCAGTCTTTAGGAGCTTGGATAGATGTAAAGCTCCAGTTATCCAGTTATCTTTTCTTTTGTTTGGCTATTGTATGAGAGTGGGATTATGTACTTCTTTATTTTGATGGATATTGTACTTGACCTTTATTGTGGTTTTATGATGTAACCAGACATGTTTTACTTCCGCTGTTATGAGATGATGTTTTAAAATTTCAAGTACTATTTATATCTGTCTTGTTGTAATTTTTCTGTTCTATATTCACTAAAATACTCCACCGATGCTATGGCATTCCCTTAGTGAGTGATCATAGCGGGAGTGGGGTGTTACACGTGGTATCAGAGCTTAAGGTTACCAGAACAGATAAAATTTTTGAGAAAAACTATTTTCTAAGAGTATTTTCGAAGAAAGTATTTTCAAAAGCATGTCTTCTAAGAGAAAAAGTTTTTGAAAAAGAAAAGCATAATCCTCAATAGCCATATCTTTATCTTTCGGAATCTCCTTTTTGAATCTTTCCTCTTTCGTTTCAGCATGGCTGAAGATCTTAACATCCCGGAGGGTTTAGTTATACCACTATGGTATAGGAGGTTGCAAGAGGCTAGGGCCGCGGCTGCGGGTCCGGCCAATGCTACTACACCAGAGACAACCGCTCCTCCTCCTCAGCCTAGAGTGGATAATTTTGCTAAGGTTTGCAAGGAGTTCAAGGCTATAGGAGGAAAACCTTTTCTTGGTTCAGAGACTTTCGTAGAGGCTAGAGATTGGCTTAAGGAAGTGGAAGAGTTGCTAGATATCTTTGAAGTGGAAGAGGGAAAGAAAGTCAAGTTGGCGGCTTGGTTAATGAAGGGAGAGGCCTCATTCTGGTGGGAGGTCACTAATGGAGAACGCCCTGTTGACTCTTGGGCAGATTTTAAGCAAAGGTTTGGGGCTAAGTTTCTCTCAAGGGCGGAAGAGAATCTGTTTATGGAGAAGTTCTTGAATTTGAAGCAAGGGAATCTCACGGTGAAAGAATATGTCAACAAATTCAATCAATTAGCAAGGTTTGGCATAGAGTTGGTGAATACACCGGAGAAGAAGGCTTTGAGGTTCGTTAGAGGCTTGAACGAACCATTGCAAGGAATAGCTATGACTCACATTCCTATGGGGGCCACTTTTGAGAAGCTTGTCTACATGGCACTTATGCATGAGGATGATAAGAATTCTAAGGCACCAGAGAAAAAGGGGGATCAGAAGAAACCGCAACAACAACAACAAGGCAAGGGCGGAAAAGGCAATGGTGACAAAAAGAAGACGAAGAAGAAGTGCTTCAATTGTGGAACACCAGGACACCTCAGTAAGGATTGTCGCAAAAAGAAGAAGACCGGTTGCTTTCATTGTGGTGAAGCAGGGCATCTTGTGAAAAACTGCCCAAAGAAGGGGCAGAAGACGGGGTCTACCTCAGGAGGGCAGGTGCAAGCTCTTATAGCACCACCTCAGTCAGGGGGGCAAGTTCAGGTTCTCTCAGTTCCACCGATTCAGCAGAGAGGTAGAACTATTTCCGTTGAAAGTCTGGTTTTTCTGTTTGATCATCCAGTTCGTACTTTGTTTGACTCTGGCGCATCGCATTCTTTTATCTCATCATCGTTAGTTGAGTCACTGCACTTAGACACCAGTCTAGTTGATGATCCCTTGGTTGTCTCAAACCCAATTGGGGGCTCCATATATCTGTCTATGATATGTTTGGGTTTGAAGATTTCTATACTTAGCGTTGAGTTTAGATGTGATGCTTTTGTATTGGGCTTCACGGGCTATGGGTTGATCTTGGGCATGGACTGGTTATCCAGTAATGGTGCCGTTCTTGATTGCGAAAGGAGAGTTGTCAGGCTCATGACCCGCTTGGGTAACACTCTCGAGATCTCTTGCAATCCCATGGAATCTGTTTTGCTAAGTTATCTTGAATCGCTCGATGCTTCGGTCGAGAGTTTGCATTCTGTCAGAGTAGTCCGGGAATATCCGGATGTGTTTGAAGAAGTAAAGGGTTTGCCTCCGAAGCGGGAGATAGATTTCCGAATTTATTTGGTGGATAATGCCAAACCAGTGTCTTTGCCAGTGCGCCACATGGCTCCTCGGGAGAGAAGGGAACTTCATAAGCAAGTAGGGGAGTTGCTTGAGAAGGGGTTTATAAGGCGAAGTATATCGGAGTGGGGAGCTCCAGTAGTGTTTGCCACGAAGGCGGATGGGTCCCTCAGACTTTGTGTGGATTATAGGGAACTTAATAAGCTCACAAAGAAGAATAGACACCCATTACCGAGGATAGATGATCTCTTTGATCAGTTGGTTGGCGCCTCAGTGTTTTCGCAAATGGATTTAGCTACAGGGTTTCATCAGTTGAGAGTGGCGGAGGACAGTATAGAGAAGACTGCTTTCCGGACTCCGGATGGTTTTTATGAGTGGCTAGTGATGCCATTTGGGTTGACAAACGCCCCTGCATACTTTGTGGATCTCATGAGTAGAGTGTTCAGAGAGTATCTGAATAAGTTTGTAGTAGTTTTTGTGGATGACATCTTGGTCTTTTCCAAGAGTGAAGAAGAGCATGCCTTACATCTCAGAGAAGTGTTGGAGACTCTTCGAGCACATGGTCTTAAAGCTAAATTCTCTAAATGTCATTTTTGGAGAAGAGAAGTGCGATTCTTAGGGCATGTGGTCTCTAAGGAAGGGATAGCTGTGGATCCCGCAAAGATAGTATCTATCCAGGATTGGAAAGTTCCTAAAAATGCTACCGAAGTAAGAAGTTTCTTGGGGTTGGCAGGATATTATAGGAAGTTCATCAAAGACTTCGCGAAGATATCAGCCCCATTAACCCGCTTGACGAAGAAGAATCTGGTTTTCTCATGGGATGTAGATTGTGATGATGCTTTCCGACGGTTAAAGAGAGCTTTGACCACCGCTCCAGTTTTAGTGCTTCCATATGGGAGTAAGCCGTTTGTTGTTTATACCGATGCTTGTGGAACAGGATTAGGCGCAGTCTTGATGCAGGAGGGAAGGGTAATAGCCTATGGAGGGAGACAATTGAGAGTGCATGAGAAGAATTACCCTACCCATGATCTAGAGTTGGCCGCAATTGTTTTCGCACTTAAGTCTTGGCGCCATTATCTTCTTGGTGAGAGATTCGAGTTGTTCACTGACCATAAATCATTGAAGTACTTATTCTCTCAGAAAGATTTAAACTTAAGACAGCAAAGGTGGATGGAGTTCTTAGCATCCTATGATTTCGAGATAGCATATACCCCTGGCAAGGGTAACGTGGTGGCTGACGCCTTGAGTAGAAAAAGGCTATCTTTAAGTCCATTGTTCGTAGAACGGCGAAGCTTGGAGTTTCTTTCTTTGTTCGACTTCAGACCTTCTGTTGATTTTGTACCTGGTTTGTTGGCATCCTTGGAGGTTAGACCTACTCTTTTGAGACGGATTGGCGAGGCTCAGCGAGACGACCCACAGTTGGTTGTGTTGGTAGAGAAGCTTATAAGAGGGGAGTCGTCCAGCCATTTGGGTAGATACACCATAGATGATAAGGGATGGTTGCATAGAGACGGTAGACTTTGTGTACCGCAAGATGAGGGTTTGAAGAAGGCTATTTTGGATGATGCACATCGTTCAAGAATGACTATTCATCCCGGTGGAGACAAAATGTACCAAGACATGAAGAGAGTTTTCTTCTGGGCCGGTATGAAGAAAGATGTAGCCGAGTATGTGGCTAGATGTTTAGTGTGCCAACAAGTTAAAGCGGAGCAAAGGAAACCCGGTGGGTTGCTACACCCATTGGAAGTTCCGCAGTGGAAGTGGGATAGTGTCTCGATGGATTTCATCGATGGGTTACCGAGATCGAGGAAGGGTAATACGGGAATTTGGGTTGTGGTGGACAGACTTACCAAGAGTGCCCATTTTATACCCGTGAAGAGTAAGAGGACCGCTCCATGGCTTGCTTCGGTCTATGTTAGGGAGATTGTTAGATTGCATGGCGTGCCATCCAGCATTGTGAGTGATCGAGATCCTATCTTTACTAGTGAGTTTTGGAGAAGTTTGCAAGAGGCGGTAGGGACTCAGTTGTGTTTGAGCACCGCATATCATCCTCAGACGGACGGTCAGACCGAGAGGGTGAACCGTATCTTAGAAGATCTCTTGAGGCTTTGTATCTTGGATTTTGGAGGTACATGGGAAGAACATCTTCCTTTGGTGGAGTTCGCATATAATAACAGCTTTCAGTCCAGTATTGGTATGGCTCCTTTCGAAGCTCTTTATGGAAGGCCTTGTCAATCTCCTACATGTTGGTGGGAATCTACGAATAAGATCTTGCTTGGGCCGGATATGGTTAGAGAGACTTCAGAGAAGATTGATTTAATTCGAAGAAGGATGAAAGCAGCACAAGATAGACAGAAATCTTATGCGGATCGGAGAAGGACGGAACTTGAGTTTGAGGTTGGGGATATGGTTTTTGTCAAAGTATCTCCATTGAGAAATGTGGTTCGCTTTGGGTCCGTTGGGAAGTTAGCACCGAGATTTGTTGGGCCATTTCCTATTAAGGAAAGGATTGGACGGATGGCATATAGGGTGGAGTTGCCCTACAGACTTAGTGGTGTTCATGATGTATTCCATGTATCACATTTGAGGAAGTGTTTACATGAGACCGCAGAGGTGGTAGAGCCGAGTTTGCTTAGAGATGTAGAGGTAGAGCGTGACGCGACGATTCGACGAGCTCCTACTCGCATCCTTGGGTCAGAAACTAGGAAGTTGAGGAACAGAGAAGTCCAGCTAGTTAAAGTGCAATGGGGAGATGACGAAAGCAATGCTACTTGGGAGACGGAAGCGAAGATGCGTTCTTTGTATCCATTTCTTTTTGAGAGTATGTCTTTTAACTTCTCCTTTATTGCTTGTCTAGTACTTATCTTATCTTTAGTATATCCTCTCGCTAATACCTATGACCTTTAGATAGGGTAAAACCTATGGTTGAAACATGTGTTTGAAACATGTTATGGTTGATGGATGCATATGGATGCAATTGTTTGCTAGTGGTTGCTCGTGGATGCATATACACACACATTAGGCACTAGATCGGCTCAGTCACTTCATGTTGCATATTGCATAAATGGATGTGGTAGTTAGATTGATGGATGTATCATGGCTGTGTTATCATATGGATGATGCATTTTTGTGTATGGTTGTGCACGCATGTAGAAATTTGTATGTGTCAATAGGGTTTCGCATACATATTGGACGCATGGCACTATCATGGTTTGCATTAAGGAGGTTTACTGTATCAGTAACCGCCTGATTTTCGCATTAGGTAAGTACATATACACACACTTTTGCATATATCCATCCAGCATTTAGAATCTTGTAAGGACAATGATTGCTCGTGGATGATGCTTTGAGTAGATGGATGATTGGATGGTAGGATACGTTCTTCCTAACTTGAAGATTTCGGGGACGAAATCCTTTAAGGAGGGGAGAATGTAACAACCCGTATTTTCAATAACCTGTAATAACATAAATCGAGGCAGAATTTAATTCTAAAATGGGAATCAAGGGAAACGGGCTATGCCATTGCGTTCGTCTCGGAAAAATACGCGAAATAGAGTCCGAGTTTTCGAAAATCGGAGTCCGTATGACCAAGATATGGCCTCGCGAAGTTTCACGAAAAATTCCCAAATTAAAGTATACTTAATTAAGTGAAATGGGTTGTGTAGATATATATATATATATATATATATATTGATATATATATATATATATATATAATTGAAAATTTAATAAATAAATATGCAAAAATGCTCAAAACAGCGAATTGGGAGAGGGGAATAACCGAACCGGCCGATTTTTGAAGTCGACCCGAGCCTGCTGGGTCGACTAGGGGTTAATCCAGGGTGTTTGGCTGTCAACCCGTGGGCCGATTCGCTCAAGTGCAGATTTTGCATTTGAATGGTTCTCATGGTCCATCTTTAATCTAAAGGCCCTAGATGGTTCCTACACTTGACTTCTTCCCCAAGACATGCTTTGATGGCTTGGATTGAATCTAGGGTTAATCCTATGGCCTAAAACACTTGCCTAATCTATAAATAAGACCCTAACCTACCCTAATTCATTCATAATTAAACCTAGTAACTAAACTATGGCAAAATGCTAGCTCTCATGGCCTCCACTAATTTTATGAAGAGGGTTGCATACTA
Source organism: Allium sativum (assembly GCA_030737875.1). Lineage (NCBI taxonomy): Eukaryota > Viridiplantae > Streptophyta > Magnoliopsida > Asparagales > Amaryllidaceae > Allium > Allium sativum. Next base: position 860,237,269 of record CM060926.1, read on the forward strand.
ATCACTCTCTAATCAACTTCTAATCCCTTCTTAGCATCTTAATCTTCTTCATTTGGTGTTCAAAGTTGCTAGTTGTGAGTTTCTATCACTTTGATGATCTTTTGGTAAACTAATTAGATGAGATGTGATGAGATTTATGGTTTTGTATGTGGGTTAATGAGCTTTGAATCATATGATATGATGTTAGCATTAATCTTATGTTTATGCATGTTGAGTATGTAAGCTTATGCAAGTTTAATATGATGTATGTTATGTTTGCATGATGCTAAATATGCAAGTTGTGGGCTATGTAATCATATGCATGTTATGCAAGTTCATGGTAATATGCTATGCAAGTTACATGTATGTAAATATGCAAGTTACATGTTTGTTAATATGCAAGTTACATGTATGTAAATATGCAAGTTACATGTTTGTTAATATGCAAGTTACATGTTTGTTAATATGCAAGTTACATGTATGTAAATATGCAAGTTACATGTTTCTTTATATGCAAGTTACATGTTTGTTAATATGCAAGTTACATGTATGTAAATATGCAAGTTACATGTTTATTAATATGCAAGTTCATGATGACACATTATGCAAGTCTATAAGCTAATATGCAAGTTTGTTATGCAAAATGAATATGTAAGTTATGTGACATATTATATGCAAGTTATGTGACATGTTATGCAAGTTCATATGCAAGTTATGTGTTTGTTAATATGCAAGATGGCACCTTTGAAACATGTTCATTCATATGCAAGTTGACACCTTTTATATGTGTTATATCATGAACGAAATTACGTGGGAACGATGGGGTAATTAAATGCATAAGTTAATAAGATTGTGTGAAATTAATATAATTATGCATAACACAAAATAAATAAACATAGTATGGGAATTTGCCTATTTGGTTAGGTGTACCCATACTATGTGTTGGGAATTTACCTATTGAGTTAGGTCTACCCCATGGGAATTTACCTATTAAGTTAGGTCTACCCATGTTAAGAAAACTTGATTAATTAGGGATAATTAATATAAAATTATGAGGGTGATTAATTAGGTGTAATTAATTGACTAAGACACGAGGTTGGACTCAGTTGTAGCGTAAAACTGCCCGGACCCAACCGGCTTAACCAGTTGCTACAAATGTTAGCCCAATGTGAGAGGTCTTAGGCACAAACTAAATACGTAATTAATGTAAAGACACGAGGTTAGACTCTGTTATGACATAAGGCTGCCCGGACCCAACCGGCTTAACCAGCGGTCATAAAAGACAGTCTAATGTGAGAGGTCTTTACAAAGGTTACGTTCTTAATTAATTAATTAAGAAACACTTAACCACATTAGCATGTAGAAGGACATGAGGGGTTAAGTGGGTGCCTCGGGTGGCATGAGAAAATCTAGTGGTTGCCTTGGGTGGCAATAGAAAATACGATTAGAATACTTAACCAAAATGGAACATGTAATTAAAACATGATTAAAGGGTTAAGTGGGATATACTAGAAAAAGGGACAAGCTTAGGTGGGTAGCTTGTGGAGGCCCATTTCAACCAGTAACCCATACGTATCTTTGTGGGCTCGACCCATGTCGAGGACGGGACACGCATACTGGGCTTGACTGTAAGAGGCAAACGGGTTAGCGGTGGCAACGCAAGTCCAACGGGCTTCATATGCGTGAGTGGGCCCGGGCTGGTAGGTAAGCCGTTGTTGCATCGAGTAGATATAAGCCGTGCACCTTTAGTTTCATCAGGTTGCCACATTGGGGAATGATACATCCCACGGTGGGGCCAGCACGGGTATCTACGTTAGGGAGCCGATCGAATGGGAAGTAGTGTGTACACCTAGTGGATTGTAGGGCCCCGTGGCGCCTACTTGGTCACCTAGGGGTACGCAAGTACTAATTAGTAAATTTTATAAGTCCTTGGGTGGGATCAACCTTTAAGTTAGGAACGACTGGTGTGGTGCAGTTTAGTAATTTACCTTAGGGAGGGTAGATGCGTCTTTATCCTTTATCTTCGTTTAGTTGACTGCTTAGGGTAGCCATTCATCCCTATATGTTACCGTATATCAGTTTATGTCTTCTCTGGTTACTTTAACGATTGTATTGTTAAAGTTATAGGACTCGCTCAGACTTATGTCTGACCCCGTTGTTTTTATCTTTTTCCCAACCCTCAGGTCCTACGGTGGATCCTAGCAGTAGTGGAGCTTGATCGGATTGCTGTTCCAGTCTTTAGGAGCTTGGATAGATGTAAAGCTCCAGTTATCCAGTTATCTTTTCTTTTGTTTGGCTATTGTATGAGAGTGGGATTATGTACTTCTTTATTTTGATGGATATTGTACTTGACCTTTATTGTGGTTTTATGATGTAACCAGACATGTTTTACTTCCGCTGTTATGAGATGATGTTTTAAAATTTCAAGTACTATTTATATCTGTCTTGTTGTAATTTTTCTGTTCTATATTCACTAAAATACTCCACCGATGCTATGGCATTCCCTTAGTGAGTGATCATAGCGGGAGTGGGGTGTTACATATACCACATAAGCATTTGGAGCTTGTGTGACGAGGTGGAAGATTTACCATACGAGCGAGAGGCTTGTATGGCGATGACTATATTTTACAGGTTGAACTGATGACTGATATGGACTATTTAAATTGAACGATAAAATTGCCAGATTAATAAAAACCCCACACGGGTCTGGAGTTGACAATAATCACGTCTCTCTAGTCATTAGATACGGCACATGGACTATTTATTTCCCACACGGGACGAGGTGACGAGGATTTATCCTCTGGAGCATTTAAAATACACACTCCCTCAGGCTTTGACAGGGTGAGGAGAATTTATTCTCTGGAGTTATTATCTATACACGCTGCCCTGTAAACACCAGAATATATCACTATAAATATGTGTATGCTTATTAGGATTTATTGGGTACCTAATACGGCCCAATAAATTTCCAAACCTCTCCCCGTACAAAGGAGTTTATGGAGAAATTTTTCGAAAATTCCGGGTGTTAGCCAAATTTTTGAAGAATTCGAAAATTCTCAGAAACTGAAAAGTTGGAGAATGGAAGCCAAATTGAACGTAGAGTTGATTAATCAAACCACTTTCGACTTTTTTCCTTTTCGGGGACGAAAAGTTTTAAGTGGGGGAGATTGTAACGACCCGGAAAATCTGAACCAATTTAAAAATTTTAAATTGGCTAAAATAATGGATTTTAAATATATAAAATAAATATTTTAAATAATATCAATGAAAAGTGAGTTTGAATCGACGTTCGAAAACGAATATAATTAATTCTAATTATAAACAAGGCCTGAAAAGGCGCTGCAGTTTCAAAGATTGAATTCAAACTTTGTCGGACTGTACCGAGTGCAAAACAAAACAGATTTGAGTGAAACCAAAAATATTTAAATCTGTTAGTGAATACCTTTCTAACGAATCTGAAAAATCGAAGTTTCATAGCGGAAAGCAAAAGTTATGGCCAAATGAATTTTCAGAAAGGTCGCTATGGAATTTATATAGCCCGTGAAATTGGCCATTTTGCAAACGACCTCGGAATTCGACGAAACCACTTTTGTTGGATCCGAGATGTGAAGTTATTGCTAGGTTTCAAATTTCATAATTTTTGAAGCTAGTATGTGAGCGTGGCAAAGGAAAACGTGTTTTGGTCAATTACAGTTAAATTGGATCGACCAGAAATGGGCCTTTTTGCAAACGGTCTCAGAATTCGACGAAACTAGTTTTGTTGGGACCGTATCATCAAAACATAGCCAGATTTATTTTTCTGGAATTTTTCAAATCAGTTTGTGGCCCTGGCAAATTGAAATGTACGTTCAAATCAAATATTGAATGTTTTATATTTTAATTTGAATGAAAACTGACTGAAACATTCGAATGGGCCTTCGAAACATATTCCATTGTGTTCGGAATAGGGGTAAAACGCTAGGGACGACAGTCGTTGGGTTTGGATTGGTGTTCGTGTGTGGCAAGGAGTATTTTCAGATTTTAAAATTTATAAATATAAAAAAAATCCTCATTGGTCCACATCAGCCTTCTCTCTCCTCTGAAACCGCCCGTAACTCTCGAGACAAACTGCGGTTGGAGCTTGAAACTTCTCTCCTCCACAACGCATGATCCACTCAACGAAACCACCTGATTCTTTTGGCAATTTTGTAGAGCATCTCGCGCTCTTCAAATCTACACCAGTTTGGGCTTTTCTCGTTGCGTGATTGTGGAGAATTGGCCTTAGAAAGTCCGCCCCCCTCGAGTTGATTTTCTCCTCCGACTTGGCATCGGACTGGACCCCACCACCACCCCTGGACGCGGGTTTCGAAGCTCGACGGCGTAGCACTGGTGGATCGGCCTCACACTACACCGTTGGATCGAAAAATGAAAACCTAGTTTTGAACACTAAACGAAAGGTAACGGGTTTTATTTTCTGAAGTAATTTCAACATTTAAAAGTGTCGCAAAGTTTGCTTATCGAATAAAAATCATATCTTTTTCATGTATGATCGAAATTCAATGAAACAAGAGACACCGGGACCGTGAGGACGTCTTCTACATTCTAGAAGAGACCGCATATTTTTTTGAGCCTTCTGCAATTTTTGGTGGAGTGGAACCCAATGTGAGATTTCTAATTTATAAACGATTTGGAAAATGACGATGTATAAATTATATAGTCGATGTATGAGTTATATAAGCGTTGTACACCTCTTGTATAAGCGTTGTATAAGTTGTACGTTCGATGTATAAGTTGTATATGCGTTGTAAAAATTATATATGTGTTGAAATAGAAGTGATATGCTATATATAAATATATATATATATATACGCCCCTCATCCACAAACCATGGACGATATTTATTGGTTGTGATTGGTGTGAAAATTTATTGATAGCGAATGGTTGGTTGGAATTGTTTGTGGTTGATATTGATTGATTGTGGTTGAAAAATACCCGTTTGTGGTTGAGAAATATTAGGTTGAAACCACATAGGATTAGTTTGTGGAAATGAAATAAATATACATGCTGCCTGCGTGCGAACTAGATGCATGATTCCCCATTGTCAAAAACCGCGAGGTTTTAAGGTAGAGCGAGGAGCCGTACTAGGGACCGTCCCGGTTTTAACTACCCTGTCGTTATGCTGCCGAAATTTTGAATAATATTCATGTGTTTGAATTATTTTCATTTGTTGAAACTATATTTATTCGTTGAATAGAAAACCTTCATGTGTTGAATTGAAACTTGTAACAACCTGTATTTTTAATAACCTGTTAAGATATAAATTGAGGCAGAATTTAATTTAAAAATCTGAATCAAGGGGAAACGGGCTGTGCCATTGCGTTCGTCTCGAAAAAATACGCGAAATAGAGTCCGAGTTTTCGAAAATCGGAGTCCGTATGACCCGATTAAGGCCCGACGAAGTTTTCAGAAAATTCCTAAGTAAAAACAGATTTAAATTTTAAGTTAAAAACAAGGGTTAGGGCACAACTGGCGTCAGGCGAGAAAACTCCCGCCAAGACCCCCAAGTCGACAGGCATGTCGACAGGGGTCTAAGGGTGTCGACTGCCCTGTCGACAGCCCTGTCGACACGGGGTGGCCGGGCAGTTTTGCCTGGCGCACCATTTCTGATCTGGGCTTGGTTGTATGGCTTGGTTCTGGAGAATTCCGAAATCTGATGGACCTAATTCAACTAGGGTTTAATCCTATGGTCTAAATCACTAGCCTAATCTATAAATAAGACCCTAACCTACCCTAAATCACTCATTATTCATTCTAGCAACTAAACTATGTCAAAATCAAACCTCTCATGGCCTCCACTCTCTTCATACAATTCCTAAATCAATTTCTAAGAGATTTCCATGCATACAAGTGTATTTAGGCTTGTATGATCCTCTTTAGCTTGCATTAAAGTCTTGTTTCTTTATTGGCATCATAAAGGAGGAGTCTTGATCAAGTTTGCTTGCATTTTTGGGGTTTTAATTTGTTGCATAAGGGGTTTCTTACAATTGCTATACTCATTTGAGTCCGCATAAGCATGGTAAGCCCTCTTACCTTCATTTTAGAAACTCTAAAGTTAATATGTGATGAAAGTTGGGATTTATGCATGTTTAATAAGTTATGCATGCTTATGCGAGTTCACTATGCCATGTTACACATGTTTGATAAGTTATGCATGTTTATGCAAGTTCACTATGCCATGATTTGCAAGTTTAACAAGTTATGCATGTTTATGCAAGTTCACTATGCCATGATTTGCAAGTTTAACAAGTTATGCATGTTTATGCAAGTACACTATGCCATGATTTGCAAGTTTAACAAGTTATGCATGTTTATGCAAGTTCACTATGCCATGATTTGCAAGTTTAACAAGTTATGCATGTTTATGCAAGTTCACTATGCTAAGTTATGCAAGTCCAACATGTTATGCATGTTTATTATGATATGTAAGATTCATCATGTATGTTGTGCCAAGTTCCCTCTTTCTATCCTTTATGCGTTATGACGAATATGTAAGCGATAGAATGACGTTGGGGGGTTTGGGTAAAACTTAAAATACATGAAAATATAAGATTGGGAATTTACCTATTAAGTTAGGTCTACCCCTTGGGAATTTACCTATTAAGTTAGGTCTACCCAAGTATTTGTTAAACTTGTAATTATGTTTTGAAAATAAAGTGGACATGACACTTAGAAAACATAAGTGTGGCCAACTCGAGGTTGGGTAGAGTTTGTAGCGTAATTCTACCCGGAACCTACCGGCTTAACTAGTGGCTACAAACAATAGGATCCAATGTGAGAAGTTGGTCATGTGGTGCCAAGACCCGAGGTTAGACCAAGTTGTGGTGTAAATCTACCCGGAACCCACCGGCTTAACTAGGTAACCGCAACAAAGTCTAATGTGAGAGGTTAAGGCACAATTAAATTAATTAATGCCTCATGATTAGGGTTAAGTCATGGCCCACTAATACTTAACCAATTTTGGGGATACGAGGGATTAAATGGGGTTAAGTGGTGAACTGTTGGTTACACTTAACTAATTTAATCCATGATTAGTGAGGGGTTAAACCACACTTAACCCTCTTAGAAAACCCTAGCAACGTGGTCTGTTCCAGCAGTAATCCCAGTTTGGTATCATTCACAACCCTAGAGGCTAGGCTAGGGCGGGGCACGATTACTAGACTGATGTAAGCGACCAAAGCGACGGCTGAGTGGTACAGCGGTGCGGGTCCAGGCGGGCTACGGACGTGCACGTAGTCCGGTGTTGGACAAACTCGAGGCACGGGTACCAGTAGGTTTAGACTGTGCATTATTGCTTAGGTGTCTAGGGTTGACACCCGAGGGCTTGATACACCCGAAGGTGGACCCAGCACAGTCTGACTACAACCATATGTGGGCCGTATGGACACCAACACTTGACGTGTTAGGTTTATAGGGAGCCGATCGACTAGAACGTTGGGCTGGACCTTGTATTAAGGTCACCTCATGTTATTGGGCCAAAGTTTGGGCTGAGGGATCAATATCTGTTATGTTAGTTTGCTAGTACACTGTGGTGCAAAGCTTAATCTTCTTTATGTGATGACACCTTTATCTATCGCCAGTATGTTCATCTCAGTTTCCATCATGATGCTAACTTTATTAGTTTATAGACTGATCGTAGTAGGGCTTACCAGTCTTTTTGACTGACCTGTTTTCTTTCGCTTCTTTTCTTCCGTTCCCCCCCCCCCCCCCCCAGGTTCTCAGGGAGGGAATAGTGGTGCTTAGCTTGGATCGCTTGCTTGTTTGCTGGATAGCTCATGTATGTCTGGACATTGAGCTCGCTATGGTTTATCATCTTTATTTTGGGGATAGCACTATGTATTTCAGTATTTCTGTTTATGATGTACTAGACATGTTTATTTTGGCAGTTGACTTTATGATGTACTAGACTTGTTTTTGAGATGGTTTGAGATATTCCGCTGTTTTATTCTCACTTACTCTGTTTTACATATATATTTATGTTCTTGTTCTGCCTTGATATATCATTATGCATGCTTACCCAGTTCTAACGCCCCCCAGAAGCTAGTGCCCCCGAAAGAGTGACCCTAGCGGAGGTGGGGTGTTACAAATTTGGTATCAGAGCATATGGTTTACAAGAAAGAACAAAAAGTTTTTAAAAGACTTTTGAAAAACTATTTTCAAAACAAGTATAAAGTATTTTCCAAAGAAAAGTCTAGTATTTTAAAAGGCTATTCCCCAAAAAGCCATTAGCGTTATTCTTCGTTCCCTCGACCTAATCTTATCTTATCTTTCGTTTCAGTATGGCTGAGAATCTTGCCATCCCGGATGGAGTAAACGTACCACTCTGGTATAGGAGACTTCTAGAAGCTAGGGCGGCAGCTGACCCCGAAAACCCTACTCCCACTCCTCCTCCTGTAGTTGAGAATCCTACCCCTAATGTCCCTCCTCCGGTGGTTCCTGTTCCTCCTCCTCCATTTGTTGAGGCTCCTCTTCCTCCTCCTCCCCCTCAGCATCCTCAGGTTGAGTTCACGAAGGTTTGTAAAGACTTCAAGGCGATGGGAGGCAAGAATTTCCTAGGCACGGAGTCTTTTGTTGAAGCTAGGAATTGGCTGAAAGACACTGAGGACTTGTTTGCTATCTTTAGGATTGATGACGAGAGGAAGATCTTATTGACAGTGTAGCTTTTGAAGGACGAAGCAGCCTATTGGTGGGAGGCCACCAATGGGACGAGGCCCGTCGAGACTTGGGCCGATTTGAGGGCTAGATTTGTGGCCAAATTTCTATCTTCTGCTGAGGCGAATTTACAGATGGAGAAGTTCATTGCATTAAAGCAAGGTGATATGTCTGTCAAGGAGTATGTGAACAAGTTTAATCAGCTAGCCCGTTTTGGTTTGGATATGGTGAACACTCCTGAGAAGAAGGCTCTTCGATTTGCTAGAGGGTTGAATGAGCCGCTGCAGGGTTTGGCGATGTCACATATTCCGCATGGGGCTACTTTTGAGAGTTTGGTCGATATGGCTCTACTTCAGGGAGATGGAAAGAAAGAGGTCAAGTCGAGTGATACTCAAGCAAAGAAGACTGATTCTCAGGGTAAAGGCAATCAAGGTGGTCAAAGCAGTCAGGGGAATCAGAGCAAGAACAAGAAGGGGAACAACAACAAAGGCAAGGGAAAGTGCAATTACTGTGGTGTGCCTGGACACTTTGCTAAGGATTGTAGGAAGAAGAAAAGGAAGCTTAGTGGTGGATGTTTTTCCTGTGGTGAGACTGGACACTTCAGCAAGGAATGCCCGAAGAAGAAAGGGCAGGGTCAGACTCAGCGTGCTGGACCTTCAGGAGGGCAAGTTCATGCTCTCAATACCGCTCCAGTTCCCGATCGAGGTAGTGTTTCCGTTGAGAACCTTGTTTATGTTTCCGATCTTCCAGTTCGTACCTTGTTTGATTCTGGTGCATCACATAGCTTTATTTCATCTGATCTTGTTGATAGTTTGCACCTTAGTACTAGCTTAGTGGATGATCCCGTTTGTGTTTCGAATCCCATTGGGGGTTCTGCTCATCTATCTATGATATGTGAGGATCTGAGGATCTCTATACTCAGTGTAGAGTTCTTGTGTAGTGCGTATGATCTTGGTTTCAGGGGATACGGATTGATTTTGGGCATGGATTGGCTGTCCAGACATGGAGCCATTCTTGATTGTGAGCATAGGGTTGTGAGGCTTGTGACTCGCCTTGGCAACACCTTAGAGATTTCATGCAATCCGAAGGATCCCGTCATGTTGTGCTATCTTGAATCTCTCGACTCGTCAGAGAAAACCCTTCAGTCTGTAAGGGTGGTCCGAGATTATCCAGATGTTTTTGAAGAAGTTAAGGGGTTGCCCCCTAAACGAGAGATTGATTTTCGCATTTATCTAGTGGATAATGCTAAGCCTGTTTCTTTGCCCGTTCGGCACATGGCTCCGCGTGAGAGACGGGAGCTCAGCAAGCAAGTAAAGGAGTTGCTTGAGAAGAACTTCATCAGACGAAGTATATCCGAATGGGGAGCGCCTGTGGTGTTTGCTACTAAGGCAGATGGTTCTCTTCGACTTTGTGTGGACTATAGAGAGTTGAATAAGCTGACTAAGAAGAACAGACACCCATTACCGAGGATTGATGATCTTTTTGACCAGCTTGTTGGTGCTTCTGTTTTCTCTCAGCTTGATCTTGCTACTGGATTTCATCAGCTCAGAGTGGCTGAAGATAGTATAGACAAGACTGCATTCAGAACTCCAGATGGATTCTTTGAATGGCTTGTTATGCCGTTCGGTTTGACGAATGCACCCGCGTATTTCGTGGACTTGATGAGTAGGGTGTTTCGAGAGTTCTTGAACAAGTTTGTCGTGGTCTTTGTGGATGATATTCTGATCTTCTCTAAGGATGAAGAAGAGCACGCGAGGCATCTTTTAGGGGTGATGGATACGCTTAGAGCGCATCAGTTAAAGGCCAAGTTCTCCAAGTGTCACTTCTGGAGAAGGGAAGTTCGGTTCCTTGGGCATGTAGTATCTAAGCAAGGCTTGGCGGTGGATCCCGCTAAAGTAGTTGCTGTGCAGGATTGGAAGACTCCAAGGAATGCAACCGAAGTGAGAAGTTTTCTAGGTCTTGCAGGTTTTTACCGGAAGTTCATCAAGGACTTCGCGAAGATATCCGCTCCTCTTACTAAGTTGACGAAGAAGAACTTAGTTTTTGCTTGGGATATGGACTGTGAGCTTGCTTTTCAGAGACTCAAGAGAGCCCTTACCTCAGCACCAGTTCTAGCTTTACCCGATGGTGGTAAGATGTTTACCGTGTACACTGATGCTTGTGGCACGGGATTGGGCGCCGTTCTGATGCAAGAAGGCAGAGTTATATGTTTTGGTGGTAGGCAACTTAAGGTGCATGAGAAGAATTATCCCACTCATGATCTAGAGCTGGCAGCGATAGTATATGCACTCAAGGCTTGGCGTCATTATCTTCTGGGAGAGAGATTTGAGCTGTATACTGATCATAAGTCTTTGAAGTATCTCTTTTCGCAGAAGGATCTGAACTTGAGGCAGCAAAGGTGGATGGAATTCTTGGCGTCCTACGATTTTGATATAGCCTATACCCCTGGCAAGGGGAATGTTGTAGCAGATGCGTTGAGTAAAAAAAGGTTGACACTAAGTCCTCTATTTGTTGAGATGAAGAATTTAGAGTTCTTGGCAACCTTTGATTTCTCTTTGGCAGTTGAGTCGATGGCCGGTTCTTTAGCATCTCTTGAGCTCAGGCCTACCCTTCTGGATCAAGTTGGGGCTTCGCAGAAGGAAGACCCTCAGATAATTGAGATTATGGATAAGCTGATTTGAGGGGAGACATCTAGTCACCTTGCTCGATATTCTATAGATGATAAGGGTTGGTTGAGGAGAGACGGAAGGCTTTGTGTTCCGATGGTGGAAGACTTGGTGAGGAAAGTTCTTGAGGAAGCACATCGCTCCAAGTTGACTATACATCCGGGTGGAGATAAGATGTATAAGGATATGAAGCGCATTTTCTTCTGGCCTGGAATGAAGAAGGATGTGGCAGAGTTTGTCTCTAGATGTGTTGTTTGTCAGAGAGTAAAAGCCGAGTCGAAGAAGCCCGGTGGGCTATTGCATCCTCTAGAGGTCCCGCTATGGAAGTGGGAGAGTATTTCTATGGACTTTGTTGACGGATTGCCAAGGTCAAGAAAAGGGAATACAAGCATATGGGTCATTGTGGATAGGCTTACGAAGAGTGCTCATTTCATTCCGGTGAAGAGCAAAAGGACCGCATCTGGACTAGCCTCAGTATATCTTCGTGAGATAGTACGACTACATGGAGTCCCTTCTAGCATAGTCAGTGACCGAGACCCCATCTTTACTAGTCAGTTCTGGAACAGTTTGCAGGAAGCTATGGGCACGAGGTTGAACCTGAGTACGGCTTATCACCCATAAACGGACGGTCAGACAGAAAGGGTGAATAGGGTACTTGAGGACTTGTTGAGGCTTTGCATTCTGGATTTTGGTGGTACTTGGGAAGACCATCTTCCTCTTGTGGAATTTGCTTATAATAACAGTTATCAGGCGAGCATTGGGATGGCACCATTTGAGGCTTTATATGGGAGACCGTGCAAGTCCCCTACATGTTGGTGGGAGACTACAGATAAGCTTATACTTGGACCTGACATGATTAGAGATACATCCGAGAAGGTCGAGTTGATTAGAAGACGGATGAAGGCGGCCCAAGACAGACATAAATCTTATGCTGATAAGCGAAGGACTGATTTGGAGTTTGATGTTGGGGATATGGTTTTCGTGAAGGTTTCTCCTTTGCGGAATGTGGTTCGGTTTGGAGCAGTAGGAAAGTTAGCACCAAGGTTTGTTGGACCGTTTCCAGCTGTAGAGAGGATCGGGCAGATGGCCTATAGAGTGGAATTGCCCGAGAAGCTAGCTGGAGTGCATAATGTTTTTCATGTTTCGCATCTCCGGAAGTGTTTGCATAAGTCAGCAGAGGTGGTTGAGCCAAGTGTTCTAGAAGATGTGGAAGTAGAGAAAGAAGCTACCTTGAGGAGAGCTCTGATTCGTATCTTGGGGACAGAGATCAAGAAGCTAAGGAATCGTGAGGTCAAGTTGGTGAAGGTTCAATGGGGTGAAGCCGAAGAAGACGCAACTTGGGAAACTGAAGAGAAGATGCGTAGGCTTTATCCATTCCTTTTTGAGGGTACACTCTCAATCTCTTTATCTTTCCATGTCTATCTAGTTTATCTAGTTCATCGTGTCTATCTTATCATGAGAACCTTAGGTAGAATCCTTTGGATGAAACATGTGTTTGAGACATGTTATGTTTGATGGTTGCAAGTGGTTGCAAGTGTTTGCAAGTGGTTACTCGTGGATGCATGATACACATTAGGCACTAGATCGGCTCACACACTCCTCATATTGCATGTGCATGAGTGTTTATGCTTATTCTTGGATGAAATTTGTATGCTATCACATGGATGTTGCATATGGATGTATGATTGAGCACGCATGTAGATATTATACATTATGTTAGGGATTTGCATACATATGGATACATTTCACTAACATATTTTGCATTGATCTTTGCATTAGATAAGTACATATACACACACTTTTTCATATGTTCATACAGCATTTAGAATCTTTTAAGGACAATGGTTGCTCGTGGATGATGTTTTGAGTAGATGGATGTTGTATGGTAGGATATGTTCTTCCTAACTTGAAGATTTCGGGGACGAAATCCTTTAAGGAGGGGAGAATGTAACAACCTGTATTTTTAATAACCTGTTAAGATATAAATTGAGGCAGAATTTAATTTAAAAATCTGAATCAAGGGGAAACGGGCTGTGCCATTGCGTTCGTCTCGGAAAAATACGCGAAATAGAGTCCGAGTTTTCGAAAATCGGAGTCCGTATGACCCGATTAAGGCCCGACGAAGTTTTCAGAAAATTCCTAAGTAAAAACAGATTTAAATTTTAAGTTAAAAACAAGGGTTAGGGCACAACTGGCGTCAGGCGGGAAAACTCCCGCCAAGACCCCCAAGTCGACAGGCATGTCGACAGGGGTCTAAGGGTGTCGACTGCCCTGTCGACAGCCCTGTCGACACGGGGTGGCCGGGCAGTTTTGCCTGGCGCACCATTTCTGATCTGGGCTTGGTTGTATGGCTTGGTTCTGGAGAATTCCGAAATCTGATGGACCTAATTCAACTAGGGTTTAATCCTATGGTCTAAATCACTAGCCTAATCTATAAATAAGACCCTAACCTACCCTAAATCACTCATTATTCATTCTAGCAACTAAACTATGTCAAAATCAAACCTCTCATGGCCTCCACTCTCTTCATACAATTCCTAAATCAATTTCTAAGAGATTTCCATGCATACAAGTGTATTTAGGCTTGTATGATCCTCTTTAGCTTGCATTAAAGTCTTGTTTCTTTATTGGCATCATAAAGGAGGAGTCTTGATCAAGTTTGCTTGCATTTTTGGGGTTTTAATTTGTTGCATAAGGGGTTTCTTACAATTGTTATACTCATTTGAGTCCGCATAAGCATGGTAAGCCCTCTTACCTTCATTTTAGAAACTCTAAAGTTAATATGTGATGAAAGTTGGGATTTATGCATGTTTAATAAGTTATGCATGCTTATGCGAGTTCGCTATGCCATGTTACACATGTTTGATAAGTTATGCATGTTTATGCAAGTTCACTATGGCATGATTTGCAAGTTTAACAAGTTATGCATGTTTATGCAAGTTCACTATGCCATGATTTGCAAGTTTAACAAGTTATGCATGTTTATGCAAGTTCACTATGCCATGATTTGCAAGTTTAACAAGTTATGCATGTTGATGCAAGTTCACTATGCCATGATTTGCAAGTTTAACAAGTTATGCATGTTTATGCAAGTTCACTATGCTAAGTTATGCAATTCCAACATGTTATGCATGTTTATTATGATATGTAAGATTCATCATGTATGTTGTGCCAAGTTCTCTCTTTCTATCCTTTATGCGTTATGACGAATATGTAAGCGATAGAATGACGTTGGGGGGTTTGGGTAAAACTTAAAATACACGAAAATATAAGATTGGGAATTTACCTATTAAGTTAGGTCTACCCCTTGGGAATTTACCTATTAAGTTAGGTCTACCCAAGTATTTGTTAAACTTGTAATTATGTTTTGAAAATAAAGTGGACATGACACTTAGAAAACATAAGTGTGGCCAACTCGAGGTTGGGTTGAGTTTGTAGCGTAATTCTACCCGGAACCTACCGGCTTAACTAGTGGCTACAAACAATAGGATCCAATGTGAGAAGTTGGTCATGTGGTGCCAAGACCCGAGGTTAGACCAAGTTGTGGTGTAAATCTACCCGGAACCCACCGGCTTAACTAGGTAACCGCAACAAAGTCTAATGTGAGAGGTTAAGGCACAATTAAATTAATTAATGCCTCATGATTAGGGTTAAGTCATGGCCCACTAATACTTAACCAATTTTGGGGATACGAGGGATTAAATGGGGTTAAGTGGTGAACTGTTGGTTACACTTAACTAATTTAATCCATGATTAGTGAGGGGTTAAACCACACTTAACCCTCTTAGAAAACCCTAGCAACGTGGTCTGTTCCAGCAGTAATCCCAGTTTGGTATCATTCACAACCCTAGAGGCTAGGCTAGGGCGGGGCACGATTACTGGACTGATGTAAGCGACCAAAGCGACGGCTGAGTGGTACAGCGGTGCGGGTCCAGGCGGGCTACGGACGTGCACGTAGTCCGGTGTTGGACAAACTCGAGGCACGGGTACCAGTAGGTTTAGACTGTGCATTATTGCTTAGGTGTCTGGGGTTGACACCCGAGGGCTTGATACACCCGAAGGTGGACCCAGCACAGTCTGACTACAACCATATGTGGGCCGTATGGACACCAACACTTGACGTGTTAGGTTTATAGGGAGCCGATCGACTAGAACGTTGGGCTGGACCTTGTATTAAGGTCACCTCATGTTATTGGGCCAAAGTTTGGGCTGAGGGATCAATATCTGTTATGTTAGTTTGCTAGTACACTGTGGTGCAAAGCTTAATCTTCTTTATGTGATGACACCTTTATCTATCGCCAGTATGTTCATCTCAGTTTCCATCATGATGCTAACTTTATTAGTTTATAGACTGATCGTAGTAGGGCTTACCAGTCTTTTTGACTGACCTGTTTTCTTTCGCTTCTTTTCTTCCGTTCCCCCCCCCCCCCAGGTTCTCAGGGAGGGAATAGTGGTGCTTAGCTTGGATCGCTTGCTTGTTTGCTGGATAGCTCATGTATGTCTGGACATTGAGCTCGCTATGGTTTATCATCTTTATTTTGGGGATAGCACTATGTATTTCAGTATTTCTGTTTATGATGTACTAGACATGTTTATTTTGGCAGTTGACTTTATGATGTACTAGACTTGTTTTTGAGATGGTTTGAGATATTCCGCTGTTTTATTCTCACTTACTCTGTTTTACATATATATTTATGTTCTTGTTCTGCCTTGATATATCATTATGCATGCTTACCCAGTTCTAACGCCCCCCAGAAGCTAGTGCCCCCGAAAGAGTGACCCTAGCGGAGGTGGGGTGTTACAAAACTCATTCGTTGAATAGAAATTCATGTGTTGAATGGTATTCGTGTTTTAAATATAAAAATCACATTTTTATCTATATATATAAACTATAGAAAACCTTCATGTGTTGAATCGAAATTCATTCGTTGAATTGAAATTCATGTGTTGAATGGTATTCGTGTTTTAAATATAAAAATCACCTTTTTATATATATATATACAAACTATAGAAAACCTTCATATGTTGAATCGATATTCATTCGTTGGATAGAAATTCATGTGTTGAATGGTATTCGTGTTATAAATATAAAAATCACCTTTTTATCGATATATATAAACTATAGAAAACCTTCATGTGTTGAACCGAAATTCATTAGTTGAATTGAAATTCATGTGTTGAATGGTATTCATATTTTGAAAGAAATTGTTTTATAATAAAAATCCCATTTTTATCATCGATATGAGATATATAAAATAATCTTGTTTTGAAATAAATTGTTTTATAATAAAAACCCTATTTCTATCACCTATAATAACTATGTAAAATAGTCGAGTTTTGAAATAAATTGCTTTACATTAAAAATCACATTTTTATTATATACATGAATTGTTAAAAATAGTGAAGTGTTGAAATAGAAGACAGTTAGATAAAAATATAATTTTTATCAAACGTATGAAACGAATATAGCTTTGAAATCGAAAAATCGATATATATATATATATATATATATATATAAATAGAATTGAAATCTATCGAATAACGAAGCTGCAGTTCGTATTTTGAAACCGTGATTTCAAACGATTATACCGGGAGATCCGACCATCGGATTTTCCCGAAACCGCAACCGTTGGGTTCGCTTTGGAAATATCTTTCCAACGGCACCAACTTTGTAAAAATCCAATGGTTGGATTGTCTGGAATGTTTAATTCAAATCTGAAGAAAAACAGCGCCAGAATCGATTATATATATATATACATATAATTATATTTAATCGAATAACGACGCTGCAGTTCGTATTTTGAAATTGAAACTTCAAACGATTATACCGGGAGATCCGACCGTCGGATTTTCCCGAAACTGGAACCGTTGGATTCGTTTTGAAAAGATCTTTCTAATGATGTAAATTTTGTGAAGATCCAATGGTTAGATTTTCAGATATATGTAAATCAAATCTGAAGAAAATCAGCGCCACGGCCGCGTTATGACCCGAAGCGTCGTTTTGAATAAATTGGCTATTTTAAAATAAATAAAAATAGCGATAAATCGTTATAAAATATTATAAATGATATGGATGCGAAATTTAGAAACTAACTGAAGGTTGGCTAAGTCGAATGGTTTCTTGGGTATTGATCTGATGTTGGTTTCGGCCTTCGGGGTTAATATTTGGGAAATCGTTCTCTTACTGATTGACGGTTAGCGACTAATGAATTGAAATGATGCATATGTGTATTTGTGTTGCACTTGTTTATCACATGCGCGAGTTGCTCAGAAAGACCGGGTTTATCCCATTCTGAATAACTGAATCGACGATAAGAAATCGAAGATAAAGACGGTGGTCGAAGACCAGAGATCTTCACCTCATTTGGATGGTAACCGAGGTCCTGATTGGGAGGCATCCCGAAATATGGATAATGAGAGGTGATCGTCCAGACGTACGTGGTGATCGATGGGTTTGCGAGGTATATAGTGCCTCCGGTTTCGTTCAGACCCAGAACGGCCTTGCAAATGGACAGTGTGTATGACATTGGAATTTATTCTGTGTGATTGATATCTATCAGTTGCACGGTGTGAATTGTCCGTGTGGCATGCTAAGATGCAGTGATCAGGGCTTCTGTTGAAAAGCAAAGTCTTGTGGTGATGATCAAAGCACCGCCTGTGTGGCGTAGCTTTGTGTATAACGTGAATTCGCGAGCCTCACACCCCGGTATGAACCAGAAACGGGAGAGGACCTCAGGGAGGACCTGCGTTTCTTCCTAGCTAGAAGTGGCATCAGTGGTTTTACACGCCCTGACGAGTTTGACTTATGTGGTTGTTGCTGTTGCGAGGCGCCTCAGTTAGATCGGACGATCCGGGTCCGATGGAGCCATTCGTTGGCTCATTTACGCCCCAAAGGGCGGGGAAACGCAGTGTTCAGGAATTTTAATCCACATCGGTGGACCGGCCCTGACGATCCAAGGGTCGATGCGCTCTGACCCTGAGGCTCGGGCTAGGCAGTCTCGAAGTCGGTAAGGACTATCTTTTGCCTTGGTTCATGACGGAAATCCAATTTCCAAATACGTGACTGTGCGATTTTGATTGTATACCTATATATGGCGACATAGTGGTATGGGGCATTAATGTCGTCTATGATTGATACTTATGATTTGAAAATGCTTTTGAAATATATAAACACTAGTAATAATATCAAATGCTTTTGTTTTATTCGTATCAAGCATATTTTGGCTATTATAAGGTAAAACTCTATCCTCCGGCTTGCGTTGCATTGTGTGATGGGAACTGAGTCTTATAATGGCTTCATTTTTATAAAAAGCATTGCGATGTTTAAAAGAATGATTTGTTTTAAAGCACTGGCAATCCAATGGATTAAACCCGTTCCACGAAAGTGGCGTGGTCCTGTGATTAGCCATATTTTAAATATGTTGAGTAGATTTCTCATACCAGTCCCATGACTGACTCGTAGTTTGTTTCACTTTCAAACTCGGGTGCCCCTTTTTCTACACGGGCAGCCTTGTATTCAGGTTTAGCTGGCTTTTCTGGATAGCTGGAGCTGAAGATGGATTCTATCATTTATCTCTTTTTATGCTGTTCAGCTCCTATTGTACATATTTTGTTTGTTTCCGCTGTAGACATTTATGTATAGCTGAACTATATTTGTACTAAGTAAGATCCTATATACTGTGTAACTCTGATGATTATGTTTATCCAGTGTACTATTTGTTCATTATCTGGTGTATTTATTTAATTCTATTCTGTTATTATCTGTTTCTGTGTTATATTCCAAAGATTACCCTTGTCACCGTCTGTACGGGAAATGGGGTCGTCACACCCACTTAAAATCTTTTCATCCTCGAAAAGGAACTGAGCTGAAAGTTGTTTTACTAACCAAATCAACTTTCATTCTTCAACTTTTCAGTTTCTAAGAATTTCTAGTTTTTCAAAAATTTGGCTAACACCCTAAATTTTCGAAAAATTTCGCCATAACCTCCTTTGTACGCGGAGCATCGGAAAATCCACAAACCGCCACATAGGCCCTCTCATCTCAAATAGAAAAATCCAAGCGGCTAGCCAATCAGCTCATAAAATCATCCAAACCCAAGAAATTAGTAAACATGTACCTATTTGTCGGGCATACAATTTTATTCCTTTGCTTAGCTTCCCTGCTATGACCTGTTCAATATATATGCATGCACATGTATGCAATTTCAAACAATTTTCAATTCAGTTTCATATTTGACTTTATTTTGCAACATTTCTCTTATTGGTATTATTATTCCAACATTTTATATCAATCAAACTAATAATCATTTAGTACAACCAGCAATCAATTAGTTGATAAAATTTTCAAATGCATAACTTTAATACATAGTCAAAAATCAAAATTTTATTGCCAAATCACAAACAATAAACCCTATCTAGTTTTGGTTCTCACACCAGTCAATTGGAAATATATAGATATCCCACTTTCGAAACTCGAACATAACACTGATGATGGGTACCCATCATCAGAATCATTCTCGAGCGACTAGAGTGTGATTCTATATCTATCTAGTATATTTGAGACTTCGAATATACGTTCATGATGCGTATACGCAAAATCTTCGTATACTGGATTGTCCAAATTCAAAATAAATAATATACTCAAATACATATAATAAGGTTTAAATTTTCAAAACAAAATTTGTTTTCGTTTTTATTTTAAAATTAACACTCTTCACACTCGTTCTAGGATACTACTGATCCTATCTCTAATCCTTATTGGATATTACTAATTCAATCTCTGATGAATTTTTTCATTCGGTTCTAATGTGTCTTGTTCTCGAGCTCTGTAAACCAAAGCTCTGATACCAAATGAGACGACCTGAACTTCCCCGTAAAGGAAAACCCGGATTGAATTGAGAACACAACAAATCAGAATGTAAACATAAGAACATTTCATTGTTTATTACAATAATTTACATCAGAGTACAAGAATATACAGAGTATGAACAAATATTATATATGAGAAAAATATCAGAGATTTACAAGTTACAATGTAGCGGAAAATAATACGAAACACAACTGAAAGGACTATACGGATATAGAGCTTTCCGAATATCACTCCAGCTGTAAACCAGGATCCTGTGAATATAATATCTGCAAAACCAAAACTACTAGCTGCCCGTGTGGAAAATAGGGGCACCCAGAGTTTAGGTTAAAACAATAAACTCCAGGTCAGTCATGTGACTGGTGTGAGAACTAAAACAATTATTTAAATCCTTACTTTAAAATAAAGTAAATCTAGGGACCACACCGTATAACACAGAACGGGTTTCCTCTCAGGAATACCAGTGCATAAAATAAACAGCGCAATGCTTTTTGAAAAAATGAAGCTATTATAAGACTCAGGTCCCATCACACAATGCAACGCAAGCCGGAGGATAGAGTTTTACCTTATAATAGCCAAACATGCTTGGTACATTTAATACTATTCATTTTGACACTATTATAGTGTAAAGTGTATGAAAACAACTTCAAATATAAATGTATCAATCATAGACGGCATGGGTACCATATATCATGTCGCCAATACTAGGCTCTACAATCAAAACCGAAATGTCACGTATAGAAAGTTGGATTTCCATCTATGAACCAAGGCAAGGGATCGTCCTTACCGCTTCGAGACGCTCTAGCCTGTGTCTCAGGACCCAGACTCAGGTGGGCCCTTGGATCGTCAGGGCCGGTCCACTTGATGTGGATTAAAATGTCTGAACACTACGTTTCCTCGCCCTATGGGGCTTCAATCTGGTCTGTATATAGACCATGCCATCCATCGACCCCGCAGTGCCGATATATCCGAGGCGCCTCACTATCCATCATCCACATAAGTAAAAAGTCTGGGCGTGCAAAACCCAGACACCACTCCTAGCTAGAAGGAAACGCATGTCCTCTTTGATGTCCTCTCCCGTTTTTGGTTCACACCGGGGTGTAAGACTCGCGAATTAACGTTATACACAAAGTTATGCTATATTAAAGTCGTGCTTTGATCATCAACCACAAGACTCTGCTTTTCAATAGAAGCCTTAATCCTTTGCATCTCAGCATGCCACACAGGCAATTCATGCCATGCAACTGATGTCCATCAATTACACAGAATGAAGTCCAATGCCAGACACAATTCCATACAAGTCCGTTCTGGGCTTGAACGAAACCGGAGGCACCTTATTCCTTGTCCCATATGTCCAATACAGGAGAGAGCTCCTTGCATATCCGGTCGATCTCCAAGTACGTCTGGATGATCACCACTTATTACCTTGTCTTGGGTGTACAACCCAATCAAGACATCAGTAATCATCCAAGCGATGTGAAGACCTCTGGTCTTCAACCACCATCTTCATCGTCGACTCATCGCCGATTCAGTTATTCAGAATGGGATAAACCCGGACTTTCTGAATAACTCGCATATATAATAAACAAGTGCTATAAAAACACAACATACGTCTCATTCCAATTCTGAATATTCTTTTATTTAAATATTCATATCCTTTGGGAAAGGTTCCCATTAATTTTATCAAAGATATATTCTTTAAATTTATTCTTTAATCTTCCTTTGGATATCATTTCAAACCATATTAAGGTTTTCCAAACTAGTTGGGATTAGTGCACCTTACCGAATTAATCATTTGTTTAATTTCCCAATCCTAACCTTTTCAACCCATGGAGCAAAACTGGTAATACTCCATATCTAACACCACAGTGTTATCGGTAAAATTAATTACCATTTCACGTTAAAATCTAATTAAAGATTTAACTATCGCTTGGAGCAAAACTGGTGATACTCCATTCTCGATCATTTCTTGAATTTGATAATTTTAGTTATCAGATTCACATTTCAATCTAATTAAAGATTCATTAAAACTCTAATTCAGTTTTAATCACCAAAAAATCATTACTTAATGACTATTCCAAGTTAATAAATTAATCTTATCTTTGACTGGGTTAAAGAACTAATGTCTTTTAAAACACAGCTCATGATAAACCCAAAATCACATTCCATTAATTGTGGAATCTTCACGGAAAACAGATCAATATATATAATCGATATAAGCTTCCATATCCGACTAATAATATAAATGGAATAATGGCAAAGCCTTTTAAATTCCATATATATTAGCAGTCTTCCTCCACAGAAATTCACTTCGATTATTACCAAATCGAATTTCATTCCATTCCAATTTATTTTATTAAATTGGAAAACTTTACTTCGGAAATTTTCCATTAAATCTTAGTTAAAAGATTTATAAATTCCAAATCACATTTCACTGTAAATCGGGTTAAAGAACGAATGTCATTAAAAAACACAGTTCATAATAAACCCGATTCACATTCCATTTTTATTCCATTTACTAAATATAATTGGAAACTCCAATAATCTTAATTAAAAAAATTATTCTTTTCACACGGGGTTTTACAAACATTGTTACTGAAGGACCCATCCCATCAGTCTCTAACCGTTGGTCATCGTTAAATAACGATAACTGTCGGTTGATTCAGACAGACAATTTACTTTGCTATAAATTGTAACGAGCTCCAATTCACTTCCAGTCAGTTCCATGGTGTAGCCCTCGTCCATAGATCCCAACGGATCTTGTTTTGCTGAATTTGTATAACGTATGAGAAAGATATCATGTTAACAAGTTAATATATTTTATAATTTAGACTAAACTTGAATTATATTTATAATTTGGGCCTCACCACCATTTCTCGACCCAAAACCCTCCTGCTTAAAACCCAACCCGCAAGGCTTTCTTCTTCCACCTTAAATCCTTAAACCCGTCGCTTGTTCTTCACAACCACAATGGCCTCTTGCTTCCAAAATCGTTCCTCCATCCTCCCATTAAAAATTCAAACTAATTATACAAATCCTCCCCTCTTCAAATTCTCTATCCACTCATACCAAAATCATACTACCCGCAGCCTTTATCCAAAACGCTTCGATAGCAGATATACACGCGGTGGACTGTGAACATCGACAAAAATATTCATTGAAAATTCCCAAAAATGACATACAGGTGCGGTTCCACCCAACGAATACACAAACGACATCGAAACCCTGAATTGAAGCTCATAGACCACGCAATTTTCAACCCTAGCTCCACGTTGGGTTTACACATCAGCATTATAGGGTGTCGAACCCTCTGAAATCTTGCCATCTTGAACATCACGGCAAAAGGAGGTTAATGAAGCTTGTTTCCGGATTTAAAAAAAATTATTTGGATTTATTTTTATTTTTAAGAGGATCTAAATCCTTTACTGAAAAGGAAACATACGATGCAAATGTTTTGACCACCGAACAAATGGAATTAGGGTTCGAATTAAATGAGGGGTATTTATAGTAGATTTTAAATATTTTAATATTCGATTTAAATATTCATTTTTAATCAACCGCTATTTATATTTATCGTTAAAGATTCCTATGATCACATATGACACCCAAATATCATAAAAATGGGAATGCAACTATAGTTTGACGTTACGGACCCAACGAAACTTATTTCATCGAATTCCGAGTCTGTTTTCTCACAAAGCGTATTTTTAAAGTCAAATTATTGACTATTTTTCACATTAAAATCCCGTACGGCCACATGCTGACTCCAAAAATTACGAAAATTGGAATCTAACGATAATTTAATATTACGGATCCAAAAAAATTAGTTTCGTCGAAAACGGAGGTCGTTTGCAAAAATGGCTATTTTAAAGCTTCAAATAAACCCATTTAAATATTAATATATTTTAAAATAATTTAATTTAATATTAATAAATTAATATTATTGTATATATTCACATAAAATATCATATAGCTCCAAAATATTCCTATCTGAATTTATAACTCGACATTTCAAATCCAGATTAAATCAGTATTCAATTTATATTAAAAATCCATTTGTTATATAAATAAATCGTTATAAATTATAAAGGAATTCCATAGCGACTTTTCAAAAATTTGATTTGGACATGAATCAAAATCTACACGACGAAATCTCGAATTTTCTCTTCCATTAGAAAAATATCGTTCACAAGCTCCGAACGTTTCTTGTTTTACAGAAATCCGACTTAAAAAGGATTCTGAATATTCGTTTAAAGTTTGAATCGCCAAATTACGAACTACCGCGCCATTTCGAGCTCGATTATAATTATAATATAATTATACATTCAACTGTCGTTTGTATAATATATACGTTAATATAATTCAACTCTATACTGAATTATATATTATAAATGATCCAATTTACACAATATTATGAATTCCACTATTTCCGACTATTTCGAAAATTAAATATATTGTTTTATTATTTATATTAATTAAATATTCAATAATATTTTATTCTGGTCATTTTAAATTATCGAACCATCATTTAAATAATTAAATAAATTATTTATTATCCGTAAAAATACGGGTCGTTACATTCTTCCCCCCTTAAAATAATTTCGTCCTCGAAATTGCTAAGGTAGAAAACAAACCCTAACCGGGTTAAAAATTATTTGTTTACTTCTCTAACTTCAGTTTCAACTGAACAAATAAATTTCAACTAAAATATTAATTCATTTCGACTAACGAAAATTTTCAAAAATTCTGAAATTTTTCTAACCTTTTAAATTTCTGAAAAATTTCGCCAGCACATCCTTTGTACGGTTCAATCGGTACAACTACAACTCGTCTCTCTAGACCTTCTCCAACCCAAAAGAAAATCAAAATGCCAAGCGGCTTGCCGAACAGGCTCATAAAATCACCAAACTCATATACAAATAAACTTGTACCTTTTTGTCGGGGATATCATTATATCTTTTCCATCTGCTGCCAATTCAGCATATACCAATGTTATCCCAATCAATCTCCAATCAATTTATTCTCAAAACAATTATTCGCTTATACCCCGGCCAAAATTCTTTTCAAACTCGGGTTCCATTATCGATTCCAAACTCCTAACCCACCAATACAATACCATTCTTGATTCCTATCTCACAATTCAAAATCTGATTCTACTTGATATATTATATTCCAATTCAATTTCCAGTTAATTGGTTTCAATTCAATTCATATCCGCTTTCACAAATTTCTTTAAAAAATTTTTTAATTCAAAACAATCTTCCTATGAGCTTTAAACAACTTACCCTTTTCAAACATTCAATATTCCTTTTCAGAAATCAAAACCACTTGTTTCTCAAAATAATACAAAGCATAATCTTCGGTAGTAATTCGTTACTTAGAAACTCGAAAATGAACACCAATGATGTCTGAATCATCATCGGAATTACTTTTTAGTGGCCGAAATGAGTTCAATACTACATCACTTTTCAAAACTCATTCTTTAGACACTTTCATTTTGAAATACATTTAAAAATATCTTTCTCAATGCTTGTCAAACAATTTAAAATCTCCCAGGATTTAAAAATTGTCATATATTCAATCCAAATCCATTTATAAACACTTTTCCAAATTTCTAGGGTTTTAATTTCAATTCTGATTTAATTTCAAATTTAATCAAGTCTAATTTTTATATATTACTCTTATACAAATTCTGATTGGTTATTTACATAACCATTTCTATTATAATCTTATCGATTCTAACAACAACCAATATATCCAATATATTATAATAATTCGAATATTAATCATTTTTATAACAAAGTTATATTTCAGGTAAAATTATTCCATTTACCCTCTTTTCAAAACATACCATGTCGGTTCATCGTATTCAAGTGTTTAGAAACACCTACCGATACAGTGGATCAAACTGATCGACCAGAATTCATAAACCGCTCAACTAATAAATCTCCATAATATAAAACCATTTTTATATCAAATAACAAATATGCGCTCATATATATACACTCAACTTAATCTAGGGCATTACTAACCCCATCTCTATTGAGTTATTCCACAGAGCCAAGGTAATCACTTAACCTCTAGCTCTTGTACCACTGTAACGACCCGGGGAATTTGCGATCTTTGGTAATCGACATAAACTCAATGTCGACTATTCAAATTGGAAATACCAGAACGTTAATAGAAAGAAATTAGAGGGTGAGAATAGATAAGATAGAAATCTAGAATAGAAGAAAGAGAGGAACAACAATAGAATCAGAGTAACACGAATCTCACAACGGAACGAATAAAATAGTATACAGCATAACTTTGAAATGCAAATCTGTCATTTGTATAAATATATCATCATTAGATTATAACACTTACATCACAGCGGAAATAAATAATAGCTATAAAATGCTGTTGAAGCCTCCTGCTCCAGGCTCCATCTAGTGTTTTTGTAAACCCCGACTACTTGACTGCCCATACAAAATTGGGCACCCAAGAGTTTAGGGAAAACAAAATAAACTCCGGGTCAGTTACGGGACTGGTATAAGTAAACACTTTAAAACAGTTTGAGAAAATAAATGATATCTCATAAGACCAGGCCGTATAACACGGAACGGGTTTTTCCCTTATGAAAATACAAAACACTTGATTTAACTTTCAAAATCCTTTTGAAAGAAACGATAATCTTTATATAATAACTCTTTTGATATTATAACAGTGTCAATCAACCACAACTAAATAATCATTAGCAGAATGCTTTAATCTCATGTTCCACATACATAATATATAATCAAAAACCGTGGGCGCTTATTTGGGAAATGAATTCCAACTGGCAAGGTATGGGACCACCTTCTGACAGTGTATCTCTAGAGAGCAATACACCGGGTTCAACAAGAACATCTTGTAACCCAGGCTAAACATGACCGGTCACTCATTTCGCTTGAGTGTACCGAATGTATTATCACCAACGGTTGGGATCAACAACCGTTTCCAGAAAGGGACAGCATTGAAACAGAATAAAGAAGCAAATGGAATTTCTCTAGATCAGGTGACAATACACCCAAATTGGCAGATAACCACCTAGCCATGCGACCTACCCAATTTTATACCATTTCTCGGTTGTGAGGCTAAAGGCCATAACGTATCCTTTTACAAACCACGCCTTTCTTCACTTTGAATGTCACATCGTCATACCCATCAAAGCACTAATTGATTTCTCCAAACATACCACGGGTAAACAACTAAGAGAAACGAATTCCTCCACCACCGAACGTAAATATGTTTGAAGAGATCAACTTATGCTTTCTATTAAATATACTCTGTCAGACATTCTTCCGTACAGGTTGTCCTGGGACTGGACAAACCGAAGGCACTATTCTTTAAATCCATCTTAGGCAATTTCTACCTAGGATCGCCAAAACAGCCCTTGCATAACTCCGTCTTCAATTTTCTTCATCAAATTTGATTCGCAACGCTAACGCCCATATAGAGTGGTTTTTAGATAATGAATCTACTCCCGGTCTCTCCGTATTGACGACGGAAAAATGGTCACAAACTTTGATAGTCGATGATTTAACTATCAAAGAAAAACATGCGTTCAACAACGGTCGTATTTCCAAATGGAAATCTTACCGATCATTCATCAATCAACTTTTTCTCTTTTTAAGTAAATTCATCATTAATTTATTCAGTTACCCATTCCCATATCCACAAAAATTCTCATTTTCTAAATTTAGAAAATATACCTTATTAACATTGGAAAACGTTTCCATTTCTTATTCACGCTCAACTATCATTTCACGTCCATCAGTCTCTAACCGTAAATTAGTAAGAGAATGATTCCCTAAGTATTAATCCCGAAGGCCGAAAACAACATTAGATCGATACCCCAAAAATTATTCAATTTAACTAATCTCTAGTCAGTTTCTAATTTATTTAACTCTATTTCTTATCTTTTTACCAAATCATTGCTTACGCAACTCTCAGATTCAGTTTATAAATCTTGTTCTTTTATAAAACGTTGGTTATAACGATAACGTTATAATCTCAACTTTCGATATAATCTAACTCCAAATTATACTATTATTTCTTAAATTGAATAATAATAATTTATTAAATAAATAAATGAATCTTGATTTAAAAACGAAAAGTAAATAGTACCTTTCTACATTCTATATAAACAAATCCCAATGTATAATTCTCTTTCAAATAAACTATATTCGATTTAACTCTATTTCGAATAACTAATTCGATTAACACC
Organism: Allium sativum; assembly: GCA_030737875.1. NCBI lineage: Eukaryota > Viridiplantae > Streptophyta > Magnoliopsida > Asparagales > Amaryllidaceae > Allium > Allium sativum. The sequence goes on from CM060926.1 coordinate 860,265,716, forward strand.
TTATGAATAACTAATTTCGATTAACTCTTTTCGAATAACTAATTCGATTAACTCTTTTCGAATAACTAATTCGATTAACTAGTTTTGAACAACTAATTCCGATTAACTCCTTTCGAATAACTAATTCGATTAACTCCTTTTTCAAATGTTCTACTTCAATTTAATTCTCTTTCGAATAACTAATATTCGATTAACTCTCTTCGATATTCACTCTGAATTTACAATCCAAATTATCCACTGATAATTATTTTTAATTTATTTATAAACATTGTTTATAAATCACACTACTTGTTTTTATTATTAAACAAGTTATTTATTCCTAGCCATTTGAAATTTCATTTCCATTTAAATTCCTATTTCAAAAATCCGATCTTCTTTATAAATGTTTTTATTTTCAAAACATTTATTTTAATCCATTATTCATACTCAATGTGAATAACATTTCTTTTATAGTCTTCTTCTTTGCAAAAATACTTGCCTTAATCCATTATTCATATTCAATATGAATAATATATTCTTTATATAGTTAAAACAGTTTGGTTTCATATTTAAAATATTATCTTAATTTAAATATTCTATTTATACTTCTATTTATAAACAATTCATATAAAATCTTATTTTATATTCAACACTTTAATAATTCCATTAATAAGTGTTGTTAACACTACGTTCATATTCGGATTCAAATATCGATGTTAAAATCGATTCTTACTTCTCTATATAAGTTCTGACTTATATATTCCATTTATCCAATGATAAATAATTTACTTAATTTATAAAATATTATTTATAAATTAATCTGCTCCATTTATCTGTTTACTTCTTTATATAAGTTCATACTTATATATCTTTATTTATCAAATGATAAATATTTTTCTTAATATAAAAACATTATTTAAAAATCATTCTTCTCAATTTATTTGTTAAAAACATATTTTTATTTAATATCTATTTTAAATAAATCAATTCATATCTCTATTATAACTTGAAATCGCCTATTTTTTTCAAATATTTCCTTTTATAAAATCTGTTGATTTTATAAAATTCATTTATCTCAATATTCACCTTGAAATCTCCCTTATAAAATCCCTTGATTTTATATAATAATTTATTTCAATATACGCATTGAAATTTCCCTTTTTATAAAATCTGTTGATATTAAATAATATTCTTATTTCTATATACACATTGAAATTTTCCTTTTTACATCCCAGGGTTTCTTGTGGTATTTAAAATATCAAATAACAATGATCAATATCATCCAAACACACATAATCAATAACAGACTATATACTCAGTCATGTATCACAATATATGAAAATGAACAGTAATAATATTTGAGGAATCCAGTTGGATCCCTCCAATCTGGTTCCCTGCATTCACAGATGTTAAACAATATAATATAACATCGATTTCATTTCAATATGAAATATTCTGATAAATAGAATCAATATATAATTAGCAATATATATACATATATATCATTATCTATATTTTCAATTAATCAATTTGCAATTAAACCAAACAATCAACACACAACAATCAACCAACATTTATCAATTCTAAAAATATGTTATAAAAATATAAGCTAGACAAATCAGTGAGATTTACTCACATTGGACGGTCATTGTTAAATAACGATAACTATCGGTTGATTCAGACAGACAATTTATTTTGCTAAAAATTGTAACGAGCTCCAATTCACTCCTAGTCAGTTCCATGGTGTAGCCCTCATTTATATGATCCCAACGAATCTTGTTTTGGTGAATTTGGATAACGTAGGATAAAGATATCGTGTTAACAAGTTAATATATTTTATAATTTAAACTAAACTTGAATTATATTTATTATTAGGGCCTCACCACCATTTCTCGGCCTAAAACCCACCTGCTTAAAACCCAACCCGCAAGGCTTTCTTCTTCCACTTTCAATCCTTAAAACCGTCGCATGTTCTTCACAACCACAATGGCCTCTTTCTTCCAAAATCGCTCCTCCATCCGCCCATTAAAATTTCAAACTAATTATACAAATCCTCCCCTCTCCAAAATCTCTATCCAGTCTTACCAAAATCATACTACCCGCGACCTTTATCCAAAACGCATTGATAGCAGGTATCCATGCGGTGGACTGTGAATATCGACAAAAATATTCTTTGAAAATGTCCAAAAATGACATACAGGTGCAGTTCCACCCCACGAATACACAAACGACATTGAAACCCGAAATTGAAGCTCCTAGACCATGCGATTTTCAACCCTAGCTCCACTCTGGGTTTACACAGCAGCATTATAGGGCGTCGAACCCTCTGAAATCATGCCAGCTTGGACATCATAGCAAAAGGAGGTTAATGAAGCTTGTTTCCGGATTTAAGATATTTTATTTAGATTTATATTGATTTTTAAGAGGTTCTAAATCCTTTACTGAAAAGGAAAAATACGACGCAAATGTTTTGACCACCGAACAAATGGAATTAGGGTTAGAATGAAATGAAGGGTATTTATAGTAAATTTTAAATATTTTAATATTCAATTTAAATATTCATTTTTAATCAATCGCTATTTATATTTATCGTTAAAAATTCATGTGATCACATATGATACCCAAATATCATGAAAATGGGCATGCAGCTACAACTTGACATTACAGACCCAACGAAACTTGTTTCATCGAATTCCGAGTCATTTTGCTCAAGTAGTGTATTTTTAAAGTCAAATTATTGACTGTTTTTCACATTAAAATCCCGTGCGGCCACATACTGACTTCAAAAATTACGAAATTTGAAATCTAACGATAATTTAATATTACGGATCCAACAAAATTAGTTTCATAAAAAACGGAGGTCGTTTGCAAAAATGGCTATTTTAAAGCTCCAAATAAACCCTTTTAAATATTAATATATTTTAAAAAAATTTATTTTAATATTAATAAATTAATATTATTGTATATATTCACATAGAATATCATATAGCTCCAAAATATCCCTATCTGAATGTATAACTCGACATTTCAAATCCAGATTAAAAGAGTATTCAATTTATATTGAAAATCCATTTATAATATAAATAAATCTTATAAATTATAAAGGAATTCCATAACGACTTTTCGAAAATTTGATTTGGACATAAATCAATATCTATACGACGAAATATTGAATTTTCTCTTCCATTAGAAAATTATAGTTCACCAGCTCTGAACGTTTCTTATTTCACAGAAATCCGACTTAAACGGATTATGTATATTCGTTTAAAGTTCGAATCGCCAAATTATTAACTACCATGCCATTTCGAGATCGATTGTAATTATAATATAATTATACGTTCAACTTTCGTTTATATAATATATTCGTTAATATAATTCAACTCTATACTGAATTATATATTATAAATGATCCCCAATTCACACAATATTGTGAATTCCACTATTTCCGACTATTTCGAAAATTAAATATATTGTTCTATTATTTATATTAATTAAATATTCAATAATATTTTATTCTGGTCATTTTAAATTACCAAACCATAATTTAAGTAATCAAATAATTTATTTATTATCCATAAAAATATGGGTCGTTACATTATTAATCGGCAACTTACAATTGATTGTGAAAAGACCACCGTGCGTAACTTGGAAACAGAGATAGGTAGGCCTATCCATGGCATTGTAGTTGTTTAATCGTTAACCTTCATGTTTCCAAATTTTAACTTTTAATCATGTTGCTGCAGCGGAACTGAGGCATGCATATGAGACCCTAAAGACAAAGGTCGAGCATGACCTCTCGACTTTTAAAGATACCTGGGCCAATTTGACTACTGAGAATACAATCCTCAAAAGGGACGAGGCCGAGTTGGTGGAAGCATATGGAAACTTGGAAAGGGACAATGCGAGAGTCACCCAACTCCAGAATGATAATGCCACCTTAAGGACGGAGAATGAGAGGTTACAGGCCGAAAATGCTGAGGTTGTTGAGCTGAGGAAGCAGCTTGAGGCTATAAGGAAAGCGAAGGAGGATGCCGAGGCCAGTAACCGGGATATGTTGAGCATGGTCGATGGGCTGAAGGTCGAACACCTGAGGGAGGTAGAACAACCGAGGAAGCGGGTGGAGGATACAGAATTCCATGTGGAATCATCCTTCGAGGAGAGTATCCAGAACATGTATGTCAAGGTTCTGAGATTCCACGGACTTTCATGGGTCAAGGATTACCCCGTGAGCTAGCTCGAACTTGGGAAAGGTTGGTCCTATATGAGGCCTATTTGTGTCAAGTGGATGTAAGCACTTTGAATGAACGTCAGCTTATGACTGACCTTCTGACAGATGAGGAGCGTGAGAAGCTGGAGGAGGGAAGGAAACTGCTGCTGGAAGATGCTAAGAGAGAGAGGTTGGCGAGGCTTGCCTATGAAAAGGGGAAGTCTGCCATGACTGAGAGTGTGGTTATGGCAAAAACATTTGGAGAGGGAAGCTCTTACGGGCCATCGGCCTCTGAATCTGTTATAGCAAGTGATCCCGCAGCCTTGGCTAAGGCCTCTACTGAGTACAACCCCAAGTATCCGGAGATAGGAGAGACCGGATTCACTTTACCTGCCACGACGAGCAACCTTCCCGTCCTTTCTACACCATCCCTGACCGTACATAAATTCCCTTTACCATGTATCCCCAAGGATGACGTGTTTACCGAATTTACGGACTAAAAGATTGCGTTTTTACTGTGCAGCTCCTCCTGAATCTATTACGGCACCGGTCTTTTCCCCCGTGAATCCACAAGAGACTGAATCTGGGCCAGGTCTTTCGAGAATACAATTCGGAGATGGTGGAGATCAGCTAGACACCTATTTGGATATAAGGATAATGCCCAGCCTTTATGAAGGCTTCATGGAGGAGGGAGAGGTGGTCGATGGGAAGATTACTCCCGCCAGAGGCCCAGTGGAAGCCGATGTGCCTTCGATGGCGGCTATGGTGGAGGACCGAAAAGCCAAAATGATGGCTAAGTGTGAAGAGTTGAACGAGAAGCGAAGGCAGGATGAGGCTGTCAGACAGGAGGCCCAAATGAAGACCAGACAACATATCGAGAGGAGCACCACCAGACGGTCGAGAAGAGAGGGGCCGATGAGGAGGCAGAAAAGAAGAGGGTTGCTGATGAGGCCTAAAATAAGAAAGAGAATGACAAAGCCCGGTAGAGGGCCACCAAAATTCCTAAAAAATCTAAGGATGGAAACGTTGCGGCACATAAATCCCGGAAGCTAGTTGACCGGCGGGCTGCCAAGGAAGCGAAGGAGAGGGCAAAGCGGGAAGCCAAAGAGGTCCCAATAGAGGGTGATGCTATGGTAGCCCTCGCTGCGAGGAGTGCCCCCCGCTCAACGTCGTGCGCTATTATCACTGATATCACAAAGATCTCCAGCAACGATGGTGCCGATGAGAGATGCCTTTCGGTTTCTCATGAGTCGGCTACTCCTCAGAAGGGTCGAGGAAGCAGGAGCGGATCAGGAAAGAAGAGGCCTGGTGCTGGGGAGGGACCGTCAAGTGCTGAATCTGCAAAGAAAGAGAGAAAACACAAGAATAAAAGACACGATTAGTGTTAGCAACTTAAGTAGAAGTTACCGTTATTTTGGTGGTGTAGGCCGATAGTTTACGCGAGTACGACCCTCGCTTTTGGTTTTTTCAAGACATGGTGTGGTTTTCTTGTACACCCTGTCATTAGAAAGAAAGATGTTAGACATGTAGTCTGTTTAATATGTGTGTGTGAAAATGGAATATGAATTAAAAGGATCGCAGTTTATGTCAAATGTTCGGATGTTCTTTTTATGTTTTCCAGTGTCCTGTACTTGCATAAGCATACTTATCGTTACACTTAACATAAAAGCGATCGGGTACCACGCTTTGGGCTTATTATTCCAGAGGGGTGAGATAGAGCACTAGTTTCAGTAAGTCTCACTCAGCTTAGGAATCCCGTAGTTTGCGAAACCAGGTTAGGCGCCTGCTGTTTTGGGTTGCTCGAGGTTAATCCTAAGTATAGCGAACGCGTAGTACGTCGCGATTTGTGGTCCGTCTGATGGGTGGCTCTCCCGTCTTTCATCGGGTTTAGCCATGCAGCAGGCATTGTTTATTCGCCGAAAAGAGAAACTCGGATGATCAGCTCGTAAGGTCCGATCATGGCCATAGGATACCCCTTAGCCTTGAGAGCTTCGTGGAAGAAACGATTTAAGGTCGGTCTTGGTGCTATGCCAAGATTCGACCGGCACCCGTAGCCAGCGGAGAGATTTGCGTCTTTCTTAGTTGGTTGTTGGGCGGCAGCCCCAAGTCGCTTTAGACTTGAGCGCGGAACTATTTATCCTCGGTCTCGACGTAGGGCCAAGGTTCGAGTTAGTGGTTATTTTTACTCGTCGCGCCGCGGGCCGGCGACTCGAGTAGCGTTGCCGACTCCCGTGCTCGGGGTGCCGGTCGTAGCCAATGTGATTTGGCCTCGATGTTAGCTCGAGGTTTGGATGGAAGCAACGACTCTGGTGCTTGGGGTGCCGATATGGCGATCGCATGTTTGATACAAGCTGGTTGTCAGGACTAACCAAACAAATCACGTGACGAATAAACAGAAAAGAGATAGGAAGTTGAACATCATTTCTACTAATAATTTTGGCAGTAATAGCCTTTACAATGCCTTGAATTTTTAGAAAACAAAGCATTATTGGAAAGCGTAAACAACTGTGTACTATGTTATGTAAAGTAGCGGCGGAGATGTTTGTTGTTCCATGCCCTTGGGAGTTCAGCTCCGTCCACGGTGGCGAGTTTAAAAGTTCCATCGCTAAGCTTTCATTGTATGGAGTACAAACCTTCCCAACGAGGAGCGAGGCCTGTTGGTAGAGGAAAAACCCATTTTAAGACGAGATTGCCGATGTTGAGGTCCTTATGACGGACCCTGGAGTTGAAGTATTGGGCTACTCGTTGTCGTTGTGCGGCGGCTCGGAGGTCAGCTTCGTTCCTTTATTCCTCTAGCAAATCGAACAACTCCAAAAGTAAGTCTTGGTTTGTCTTTGGATCGCAGTAAGTAACTCGATGAGATTGAAGATAAAGCTCAATGGGGATGATGGCTTCAGATCCGTAGGCAAGGGCAAAAGGAGTGTGCCTGGTTGCTATCTTGTAGGTGGTCCGGTAGGCCCATTGGGCTAAAGGGAGTTCTTCGGCACACATGCCCCCGGCCTTTTCCAGGCGCTTTTTGATGATGGATTTGATGACTTTATTAACCGCCTCGACTTGCCCATTGGCTTGAGGATGAGCCACCACTGAGAATCTTTTTTTCGATGCTATGGCACTGACAGAAGGCTTTGAATTCGGCGCTCTCGAACTAAGTGCCATTGTCGGAGATGATATCTTGAGGGATCCCATAGCAGGTAATAATATTGCGGATGACGAAGCTAATTATCTTCTTGATAGTTATGGTGGTGAGGGCCTCAGCCTCTTCCCACTTGGTGAAGTAATCCATTATGACGACGCCATATCGTGCCCCACCTCTGGACATTAGAAGAGTTCTGATGATGTCGATTGCCCACATGGCGAATGGACACGGGCAGACCATTTGTGACAACTCTTTAGGCGAGGCTCTCGGGATCTTTGAGAAGCGCTGATGCTTATCTCACTTGCAAGCATAGTCTGCGTCGTCTTGATCGACCGTGGGCCAATAGTTACCATGTCTGAGTATTTTTCTAGCTAGGGTTTGCCCTCTAGTATGGTCGTCGCACTCGCCTTCATGTACATTACATAGCACTCGGAGGGCGTTGCCATGGACTACGCACCTGAGCAAAGGGACAGAAAAATCTCTGCGGTAGACATCCATAAGAAGGTAACGAGCTGATTGGCAAGTAAGCGCTCTCCTTTCTTTGTATTGTCCTGGAAGGGTCGCGTGTTGTAGGTATTTCTTGATTGGTGTCATCTAGGATTCAGGCTCAGGTTTGGCGTTCATGACCATCTTGGTTTGTTCTTGCTTGATGCTTGGAGAATTAAGCACCTCGAGTGGAGCGGACCCAATAAGTTGCGGATCTTTGGAGCCTAACAACTTGGCTAAGGAATCTTCTTTTTCATTTTCCTCTCGGGAGATGTATGTGATGACGTAGTGGTCGAAGCTAGTGAGCAATCCCTGGATACTAGGCGAGCCGCTCCCCTATGGTTTGGTATTCTCCCTGTACTTGGCGCATAATGAGTTGTGAGTTAGAGAAGATCTAGATGGTTTTTAGTTTCAGTTCAATCGCAATTCTAAGTCCAGTCGTCAAGGCCTCATACTTTGCATCGTTGTTGATAGCAAGGAAGTTGAGCTTTAATGCATAATATATTGGGCTTTCCTAGCGGGTGATAAGCACGACTCTAGCCCCAGAGCATTTGCTGTTGGAGGACCCATCCATGAATAATTTCCATTTTGCGCTAGGGGCTCCGAAGTTCTCTGTGGGAAACTTCTCCGGAGCGGTGAACTCTACTATGAAATCAGCAAGAGCTTGTACGAGGATGGCTCGACGGGGGACAAATGCTATCTCAAACTGGCTTAGTTCCATATTCCACTTCAATAGTATTGGCGGAGGACATCAAACATTTCAGAGAGGTTGTGGACATGGTCGCTTGATATTTTAGATTTAACCAGCATATCATCCACGTACACCTCCATGGATTTCCCGATATGGTTTTTAAAGAGGCGATTGACCATTCGTTGATAAGTGGCGCCGACATTCTTGAGACCGAAGGGCATGACTCGATAACAGTAAAACCCGAGGTCAGTTATAAAGGAGGTATGATCCTGGTCGTGAATATTCATCAGAATCTGATTGTAGCCTGAATAGGCATCCATGAAGGATAATAGTTGGTATCCTGCGGTTGAATCAACGAGTCGGTCAATCCTCGGAAGTGGAAAGCTGTCCTTGGGACATGCCTTGTTTAAGTCGGAAAAGTCGACGCATATCCTCCATTTGCCATTGGCCTTCTTGACCAGGACCGGATTGGAGACCCATTTGGGGTAGTCGGCTTCGCAAAAAAAGTTGTTTTCGAGTAGATGGTCTACCTCTTCCTCGAGTGCCTTGGACCTTTTGGGTCGCAGGAAGCAGCGCTTCTGCTTGACTGGAAGCATTATAGGATCGATACTTAGACAATGGAAAGCGACCGCAGGGTTGATGCCTCTCATGTCGAAGTGGGTCCTTCCGAACACGTCTAAGTTTTCCCTTAAGAATTCATAAGATCTTCTTTGATTGTGGGATGGAGTTGTGATCCTATCTTTAGCGCTCTTGATGGGTTGTCGGGGTTGATTGGAACATCCCCTATAGGCTCAACTGCAGTAGCCCTCTCGTACTTGGGCTCTTCGTCTTTCCTTGGATCGAGGTTGTCGGAAAGACGGCAGTAGCGCCTGAGCCATAGTCCAGATGTCGCTGATTGCTATGCGGAGATAGTTTTGGCGCAAGAAGGAGTGGGTATGGTCTTACCCTTGTCCTTGTTGTGCGCGTTCTTCCATTCTATTGCATAACATTCTCTGGCATTGGCTTGGTCGCCTCTAATTGTTCCAATCCCGTTTTCTGTTGGGAATTTCATGAGGAGAGACCATGGTGACATGCAGATTCGAAATTCTATGAGGAAAGGGCGTCCATATAAAACATTGTACAGGGAATCGATGTCGATAACCACGAAGGTGAGAATATGGACCCGGCTCTGATCCCCCTCGCCGAATTATACGGATAAGTCAACCATTCCCACTGGGAGACTGGTAGCTCCGTTGAAGCCATGGATCGTGGCACGATATGGTTTCAAGTCTTTGGTTTCCAACTTCATCTAGTCGTAGGCAGCTTTGAAAATGATGTTGACCGAGCTTCCCGAGTCAATCAATACTTTTTGGATGGAAGCGGCACCGATCTGAGCTGTGATAACTAGAGGATCGGTGGTCAGGACCTCGACCCCCGTAGAATCCCTTTCGTGGAAGACAATGTCGTCCCGCATGGTCTTTTGAAGCTTGGATGGAACGGATTCATCTGGGGCAGAGCAGGCCTCATAAGTAGCATGCTTTATGGCACTCACATATTCTTCCATATTCTGAAAGCTGTCATGTATGGGATAAGTTCCACCGCAAATAGTGTTGATTATGATTCCTAGCCTTGGGTTAGATGGACCTAGATCCGCCTTGGTGGGCATCGACGGTGCTGGTACTGGAGATTTGGAATTAACTTCCGGTGGAAAGGGTTATTGGATGTACTGATCGAGTCGTTTTTCACGGATAAGCTTTTCGATTGCGTCCTTAAGCTAGCGGAACTCATTGGTCTTATGTCCGTACACATCGTGGTAACGGCAATACCAGCCGGTATTTTTCTCGAAGTCGGTGGATTCCCTGGTGCGTGGTTTCTTGTATGGAAATGTGTTGCAAGTCTCCAGGTAAATTTCTTCTAAGTCTTCATTCAACTGGGGGTAGGTCTCAAAGGAGCGGTGAGGACCGGGTTTTCTTGGCTCAGTCAGGGATTGAGCGTTGTTTCGGCCACCCTACCTGCCATTAGTCGGTCTTTGCTTATAGTGACCTGCCCTTTTGTTCTTATCGAAGGGCTCTCCGATTTGTTTCCCTCTAATGTTGTTATCTGCTGCCTCTATTCGCTGGTTGTCGGGGCGACTTATCTCGGAGAGCCGATTCCGTCTCGCTTCCTCTTGGCATAAGTACTGCCCTGTTTTTCGTAGAAAGCATCGAGGCTTTTAGGTTGCTTTCGGTTGATCCACGCTCCAAACTCGGAAGTAGGGAGGACACCTTTTGCTAGTTGAAAGAGTATGGTGCGAGGATCTGGGTCTTCGCCCTCGGCGAGGGCGGTGTTGAACCGGGAAAGGTACTTTTGAGCGATTTAGCGGGCCCTTGATATAAGTTGGATAGAGTGAGGGCATTTTTTGGAGTTGGGATATGCAACCTGAACTGCTTGATCAGTTCCATTGCTAGTTGGCCGAAGTTGTTGACGTAATCCAGTGGGAGGCGAGAAAAGCAGAGTAAAGCGGTCCCGGATAGGAAGACTGGGAAGCACTTGCATTTGACTGGGTCATTACCCCGGCTTGAGTCCATTTGCCATTCATATCGATTCAGGAAAGCACACAGATCGGTGGTGCCGTCATAGAGTGTCATCTGTGGCATGCTGAAGCGTCGCAACCACTTGGCCTCGTTTACTCTTCTTATGAAGGGGTTGCACTGAATGTGGGCCTCCTATGAGTCATTCACATTCCCTCGCATTTCCCTCCTGATCCGGGGGACCATGTCGGGGAGATAATTTGGATGGGGATACAAGGATTTTGGCGAGGTTCCGGAGTTCTGCTGCGAGGGCGTATTCTATAATGAATGTCCGGGTCATCTTTTTCCATGTCCTCGACTTCTATAATCGGGTCTTGACGCGGACGATGAGGCGGAGCGGGTCGATGTGGATCCTACTCCGGAGGAGTGCGAGCCACTGGGATAGTAGGTCCATCATCACGATCGGCGGCTGTTGGGTTTTGTCGAGGAAGGGGTTGGTTGGTCGGACCCGGTTCATCATTGATGATCAAGCAAGAGCGGCCTCGGTATTGTGCCCCTTCGCTGTATGTGACTGTAGTTCGGTCACCGTTGTCATTCCCGTTGCCTTTGGCGTAGGCGTTGTCGTTGCCGTTATCAATGGCATTGGTACGGACAACGACATTGTTGATGAGACTAAAACTCGTTCTTTGATGTGGGCCCTTCGACTCAGAAGAGGAAGTTTCCGAGACAGCTGGTCGAGGTTGAGCGTTGTTCCAAGTTAACTGAAGTCAAGCGACGATGCACTGACTTTCCTGAAGTTGTTGCTTGAGGTCGACGTTGTTCCTTAATGCTTGATTGAGCTCGACAGCTGTGTTTGCATATTTCTCACTAACCACGCGGATCTATGCTTGCGCTACGGGTGCTTTGGGGTCCGCAAGAGAAGGGATGTTTTCAGTAGTGGCCTAGGTATCAGCCGGCGAAGCTTGTTGGGATGCTCCGGCTTCTGCTACGGCTGAAGAGTTGACCATTAAGTTCTTTGGTCGCTTTTCAATCGTGAGCGGACTTGGTGGCAGATTTAGCAAGGGAACCTAAAGCTTGTCGAATCAAGATGACAATGTGCGACAAAGACGCAAATCTGAGTTTTCTGAGTGAAAGCACCAAATGTTGATGGCAAAAAATGTCGTAAACACCAAAGATTCCTATTACTAGGAATTATAGTTTTGCTCGTGCAAGTAAGTAGGGAAGCGGCAAATAACACGAGGAAATTATAGTGGCTTGGCCTCGAGAAAGGCCTACGTCCACTTTTAAGAGGTGTTGGAATATTATTTATCACCAAGGATTACAAAGTAGTGCCAAACTCATGATATCTCATTTCATTCACTTTCATAATCATTGTATGATAAGTACTTGGGAAAAAGACAATTTAATCCTTCTTCTTCTTCACAGAGGAGATGCCATTAGAGGGGCTCTTGAAGCTCTCTAGAGGTCCCAAGTGATAGAAATCCAACCTCTTTGAAGTGTGAGGCCATGAGGTATTTATCAGAGAGGGGTTAGGTAGGATTTAGGTATGAGTAGGTAGAAATGAGGGACCACACCCAAAATTTCGCACCCAAACCCTGCGCCTCTGTATATTTCGCACCTAATGGGGTGCGAAATTTGTACCCCGTAGGGCACAAATTTTGCACCCTGCTGGGCACGAAACTCGTACCCTTCAGGGTATGAAATTCGCACCCCAAGGGGTATGAATTTCGTACCTCCTAGGGTGCGAAATTCGTAACCTAAGGCATGAAATTCGCACCCCGAGGGGTACGAAGTTCACATTCCGAGAGGCGCGAAGGCCATATGTTATGGGTGTTTGTGGCTTGGAGGTTTGGGCTTGTGACTCCAAAGGATTCGAAGCCTTGGTTCGGAAATGTGTTAGGGATACTGCTAGGTCCTTGGCGGTGCGGACCCTCTTCAACCCTGTCTGCCTCGCTCCTAAGCATCCCTCTCGACCTTAACTCCATGCGATGGGTTGAGTTGAGCGTGTCTTACGTATTTATGGGAACCGGACCAAAAGTTCGGTTAACATTAATATAGCAACCTTCTTGTCGATTTAGAGACCTCTAAGCATTAGTTGGTTATAGAATCTAGAGCATGGAAAGGATTGAAGCCTCCTTATTCGTTAACTGATAAATGGAAATTAATCGATTGAATTATCTGTTATGGTAAAGAAAACATTCAAATAAGTGTCCATTAGGTGAACAATTAATATGAACCTATTTTAGAATTATGTATTGTTTTGCTAAGATTTCAAAGGAACGCTAAGTGTTCAGGAAGGAAAATACTAATAGATTTATAGGTATGAATATTTGGATGAGATATTAAAAATTTCCACATAATAAGCAATATTTAAAATGATTATATGGACATAATGGACATGTATTAGGAATGTTTAAGGATGAAAAATTAAAGAATATGAAAGAAAAGGGTTACGACAAGATACAACTTTCGTAAATGAAGATATCAACCTTTGTAGAAAAGATTATAGGTGCGTTAGGAAAATTGAAAGAACAAACATGTTTCTATAATTGACAAAGAAATGTAAAGCCTACAAATATGATTTTTGACATACCATCAATTTGTTTTGAAAACTAAAAATTTTAAGAAATCTACTTCCGTAGAATAGTATGTTAGAAAATTTAAATGAAAGATCAAGAATATTTAGAAATCCATCAAGATGAATTTTTGACTACAAAATTATTAAAAGGAGGAAATTTTATAAATAACTATTTAGCTTCTTGTATATGGATTAGTACATAAAAATTTCAGTTGAAAATAAAAATTTTGGGATTACAAATGTTCATTAGTTCTTTTGTTAGACAAACAATAAATATAAGTTTTAGTAAAAACAGAAGATGAAAATGTTAATTGTAAATATTTGCAAATATGAGCTTTAACAAAAAGAGATAAGCAATAAATAATTCAAGTGGTTAATATGTAATTGTCATGGTTTTGATGTAACAAGCTTTAAAAATTTAGATTTGAAAATACTCTTTTCCTAAAATCTATTATAGATTGTGGTACTAAATTAAAGTTTAATCAAAAAGAGAAAGAAGACAAGACATATAAGCATGGTAAAATAAACGTCGTTGACATACTCAATTAAAAGCGAAAATATAGTAAATTTATTTACTAAAATTGGGTAGAGTTGAAATAATAAAATCCTCATAAAAAGAGAAGCAGTTGAGAAGATAAGAGTGTTAGAGGATAAAAGACTACTCCAAAGAATTTATTTATGACCATTAAATTAAATTTTGAAAGACCACTTATTGTGCAGAAAAAAGAGTAATAAATAGTTATGTTCATTAAGGACTTTCAGAATTCATATATATATATATATATATATATATATATACATATGTATATGAGAATTTTAAATTTGGTGCTAAAACGAATGCAGTCTAATGTTTCAAAATATAGATGAAAGTAAAAGAAAAAATTGAGAATATAGATATGAATAGAAGGATTAGTCGCTAATTTAATCAATGCTAAGAGATTAGGTCTCATTTCCAAATAGAAGTGAACATTCCTTTCAAAACAAATGTCATTTCGAAAGTCATTAAAGACTGATGTTCGGTATACGAATAAAAGATGAGTGTTGGAATAAGGAAATATATTTTACTCCGAAATTAAGAAATTTTAGGCATGTAGTAAATATTTGTAAAACGTTAAAACTGAGATATTCATTTAGAATGTTTTACTTGAAATAAAGAGGCCATTTAGCTTTATTGGGTAATGTTTCAAAAGGGTTATTTTGTGAAGTAATAATAATGAAGGTCAATTAAGCATTTTTAGGAAATTTAATTATTGCCTAATTAAATTTTGACATTTAATTAAGATTTTATCTCTAAATAGAATTAGCTCTTGTTTTCATGCAAGACCTTAAAACGTTTATCATTCCTATAAAGTGGTAATGACAAGCGTTCAACATATCAATAAATATAAGAGTTGAAAAGGAAATTCATTTCGCTCTTATTATGAGACATTTAGTGAGTGTTTTCGTAACTTAAAAAAAGGACATCAAACTTCTTATTACAATAATGATTTATTAAAACTAGGCACACATTAATATTTTATTCGGTAAAATGTAGAACATGGAAAGCTGTTCTACTCCTAAAAAATCAGAGATTTATGAACGTGTAGATAATGTTTTCAAAGTATTACAATTCAAAAGTGAGATATTTATTGGACATTGTTTCGTAAGAAATAATAGAATTATATTTTTAAAGTGGAAATTCAAAATTTAATGCTTCAGTATTTAATGCGAATTTTTGGAATTCAGGAAACCTTAATAAATTGTTATTTTAATGGGATAATATATACATGCATATAAATGACAACATCATACAAATAAATTTATTTAATGTCACTGCTAAGACTTATACTATTACAAAAGGAATAGATTTAGTAGTGGTAAATTAGGCAAATCAGAATTAGGATAGGATAACTTATACAACTAAATCTAGAAATTTTAATGTCAATCCCAAAAAGGATTATATTTGAAAAGTTGGTGAATTCTACAGATTTCCAGAAATATGATTTGGTTGTAAACTAATTTGCCAATGATAGTTTAGTTAGGATTTAATATGTTAATAACCGTATCCAATAATTAGCAATATATATACATACATATATATATATATATATCGACACACACACACACATGAAAATATAGGTAAAATGTAGGCAACGTAGTTCGTGATTTTCGAAAATTGAATTCATGACTATCAATTGCAAATTTCATAGGCAATGAATTTGTGATTAATAAGATTAAAAGGAAATTTTGGAGACTGATTTAAAAGACAAATTGGTTTGAAGAGAATGGATATATTTCAAGGCTGAAGAACCTTAAGGGAAGCAAATAATTATTCAAGGAACGACCTCGTGGTGCGTGTGTATGTGTGTGTATGTTTGAATGGACCACATTTACAAAGAGGACAAAGATGGAAGATTTAAGGGTATGGATTTGAAAGCTTAAGAATTTGGAGTAAAAGTATTAAGTATTTAGACAATCTAATTGCAAGAGAAAACTTTCAAAATAATTTATAGGTTGTAATCGTTAGTGGTTCCCCCGTATTGATTGGATAATGGTATAAATGTGATATAAGTAATAAATCCCCATTATGAATGAGAAGTTGGGATTTAAAACCATTATTAAATTCTTAAAATAAATGTGTAAGTAATTGGAAGAACCTCATGGGGACATTCAACCTAGCGATTTACCATATATGGAATTTGGAAGTTAAAAGCGGAATTGGATTTGTGGCCTACATAGAGGAAGCGTATTGGTCTTGTATTTTTGAAATTTTAGCTTTATAGAATGTCACCCTCAAGAATAAGAATGTAAAGTATGAGACTAGGGAAAATTCTTGGTTAATTAGGTTTCTAGTTCAAATGTAACCATGTTTTGGGTTGCTTAAGGATATTTGTTAAAAAAAATTATAAATTAGCCCTTTTGTTGTTTTTCAACAAAAAGAGAGAGACCATATTCAAAATTATGAGGAATATGCTCAAAGTGAAAAGGATGTGATGTGTAATTTTTCGTTAATTACACTGTCCACCCAACATAAAATAATACCATTTCTTGTACTTTTAAATATGTCAATGTTATTGTTTGGGAAAATTTATGAAAATTAAAACAAAAGACCTTACTCAGATTTAAATTAGAGCATAAGAAAATGTTCTAGTCATTAGTGAATCTAGAGATTTGATTCTTTTTGGGTCTAACTTCACTTGATGACTAGAGAACAAAATGAAGACAGCGAAAGCTTTGCGATAAGAGGAAGGATCTGCGGTATTAGTCTCTTAGATAATAGGAATAATAGTAATATTTATAGGAGCAGTAATAATTATCTTTTGGTAATTAGTGGGCACTCTTGAAGAACTTCAATGAGGTCCCCTAAAATACCAAAGTGTTGATGGAATAATCATTGACAAATTTCAACTCAAACCAAATTTGTGTTTAGACTTTAGAAAAAGTCTAATTTGATTAGGTAGATTATGGAGGATAATGAGTTAATATTATATTTCAGGCTTTCCCTAGGCGAAGGAGGTATATGATATTTGATAAGATACCTTCACAGTACAATGAATTTTGGTAGGGACAAAGACGGAATCTCAGAAATCTTATGCCACCATGGATATTTTGGAGCATGAAATTTCGAGACTCTGCATTATTCAGATAGATTGGTTCGGGTATAGTAATGAGATAAATCAAGAGAAGGCATGAAAATTTTAGAAAAAAAATATGGAGGAGCTCTCGAGAGAGCCTGATAAATTTATCAGCTTCCCATATTTTTCTGATTTCATATGTATAGTATGGTGATCCTTATATTAATCGTTTTGAAGGCACCGATATCAAATGTATGTTCTTCATTCTTGAGTCGACTTACTCTCTCAATTGTTTTCAGGACAGACAATTCTGTGGGGTTTTGGTCGCATTGTGGTTACTAGATTGGATGGTAGTAGATGGCCGCAACATAAATACACCAAGCACTCATATAGAAATTATATGCATGCTAAGGTGTTTTGCATACATACTACATCACTTATTACACATACATGTAAAGTCTCCAGTTCATAATCACTGCGAGTCATGGATTTTTATGGATGAATTAAAAACAGCACGGGTATATAACATGGATGTTCAGAGCGAGTTTTTTTTTCGCCCCTTCAAACAGATTTCGAGACGAAATCTATTTTAAGGAAGAAGAATGTAACACCCTGTGAAAATATACTTAACTTAAGATAGTCTAATTTAAAATAACTAATGAAAATAGGCAATAAAATAATAATATACTAAAGGATTGAAAAATGAAATTATACTACATTAGGAATTTGATCATGAAAATACCGTAGTTGTATTCGTGGCGAAATTCTGATCCAATTTCATATATGATATGTTTAAATCTGAGTACGTATAAAGGATTTACATTTAAAAGATGTTGTGCGTTAATATATATACAAGAACGTTTGAAATTTGAATTGAAACATGAACATACGGAATAAAGATAACTAACTAATGGTTGATTAGAATATTCCAATCGATTCACAATTGTGTATACATGCAATTAGGGACAACATTATTGTTTAAATGGTAAGGAATTAATTGATATAAATAACGTTTAATAAAATATCTTCCCATCAATTAACGCAGGACACTGGCCACTTTCGTGACCAAAGGGTCGACCGCCCCCTAGAAGGGGTGTCTACCGTCGGTCAACCGCCCTCCTAAGGAGGGTGTAGACCGCCAGTCGACCGCCCTCCTAGGGAGGGTGTCGACCGCCTGGTGCGGCCAGAGCCCAGTGAGGGCTGATTTGGATGGTGTTTTAGTTGATTTTTTTGATAATGAATAGCCCACATTAAATCTATGATAATCTAACGGTTATTGTTCGTTTAAACACCTATAAATACTACCTAACTCACTTCACAATTCTCTAAACCCTCTCATTCTTTGTGCCTCCGGTCTGCTGTAGACATTCCAGGAATCAGGTTTCTTCTTTTATCCCTAACCTACTTCATTTCTAGTATATTTCCATTTAGTGCATATTCTGAAATTACCTATAATATATACGTATGAGATTAAAATCTATATGATTATCTTATATATATCTACAGTAGAATCGAAGAATGGCGTTTTCAGCATTCAATTATGTATTTATCCCCTTTACCCAAATCTCTATGAGTGGAAATAATACTTGTTTAGGATAAATTCTACATTTTGTAGATTTTATATTAATTTGTAAACCTAAGAAGGTTTGGTTTCACGATAACATCATATTATAAAACCCCCAAATAGCCTGTTTTGTATATATCGCATAGTTATCAATCAATAATTCTGGTTTGTGAATTGTTTGGGCTATATATGAAGAATAGTTTGGTGATTTTCTTTTGTTTAATTTGATTTACTTCTTTTTATTTACTAAGTGTTCGTGATGTAAAAAGATTAGGATTTGATTTGGTTTTATTATTTGAATTAGTTTAGATTTCCATTCTAAATTGGACAATTTGAACGTATTTGGATTTGAAATAATCAAATGTTAATTTTTCTATGTAAAACATAGAAAAAGGGTAAATTGAATTAAATAGAGGTTCATTTATATATGTATGAATATTCATATATATATATACACATATGTATATATGCTACATATGTATGTATATATGCACGTAATTAACAACTTGTTCCTAATTCATTACCTAAATTGTTTAAACAAGCCTACGATACAAGTTTGGATAGTTATGTTATTATTTTTCCCATTTGCTGCTATTATTATTACGCCATGAATTTAGTAGTTTGATGTGGGAATTAGGCTTGTATACCTTTAATGTGAACTGGATTGGCAATTTACACCATTAAAACGTTTCTTCATTCGAACGGAATTTAACGTTTATACTACATATTAAATATTATATTTATATAGCATAATCAACGTAATCAAATGTAATAATGAAATAAGTACGTTAGAATAGGGTTAAAAATTTGAAATGTTCCCATATGAGTTATTGTTTGTGTATGTGTAATAAAATGTTTATATATATAACGACATACAGATACGAGGTTAGTCATTATTTGTGGTAGAAGTTTGTCTTGAATCAAACCAAAAATTCAGCAACCACAAGTGAGTTTTGCTAATGTGAGAGGTCTGGGTGCTATGAGCTAGTTAACTTAGTACACTATGATACGAGGTTAAGCTCGCTTGTAGTAGAAGTCTGTTCGGAACCGCCCGACATATCCAGCATTTACAAGTAGACGGTTTAATGTAAGAGGTCTAGTGCATATATATATATATATATATATATATATATTATGTAGCTTACTACGCCTTGAGAAGGTCTGAAGTGGCTGACTTTCTTCTTATGTAGTTTGGGTCTTAAGTAGTTAGGACTAGGGCCATTCCAAAGATTTATTCCTGGATTTGGACCAGTCATGGGATCCTCCCATATTAGATTTGAAGTTGGTCTATGGATCCTCATTCTCTAAAAGTAGTTTGGTCATGGCGATAACGAAGTAGGGTAGTTTTACTAAAACATCCACTTCTTCTAGGAGCTATGGGAGGGCCAACCTAGGGAAGAGTTTGGTATACTTGAACGCAACATGATATTTAATTAACCAACCATCAAAGGGAAATCTTAAGCGGCGTAGGCCTACTACCGTAATATAAATTAAGTAGTAATATAAGGCATCCGCCGAAGTGGTCTTCAATGACCGGGCCTACCCTAAACCGGTAATAAGTGATGAGTTACTACTTCTCATACTACTTGTGAAAATATTTATTTATTGGGACGTTGATGTGATAAGATGGGGTTTTAAGTGGCTAGGGTCCTCCGTAGGGTCATAGGAGATCATGAGAGTCCACCCTTAATAAATATACTAGAATGGGCCTTAAGTAACCAAGGATGTCTACCTAATTGGGTCTTAAGTGATCGTCGATCCATCCTAAACGCATTAATGAAGGTCTTAAGTGATTGACTCGGATATCCACCTCATTAATTAAAATATGTGTGTGCTTGTGTGTTTAGTAGACATATCTTGACATACATAACCTGTTAAATCTAGAGTATAGTTTTTAAACACATATTATTTTCAGTCACCAGAACTTTATGTTCTGAACTCCCTCCTCTTAACATATATACAGGACGGTAGGTAGGAACGATTGGATCAATGACGCTTTCGAGATGGATCCTAACAACGGAGGATCCATAGCTATTAGACATTATGACAATATTATTATGTTGGGATAATTAATGTTGATGTACCTATTATTGCATGAGACTCGTTGCAATTAATATTTATAACAAATTTAAACTAAAGGTACATCTATTTTAAGTTTTTATATTTTATCCCTTCCGCTGTATGAGGTTCTTATTACATTTTAGTGTGCTCTCTTATATCTGTTGCACATTTCCTTATAGGAATCAATGATCCAGTTATAATGGGTCTAAGTTTTGATTGGTCTTTTTGGGTTGGAATTTAGGCCCATTCTGAGTGGATTGTTACAAAAAACTTGCTCGTTGCTTGGGAGTACATGTATTACCCGAATACTATTCTATTGTGCAAATTTTTAAAAAGAAGCGTTTGGCCATTTCACCATGAAATCTTGTCCTGAAATGTTCAGGGAGTAGGGGACCTAGTAACCATTTTGCTATTATCTGTATTGTATCCCCTTTCCACCTAGATATTTTTTTCCAAGAAACCAAGACGACTGACCACACCCGTGTCATTCTTCGTCAACTTGTTGGTTCCACTCTCTCTAGCTGGGCATTCATTACGTTGCGGCACCAGTGGCGATATACTTGCCTCCTGGAACGGATCGTTCTGGACCCTTCATCAAATCTCCAAACACCTCTCTGTCTTCTATGTCTTTCTTCTATTTAAGACCCCTGGAGTAACTTACCTCTTTTCCAATTTTTACAGTCCATTCCTCGGCCCTGAGAGATGCTCTCTGGCTGCACTATCGAGATCTTGCTTCCTGTTATGTTGTTCCTTTGGTTCTAGGGGTGATTTCAACATCACACGTGGAGCCTCAGATAGGAACACTGGTCCCACTGCCCAGTCATTTATGCTTTTGATGACTTCATCAACACATGTGCACTCCTTGATCTACCTATTTCAACCGTCATTTGACCTGGTCCAACTGTCGTTCTAACCCCACTCTTGTGAAGTGGGACCGATTTCTTTTCAATACCACTTGGGAAGACACGCATCACCTTTCTTTCATTCTTGGCCTTCCCTCAGTTCCCTCCGACCAATTCCCACTAGTCCTTGACTCTAGCTCCCATTTCCAATCCAGATCGGCTTTTTGTTCGAGCTTCTTTGGTTGTTGGAGCCAGGCTTCGAGGACTTCGTCAACACCGCCTGGTTACATCAAACTACTTCCAACTTTGCACACTGCAGTAGCCACTATCGTGGTTAAGCTACGCACTTTGCGCAAGCTTATCTGATGTAACAACCCGTAAAATCTGGGCCAGTTTAAAATTTTTATTTTGGCAATTTTAGCGAATTTTGATTATTTAAAATGAATTATTTTAAATAATATCGACGAGAAATTTATTTTGAATATAATTTGAATGTATATATTATACGCATCGTCGTTAGAATATAAATATTTATATATATAATTATAAATAGAATTGAAAATGGCGCGGTAGTTCGATAATTCGATTTCAAACTTCAATTGAATGTACCGGGTGCAAAACAATCCGGATTTTAGTGAAACCAAAAATAATGGAATCTAATAGTGAATATCTTTCCAACGAATCCAAAAAATCGAAATTTCATATCAGGAATCAAAAGATATGTCCAGTTGAAAATTCTGAATAGTCGCTATGGAATTCAGGCCCTTAAAAATGGACATTTTGCAAATGATCTCGGATTTCGACGAAACCAGTTTTGTTGGGTTCGTGATGTTAAGTTATTGCTAGATTCCAAATTTCGTAGTTTTTCGAATCAATATGTGAGCGTGGCAAATGAAAACGCGTTTGACCATTTTTAGTTGATTTTAATCGACTGGAAATTGGCCATTTTACAAACGGTCTCAGAATTCGACGAAACTAGTTTTGTTAGGACCGTATCGTCAATACGAAGCTAGAAAATATTTTTCAGGAATTTTTAAAGTTCGTATGTGACCCCGGTAATTTGAAAGGTACGTTTAAAATTCAATATAATGATTTAAATGTAAATGCAACAGAAACTGATCGAAACAGTCGATTCAGCTTGCGGTACATATCCCAGTGTGTTCGGAATAGGGGTGAAACGCTATGGGCGACAGGCGGGGGACCTCGTTTAGATGTCGTATGTGAAAGTCAACTTTTTAATAATTAAATAAATAAATAAAAATATAATTTCTTCCCTCCTTTTCTTCATTGCCCCCCCCCCCCCCCCCCGATTCGTTATTCATTTACCAGAAATAAAAAAAAAAACCTAATCGAAGCGAAGCCGCCTCCCCTTTCCCTGCCGCCGACCCGACTGCCAAAGCCCTCCGCCACCGACGCCTCCTCCTCGCAAGCGAACCCCCCCGTCCCCTCTCGTCGATCTAAAAACCCCTCCTCCCCCCAAAGCCCTTCAATCCATCGCGCGCCCCAAATCAGCGAGCGCCACCGACCTGGAGGCCTACCGCCGGCCACTAGAGGGTCCCCCGTCAGTGCAGACCCGTGAGCTCCGACCCCAGACCCGCCGCTGGTCAAGTGTGCCACCACTTCTCCTTTGCTCTACCCTGTCAGCCTATGAACCCCTTTTTTTTTGTAAGTTTTTTTATTTTATTATTTATATTATTTTTAGTTTAAATATTGTTCGCTTTTTTTTTTTGGTTTTAAAACTGAATTTTATAAAGGGTTTTAAAACTGAATTTTATAAAAGGGTTTTTAAACTGAATTTTATAAAGAGATTTAAAACCGAATTTTATAAAAGATTTAAAACTGAATTTTATAAAAGATTTAAAACTGAATTATATAAAGCAAATAAAAACTGATTTTTAAGTTTAATAAAAACTGATTTTTAAGTTTAATAAAAACTGATTTTTAAGTTTAATAAAAACTGATTTTTAAGCAAATAAAAACTGATTTTTAAGTCTAATAAAAACTGATTTTTAAGTTTAATAAAAACTGATTTTTAAGTTTAATAAAAACTGATTTTTAAGTTAGTAAAAACTGATTTTTTATGCTAGTAAAATTAGATTTGTATGTTTTTAAAGATTAGATTCTTTTGCAAATAGAAAAGAAAAGATTTTTTTTAAAATAGAAAAGCTATGATTTTTTTTTTTTAAATGTAGGAAGCAATTATAAAAATATAATTTTTAAATTGAAAGAGATGAAATAAAAATTCGATTTTTATATATTGAACTTTGAAATAAAAATTCGATTTTTATATATTGAACTTTGAAATAAAAATTCGATTTTTATATATTGAACTTTGAAATAAAAATTCGATTTTTATATATTGAACTTTGAAGTAAAAATTCGATTTTTATATATATAGTGACTACGGGCAACGAAGATGACGAAGAGGCGATAACGACGAAGACTTCTGCAAATGAAGAGCCGTGGAGCTAGGATAGCTATAAGTGAGAATTTCTCACCTTTCAAATTTATTTTCTAGTTATATATATATACTAGGATGCAGACGGTGTTTAGTAGCACCCGACACAATCGTCCACAGACCATGGACTTGTTTGTTTGGCTGTTTGGTTATTGATTGTGATATTGGTTTGAATGTGGTTTGTGGTGTGAAAAATCGAATCGATAAATTGGTTAGGATTAGACGTGCGCCGTTATAAGGCGAAGGAGTAAGGCTAGGTTAGACACTTACTCCAAATTTTGTGGTTTGCATAATAAAATTGATATGATTGATGTGTGAATGGCGTGGGCCTTCACTAGACCGGGGATAAGGCTAGGCCTCGTCCCGTTTCTAGTATCGTGCCGTTATGCCGCCGAAATTTTCTAAAATATGTTAGAAAAATAAAGATATCATTTTATTGAAATGAACTGAATAGAAATTCATGTGTTGAAATAAAATGTTTTATCGTTAAAATATAATTTTTGACGTGAAGTGAATAAAATAGAATATTCATTTACAAACCAGACGGTTTGTTTATGTACACCTATTTGAAGGACATTGATTGGGTCGATAAATTTTACACATCGCCCAATTGCACAAATAAAATCTGTGTTTGATTGCTTGAAACCCCACACGGGTGTTGGGATGAAATTTGAAGTTCACTCATCCTGATTGATTAAATATGTCGATCGATTGATTGACAGGCTGTTATAAGCATTGAATATCTATATTTGATGCTTATACAGTGTAGTGCACTTTGGTTGATGATTGATTATTTTCAATGCTATTATATACATGTGTTGTATGAAAATCCATATAATTAATTTTATATGGTAATTGATTGGGCCTCATTCCAATTTGAAAAATAAAGAAAATTTGAAAATAGAAATTTATGAAGCCGTGTTGATTAGATTGACGCCATTTTGACGTGAACGATATTTGTATCGATTTTATTCATTTTAAAAATGAATATTGAAAAGTGATTTCGAAATGAATTGAATTGAAAACGATTTCGAAATGAATTGAATTGAAAACGATTTCGAAATGAATTGAATTGAAAACGATTTCGAAATGAATTGAATTGAAAACGATTTCGAAATGAAATGAATTGAAAACGATTTTGAAATGAATTGAATTGAAAACGATTTCGAAATGAATTGAATTGAAAACGAATTCGAATTGAATTAAAAGCGAATTGAAATGAATTCAAATTGAATTGAAATTTGAATTGAATAGAAATGAATTTTAAAACGAATTTATAGAGAAGAATTCAATTTTGATTTGAATTGAAATGGAAGTTGAAATTGCTTTTGAAATGAATTTAAAACTGTTTATATAATTCGTTTAAATAGAAATCGACGAAATATATTATATATATATATATTATATATATAATATAATGGCCTGAATAGAACGCGCCGCGCCGCGGCAGTTCGTGAATTTCGACCATTTATTTCAAATGGATATTGCGGGAGATCCGACCGTCGGATTCTCCTAAAACCGGAGCCGTTGGATTCGTATCGAAAAGAGCTTTCTAATGAAGGTTAGAAATTTGAAATCTAACGGTTGGATTTGGAATTATGTCCAAATCAAATTCGAAAAAGGTCGCTGTAAGTGCAGTTCGATGGCCATTGATGGAAATCGACTGTACGGGCCTTGATAAAATTATTAAAAATAGTAATAATTTGTGTAAAATCATAAGAAATGATTTGAGAAGAATTGGGATGAAAAACTCCATATTTGAAAAGATAAAAATAGATTTTTATCGAAATGAACTAGTTTTGAACTAGAGTTATAATTCTATTTATTTTTAAATAAATAAATTGAATTAGAAAAGGGTTTTAAAAATAACCAAAACTTCCAATGATTGCATTGGAGTGGATTTGAATCGAAATTGTCTTCGGAATATTTCGATGTTGGAATTCGTGATTATACAGGTGTTGTTATGGAAATTTGAAAGATATATATTTATATCGTTATTTCCAATACGACATTTGTTAGTCGTAGAATTCGATATTGAATATAAGCCGATATATTTTCTATTCAGAGCCTTGTATTGAATATCGAATGTGATTTGGGTTTGTCGTGAATGGTGTCTTCACTAACACTGTTCTTGAACCCAGTTGAGAAATGATTAAATCTTTTTATTTAGATTTAATGAAGTGTACCAGTTAAATAATATTTAATTGGGATTGAATTGATATTGATTTTTGGGTTTATCGTGAATAGTGTTTTAAATAACACTCGTTCTTTAACCCGATAATTAATGAATGTGATTTTGGGTTTATCGTGAACCGTGTTTTAAATGACACTGATTCTTTAACCCAGTTAACGATTAAAACTAAGTGGAGTTTTAATGAATCTTTAATTAGATTGAAATAATCGAAATGGAGTATCACCAGTTTTGCTCCAGGCGATAGTTAAATCTTTAATTAGATTTGAACGTGAAATGGTAATTGAATTTACCGATAACACTGTGGTGTTAGATATGAAGTATAACCAGTTTTACTTCATGGGATGAATAGGTTGGGATTGGGACATTAAAACAAATGATTACTTCGGTAAGGTTCGCTAATCCCGACTAGTTCGAATTGAGATTCAAACATAAATTCAAGGAATTTATCTTGGATAAAATTAATGGGAACCTTTCCCTATGAATGTGAAATTTAGAAACTAACTGTCGGTTGGCCAAGCAGAATGGTTTTCTGGGTATTGATCTGATGTTGGTTTCGGCCTTCGGGGTTAATATTTGGGGAATTATTCTCTTGATTAATTTACGGATAGTGACTAATGAATTGGAATGAGGCGTATGTTGTGTTTGTGTAACACTTATTTAAAATATACGCGAGTTATTCGGAAAGACCGGGTTTATCCCATTCTGAATAACTGATGCGACGAAGTCGAAGATGAAGACGATGGTCGAAGACCGGAGGTCTTCACGTCGTTTGGGGGATAACTGATGATCTTGATTGGGCTGTACACCCAAGAAGATGGAAACAGTTAGTGATCGTCCAGACGTACTTGGAGATCGATGGATATGCGGGGTACTAGGTGCCTCCGGTTTCGTTCAGACCCAGAACGGACTTGTAAATGGACTGTGTGTCTGACATCGGATTTCATTCTGTGTGACTGATATCGGTTGCATAGGATGGTTTGCCTGTGTGGCATGCTAAGATGCAAATGATCAAGGCTTCTGTTGAAAAGCAAAGTCTTGTGGTGATGATCAAAGCACGGCCTTTGTGGCGTAGCTTTGTGTAACGTTTACCTCGCGTGTTTCACACCCGGTATGAACCAAAAACGGGAGACGGACCTCAGGGAGGACTTGCGTTTCTTTCTAGCTAAAAGTGGCGTCAGTGGTTTTACACGCCCTGACGAGTTTGACTTATGTGGTTGTTGCTGTCGCGAGGCGCCTCGGTTTGATCGGACGATCCGGGTCCGATGGAGTCATTCGTTGACTCGTTTGCGCCCCAAAGGGCGGGGAGACGTATTGTTCAGGCATAATAATCCACATCGGTGGACCGGCCCTGACGATCCAGGGGGCAGTTGCGGCTGTTCCTGAGACATGGTAGGCTAGATTGTCTCGAATCGGTAGAGGACGATCCCTGGCCTCGGTTCATAGACGGAAATCCAATTTCCAAATACGTGCCATTTGCGGTTTTAGTTGTAAACCTATTTATGGCGACATAGTGGCATGGGACGCTCATGTCGCCTATGATTGATACTTATGATTCGAAGTTGTTTTATACACTATGCACTTATAATAGTATCAAACGATTTGTTTTAAACGTATCAAGCATTCTTTGGCTGTTATAAGGTAAAAACCCTATCCCCCGGCTTGCGTTGCATTGTGTGATAGGACCTGGGTCTTATAACAGCTTCATTTTTTCTTTATTTAGCATTGCGCTGTTTGTTTTATGCACTGGTATTCTTGGGAGGAAACCCGTTCCGTGTTATACGGCGTAGTCCCTTGATTTACCTTTGAAAATAAAGATTAATAACTGTTTTAGTTCTCACACCAGTCACATGACTGACCTGGAGTTTATTGTTTTAACCTAAACTCTGGGTGCCCCTATTTTGACACGGGCAGCTAGTAGTTTTGGTTTTGCAGATTTATATTCACAGGATCCTGGTTTACAGCTGGAATGATATCCGGAAAGCTTTGTATCCGTATATCTTCTTCTAGTTGTGTATTGTATTATTTTCCGCTGCTATGTATTTAAAATGTAATTAAATCTCTGATATTTCTGTGTAATATTTATTCTTACTCTGTATATTCTTGTAATCTGATGCATTGTTGTAATATACAATGAAATGTTCTTCTGTATGCGTTCTGTTGTGGTTTGTTCTCGAACTACCCGACGCTTTCCTTTACGGGGAAGTTGCGGGTTTTCACAGTTGGTATCAGAGCTTTGCTTTACAAAGCTCAGAGAACAAGACACATTAGAACCATACGAAAGAATTCATCAGAAACTGGATTAGTAATATCCAACGAGAATGACTCGTTAGAGATGGGATCAGTAGTATCCTAGAACGAGTGTGAAGAGTATATTTTTAAAATGAAAACAAAATTTGTTTTGAAAATTTAAATCAACTATTCGTATTTGATTATTTATTTTAATGAATTTGGACAATCCAGTATATATAGATTTTGCGTATACGTCTGATCCGCGTGTATTCAAAGTTTTAATATACTGGATAGATATAGAATTACACTCTAGTCGCCCGGGGATGATGTTGATAATGACCATGGCATCATCAATAATTATGTTCGTGTTTCGAAGGTGTGATATCTATATATTTCCATTAGGCTGGTGTGAGAACCAAAACTTATATATAGCTAGAATTCATTGTTGTGATTTGGCATCAAAATTTGATTTTGTATATGTATCAAAATTATGAATTTGAAACTCTAAATCAACTAATTGATTGATGTTTGTGTTGTTGGTTTATTTGTTTGCTAATTTTGAACCATTATGCCTAACTGAATCAAATATTGAATTATATTGAAATTTGGTCGCATTTGCTTGCATATACATATATATCATTGAACAGGTCATAGCAAGGAGGCTAGAACAGAGAATAAAATTTGTTTGCCCGACAAATAGGTACATGTTTACTACATAATTTCTGTTTTGTTTGGGTGATGATGATTTTGTGAGCCTATTGGCTAGCCGCTTGGCTTTTTCTTTTTCTTTTTGAGATCTGAAGGACCGGGGAAGCTATTTGAAATTCCCCGATGCTCCCGGTGCAGGGGAGGTTATGGCGAAATTTTTCAAAAATTTAGGGTGTTAGCCAAATTTTTGAGATTTTGAAAATTCTCAGAAACTGAAAAGTTGGAGAATGCAAGCCAGATCGAACGTAGAGTTGATTAATCAAACCACTTTCGACTTTGTTCCTTTTTGGGGACGAAAAGTTTTAAGTGGGGGAGATTGTAACAACCCGTAAAATCTGGGCCAGTTTAAAATTTTTATTTTGGCAATTTTAGCGAATTTTGATTATTTAAAATGAATTATTTTAAATAATATCGACGAGAAATTTATTTTGAATATAATTCGAACGTATATATTATACGCATCGTCGTTAGAATATAAATATTTATATATATAATTATAAATAGAATTGAAAATGGCGCGGTAGTTCGATAATTCGATTTCAAACTTCAATTGAATGTACCGGGTGCAAAACAATCCGGATTTTAGTGAAACCAAAAATAATGGAATCTAATAGTGAATATCTTTCCAACGAATCCAAAAAATCGAAATTTCATATCAGGAATCAAAAGATATGTCCAGTTGAAAATTCTGAATAGTCGCTATGGAATTCAGGCCCTTAAAAATGGACATTTTGCAAATGATCTCGGATTTCGACGAAACCAGTTTTGTTGGGTCCGTGATGTTAAGTTATTGCTAGATTCCAAATTTCGTAGTTTTTCGAATCAATATGTGAGCGTGGCAAATGAAAACGCGTTTGACCATTTTCAGTTGATTTTAATCGACTGGAAATTGGCCATTTTACAAACGGTCTCAGAATTCGACGAAACTAGTTTTGTTAGGACCGTATCGTCAATACGAAGCTAGAAAATATTTTTCAGGAATTTTTAAAGTTCGTATGTGACCCCGGTAATTTGAAAGGTACGTTTAAAATTCAATATAATGATTTAAAGGTAAATGCAACGGAAACTGATCGAAACGGTCGATTCAGCTTGCGGTACATATCCCAGTGTGTTCGGAATAGGGGTGAAACGCTATGGGCGACAGGCGGTGGACCTCGTTTAGATGTCGTATGTGAAAGTCAACTTTTTAATAATTAAATAAAAAAAAAAAATAATTTCTTCCCTCCTTTTCTTCATTGCCCCCCCCCCCCCGATTCGTTATTCATTTACCAGAAATAAAAAAAAAAACCTAATCGAAGCGAAGCCGCCTCCCCTTTCCCTGCCGCCGACCCGACTGCCAAAGCCCTCCGCCACCGACGCCTCCTCCTCGCAAGCGAACCCCCCCGTCCCCTCTCGTCGATCTAAAAACCCCTCCCCCCCCCAAAGCCCTTCAATCCATCGCGCGCCCCAAATCAGCGAGCGCCATCGACCTGGAGGCCTACCGCCGGCCACTAGAGGGTCCCCCGTCAGTGCAGACCCGTGAGCTCCGACCCCAGACCCGCCGCTGGTCAAGTGTGCCACCACTTCTCCTTTGCTCTACCCTGTCAGCCTATGAACCCCTTTTTTTCTGTAAGTTTTTTTATTTTATTATTTATATTATTTTTAGTTTAAATACTGTTCGCTTTTTTTTTTTGGTTTTAAAACTGAATTTTATAAAGGGTTTTAAAACTGAATTTTATAAAAGGGTTTTAAAACTGAATTTTATAAAGAGATTTAAAACCGAATTTTATAAAAGATTTAAAATTGAATTTTATAAAAGATTTAAAACTGAATTATATAAAGCAAATAAAAACTGATTTTTAAGTTTAATAAAAACTGATTTTTAAGTTTAATAAAAACTGATTTTTAAGTTTAATAAAAACTGATTTTTAAGCAAATAAAAACTGATTTTTAAGTCTAATAAAAACTGATTTTTAAGTTTAATAAAAACTAATTTTTAAGTTTAATAAAAACTGATTTTTAAGTTAGTAAAAACTGATTTTTTATGCTAGTAAAATTAGATTTGTATGTTTTTAAAGGTTAGATTCTTTTGCAAATAGAAAAGAAAAGATTTTTTTAAAATAGAAAAGCTATGATTTTTTTTTTAAAAAAATGTAGGAAGCAATTATAAAAATATAATTTTTAAATTGAAAGAGATGAAATAAAAATTCGATTTTTATATATTGAACTTTGAAATAAAAATTCGATTTTTATATATTGAACTTTGAAATAAAAATTCGATTTTTATATATTGAACTTTGAAATAAAAATTCGATTTTTATATATTGAACTTTGAAGTAAAAATTCGATTTTTATATATATAGTGACTACGGGCAACGAAGAGGCGATAACGACGAAGACTTCTGCAAATGAAGAGCCGTGGAGCTAGGATAGCTATAAGTGAGAATTTCTCACCTTTCAAATTTATTTTCTAGTTATATATATATACTAGGATGCAGACGGTGTTTAGTAGCACCCGACACAATCGTCCACAGACCATGGACTTGTTTGTTTGGCTGTTTGGTTATTGATTGTGATATTGGTTTGAATGTGGTTTGTGGTGTGAAAAATCGAATCGATAAATTGGTTAGGATTAGACGTGCGCCGTTATAAGGCGAAGGAGTAAGGCTAGGTTAGACACTTACTCCAAATTTTGTGGTTTGCATAATAAAATTGATATGATTGATGTGTGAATGGCGTGGGCCTTCACTAGACCGGGGATAAGGCTAGGCCTCGTCCGGTTTCTAGTATCGTGCCGTTATGCCGCCGAAATTTTCTAAAATATGTTAGAAAAATAAAGATATCATTTTATTGAAATGAACTGAATAGAAATTCATGTGTTGAAATAAAATGTTTTATCGTTAAAATATAATTTTTGACGTGAAGTGAATAAAATAGAATATTCATTTACAAACCAGACGGTTTGTTTATGTACACCTATTTGAAGGACATTGATTGGGTCGATAAATTTTACACATCGCCCAATTGCACAAATAAAATCTGTGTTTGATTGCTTGAAACCCCACACGGGTGTTGGGATGAAATTTGAAGTTCACTCATCCTGATTGATTAAATATGTCGATCGATTGATTGACAGGCTGTTATAAGCATTGAATATCTATATTTGATGCTTATACAGTGTAGTGCACTTTGGTTGATGATTGGTTATTTTCAATGCTATTATATACATGTGTTGTATGAAAATCCATATAATTAATTTTATATGGTAATTGATTGGGCCTCATTCCAATTTGAAAAATAAAGAAAATTTGAAAATAGAAATTTATGAAGCCGTGTTGATTAGATTGACGCCATTTTGACGTGAACGATATTTGTATCGATTTTATTCATTTTAAAAATGAATATTGAAAAGTGATTTCGAAATGAATTGAATTGAAAACGATTTCGAAATGAATTGAATTGAAAACGATTTCGAAATGAATTGAATTGAAAACGATTTCGAAATGAAATGAATTGAAAACGATTTCGAAATGAATTGAATTGAAAACGATTTCGAAATGAATTGAATTGAAAACGAATTCGAATTGAATTAAAAGCGAATTGAAATGAATTCAAATTGAATTGAAATTTGAATTGAATAGAAATGAATTTTAAAACGAATTTATAGAGAAGAATTCAATTTTGATTTGAATTGAAATGGAAGTTGAAATTGCTTTTGAAACAAATTTAAAACTGTTTATATAATTCGTTTAAATAGAAATCGATGAAATATATTATATATATATATTATATATATAATATAATGGCCTGAATAGAACGCGCCGCGCCGCGGCAGTTCGTGAATTTCGACCATTTATTTCAAATGGATATTGCGGGAGATCCGACCGTCGGATTCTCCTAAAACCGGAACCGTTGGGTTCGTATCGAAAAGAGCTTTCTAATGAAGGTTAGAAATTTGAAATCTAACGGTTGGATTTGGAATTATGTCCAAATCAAATTCGAAAAAGGTCGCTGTAAGTGCAGTTCGATGGCCATTGATGGAAATCGACTGTACGGGCCTTGATAAAATTATTAATAATAGTAATAATTTGTGTAAAATCATAAGAAATGATTTGAGAAGAATTGGGATGAAAAACTCCATATTTGAAAAGATAAAAATAGATTTTTATCGAAATGAACTAGTTTTGAACTAGAGTTATAATTCTATTTATTTTTAAATAAATAAATTGAATTAGAAAAGGGTTTTAAAAATAACCAAAACTTCCAATGATTGCATTGGAGTGGATTTGAATCGAAATTGTCTTCGGAATATTTCGATGTTGGAATTCGTGATTATACAGGTGTTGTTATGGAAATTTGAAAGATATATATTTATATCGTTATTTCCAATACGACATTTGTTAGTCGTAGAATTCGATATTGAATATAAGCCGATATATTTTCTATTCAGAGCCTTGTATTGAATATCGAATGTGATTTGGGTTTGTCGTGAATGGTGTCTTCACTAACACTGTTCTTGAACCCAGTTGAGAAATGATTAAATCTTTTTATTTAGATTTAATGAAGTGTACCAGTTAAATAATATTTAATTGGGATTGAATTGATATTGATTTTTGGGTTTATCGCGAACAGTGTTTTAAATAACACTCGTTCTTTAACCCGATAATTAATGAATGTGATTTTGGGTTTATCGTGAACCGTGTTTTAAATGACACTGATTCTTTAACCCAGTTAACGATTAAAACTAAGTGGAGTTTTAATGAATCTTTAATTAGATTGAAATAATCGAAATGGAGTATCACCAGTTTTGCTCCAGGCGATAGTTAAATCTTTAATTAGATTTGAACGTGAAATGGTAATTGAATTTACCGATAACACTGTGGTGTTAGATATGAAGTATAACCAGTTTTACTTCATGGGATGAATAGGTTGGGATTGGGACATTAAAACAAATGATTACTTCGGTAAGGTTCGCTAATCCCGACTAGTTCAAATTGAGATTCAAACATAAATTCAAGGAATTTATCTTGGATAAAATTAATGGGAACCTTTCCCTATGAATGTGAAATTTAGAAACTAACTGTCGGTTGGTCAAGCAGAATGGTTTTCTGGGTATTGATCTGATGTTGGTTTCGGCCTTCGGGGTTAATATTTGGGGAATTATTCTCTTGATTAATTTACGGTTAGTGACTAATGAATTGGAATGAGGCGTATGTTGTGTTTGTGTAACACTTATTTAAAATATACGCGAGTTATTCGGAAAGACCGGGTTTATCCCATTCTGAATAACTGATGCGACGATAAGTCGAAGATGAAGACGATGGTCGAAGACCGGAGGTCTTCACGTCGTTTGGGGGATAACTGATGATCTTGATTGGGTTGTACACCCAAGAAGATGGAAACAGTTAGTGATCGTCCAGACGTACTTGGAGATCGATGGATATGCGGGGTACTAGGTGCCTCCGGTTTCGTTCAGACCCAGAACGGACTTGTAAATGGACTGTGTGTCTGACATCGGATTTCATTCTGTGTGACTGATATCGGTTGCATAGGATGGTTTGCCTGTGTGGCATGCTAAGATGCAAATGATCAAGGCTTCTGTTGAAAAGCAAAGTCTTGTGGTGATGATCAAAGCATGGCCTTTGTGGCGTAGCTTTGTGTAACGTTTACCTCGCGTGTTTCACACCCGGTATGAACCAAAAACGGGAGACGGACCTCAGGGAGGACTTGCGTTTCTTTCTAGCTAAAAGTGGCGTCAGTGGTTTTACACGCCCTGACGAGTTTGACTTATGTGGTTGTTGCTGTCGCGAGGCGCCTCGGTTTGATCGGACGATCCGGGTCCGATGGAGTCATTCGTTGACTCGTTTGCGCCCCAAAGGGCGGGGAGACGTATTGTTCAGGCATAATAATCCACATCGGTGGACCGGCCCTGACGATCCAGGGGGCAGTTGCGGCTGTTCCTGAGACATGGTAGGCTAGATTGTCTCGAATCGGTAGAGGACGATCCCTGGCCTCGGTTCATAGACGGAAATCCAATTTCCAAATACGTGCCATTTGCGGTTTTAGTTGTAAACCTATTTATGGCGACATAGTGGCATGGGACGCTCATGTCGCCTATGATTGATACTTATGATTCGAAGTTGTTTTATACACTATGCACTTATAATAGTATCAAACGATTTGTTTTAAACGTATCAAGCATTCTTTGGCTGTTATAAGGTAAAAACCCTATCCCCCGGCTTGCGTTGCATTGTGTGATAGGACCTGGGTCTTATAACAGCTTCATTTTTTGTTTATTTAGCATTGCGCTGTTTGTTTTATGCACTGGTATTCTTGGGAGGAAACCCGTTCCGTGTTATACGGCGTAGTCCCTTGATTTACCTTTGAAAATAAAGATTAATAACTGTTTTAGTTCTCACACCAGTCACATGACTGACCTGGAGTTTATTGTTTTAACCTAAACTCTGGGTGCCCCTATTTTGACACGGGCAGCTAGTAGTTTTGGTTTTGCAGATTTATATTCACAGGATCCTGGTTTACAGCTGGAATGATATCCGGAAATCTTTGTATCCGTATATCTTCTTCTAGTTGTGTATTGTATTATTTTCCGCTGCTATGTATTTAAAATGTAATTTAAATCTCTGATATTTCTGTGTAATATTTATTCTTACTCTGTATATTCTTGTAATCTGATGCATTGTTGTAATATACAATGAAATGTTCTTCTGTATGCGTTCTGTTGTGGTTTGTTCTCGAACTATCCGACGCTTTCCTTTACGGGGAAGTTGCGGGTTTTCACATCTGACCTTAGGTCAATCTGTCTTAGAATTAATCAGATCCTGCATCTCTACACTTCAAAATGCTATTCTTGAACTCAACATAAAGGAGGAGGAAGCCCCTTTTTATGATTCTGACTCGGTCAGTCTACAAAACTTGTAATCTGAATCTAACGCCTCGTCAAGCAAGAAGAAATCGGTTGGAAACAAAGATCCAGCCCCCGCTACTTGGCTAAGGGAGACGAAAACACAGCGTATTCCACATATTTTCCAACGGAAGGCGTAAAGTAAACCTCGTCTTTGAAGTTTTCCACAACAGTACCATGATTGGGGATCCATTAACCATCTTCAGCCTCTTTGTTGCACATTTTAGGAGCATACTTAGTCAACCCTCACCAACTTTCCTACCTATTGACTAGAATCTCCTTTATCGGGACTAATCACTCATTCCATTGACTTCTCTTTTTTCAAAGCCGAAGTTTTTCTGCACTGAAGGATATGCATGATGATAGATCATTAGGTCTAGATGCCTTTGGACCACCCTTCTACAAGAACATCTGGAACCTTCTCAAGTCTAACATCCTAGGCTTGTTCCACGAGATCTACTCTAACCCTTCTCGCGTTGCCAGATTGAACTACGCAAGAATTGTCCTTCTCCCCAAGCACGATGGAGCGACCAAAATGTCTAAATCAGTCTTCTCAACTGCACCTTCAAACTAACAAGGAATGTCTACTAATCGTCTCGAGTCTCACATTATCCAACTCATTAGTAAAGAACACTTTTTCTTCGTCCTTGGACCTAATATTCTTGATTGCGTGGGTGCCACTCAAGTGGTTGTTTCCTTCTGTCTTCATTCTTCCACTCCTGATTTCCTTCACAAACTTGACTTCTGCAAAGCCTTTGACAAAAGTCAACAAAAATTTAATCTAGGACATCCAGGCCTATTGTAACACCCCGAGTTTTCGGTTAACAGTAATTTGATAAAATATAGTATACTTAATTCAAAACTTAAGAATTAAGGGTAATGGGTTACGCCATTGCGTTCGTCTCGAAATTCTAGTTGAGATAGAATCCGATTTTGCGTAAATCGGACTGTGTACGAGGGAGATATGACCTCCGGAAGTTTCAGAATTTATTTGAAATTCAAACAGCCCAAAAATCGGATTTAAAATTCAAAAATAGGACCAGACCCGGGCTGGGCAGGAAAATTCCTGCCCAGGGCCCAGGTCGACCATAGGGTCGACTTGGGTGTCGAATAGGTTGACCCAGGTCGACCATAGGGTCGACCCCCCCTGTTAACCTAGTTTGGCTTGGCTGGCCTGGCCTGTGTTCAGGTCGAATTTCTAAAGCCCAGTGTGTCACTAGGGCTGACGTGTCGGCATTTGATTGGTTACTCTTGACATATATGGCCTGGATTCCTTCTGGCTTCATTGAACGACTCAAATCTACTTGAAACTCTATAAAAAGGAACTAAGACTCAACCTAATTCACATAAAAAAATAAGAACTTGAGCCGCCATACTGTCGGAAGAAAACTAAGGAGAGCCTCCGCTTGAAAAGAGACGAACAACGAATCAACTCAAGCTAATTTCAAATTTGAGATTAAAGCTACTAATAAAATCAAAACAACAACGTTTACCCAAAGGAACGCATCTCAATTTCAGTACTCAGAATCCAGAATTCAAGATTCTGCATTCGTTGTAAGTATAGTGGTTTTTCTGAATATGAATAGAAAATAAGATGTGATTTGATGTAAATTAAATTAGGGCTTTACTATTGTATAAATTTGATGTAAATTGTGTGTATTGCGTTGATTATGTCATATTTTGTATTGGGTGTTTGTGGCATAAATTGGTTGATGCGAGCCTATTGACATTTGTATATGAAAATAAATATCACTTGCAAGTTTTCAGTAAAAAACTATAATTGACATCTTTATGTTATGTCGTTAACATGGTTAGCATACATTCTTTTTAGGCCTAAGTTGAGACTCATGTAAACATGTTCCAAGTTGAAACCTTTTATGCCTACACGACTCAAAACCTTTGTATACATTATTATGTTTATTTGCAAATGGTAATTGGGTTTATGCAAGTACCTTTTGGTTACACAAATTATACTAGTTTCATGTTGAAATAGGCTGCTTGATGTAAATTTAGTTTACACCTTTGGGTTATGTCAAAAATTGGACATTTTTATGCTAGTTTGGTGTTTGACATTATGCCTAGTTATATGTGTATAAAACCATGTTTAGACAAGTCTAAAAGTACGCCATTTCATGTGACACCAATTTAGTTATATCCTTATTGAATGCAAGTTCACATGACCCACAATCTATGTTAGTGAAAACGCTATGTTGCATGTTCATGCCCCCACACACTTTTATGTATTCTAGAACCATTCATGATTCTGTGCTTCCCTTTTATGTTTATGAGTTGGGCTGAAATGTTAAGCCCAACATATGTTATAATGTTGCGTACGTACAAACGGGGGAAACAAACGTTGGGTTTAAAATAAAATACATGTATTGGCATGTTTGACACATGCCAATGACTAGTGACATATTAAGCGGTATAAATTGTTATACCCAAAAATTAGTGAAATTGGATAAACTGGGCCATAAACATTTACATACAAAATGAAAGTGACAAATATGTAAATTTAGAAAATACGAATATGCTTAACCCGAGGTTGGATTGAGTTGTGATGTAAACCTGCCCGGACCCGCCCGGCTGTCCAATAATCACAACAATACCTATCCAATGTGAGAGGTTAAGGCATTGAGCCCAATAAAGACCCGAGGTTAGACTGAGTTATGGCGTAAGACTGCCCGGAACCGACCGGCATACAGGCAGCCACAACAATACCTGTCTAATGTAAGTGGTTGGTGCTTTAATAAGACAATTAAAGCTAAGTAAGGATTGGTAGGGTTAAGTTAACTAAAACACTTAACCAACTTAACATGTTAACAAGACAAGACTTGTAGGGGCTAAGTAACTAAGAAAACACTTAGCCAATTTAACATGTTAACTAGACTAGAAGGTGAGGTTAAGTAAGGTTAATACACTTAACCAATTTAACATATTAACTAGACTAGAGGGTGAGGTTAAGTAAATCCAGGACACTTAACCGTTATAACCTGATAATTAGATAAGTGGGTGAGGTTAAGTAAATTTAGAAATACTTAACCATTATAACACGTTAGCTATATAAGTGGGTAAGGTTAAGTAAATACACTTAGCCAATTTAATATGTTCGCTGGACTAGAGGGTAGGGTTAAGTAAACTTAGTACACTTAACCATCATAGTGTGATAAATTGAACAGGGTTAAGTTGAAACATGAAGGGACAATACTTAACCATTAGAACATGTTAATTAAACAGATGCTAGGGTTAAGTTAACTAAGGGAACACTTAACCGTTATAACATGTTAGTTAAAACAGATGGGCAAGGTTAGGTTAAAAGGGACACTTAACCAATACAAGGTGAATGGGTAGGGTTAAGTAATAAGAAATACTTAACCAATATAACTTGGTTTGTGATAAGGTTAAGTCAACGTGAATTACTGATTACACTTAAACAATTTAACATGACAAATGAATGGGTTAAGTTAACTTGAATTGACTAATGATACTTAACCAATCCAACTTGACGAGAAAGAGACTAAGTAGTAAACCTTAGTTAAAAGGACTAAGTTGTAAACCTTAGTTAAGAAAACGACGGTTCGGGGACTAAGTAGTAAACCTTAGTTAAAGGAACTAAGTAGTAAACCTTAGTACGACACGAGAAGGAGCGAACGTCCATCTGATCCTAAAGAAGGCTCCAACGAATTGGGTTACGAAGCCCGAGGCTTCGAGGGGACGTGAGGGTACTCTTGGTATCCCTCTGTGAGAATGCAGATGATCCTCCTGGGCTCACAGAGGTTAAGGTCTGCGTTAGAAGAACCAAGGGTATGCCTTGGTTGCAATATAAGGCAACCTAAAGACTAGGATGGACCAGCGTGATTCGGCGGGACAAATGGCCCTGTGATAGCGACCCGTCGTCTACCTACCATCTTGAGTCAGTCGAGATACACATGCGGAAAGGCAGAGAACTCCCAACAGACCATATACTTGCTATCTAGTTA
The DNA here is from genome assembly GCA_030737875.1 of Allium sativum. NCBI lineage: Eukaryota > Viridiplantae > Streptophyta > Magnoliopsida > Asparagales > Amaryllidaceae > Allium > Allium sativum. The sequence continues at coordinate 860,305,773 of CM060926.1, forward strand.
TGGGTGAGGCTGGCCAATAGGAAAGTGGGGCATAGGTGGCAGGAGTATAGTTCTCGTGCTTGATTTTCTTGGATTGCCTTTCATTAGTTGAGGGAGGGCTCAGGTGGGACCATAGCCACTGGAAAAACAGACCATAGCATCTGCATCAGTAGATATCTGAAAGCTCCCGATCGAGTTCCGTGTTTCTAGAATAGCCCTGCCACGGGACTCGGGTCGCACATTTCAGGACATGTGCATCTAGACAGCAATAAACGATTCGCGACACATACGTGGGGAAAGTCTATGAACATATACCACTCTAGGTAGTGTGTCCTAGACTAGGGGCATCATTTGACAGGTAGCATAATCCCTAGTTGGACCTAGGTGGCATAAATCCTGAATCCGAGAAGTATTATATAAGTCGCATAAACCCTAGTTGAATCTAGGAAGTGCTCGATAAGAAAACCCTAGATTAGATCTAGGTAATAAATAATAGATGTACACCTAAAGTCAACCGCAGTTACAGGGATTGGGATCACGTTATCATCTTTATACTGATTACTAGTTGGGATACTAGTTAGGTGGTGTAGAGATTAGTATGGGGTGCGATAGAAATTTCGGTCCTAACCGCTTTAACTTAGTTTATGGTATTTTCCCATTTTCAGTTTATGCCTTTCATGTCCTTTTTCCTTATTCATATACTGAAGCACCACTAGACTTACCAGGCTTTATGTCTGACTCTGTGCTTTCTTTCGTCTTCTTTTCTTCCGTCCCCCCCCCCCCCCCCCAGGTAGTCAAGGAGGTAATAGCTCAGATTTGTATGGACCTGTTACTCTTTCCAAGCTTGAAGACTCTTTGATGTGCTGCTTTGGACTCTCTTTTCCACCGCTATGGCTGGCTAATGTTTTATTGGGGAATATCATTGTATATTTATGCTTCTTTATTTTGTTAAACAAGATAGATACTTTGTTGTTGGAAAACAATCATTGTACAAGCTGTTTATAAATGAAATAAAGTTTTATTCACTTTTCCGCTGCTTTATTTATCTGCATCTTTTACCTATAATACTTCACAGAACTTAGTGCACTCCCTTTGTGAGTGACACTAACGGACGTAGGGTGTTACACATGGTATCAGAGTCGAAGGTTACCGGATCAGATAAAAGATTTGAAAAATTATTTTCAAAACGAGTTTAAAAGAAGCATTTTCAAAAGAAAAGTTTTGTTTTAAAGGCATATTCCCCAAAGCCATATGCAATATCTTTTAATTCTCTGTTTGAGTCCTTGTTTCCTTCTTTCTTGAGTCTCTGGGGCTCCTGGCTTTCTGGGAGATGACCTCGTCGAAGGGCAAAGTAGTGCCCGACTTCCATCTATAGCCGTAATAGTTTCACCTGCGGCTTGTTTTCTTTCAAGCTGTGTAGGGTTTTCTGTACGATGGAGGCAGCTTTCGAGAGAGATTTGTCAACATGATTACACAAGGAAGAGGATGAGGAGTTTGGCTAAGGGGCACAACCCAAGGATTAGGAATTCATGGATATGGACTTGGCTCACGAAGGAGGAAGGAATTATAAAACCTAAGACAAGAGGAAGTAGCTTTTCTATGGTATAATAGGACATATAATTAAGGACAAGGGCAAAGACGAGGGAAAGGATTTTCAGGAGGACGAGTGTGTGCTTTCACCACCAGAATACCTAGGAGAGAGATAGTAAAAGTCTCCATTGGAAAAGTTTAGCTTTTCATTTGATCAACCTGTTAGTACTCTTTTGATCTTAGCGCTTCGCATTCATTTATACCTGCTTCCATAGTTGAGTCTCTACACCTAGGTACTTGTATAGTAGAAGATCCCAATTAGTCTCAAATCCAAATTGGTGGTTCGGCCCGTTTACCTTTGGTTTGTAGGGATTTGAGAACGGCCACATTAAGTGTTGAGTTTAAGCATAATGTTTTGGTTCCATAGGCTATGAGTTAACCCTAGGCATGGGTTGGTTGGCTATTAATTCTGAAAGTTAGACTTTTTGACTTGCCTTGGAAATACCCTCGATATTTCGTGATCCTAAAAGGATCAGTTAGGCTTAGCTATCTAGAATCGCTTAATACATTTATCGACGATTTACAATCTGTTAGAATAGTCCATGAGTACGCAGTTGTTTTGATTAGGTTAGGGGTTTACCCCTAAAACGCGGGATAGACTTCCGCATATATCCAGTTGACAATGAAAAGCCAGCTATCCGATCAACGACAGTTTTGGCAATGGAGGTCAAGAAGCTTCACAATCGTAAAAATTAACTAGATAAGGTACGGTACAGAGAAGCTCAAGAAGATGCGACTTAGAAGACTGAAGACTAGATACGTGCATCATACCCTTTTTCTTAAGGGTGTATCCTTTCTTTAGGAATTTTATGCCTACTTGTTTCTAGCTTTCAAGGTATATCCTCTAGGACGTATCATTGATGCTTAGGTAGAAGCCAAGGGATGTAAACGTGTATTTGAAACATGTATTTGAAACATGTTATGATTAATGGTTGCAAGTGGTTGCTCGTGGATGCATATACACACCATATGTGCTAGAACGACTTAGTCACTTTCATATTGCATTCACATATATGTATTTGCTTAACGGATTTAATTTGATATGTTATCATATGGATGTTGCATATGGATGAATGGCTATGCACACATGTAGTATTTACTAGGGACGCTTGCATACATAATTGGACGCATGGCACTGACATGATTTGCATTAAGGAGGTCAACTGAATCAGTAGACCGCCTGATTTTGCATTAGATAAGGACATATACACACACTATGCATATGATCATGAAGCATTAGAAGACTTTTAAGGACAATGGTTGCCTGTGTTTGATGGTTGAGTAAATGGACGATTGGATGGTAGGATATATGTTCTTCCAGACTTGAAGATTTCGGGGACGAAATCCTTTAAGGAGGGGAGAATGTAACACCCCGAGTTTTTGGTTAACAGTAATTTGATAAATTATAGTATACTTAATTCAAAACTTAAGAATTAAGGGTAATGGGTTACATCATTGCGTTCGTCACGAAATTATGCTTGAGATTGAATCCGAGTTTGCATAAATCGGACTCTGTACGAAGGAGATATGACCTCCAGAAGTTTCAGAATTTATTTGAAATTCAAACAGCCCGAAAATCGGATTTAAAATTCAAAAATAGGACCAGACCCGGGCTGGGCAGGAAAATTCCTGCCCAGGGCCCAGGTCGACCATAGGGTCGACCTGGGGGTCGACCATAGGTTCGACCCCCCTGTCAACCTGGTTTGGCTTGGCTGGCCTGGCCTGTGTTCAGGTCGAATTTCTAAAGCCCAGTGTGTCACTAGGGCTGACGTGTCGGCATTTGATTGGTTACTCTTGACATATATGGCCTGGATTCCTTCTGGCTTCATCGAACGGCTCAAATCAACTTGAAACTCTATAAAAAGGACCTAAGCCTGAACCTAATTCACATAAAAAAAATAAGAACTTGAGCCGCCATACTGTCGGAAGAAAACTAAGGAGAGCCTCCGCTTGAAAAGAGACGAACAACGAATCAACTCAAGCTAATTTCAAATTTGAGATTAAAACTACTAATAAAATCAAAACAACAACGTCTACCCAAAGGAACGCATCTCAATTTCAGAACTCAGAACCCAGAATTCAAGATTCTGCATTCGTTGTAAGTATAGTGGTTTTTCTGAATATGAATAGAAATTAAGATGTGATTTGATGTAAATGAAATTGGGGCTTTACTATTGTATAAATTTGATGTAAATTCTGTGTATTGCGTTGATTATGTCATATTTTGTATTGGGTGTTTGTGGCATAAATTGGTTGATGCGAGCCTATTGACATTTGTATATGAAAATAAATATCACTTGCAAGTTTTCAGTAAAAAACTATAATTGACATCTTTATGTTATGTCATTAACATGGTTAGCATACATTCTTTTTAGGCCTAAGTTGAGACTCATGTAAACATGTTCCAAGTTGAAACCTTTTATGCCTACACGACTCAAAACCTTTGTATACATTATTATGTTTATTTGCAAATGGTAATTGGGTTTATGCAAGTACCTTTTGGTTACACAAATTATACTAGTTTCATGTTGAAATAGGCTACTTGATGTAAAGTTAGTTTACACCTTTGGGTTATGTCAAAAAGTGGACATTTTTATGCTAGTTTGGTGTTTGACATTATGCCTAGTTATATGTGTATAAAACCATGTTTAAACAAGTCTAAAAGTACGCCATTTCATGTGACACCAATTTAGTTATATCCTTATTGAATGCAAGTTCACATGACCCACAATCTATGATAGTGAAAACGCTATGTTGCAAGTTCATTCCCCACACACTTTTATGTATTCTAGAACCATTCATGATTCTGTGCTTCCCCTTTTATGTTTATGAGTTGGGCTGAAATGTTAAGCCCAACATATGTTATAATGCTGCATACGTACAAACGGGGGAAACAAACGTTGGGTTTAAAATAAAATACATGTATTGGCATGTTTGACACATGCCAATGACTAGTGACATATTAAGCGGTATAAATTGTTATACCCAAAAATTAGTGAAATTGGATAAACTGGGCTATAAACATTTACATACAAAATGAAAGTGAAAAATATGTAAATTTAGAAAATACGAATATGCTTAACCCGAGGTTGGATTGAGTTGTGATGTAAACCTGCCCGGACCCGCCCGGCTGTCCAGTAATCACAACAATGCCTATCCAATGTGAGAGGTTAAGGCATTGAGCCCAATAAAGACCCGAGGTTAGACTGAGTTGTGGCGTAAGACTGCCGGGAACCGACCGGCATACAGGCAGCTACAACAATACATGTCTAATGTGAGTGGTTGGTGCTTTAATAAGACAATTAAAGCTAAGTTAGGATTGGTAGGGTTAAGTTAACTAAAACACGTAACCAACTTAACATGTTAACAAGACAAGACTTGTAGGGGCTAAGTAACTTAGAAAACACTTAGCCAATTTAACATGTTAACTAGACTAGAAGGTGAGGTTAAGTAAGGTTAATACACTTAACCAATTTAACATATTAACTAGACTAGAGGGTGAGGTTAAGTAAATCCAGGACATTTAACCATTATAACCTGATAATTAGATAAGTGGGTGCGGTTAAGTAAATTTAGAAATACTTAACCATTATAACACGTTAGCTTGATAAGTGGGTAGGGTTAAGTAAATACACTTAGCCAATTTAATATGTTCGCTGGACTAGAGGGTAGGGTTAAGTAAACTTAGAACACTTAACCATCATAGTGTGATAAATTGAACAGGGTTAAGTTGAAACATGAAGGGACAATACTTAACCATTAGAACATGTTAATTAAACAGATGTTAGGGTTAAGTTAACTAAGGGAACACTTAACCGTTTTAACATGTTAGTTAAAACAGATGGGCAAGGTTAGGTTAAAAGGGACACTTAACCAATACAAGGTGAATGGGTAGGGTTAAGTAATAAGAAATACTTAACCAATATAACTTGGTTTGTGATAAGGTTAAGTCAACGTGAATTACTGATAACACTTAACCAGTTTAACATGACAAATGAATGGGTTAAGTTAACTTGTATTGACTAATGATACTTAACTAATCCAACTTGACGAGAAAGAGACTAAGTAGTAAACCTTAGTTAAAAGGACTAAGTTGTAAACCTTAGTTAAGAAAACGACGGTTCGGGGACTAAGTATTAAACCTTAGTTAAAGGAACTAAGTAGTAAACCTTAGTACGACACGAGAAGGAGCGAACGTCCATCTGATCCTAAAGAAGGATCCAACGAATTGGGTTACGAAGCCCGAGGCTTCGAGGGGACGTGAGGGTACTCTTGGTATCCCTCTGTGAGAATGCAGATGATCCGCCTGGGCTCACAGAGGTTAAGGTATGTGTTAGAAGAACCAAGGGTATGCCTTGGTTGCAATATAAGGCAACCTAAAGACTAGGATGGACCAGCGTGATTCGGCGGGACAAATGGCCCTGTGATAGCGACCCGTCGTCTACCTACCATCTTGAGTCAGTCGATATACGCATGCGGAAAGGCAGAGAACTCCCAACAGACCATATACTTGCTATCTAGTTATGGGTGAGGCTGGCCAATAGGAAAGTGGGGCATAGGTGGCAGGAGTATAGTTCTCGTGCTTGATTTTCTTGGATTGCCTTTCATTAGTTGAGGGAGGGTCAGGTGGGACCATAGCCACTGGAAAAACAGACCTTAGCATCTGCATCGGTAGATATCTGAAAGCTCCCGACCGAGTTCCGTGTTTCTAGAATAGCCCTGCCACGGGACTCGGGTCACACATTTCAGGACATGTGCATCTAGACAGCAATAAACGATTCGCGACACATGCGTGGGGAAAGTCTAGGAACATATACCACTCTAGGTAGTGTGTCCTAGACTAGGGGCATCATTCGACAGGTAGCATAATCCCTAGTTGGACCTAGGTGGCATAAATCCTGAATCCGAGAAGTATTAGATAAGTCGCATAAACCCTAGTTGAATCTAGGAAGCGCTCGATAAGAAAACCCTAGATTAGATCTAGGTAATAAATAATAGATGTACACCTAAAGGCAACCACAGTTACAGGGATTGGGATCACGTTATCATCTTTATACTGATTACTAGTTGGGATACTAGTTAGGTGGTGTAGAGATTAGTATGGGGTGCGATAGAAATTTCGGTCCTAACCGCTTTAACTTAGTTTATGGTATTTTCCCATTTTCAGTTTATGCCTGTCATGTCCATTTTCCTTATTCATATACCGAAGCACCACTAGACTTACCAAGCTTTATGTCTGACTCTATGCTTTCTTTCGTCTTCTTTTCTTCCGTTCCCCCCTCCCCCCCCCTAGGTAGTCAGGGAGGGAATAGCTCAGATTTGTATGGACCTGTTACTCTTTCCAAGCTTGAAGACTCTTTGATGTGCTGCTTTGGTCTCTCTTTTCCACCGCTATGGCTGGCTAATGTTTTATTGGGGAATATCATTGTATATTTATGCTTCTTTATTTTGTTAAACAAGATAGATACTTTGTTGTTGGAAAACAATCTTTGTACAAGCTGTTTATAAATGAAATAAAGTTTTATTCACTTTTCCGCTGCTTTATTTATCTGTCTTGTAATTTATCTGCATCTTTTACCTATAATACTTCACAGAACTTAGTGCACTCCCTTTGTGAGTGACACTAACGGACGTGGGGTGTTACACCTATAGAGACTCCCCCTCCCCCTGCTGGTGCAATGGGATCTCTAGCATCACCCACTCTAGCTTTTCTTTTTGTCTCAACTAATGGACGGGATGGTGGACCCATCAAGTCCACTTGTGGCCTTCGTCAAGTCGAACCTTTATCTCCACTCTTATATGTCTTGGTTGCTAACGTAATTAACCATATGATCAAGCTAGACATTTCCGAGAACTTATCAGTGGCATCCGCTCCCGTTCCTCAACCTTCAACATCGGCAATATCCAGTTTGTTGACGATTTTATCGTCTTTACCACCCCAACACAGGAGAACATCCATTGTGTGAAAGTCTACTCTGCACCTATGAGTTCATCTCTGGCTTTTCCATCAACTTCACAAAAATCTCGGTCCATATGTTGGGTGGTGCAGTCGGTTTTGGCCTGGCCATCTCCCATTGTCTTAACTGTCACCTTGGCACATCCCAATCACCTACCTTGGGTGCCCATCTGCCCCCACCAAACTTCCTTGTTCTGATTGGTTACCTCTAATTTCCAAAATTGTTTCCCGTCTCACTACTTGGAAGGCTTAATCCCTCTTGACGGCGGGTCGCCTAACCCTTGTTAAGTCTGTTCTGACCTCCATGTTGATGTATTGGCTTTCCTTCCACTATATGTCATTCTGGGTCATCTCCCAATTTGACACCATACATAGATCTTTCCTATGGCATAGAGGCCCAACGAATTGCTTGTGTCCTGGTGTATCATCTACAAGGATATTACCCACGGAGGCCTAGGCATCCTTGACCTATGCAACATGAACTTTGCTTTCCTCTCCAAATGGCTTTCGCGTTGTCTAGTCCCCGATCCCTTCATTTGGAAAACCTAGATCATCTCAGTCCACTATAGCAACACCCCTTTAGCCATCCTCCACTCCACTCCACTGGGTTGCCTATGCCCTTTCTAGCGAGGTGTCCTCATAGCACTCCCTAGAACACATATCTTTTTTCTCATCTCCATTGGCAATGTCGGTCATGTTCCTCGAATGACACCTGGCTCTTCAACTGCCCTCTAAGCCACATCTTTCTGGATATCTATGGTTCTTCCCCTTATCACCTTCTGACTGTTAACGATGTGGTCCATCTCGGCACCGCTTGTCTCATCCAAACCTCTATCTTCTTCAATAACACTCCATTACAACTCTTCTAACTTACTCACATTCTCCCAGATATATCTATTTCGTCTCATCTTGACAGATTCATCTGGGCTTTATACTCCAACGCTGGCTCCTTTGTCTTCTGCTTCTACCACTAGCTTAACTTCTCAAGCAGATCTTTCAGTTTTTTCAGACTCTGAAAATGCTCTGCTTCGCCTCTCGTTTGCTTCTTCCTCTAGTGTTTGGCTCACGATAAGGTCAACATTAAAGACAAACTGATCTGCAAGAACATCCAAGTCAACCCCAGATGCATCATCTGCCAATCTGAAGAAGAAATTTCTACTCACCTCTTCTTGGGTCGTGACCTCATTTTTTATATTTGGGCCTCCTTGTAACGACGTGGTAAAGGAAAATTCGATGCCCGAATTCTGACAATAATACATAAACCCATATTACTTGTCAAAACCCAAGTATCGAACACTCACCAGATAGTTAATAGAAATAATATTAGAGGGTGAAATAAGAAAGAAAGAAATATTAGAATAGAATAAGAAGAACCAAAACAACACGGAGTCTCACATCGCAGTGGAACAAAATATAATATACAATATATCTTTACTGAGAGCTTTAAAAATACTTACACTCATCAGAGTACAACACACATCTAGACAGTTATAATAACCTGTCCTCATATACAACACACAGCGGAATAAATACTAGATACAATACGTCTGCACACCTCCAGCTCATCTCTGGACATCGCAGCATCCGATAACCTGAACCTGTACAACCAGGTCTTAACCTAGCATTACAAACACCGGGTCAGTCTGTTGGACAAGAGTGAGAAAAACACACTAAGTTTTACAGTATAATCCAACTTGATTTTTAAGTTAAAATCTTTACGAAAGAAAATGATAATTGAAGACCAAATCCACACATAAATATGGATGGTTTTTACCTTACGGTATCCCAAAACACTTTTGAAATCAATATCTTTTATGATATTATAATAGTGTCTATATACAAGAAAATAACAATCTAGCGGAACACTTGAATCTCACGCTCCACATGTATAGTATACAATCAAAATTGCGGGCTCTTACTGGAGATTGGATTTCGACAATGACAGGGTATGGAACCACCTTCCAATAGTGTATCTCTAAAGGGGAATACACTGGGTTCAACAAGAACGCCTTGCAACCCGGCCCACACATAACCGATCACTCATTTCGCTTGAGTGTATCGAATGTATATCACCAACGGTTGGGCTCAAACCACCATTTCTCAAAAGGGACAACATCAAAATAGATTAAAGAAGGATAATGAATTTCTCTAGATAGGTGATTATACACCCTAATGGGAGCGTCCCACATAGCCATGTTGCCTGGCCGATTTTTGTCATTTCCCGGTTGATGAGGCTTGAGGTTTGAATTACCTTTTGAAACATCTGGTCACCATTCACTTTGAATGCCACACAGTCAGATCCATCAGATATCACAAATTGACGTCCATTAAAATACTCTAGTTATTTGGCTAGAAAAACCGTTTCTCTGCCACCAACTATGGTGTGTTTGAAGAAATCAACTTACGTAACTCCTTTGGAAATACTCCGTCAGACATCCGTCCATACAAGTCATCCAGGAACAGGATGAACCGAAGGCACCCTCCTACCACATCAAAGGAATCACGCTATAGATTAGTACCGAGTAGTCATTGCAATACGTAGATTCCAACCACGATAGAACCACAGTTTATCTCTGGTTGCAATCCCAGAGATTTTTATCAGTCCTTCCATTAATGAAAATCTACGATCTTCAATGCTCCATCTCAATCATCTTCTGATATTTTCATGTATTTGTGGGTCGGAATGGTTCTCGAATATAAATTCGATCTCGGTCTTTCTGTACCAACAATCGTATTGGACCGATTTGATAGTCGGTTATTTAACTATCAAAATAAATAGTGATTCAATCATGAAAATCCAAGGGGTTCACTGGTTCAGTATTCAGCTTCACTTTGGCTTTTAATTTAAGCAAATGTAAATTTAAAACTCTTAAATATCTCGATATTATGAATATAGCCTTTCGCTTCTTATTTAACACAAGATTATTCTTTAAACAAATTCATTTTATTACTTAGGAAAATTCTATATCATATCTGGTTTTCTATTTTCACTTTCAAAATATAAGCCACATTATTATCTAATATTGGGAAATCAATTCAAATTATTACTCGTAAAACAATGTTACGAGATATCTTTTATTACTTGACAACACCCAGTGCTTATTCTTATTGAATAAACTCAACTTTTACATTTCCTTTCTAACTTGAAAATATTGTTATAATTCACGCAATCCCCTTTTATTTCCCTATTCTTTTGGGAATTCTCATTATATATTTATATATATTTTCACACCTTTCTAATTCCCTTTTTCTTCGGAACTTTCGTTATATATTTTCCAAATATTCACCAAACGTTGCATTATTATTTCTCTAATGGAAATAATACATTATCACTAACCTCTTTTACTATTGCAACTAATATCATCCTCAGATAATCCTGATGTCGTTCAAGTTGGGTTATATTAATTACCTCTCAGATCTTGACCAACAACGTTCTTATCTTAAGATAGATACAAGTTGTAATCTAAAAAGCAATATTTCATTCTGATATCAATACAAATTCCATTTAATTATTTAATTCAAAATACGGTTTCATAATACCTGCTTATCTTTTTGAAAATCTCTTCCTGGAATATATCCATTATTTCTTAATTTCATAATTATGTAATTTCTTATAAAACACCTCCTTTTGACCTCTACCTCTTAACACAAATTCATTTTATAATTTGGATTTGATTACAAAATCCTACGACCCACTTCTTTTACCAAATTCACTTTCACCAATCCCTTTTCAATTCCATTCAACCATTCCCGCTTTGGAAATCTTATTTTAATCCCCTCTTTTTAACTCAATCCAATTATTAAGTAACTTTAATGTAAAATTAACGCTTTTACACTTTAAATCTCATTTATATAACCCTGGTTTATTATAAACCCTTTTATCTTAATTTCCTTTGACTTAATTCAAATAATTGAGTAACATTTATTTCAAGCTATTGTATTCGCTTGAAATTCCATTTATAACTTTGTTATAAAAATTTAGGTTTTACATATAAAACCCGTACATAAACTCCTTTCACCATTCAACTAGACTTCATTTCAACTTTGATTACTTTTTAAATGAATTCAGTTAAAAAGTAATTTCCCAAATTACTATTAACCAGAATAATACTTTATCTTAATCTTTAACTACTGTAAAAGTAGTTAATTCCTTTATTAACTAAAATAAATAGTAGATTCCTTTTTTAAAAAAACTTATTAAAATTACACAATATTCATTAAACTATTTTATTGGATTAATTCCAAACAACCTAATTTGATAATCAATTCCATTTAAAACTATTAACTTAGTCGATTGAAATCTGATTATCTCATTAACCAATTCCAATTTGTTCTCACTTTAAATTAAAAATATAATTAATTTAAATAATCCCATTTAATTGTTTCTTAACAAACAATTATTCAAATTTAACCGTTAGATTAATTTTCTATTCTCATATTTATAAATCCGATTAACATCAGAATTGACTTTATAAAGTCACTTAATAATTAATTATAAACTTAAATAATAAATAATAAATATTTATTTCCTTTTAACAAACTTTTATTTAAAAGAATATATTTCAAAATCTATCTCCAGTTATAAAATAAATTTTATAACTTCATCTCTGTCGATTTGCCTGAAGGTAAATCAACATTTATAAAACAATTGATTTTATAGGCCATATGTTGCAAATACTCAACCAGTATTGTCCATTGGATTAAACAAAACAAATGTTGAATTTCAGGTCAACTATCAATAATCAAATCAATCACCCAACCAGGACCGTTCATATATTGATAATATGAAAATAAATAATGTCTAATATATTTGAGGAATCCGGTTGGATCCCTCCAACCTGTTTTTCCCTATACTCAAAATGGATATCTCAAATCAGATCATTCAATCCCATTTAACTGATAATTTCTATAATAGTAAATAACAACTATTTAACATTGACCAATTAACAAAACCATTCAAACAATTAAGAAGGTTTATTTTTTAAACGTGACCAATAAGGTAAGTTACCTTCATTGGATCCAATCATTAAGATAACAATTTGGTATTCCACTGAAATTAAACGACGGTTTAATTTCGTCGGTTAAATAAATGAATGAATATATAATTAGCAAACTGTCAACCATTAGCAACCAGAGCACACAAAATAAAAACCCAACTTCTATAAAATATAAGTGAGATGAACTAAGTGAGTTTAACTCACCTTGATTCCATATATTGTTTGAGCGGTTCCGTTAAATTAAACAGCGTTTAATTAAATGATAAATTTCAGCAGTCTCCAATTCTGACCAAGTCAGTTCCAAAATTTAGAGTTCATCCATATGATCTCGACGTCTCTGATTAAGTCCAATTATGATAACATATGCATGAATTATAAATATTATCATACGATTAAATTAACTAATTATTTTTCTTAATTATATTCTAGTTAAATTAATTACTTTGTATTAACAATTAAATAGGACGAGCTAACTTCTACCTTCCCAGGTCTATAGAACGCGGCTACTACCCAGAACTCTAGCCTAAAATCTGTTCAATCCTACCATAATTAAACATTTAACGGTTAATTACAAATTTAAAATATAATTGATTAATTAAATTTCACATTAGTTAAGCGAATTACTAGTCTTAAGGGAACAAATGTGTTGACGTCTTCCAGGCTTTCCACTATTCTTTTATATCTGAAAACAAAAATAGATGGATGAATTAGCAGTGTTTCTAATAATGGTTTAATATTAGTTATATAATTATATATAAAATACATTGAAATCAGATGAAATTTCCTCTTCTACTATGTTTTCAAACTGCTCTAACTCCTTACATTATCTTTTATGCCTGCTGGAGGTTATACTGCTGCCAACCTACATAGACTATCGCATCCCCGATCCTCCACCGGATCATCATCCACAGCCATCGAAAGTCGCACGCCACCACCCTCTGCCACTACCCCAAAACCGCCGTCAACTCCATCTCTCTATCCACCTATAATCTGACTTCAACCGCATCGTTGTTGTATTGCGATCCCGATCACCTCGCCTTCCAAAAACCCATCACTACCGTCAGTATCGAAGATCTCCCCTTGCTCTACCATACTGCAGTTGAAACTTTCAACTGTAGATGAACGGATTAGAAGATTTGAGGGAAGGATTATTGCGGTTTTTAAGCCGTTGGTCATATTGGTGGCAGCTATAAAGGGTTTGATCATGCGTGAAACTCTGGACCGGTAAATTAGGGTTTGGGATGCTCTATTTATAGGAGACCATAGATTATAATATTATTATTAAAACTTAGCGGTGAATTATCACATCAAACTAACCACAATTAACTTCTGTTTTCTGATAAAAATGCTAATCCTAGCATAAAAAAATATTCTGAACCCAATGGGATAGGTTTCGTCAAATTCTGACATCGTTTGTGAAAAGTCCTTTATAATTATCGATGAAAAATCAAGCGTTTAAAATTCCTAAATTTTCAAAAAAAAACTAATAAATTTGAAACCTTAACAATTTACTAGACCTCTTCCTTACGAATCCAATGAAATTTGGTTCATTCAAATCGGAGTTCATTTGGCCAGACGTTTATTCGTTCAAAGTTACCCCTGTCTGAATTAACCAATATAATATAATTAGTTAAGACATTTATCGTTGCCACAATCAAACGGTAAGTCCGATTGACACAAAACTTAAAATCCTACAATAATTAATTAATACGAATCCAACGACACCAGTTTCGTTACATTCTGAGACTGTTTCCCGATACGCTATTTTTATATGCACCACAATTCTATTTTGGACACCAAATTACCCGGTCTCCAAAAATAACAAATTATATACCTATCCTGACTCTAATCGTCGATACAAATTCAATAGAACTGGTTTTGTGGCTTAATTCGATTGTCTGCTGAAGTACACTCAAATATCTCTCTATTTAAATTAAATTAAATTAAATTAATTAAGCGCTATAGAAAATGAACGGGCATTTACGGCTACCGTGGTCACATACGACATCAGTTTGCCACGAATTTTAATACCATGCAATAATTTAACGTTACGGTTCCAATAAAACTAATTTCATCGAAACGGAGACCGTTTGCAAAATGGCTATTTTAAAGACCTATATTTTAGTAATGATTTCCATAGCGACTATTTTAAAATATCATTTAGCCATAACTAACAATCTATAACACGAAATCTGGATTTTTCTCTTTCATATAAAAATTATAATCAACATGGTTCCAAAGTTTCTTGTTTCACAGAATTCCGACTAATATCAGATCCTGTATATTCAATTGAAGTTCTAAACTCCATATTACGAACTGCCGCTACATTTCGAGCTCGTTTTATAAATATATAACGTTCAAACTTCGTTTTAATAACGAATTCAATATTAAAATCCATTAATATTCCAAATTAAATATTTAAAATAATAAAATAAATTTAATATTTGATGGCCAAAAATACGGGACATTACATTCTTCCCCCCTTAAAAGAATTCTGTCCCCGAAATTGCTAAGGTGAGAAAAATGCTACAAACGCCATTAATTTCCAAACCCAATTTATTATAAATCGAAAACCAATTTACCATTGTAAATAAAAAAAATTAAAATGTCAAAAAAAATAACACATTAAATTCTCGGAAAAATTCGGTAGAGTATCCTCTGTACGGAGTGACTTCTGAGATATCGCAGAAACAAATAATATATATACATCAACCCATACGGTCGGAAAACAAAAATCAAAACCCAAAATTTATATTTTCACATAGGCGTACCTTTTACGAGCGTTATTGAGCATACTTGCTCAATGTATATGCGATTTACTCAACCTATATCAATCTGCCTAACCATCTGGCACCTGTACTTAACTCAATTCTCATATGAGTAATACATATATGAAATTCTAGTTACCATTTCAGCGAACAGGAAGGATAATAACACGAATTCAAAAATCAAACAGGTAGCATCCATTCATTTTCCAATACAGGGTTAAATCATAAATTTCAACTCATATGCATTTTCATTCCAATTTAATTATACCGGAAATTATTCTTTAGTTTATAACTCATTTAGTTCCATTAAATTGTTGATTATTCCATTCAAAAAAACTATCATCCAAGAACAAACAATTCACAATCAACAACCAATACACAACCAAATCAACTGAATTTACATTCAATATTAATATTTTACTTTGGTTTCACGGATTTGAGCATCAATCGATTAACATTCGATTGATTTCTATTTGATTATTATTTATTCATCAAATTTCCAATTTCCAAATCTATTTTATTTAATTTCAATATCATTATTAATTTAACTTAACCAAGTTAAGTTTTCAATACAAATTTTCAATCTAGTTTGAACTTTATTCAAATCAATCAAACACACTAATATCTCAATAATTTGACCAAATTATTTCTTTTCTATACAAAAATATATTTCAGGTAAAATTATTTCATTTACCCTCTTTAAAAAACAATATTGTATCCATTGTCAGTTCAATGCTTCTCAACACTTGAACCGATCAAACAACACAATACAAAACATTTGTATATAAAATTTACAAATATGCTCTCATATATATATACACTCAATCTCAATCTAGGGTATTACTAACCCAAATTACTCGATAGAGATGGGGTTACTCAAAGAGCCAAGATTATTACTAAACCAATTGCTCTGATACCACTGTAATGACCCGGTAAAAGAAAATTTGATACCCGAATTCCGACAATAATACATAAACCCGTATTACTTGTCAAAACCCAAGTATCGAACACTCACCATATATTTGATAGAAATAATATTAGAGGGTGAGATAAGAAAGAAAGAAAAATTAGAATAGAAGAAGAACCAACACAACATAGAGTCTCACATCGCAGTGGAACAAAATATAATATAGAATAAATCTTTACTGAGGGCTTTAAAAATACTTACAATCATCAGAGTACAACACACATCTGGACAGTTATAATAACCTGTCCTCATATACAACACAGCGGAAAAAATACTAGATACAATGCGTCTGCACACCTCCAGCTTGTCTCTGGACATCGCAGCATCCGATAACCTGGACTTGCCGGTCTAACCTGAGCATTACAAACACCGGGTCAGTCTGGTGGACCAGAGTGAGAAAAACACACTAAGTTTTACAATATCATCCAACTTGATTTTTATGTTAAAATCTTTTCGAAAGAAAAGGATAATCGTAAGACCAAATCCACACATAAATACGGACGGTTTTTGCTTTACGATAACTCAAAATATTTTTGAAATCAATATCTTTTCTGATATTATAATAGTGTCTATATACAATTAAATAACAATCTAGCGGAACGCTTCCATCTCATGCTCCACATATATAGTATACAATCAAAACTGCGGGCTCTTATTGGAGGTGGATTCCGACTATTACAAGGTATGGAACCACCTGCCGATAGTGTATTTTAGAGGGGAATACACTGGGTTGAACAAGAACGTCTTGCAACCCGGCCCACACATGACCGACCACTCATTTCTCTTGAGTGTATCGAATGTATATCACCAACAGTTGGGCTCAAACCACTGTTTCCCGAAAGGGGCTGCATCAAAATAGATTAAAGAAGGAAAAGGAATTTCTCTAGATACGTGATTATACACCCTAATAGGAGCGGCCCACATAGCCATGTTACCTACCCATTTTTGTCATTTCCCGGTTGTTGAGGCTTGACGTTTGAATTACCTTTTGGAACATCTAGTCACCATTCACTTTGAATGCCGCACCGTCAGATCCATCAGATATCACTAATTGACGTCTATAAAAATACTCTAGTTATTTGGCTAGAGAAAAACCATTTCTCCGCCACCAACTATGGTACGTTTGAAGAAATCAACTACGTAACCCTTTGGAAATACTCCGTCAGACATCCGTCCATACAAGTCATCCAAGAACAGTATGAACCGAAGACACCCTCCTACCACATCCAAGGAATCACCCTATAGATTAGAAGCGAGCAGTCCTTGCAATCCGTAGATTCCAACCACGACAGAACCACAGTTTATCTCTGGTTGCAAACCCATAGATTTTCAGCAGTTCTTCCGTTTATGAAAATCTACGATCTTCATTGCTCCATCTCGATCATCTTTTTATATCTTCACGTATTTGTTGGTCGGAATAGTTTTCGAATATAAATTCAATCCCGGTCTTTCCGAACCAACAATCGCATTGGATGAATTTGATAGTCGGTTATTTAACTATCAAAATAAATAGTGATTCAATCATGAAAATCCAAGGAGTTCACTGGTTCAGTATTCAGCATCACTTGGCCTTTTAATTTAAGCAAATGTAAATTTGAAACTCTTAAATATCTCGATATTACGAATATAGCTTTTCGCTTCTTGTTTAATATAAGATTATTCTTTAAACAAATTCATTTTATTACTTAGTAAAATTCTATATCATATCTGGTTTTCTATTTTCACTTTCAAAACATAAGCCACATTATTATCTAATATTGGGAAATCAATTCAACTTATTACTCATAAAACAATGTTACGAGATATCTTTTATTACTTGACAACATCCAGTGCTTATTCTTATTGAATAAACTCAACTTTTACATTTCCTTTCTAACTCAAAAATATTGTTATAATTCACGCAATCCCCTTTTATTTCCCCGTTCTCTTTGGAATCCTCATTTTATATATATATATATATATATATATATTCACACCTTTCTAATTCCCTTTTTCTTCGGAACTCTCGTCATATATTCTCCAAATTTTCACCAAATGTTGCACTATTATTTCTCTAATGGAAATAGTACATTATCAATAACCTCTTTGACTATTACAACTAATATCGTCCTCACATAATCCTGATGTCGTTCAAGTTGGGGTATTTTAATTACTTCTCAGACCTTAACCAACAACGTTCTTATCTTAAGATAGATACAAGCTGTAATCCCAAAAACCAATATTTCATTCTAATATCAATACAAATTCCATTTAACTATTTTACTAAAAATACGGTTTCATAAAGCCTGCTTATCTTTTTGAAAATCCCTTCCTAGAATATAAACATTATTTCTTAATTCTATAATTAAGTAATTTCTTGTAAAACACCTCCTTTTAACCTCTACCTCTTAAAACAAATTCATTTTATAATTTGGATTTGATTACAAAATCCTACGACCTACTTCTTTTACCAAATTCACTTTCACCAATCCCTTTTCAAATCCATTCAACTATTCCCGCTTTGGAAATCATATTTTAATCCCCTCCTTTTTACTTAATCCTATTATTAAGTAACTTCAATGTAAAATTAACGCTTTTACACTTTAAATCTCATTTATATAACCCTAGTTTATTATAAACCCTTTTATCTTAATTTACTTTGACTTAATTCAAATAATTAAGTAACATTTATTTCAAGCTATTGTATTCGCTTGAAATTCCTTTTATAACTTCGTTATAAAAATTTGGGTTTTAAATTTAAAACCGGTACATAAACTCCTTCCACCATTCAACTAGATTTCGTTTCAACTTTGATTACTTTTTAAATGAATTCAATTAAAAAGTAATTTCCCAAATTGCTATTAATCAGAATAATACTTTATCTTAATCATTAACTACTGTAAAAGTAGTTAATTCCTTTATTAACTAAAATAATTAGTAAATTCCTTTTTTTTTTAAAAAAGACTTATTAAAATTACACAATATTCATTAAACTATTTTTTTGGATTAATTCCATACAACCTAATTTGATAATCAATTCCAGTTAAAACTGTTAACTTAGTCAACTCAAATCCGGTTATCTCATTAACCAATTCCAATTAGTTCTCACTTTAAATTAATAATATAATTAATTTAAATAATCCCATTTAATTGTTTCTTAACAAACAATTATTTAAATTTAACCGTTAGATTAATTTTCTATTCTCATATTTATAAATGTGATTAACATCAGAATCGACTTTATAAAATCACTTAGTAATTAATTATAAACTTAAATAATAAATATATATTTCCTTTTAACAAACTTTTGTTTAAAAGAATATATTTCAAAATCTATCTCCAGTTATAAGATAAATTTTATAACCTCATCTTTGTCGATTTGCGTGACGGTAAATTAACATTTATAAAACGATTGATTTTATAGGCAATATGTTGTTAGTTACTCAACCAATATTGTCCACTGGTTTAAACAAAACAGATGTTGAATTTCAGGTCAACTATCAATAATCGAATCAATCACCCAATCGGGACCGTTCATATATTAATAATATGAAAATAAATAATGTCTAACATATTTGAGGAATCCGGTTGGATCCTCCAACCTATTCTTCCCTATAGTAAAAATGGTTATCTCAAATCAAATCATTCAATCTCATTTAACTTATAATTTCTATAACAGTAAATAACGACTATTTAACATTAACCAATTAACAAAACAATTCAAACAACTAAACACGTTTATTTTATAAACGTTACCAACAAGGTAAGTTACCTTCATTGGATCCAATTGTTAAAATAACAATTTGGCATTCAACTGAAATTAAACGACGGTTTAATTTTGTCGGTTAAACCAAAAAATGAATATATAATTAGCAAACAGTCAACCATTAGCAACCAGAGCACACAAAATAAAAACCTAACTTATATAAAATATAAGTGGGATGGACTAAGTGAGTTTAACTCGCCTTGATTCCATTTATTATTTGAGCGGTTTCGTTAAATTAAACAGCGTTTAATTTAACGATAAATTTTAGTAGTCTCCAATTCTGACCAAGTCAGTTTCAAAATGTAGAGTTCGTCCATATGATCCCGACGTATATGATCTAGTCTAATTCTGATAACATATGCATGAATTATAAATATTATAAATTCATATGATTTAATTAACTAATTATTTTTCTTAATTATACTTTAATCAAATCAATTACTTTGGATTAACAATTAAATAGGACGAGCTAACTTCTATCTTCCTAGGTCTATAGAACGCGACTGCTGCCCGGAACTCTAGCCCAAAATCTGTTCAATCCTACCATAATTAAACATTTAACAGCTAATTACAAATTTAAAATATAACTGATTATTTAAATTGCACATTAGTTAAGCGAATTACTAGTCTTAAGCGAATAAATGTGTTGACGTCTTCCAGAATTTCCACTATTCTTTTCCCTTTGAAAACAAAAATAGATGGATTAATTAGCAGTGTTTCTAATAATGGTTTAATATCTGTTATATAATAATACATAAATTTCACTGAAATCAGGCCGAAATTTCCTCTTCTCCTACGTTTTCATACAGCTCTAACTCCTTACGTTATCTCCGTATGCCTGCTCGACGCTATACTGCTGCCAAGCTAGATCGATTGTCGCATCCCCGATCCTCCACCGGATCATCATCCACGGCCATCGAAAGCCGCACGCCACCGTCCTCTGCCACTACCCCAAAACTATCGTCAACTCCGTCGCTCTGTCTACCTGTAATCTGACTTCGACCGCATAGTTGTTGTACTGCGATCCCGATAACCTCGCCTACCAGAAACCCATCACCGTCGTCGGTATCGAAGATCTCCCCTAGCTCTACCATACTGCAGTTGAAACTTTCATCTATATATGAACAGATTGTGAGATTTGAGGAAAGGATTACTGCAGTTTTTAAGCCGTTGGTTATATTGGTGGCAGTTGTAAAGGGTTTGACCACGCGTGAAACTCTGGACCGGTAAATTAGGGTTTGGGATGCTCTATTTATAGGAGACCATAGATTATAATATTATTATTAAAACTTAGCGGTGAAGTATCACCTAAAACTAACCCCAATTAACTCCTATTTTCCGATAAAAAAGTTAATCCTAGCATAAGAAAATATTCCGGACCCAATGGGAGAGGTTTCGTTGAATTCCGACATCGTTTGTGAAAAGTCCTTTATAATTATCGATGAAAAATCAAGCGTTTAAAATTCCTAAAATTACAAAAAAAAAATCTAATAAATTTGAAACCTTGACATTTTACTAGACCTTTCGGATCCATGAAATTTGTTTTGTTTTAATCGGAGTTCATTTTGCCAATTGTTTATTCGTTTAAAGTTACCCTTGTCTGAATTAACCAATATAATATAATTGATTAAGGCGTTTATCGCTGCCACGATCAAACGGTAAGTCCGATTGACACAAAAATTGAAATCCTACAATAATTAATTAACACGAATCCAACGGCACCAGTTCTGTCGCATTCTGAGACTGTTTCCCGGTACGCTATTTTTATACGCACCACAATTCTATTTTGGACACCAAAATACCCGGTCTCCAAAAATAACAAATTATATACATGTTCTAATTCTAATCGTCGGTACAAATTCAATGGAACTGGTTTCGTGGCATAATTCGATCGTCTGCTCAAGTTACACTCAAATATCTCTCTATTAAATTAAATTTAAATACGCGCTAAAGAAAATGAATGGACATTTACGGCAGCCGTGTTCACATACGACATCGGTTTGCCACGAATTTTAATACAATGCAATAATTTAACGTTACGGTTCCAATAAAGCTAATTTCATCGAAAACGAAGACCGTTTGCAAAATAGTTATTTTAAAGGCCTATATTTTAATAACGATTTCCATAGTGATTATTTTAAAATTTAATTTAGCCATAACTAACAATCTATAACACGAAAACTGGATTTTCTTTTTCATATGAAAATTATAATCAACACGATTCCAACGTTTCTTGTTTCACATAATTCCGACTTATATCGGATCATGTATATTCAATTGGAATTCAAAACTCCATATTACGAACTGTCGCGCCATTTTGAGCTCGTTTTATAATTATATAAATATATAACTTTCAAACTTCGTTTTGATAACGAATTCAATATTAAAATCCATTAATATTACAAATAAAATATTTAAAATAATAAAATAAATTAAATATTTGACTGCCAAAAATACGGGACATTACACTCCTCCTCAGCCCACATCCTAATTGGCTCCATCCCCTCTTGTTACACCTTTAATGAGCATTGACAATTCGCGCTACCTAACCTCACTACAGTGTTTTTCATTGCTGCATATTATCGGACTATCTGAGTTAAAAGAAATATCCGAAGTTTTGGCTACACTTCTCACTTTCAGATTGCCTTATGTTATAAAATCACGTTCTTACATTCTTCTTGGACAGGTGCTCGTTCTTCCCCTCTATTTCGCTTACGACTTTGGGAAGCTAACAACACATCTGCTGAATCCGTAGGAAGTTATGATGCCTCTGACACTCATAGCCGAAGATTCAACCCAAGGCCATAGTAGCTTCTTCGCATTGTTGCTTTATGGCTGTAGTGACTTTTGGCTTCTGCCTTTTTTTATTTTGTTTGATCTTACTGGGCTTTAGGCTTCTTTTGTTTTTATCCCGTTTTGATGTAGCACGTTTTGTATTTGTTCTGATCAGACTCTAAAACGTTATTATTGGCCATTGGTCAGGCCTATCGATCAATATATTTCACTTTGCTATATTAATATACCAACCGGCTGTGTAGTCTCCACAGTCGTTGTACTAAGAAAACCATTTGGCATCTTTCGTGTTGCCACTTTTTTAAATATATTTCACGTTTTGTATTTGTTCTGATCATTCTCTTTCTGCTAATTTCCCCTTTTCTCAACCCGTTAAATTTTGCCACTTTCGTTTCAAAAAAATTGCACTCAAAAAGCCCTTCATTCGAAAGTCATACGATCTTGGATCAACTCCAAATTCAGACCCCACATGCTTGGTAATGTGATTCGTATTGGTCGATGCTTTCAAAAAGCCCTTCATTTGTTGGCAAGCAACGGTTTTTGACCATCAGCATTGCCAGTATTCCTCGTACTATTACCAACTAAGGGCCTGTTCTTTACATGAAACGGAGGAATAAAAGCAACGACCCATCAGACGCGTCCGGATGCGTCAAAACGGAAACGGGGCATTATGCTCTGTTTGCTCAACGCACCAAAAAGAAGCCGCTACCCTACAACGCACATCCGTTTGGATTAATTAGGGTATTAATCAAGTTTTTAGTGTTAAATTTAGTGTTTTATAGACTTTAAAAATTAATAACTTGAGCAAATGAGATCTGATTGAGACGCGGTTTTTTGCGTTGCGATCGTATCGAAGTGCTCTACGTAATGGAGTTGGTTTGAACTGAATTAGAGTAATTTATATTATTTTTCTATTCTACTAAACATCCCGTTAACATTCTCCGTTCAAATGGTCCGCTTAAAGCGCCAAACGCATTCTCCGCTAACTCCAATTCAACGCTATAATACTCCTCTAAAATACTCCGCTTCCGCTAGCAAAAGAACACGCCCTAAGTCCATCTCACATTAAAAACTTAGAGCAGTATGTAAATTTGTAGTACTCCAGTTTAGTATCTGCAAGATAAACATAACAGTACAATGGAAGATATGTGCAGCTATTATCTTGAATAGCAAAGTACTTAAATCACATTGGTGCAACATGTAACTGTAAGCATGAATGTGTGTTACGCAGATAATCTGATATAAGAATTAAAAGTAATATATCGACCACCCTAACTGAGCTTCAACATCAAATGGTATCCTACTAATTAACTTATCAAAGGCTAAAACTGGACTACATCATCAGGCAAAGTACCAAGTGACTAAACAAGCATATGTTATAACTGAAAGCATGAAAACGTCTATGCTTCGCGTTTGTAATCTGATTTTTCTTTTTTAACTTCTGTTACAATATGCGAAGACAAGTTTTACCAAAAATCACAATTTTGACATCTAAAACACCCAATTCTCAAAACCAATAACCCTACATCAACCCATAAAATCTCATCATCTCCATGCTTTAAAGCATGTAAACATTGACATGTTTTCTTCCATGTTATACAAGAAATATCATTTGACCTTCAAGTCGACAAAACTACCAACATAATACTACCGTTCAAATGAGAAAATTAAGAGAGCATATTGTAATGTAGTTTAATGCTTTTACAACCAATTGTTCAAAGAATGAAAATAATATTTGGTAAGCAATCAATACAATGATCAGAGCACAATGTGTTATAAGGCATCTAGACCAGCCGACCAGGGTATGCATTGGTATCTTCCAAAATGTGCGGTGTATGAACTGTTTGCAAGTAGCAAAAAAACAACAGATCCAAAGGAACAACTATAACACAATGTTTCATTCAATTCATAATCTTAATCATAAAAGATATCACTAGAGTTACAAACGCACGAGGAAGATAAATGAAACACTAGCACTAGTTTAAAAACAGGATTTCAAAAGCAGAACCGAAATAAATCTAAGCCCTTTCACCTCTAATCCTCCTAGCAAGCTGAATATCCTTAGGCATGATTGTAACTCTCTTGGCATGAATTGCACACAAATTAGTATCTTCAAACAATCCAACAAGGTAGGCCTCGGCGGCCTCTTGAAGAGCGGAGACTGCAGAGCTCTGAAATCGCAAATCAGTTTTGAAATCTTGAGCGATTTCACGAACCAGACGCTGAAACGGAAGCTTCCTTATTAAAAGTTCGGTGCTTTTCTGATACTTACGGATCTCACGAAGGGCAACGGTTCCTGGCCTGAATCTGTGGGGTTTCTTCACGCCGCCGGTGGCTGGAGCGGACTTCCGAGCTGCTTTTGTTGCTAGTTGCTTCCTTGGAGCCTTTCCACCGGTTGATTTTCTAGCAGTCTGCTTTGTACGTGCCATTGGAAGGAAGGAAAGAAGAAATTAGGGTTTATCGATTTGGGGATGCTTTCAAGATTTGGGAGTGATGACGAATGGAGATGGCATATTGAGGTATATATGCAGTTGTGAGGTATACATGAAGAATGGAGAGGGCATTGATCACGCGGATCAATAATACTGGGCGTTGGATATTTTCATGTAAACCGTTCGGATGAGGAAAAACGTAGGGATGCGGATCGCTATTTTTTATGCTTTTATTAATTTGTTTGTGTCCAGGATTTTCTCTTCCTATTGGATCCCCCCTCCCTTTTTACACCATTTTGAGCATATAAAGCAACATTGAAGAGGAATACATAAATGTAATTTATTATTAGTAAAATAGTTATTTATTTATTATGATCGATTGTTAGCTTCGAATAAACAGAAAATGATAATTTATTGACAAAAATATGGAGCTTTGATCGGAAAATTTTAAATTTGAATATTGAAACTTAAATCACCAAACTCAAAAGTAAATGCCTGTATTTGGAGTTACACATTTTAAAAATCAACGTTCAAATTTGAGACTTGGATTTTGTGTCGCCCTACCTCGAAATCCATATTAGCAAAAAACATTAACGGATAATATTGTGTGCTAATACGGAAAATAAGAATAGTTAAGAGCGACCATCCGTAAATCTTATTTTGAGCAATTATCAAGTACATCAAGGTAGTGCTTATTTTTTTTCTTACCTTAAGGGCATCAACGTGCTTATTTCTTGATTACTGCAATATTACGTTGGCTGATGGATCAATACAAAACAAAACACAACGTATCTAAATAACACGCATCACAAAAAATCAAACACAGTCATATTTATACATATACATTAACTATAATACATAGTGATATATGTAAGTGATTATAAACCATAATATTTATACAACATCGTGTTCCATAATAGATTATATACATATAACATAGTACACAACAAAACAACTAGAAAACTAGTGCAGAATATGCCTAAACGTCCCAAAAGACGATAAGTAGCCAAAGCGGAACAAGAGAAGTAGGAGTCTATGTGGAAGCTAACCTAAAAAAACTCGGTCTGACCCGAGCATATAAAATACATGGGTCAGTCTACTTTAAACCGCATCATTAGGTCTTAACAGATGAATATAGCATTAAAAGGAAGTACTCTTCTCAATCAGATATAGAGCAAGTTCAACTTGATAAAACATATGATTCATGTGATAAAGTACAACTAAGCATCATATAAGAGTCTCATGAATGGTATAAATAACAACATGAAAAGATTTGGCGTTAACATCCAGTGTCAAGCAATCGAGCTAAGCACGAGTATAAAATATCTAAAGCTCTAAAGCAACAAAGGCAAATACATCGAATGCCAACACATAATTCTCATATGAGAGTATAATCGACATGTAAGTGATCACCGGATATATATAAACCTCAAGATAGCTCTCAACTATACAAGCCTCAAGATAGCTCTCAGCTATAGAAAAAATACAATAATCTCAAATTCTTAGATTTTGGATCAAAAGAAGTAATGAGAGATAAAATCATCATAAAGTGGATCCAAAATAACAAATTGCACGTGCATAAAGATACAACTCCGCGAGCTTTACTTTGTACTATATATGTATTCAGGCGCGAAATGCTACGACACCCAACCAAGTGTAACTTGGCCACGTATTAGCACATTAAGCGTCTAAGAATTTGTCGCAGACTTCCAAATAGTAAGTCGAAAAGTCAAAACAATATGTCACATACCGCACGTTTCACTAATCGATTCACTATAGGTCAGTCTACTTCACACTAAAAAATATAAATAGCTTCAATCAACGAGTCTGAAATTAATCGATATAGTGACCCAATCTGACCATACCACATGGTTTACTACATTGTTTAAATCAAAACCTCACCTTCTCGAAGGATGCAAAAACATGTGACCTTATATATATAAATTACTTGGATTTGAGAAAACGAGTTTATAAAAGGATTTCAAATTCATTTGATTTGTTTCTTTGAAAATCCATATATATCAGAAAATACTATATATAGTATATAGCCTTAAGACAATTTTATTTTCATAAAATCAAATCTTTGAAAATCCTTGTCTTAATGCGATATATATATATATATATATATATATATATATATAATTCCCTATTGAGAAATTTTTATAAAATGTGCAAAGTGCCAAAAACCTCATGAAATCATCCACAAAAACCACATAAAACTTCATCAATTCAATGTATGAAATGATGACATTAATTGCTTAGCCATTACAAGGTTTAGCCTCGTAAAGCTGCATTAAAGCTTGCTTTAAAGTCACCTATAAAGACGAAGGAAATAACATGTAAATGCTTCATAAATTCCCTAGGCACCCAACTAAACTCTTTACGTTAAAAACATACAGGGGTCGACCCTTGTCTTCTCAAGGTCAATCCTATTGGCACCTGGGTCGACTCAGAGAAAACATGGGTCAACCTAGGTACGGGGTTTTTGCCCAATCTGAAAATCTCTCCAAATTTCACAATGAATTTCACTACGAATTAGTGGTTAGTATTAACCAAAATTATGGTTAACATCCCAAAAGCGAGATCTGCCTGTAGAACTTTGCCTTGTAACTGAAAAGAGCTCGAACTTGAAAATTGCAAATATTATGGAATTTGTATTGAAATACCGTTGTAGAATACTGAAGGAATATTTCTTATTGAAAACAAACCTAATTGTGAATCTCCTTTTCATTTCTGAATGGAAGACCTACCCTCTTGTGATACACATTCCGTAGGAGTGCCTTGAATCATGAGGTAATTTTCTCTGGGTGCTCAATGATCATAAAATTGAATTCCAAGTAGTTAAATCCTTTTAAACGATCGCTGAATGCTACGTTTTTGTAAGTCTTCCTTAATTTCTCAAATATTTGGCGAGAGAAAATAATTGTAACTATCCATAATTTTTTGACCAATGTCAAATTGGGATTTCAATTATAAAACTAGGATTTTTAAATATAGAAATGAATTTAATTTTGTTTTAATATGGATTAAGTAGTAAAAATAGGTATTTGACGTTGTCAAATATAACAAAAAATATATTAAGTAAGAATTTATTAGGTATTGCTATAACGATTTTTCCAAGTACAAACTATTTTAAAGGTGATCATTTCTAGCTAAATATATATATATATATTAAATATGGATAATAAAATAATGATAAACATTTTGAATAATTAATTTGTTTACAAATATCATCATGTTTTGATAATGTAAATCACTGGTTGTTAAATAACTAATTGGTAACCTAGAATTGAAAATTTTACAACATACATAAGTGTAACAAAATGAGAACATTTTTAAAATGTCACTAAAATGTTGCAAATTAATATCGTGGTATGGAACATGGTTTCTACGCATGGTTTTCGATGCACGGATGGTTTTGGACAAGTGTCCATGTAAAAAATTACTAGAATACCCTTAACCCATCCTATAAAAGAAGCCTAAAGCCCCGTCCATTCCATTTCATCCAAGCATTCTTTTCCTTTTCCATTTCCAAGCTCTCTTCCCTGTCCCTTGTCCATTCTTACCTCTCCTCTCCTCCTCCCTAAGCTTCAGCCTAGGCCTTAGGGATACACAAAGTATGAGTTGGGTCGAATTAGACCAAATACTTCTTACGACTCGGATAGATATGGGTTTAAGGTAGTACAACCCGTATCTGACCCTATATGAGGTTGGATAAGGGCTGGGTTGTAGAATGGATTGGTCGGGTTTAGTAGGGTTGGGTTAGGTTGCATGAATCTAATAAAAAAATAAGAATAAGAGGGTTTTTTTTAAAAAAAAAAATACTAAAATATTCAGCATAATATATCAGATTTTAGTAAACATGATGCAGTTAAAATAACCGATTCATTATAACACATATTTTACTAAAATTTCATCATAAAATACATCATATGAAATTAATTTACTACATAGTAGAACAAGAATTTCATTTTAAAATACATTGAAATTCTTATTAAAATATCTTTGTCAAATTCTTTCTAGTTTAGATTGACATAAAATATGTTTTTTTTTGCATATTATAGAATACATAAATATTATTCTAAGATTAGATTATTCTACTTTTCAATGGACTGATATTACATTGGTTTTTTAATATAAAGTTGGGTTGGATTAAAATAAGGCTAGATAGAACAAAGTTTCGCACCCGACCCATATATAGTGTGTGATACAAATTGCAATCCAAATCCGACCCGAACTAGGACGTGTTATGTTAGGGTCATGTGGGTTGGTGGGTTGGGACGGATTGGATATGGGTTGATTGCATCCCTGTTAGGCCTTCCTCCCCTTGGCCCACCTCTGGCTGAACCACCACCCACCTCCGGCTGAACCACCACCCAACTCCTTCCCCTTCTAATGACACATCCTACCCTCCTTTCCCCTCCCTTTTTGCCCGCCCTACCGTGTCCAAGCCACTCTAAGCTCAGCCATCCCAACCCCATCACCTCCGTCCACCTAGGCCGCCGCCATCATCACGCCACCACCCCACCATCTCCGTCAGTACACCCCTCCCTCATCCACCACCTTGTCGACCCCACCTACCCCTTCTCTCCTCTCCATTTATAAAAAAGAAATATATACGTATATAATAATATAATATTTTGTCGATAATTCAGTGCGGGGAAATACGGCCTGATTGGATCGTTCGTGGTTAGCTAGGCACTCCTATCGTGAAGATTTAAGGAGCAAATATGCTGTTGAGAAACTCTATACGTTTTATTTATATACGGTTAAATATGATCGATAATTATATGTACGTAATGTTGGATGAGTGATCGTGTAGTTAATAACACGTATATACTGATAAGCATTTATTACTGTAACGCTTGCACATAGTTGATAACATTTAAATTGATGATATTGTTGATGGTTGTTATGAATGTGCTTGTGATTGTTAGTATTGCTTGTATATCACTACTGTAACACCCCACGTCCATTAATGTCACTCGCAAAGGGAATGCATTAATTTCCATGGAGCGTTTTAAGTGAATATAGAACAGAAAATCACAACAAGACAAATATAAAGCAGTACTTGAAAATTTAAAACTTTATTTATTGCAGCAGAAGGTAAATATGTTTGGCTACATCATCAAAAACCATAAACCAAAGTCAAGTACATAATATCCATCTTGATAAAACAAAGTACATAACCCCACTACTACAAATAGCCATAAAGAAAATGATAGGCTGAACTTTACTTCGGCAATCCAAATCCAAGTGCTCCCAAAGAGATCCCAATCAAGCTCCACTAGTACTAGTCCCACCCTTAGAACCTTGGGGGGGGGGGGAAGGAAGAAAAGAGGTGAAAACAAAGGGGGTCAGACATAAAGTCTGGCGAGTGCGATAACTCTAACAACATAATTATTAAAGCAATATGATAAGATATAAGCTGGAGAATAAGGTAATGACTGTGTGAACCGCATGGGTACGGCAAGGCAATCAAGAGAAACAGAGATAATGTTAATGGTGCTTCCTAATCAATATAGGATAATTACTATACTCTACCGTACTATACCATACTGTACTGTACTAACACTAACTGCACCCCTACTAGTCACTCTAGAAATTTGATCCCTCTTGGTTAAATAGAACGATGATAGCTTCGTGTACTACTAGATGTACCCACTATCCTCCATGTTTGACTGTATATCTCTAGTTGTTATCATAGGTACCCAGCGTGTACCTATCCCCACTAGATGTACCCCCTTCAGTAAGTAATAATGGTAATTCCACGTACTCCTAGCTGACGTCATAGGTGTCGCCTGCTCCTATCTCCACTAGGTGTACCCCCATAATAATTATTAATAATAGTGCTAGCTTCGTGTACCCCTAGATGACTACATAGGTGTCGTCTGCTCCTATCTCCATTAGGTGTACCCACTACCCTGCCCCATTCGATCGGCTCCCTAACTCGTAGATACCCGTGCTGGCCCCACAGTGGGGTGTATCACTTCCCAAAGTGGCAACCCGATACCACCAATAATGCATGGCTTATACCTACATGATGCAACAACGTCTTACCTACCAGCCCGGGTCCACACACGCATATGAACCCGTTCGACTTGCGTTGCCACCGCTAACCCGGTTTGGCCTCTTACAGTCAAGCCCAGTATGCGTGTCCCGTCCTCGACTTGGGTCGAGCCCACAAAGATACGAATGAGTTACTGGTTGAAACGGGCCCCATTACTTGACACAAGCTATCCACCTAAGCTTTGTAACAACCCATATTTTCAATAACCTGTTATAACATGAATCGAGGCAGAATTTAATTTAAAAATCTGAATCAAGGGAAACGGGCTATGCCATTGCGTTCGTATCGGAAAAATACGCGAAATAGAGTCCGAGTTTTCGAAAATCGGAGTCCGTATGACCCAGTTAAGGCCCATTGAAGTTTTCAGAAAATTCCATGTTGAAAACAGATTTAAATTTCAAATTAAAAACAAGGATTAGGGCTAATTGGCGTCAGGCGGGAAAACTCCCGCCAGGACCCGCATGTCGACAGGCATGTCGACAGGGCCCCTAGGGAGTCGACAGCCCTGTCGACAGCCCTGCCGACAGGGGGTAGCCAGGCAAATCTGCCTGGCGCACCATTTTGGTTTGGGCTTGGTTGTGTGGCCTGGTTCTAGAGAATTCCGAAATCTGACGGGCCAAAACTATTCTAGGGTTAATCCTAGGGCCTAAAACACTCTAATCTTCTATAAATAATCCCCTAATCCTACCCTAAAACCCCATTATTCAATCTAGCAACCAAACTATGTCAAATTGATTTCTCAAATGGCCTCCACCTAAAAACCCTAGCCTCCAATCTCTTCATTAATAATTCCTATGAAGGTTATGATGTTCATACAAGCATTTCTAAGTTGTATGAATGATCATTAGCTTGCATACATCATCAAGTTGCAAGTTTTATTTGCTAAGCTAGTATTTTTGGGTGTTTTCTTGTTGGAGCTTTGTTTTGGGGTTTTATGCTTGCATAAAAAGGGCTTCTCAATCTTTATTAGGAGATTTGTGTCTTCATAATAGTAGTAAGCCCTCTTACCTTCATTTTAGAAACTCTAAAGTTAATATGTGATGAAAGTTGGGATTTATGCAAGTTTGATAAGTTATGCATGTTTATGCAAGTTCACTATGCTATGCTATGCATGTTTAATAAGTTATGCATGTTTATGCAAGTTCACTATGCTATGTTTTGCAAGTTTCACAAGTTATGCATGTTTATGCAAGTTCACTATGCCATGATTTGCAAGTTCGACAAGTTATGCATGTGTATGCAAGTTCACTATGCTATGTTATGCATGTTTATGCAAGTTCACTATGCTATGTTTTGCAAGTTTAACAAGTTATGCATGTTTATGCAAGTTCACTATGCCATGATTTGCAAGTTTGACAAGTTACGCATGTGTATGCAAGTTCACTATGCTATGTTTTGCAAGTTCAACATGTTATGCATGTTTATTATGATATGTAAGATTCACCATGTATGTTGTGCCAAGTTCCCTCTTCCTATCCTTTATGCGTTATGACGAATATGTAAGCGATGGGTTGACGTTGGGGGGGTTTGGGTAAAACTTAAAATACATGAAAATATAAGATTGGGAATTTACCTATTAAGTTAGGTCTACCCCTTGGGAATTTACCTATTAAGTTAGGTCTACCCAAGTATTTGTTAAACTTGTAATTGTGTTTTAAAAGTGGACATGACACTTAGAAAACATAAGTGTGGCCAACTCGAGGTTGCGTTGAGTTTGTAGCGTGATTCTACCCGGAACCGACCGGCTTAACTAGTGGCTACAAACAATAGGACCCAATGTGAGAAGTTGGTCATGTGGTGCCAAAACCCGAGGTTAGACTAAGTCGTGGTGTAAACCTACCCGGATCCGCCCGGCCTAACTAGTAACCACAACAAGGTCTAATGTGAGAGGTTAAGGTGCATTAAATTAATTAATGCCTCATGATTAGGGTTAAGTCAGGGTCCACTAATACTTAACCAATTTGGGAGTTCGAGGGATTAGAATGGGGTTAAGTTACACTTAACCAATTTAATCCATGATTAGTGAAGGGTTAAATCACACTTAACCCTCTTAGAAAACCCTAGCAGCGGGTCTGTTCCGGCAGTAATCCCAGTTCGGTATCATCACAACCCTAGAGGACTAGGCTAGGGCGGGGCACGATTACTGGACGGATGTAAGCGACTAAAAAGGCGATGGCTGAGTGGTACAGCGGTGCGGGTCCAGGCGGGCTACGGACGTGCACGTAATCCGGTGTTGGACAAACTCGAGGCACGGGTACCAGTAGGTTAGGGTTGTGCATTATTGCTTAAGTGTCCGGGGTTGACACCCGAGGGCTTGATACACCCCAAAGGTGGACCCAGCACAGGCTAACTACAACCATATGTGGGCCATATGGACACCAACACTTGGCGTGTTAGGTTTATAGGGAGCCGATCGACTAGACCGTTGGGCTGGGCCTTGTATTAAGGGCACCTCATGTTATTGGGCCAAAGTTTTGGGCTGAGGGATCAATACCTGTTATGTTAGTTGCTAGTACACTATGGTGCAAGGTTTAATCTTCTCTATGTGATGACACCTTTATCTATTGCCAGTATGTTCATCTCAGTTTCCCTCATGATGTTAACTTTATTAGTTTATAGACTGATCGTAGTAGGGCTTACCAGTCTTTTTGACTGACCTGTTTTCTTTCGCTTCTTTTCTTCCGTTTCCCCCCCCCAGGTTCTCAGGGAGGGAACAATGGTGCTTAGCTTGGATCGCTTGCTTGTTTGCTGGATAGCTCATGTATGCCTGGACATTGAGCTCGCTATGGTTTATCATCTTTATTTTTGGGGATAGCACTATGTATTTCAGCATTTCTATTATGATGTACTAGACATGTTTATTTTGGCAGTTGACTTTATGATGTACTAAACTTGTTTTGAGATGGTTTGAGATATTCCGCTGTTTACTCTGTTTTACATATGTATTTATGTTCTTGTTCTGCCTTGATATATCATTATGCATGCTTACCCAGTTCTAACACTCCCCAGAAGCTAGTGCCCCCGAAAGAGTGACCCTAGCGGAGGTGGGGTGTTACAAATTTGGTATCAGAGCATATGGTTTACAAGAAAGAACAAAAAGTTTTTTTTTAAAGACTTTTTGAAAAACTATTTTCAAAACAAGTATAAAGTATT
Source organism: Allium sativum (assembly GCA_030737875.1). Classification (NCBI taxonomy): domain Eukaryota; kingdom Viridiplantae; phylum Streptophyta; class Magnoliopsida; order Asparagales; family Amaryllidaceae; genus Allium; species Allium sativum. Next base: position 860,340,223 of record CM060926.1, read on the forward strand.
TTCCAAAGAAAAGTCTAGTATTTTAAAAGGCTATTCCCCAAAAAGCCATTAGCGTTATCCTTCGTTCCCTTGACCTAATCTTATCTTATCTCTCGTTTCAGTATGGCTGAGGATCTTGCCATCCCCGATGGAGTAAATGTACCACTCTGGTATAGGAGACTTCTAGAAGCTAGGGCGGCAGCCGGCCCCGCAAACCCTACTCCCACTCCTCCTCCTGTAGTTGAGAATCCTCTCCCGAATGTCCCTTCTCCGGTGGTTCCTGTTCCCCCTCCCGTTGCTAATGTTCCTCCTCCCCCAATTGTTGAGGCTCCTCTCCCTCCTCCTCCCCCTCAGCATCCTCAGGTTGAGTTCACGAAGGTTTGTAAAGACTTCAAGGCTATGGGAGGCAAGAATTTCCTAGGCACGGAATCTTTTGTTGAAGCTAGGAATTGGCTGAAAGATACGGAGGACTTGTTTGCTATCTTCGGGATTGATGACGAGAGGAAAATCTTATTAACAGTGTGGCTTTTGAAGGACGAAGCAGCCTATTGGTGGGAGGTCACCAATGGGACAAGGCCCGTCGAGACTTGGGCCAATTTGAGGACTAGATTTGTGGCCAAGTTTCTATCTACTGCTGAGGCGAATTTACAGATGGAGAAGTTCATTGCATTAAAGCAAGGTGATATGACTGTCAAGGAGTATGTGAACAGGTTTAATCAGCTGGCCCGTTTTGGTTTAGATATGGTAAACACCCCTGAGAAGAAGGCTCTCCGATTCGCTAGAGGGTTGAATGAGCCGCTGCAGGGCTTGGCGATGTCACATATTCCGCATGGAGCTACTTTCGAGAGTTTGGTCGATATGGCTCTACTTCAGGGTGATGGAAAGAAAGAGGTCAAGTCGAGTGATACTCAAGCAAAGAAAACGGATTCTCAGGGAAAAGGCAATCAAGGTGGTCAAAGCAATCAGGGGAATCAGAGCAAGAACAAGAAGGGGAACAACAATAAAGGCAAGGGAAAATGCAATTACTGTGGTGCGCTTGGACACTTTGCTAAGGATTGTAGGAAGAAGAAAAGGAAGCTTAGTGGTGGATGTTTTTCTTGTGGTGAGACTGGACACTTCAGCAAGGAATGTCCGAAGAAGAAAGGGCAGGCTGGACCTTCTGGAGGGCAAGTTCATGCTCTCAATACCGCTACAGTTCCCGATCGAGGTAGTGTTTCTGTCGAGAACCTTGTTTATATTTCCGATCTTCCAGTACGTACCTTGTTTGATTCTGGTGCATCACATAGCTTTATTTCATCTAATCTTGTCGATAGTTTGCACCTTAGTACTAGCTTAGTGGATGATCCCGTTTGTGTTTCGAATCCCATTGGGGGTTCTGCTCATTTATCTATGATATGTGAGGATCTAAGGATCTCTATACTCAGTGTAGAGTTCTTGTGCAGTGCATATGTTCTTGGTTTCAGGGGATACGGATTAATATTGGGCATGGATTGGCTGTCCAGATATGGAGCCATTCTTGATTGTGAGCATAGGGTTGTGAGGCTTGTGACTCGCCTTGGCAACACCTTAGAGATTTCATGCAATCCGAAGAATCCCGTCATGTTGTGCTATCTTGAATCTCTCGACTCATCGGAGGAAGCCCTTCAGTCTGTAAGGGTGGTCCGAGATTATCCAGATGTTTTTGAAGAAGTTAAGGGGTTGCCCCCTAAACGAGAGATTGATTTTCGCATTTATCTGGTGGATAATGCTAAGCCTGTTTCTTTGCCCGTTCGGCACATGGCTCCGCGTGAGAGACGGGAGCTCAGCAAGCAAATAAAGGAGTTGCTTGAGAAGAACTTCATCAGACGAAGTAAATCCGAATGGGGAGCGCCTGTGGTATTTGCTACTAAGGCAGATGGTTCTCTTCGACTCTGTGTGGATTATAGAGAATTGAATAAGCTGACTAAGAAGAACAGACACCCGTTACCGAGGATTGATGATCTTTTCGACCAGCTCGTTGGAGCTTCTGTTTTCTCTCAGCTTGATCTTGCTACTGGATTTCATCAGCTCAGAGTGGCTGAAGATAGTATAGACAAGACTGCATCCAGAACTCCAGATGGATTCTTTGAATGGCTTGTTATGCCGTTCGGGTTGACGAATGCACCCGCATATTTCGTAGACTTGATGAGTAGGGTGTTTCGGGAGTTCTTGAACAAGTTTATCGTGGTCTTTGTGGATGATATCCTGGTCTTCTCCAAGGATGAAGAAGAGCACGCGAGGCATCTTGTAGAGGTGATGGATACGCTTAGAGCGCATCAATTAAAGGCCAAGTTCTCCAAGTGTCACTTTTGGAGAAGGGAAGTTAGATTCCTTGGGCATATCGTATCCAAGCAAGGCTTAGCGGTGGATCCCGCTAAGGTGGTTGCGGTTCAGGATTGGAAGACTCCAAGGAATGCAACCGAAGTGAGAAGTTTTCTGGGTCTTGCAGGGTTTTACCGGAAGTTCATCAAGGACTTCGCGAAGATATCCGCTCCTCTCACTAAGTTGACGAAGAAGAACTTAGTCTTTGCTTGGGATATGGATTGTGAGCTTGCTTTTCAGAGACTCAAGAGAGCCCTTACCTCAGCACCAGTTCTAGCTTTACCCGATGGTGGTAAGATATTTACCGTGTACACTGATGCTTGTGGAACGGGATTGGGCGCCGTTCTGATGCAAGAAGGCAGAGTTATATGTTTTGGTGGGAGGCAACTTAAGGTGCATGAGAAGAATTACCCCACTCATGATCTAGAGCTGGCAACGATTGTATATGCACTCAAGGCTTGGCGTCATTATCTTCTGGGAGAGAGATTTGAGCTGTATACTGATCATAAGTCTTTGAAGTATCTCTTTTCGCAGAAAGATCTGAACTTGAGGCAGCAGAGATGGATGGAATTCTTGGCTTCCTATGATTTTGATATAGCCTATACCCCTGGCAAAGGGAATGTTGTAGCGGATGCGTTGAGTAGGAAAAGGTTGACACTAAGTCCTCTATTTGTTGAGATGAAGAATTTAGAGTTCTTGGCAACCTTTGATTTTTCCTTGACAGTTGAGTCGGAGACCGGTTCTTTGGCATCTCTAGAGCTCAGGCCTACCCTTCTAGATCAAGTTGGGGCTTCGCAGAAGGAAGACCCTCAGATAATTGGGATCATGGATAAGCTGATTCGAGGGGAGACATCTAGTCACCTAGCTCGATATTCTATAGATGATAAGGGTTGGCTGAGGAGAGACGGAAGGCTTTGTGTTCCGATGGTAGAAGATTTGGTGAGGAAAGTTCTTGATGAAGCACATCGCTCCAAGTTGACTATACATCCGGGTGGAGATAAAATGTATAAGGATATGAAGCGCATTTTCTTCTGGCCTGGAATGAAGAAAGATGTGGCAGAGTTTGTCTCCAGATGTGTTGTTTGTCAAAGAGTAAAAGCCGAGTCGAAGAAGCCCGGTGGGCTATTGCATCCTCTAGAGGTCCCGCTATGGAAGTGGGAGAGCATTTCTATGGACTTTATAGATGGGCTTCCAAGGTCAAGGAGAGGGAATACGAGCATATGGGTCATTGTAGATAGGCTTACGAAGAGTGCTCATTTCATTTCGGTAAAGAGCAAAAGGACCGCATCTGGGCTAGCATCAGTATATCTTCGTGAGATAGTACGGCTACATGGAGTCCCTTCCAGCATAGTCAGTGACCGAGACCCCATCTTTACTAGTCAGTTCTGGAACAGTTTGCAGGAAGCTATGGGCACAAGGTTGAACCTGAGTACGGCCTATCACCCACAAACAGACGGCCAAACAGAAAGGGTGAATAGGGTACTTGAGGACTTGTTGAGGCTTTGCATTCTGGATTTTGGTGGTGCTTGGGAAGACCATCTTCCTCTTGTTGAGTTTGCATATAATAACAGTTATCAGGCGAGCATAGGGATGGCACCATTTGAGGCTTTATATGGGAGGCCGTGCAAGTCACCCACATGTTGGTGGGAGACTACCGATAAGCTTATACTTGGGCCTGATATGATTAGAGATACATCCGAGAAGGTCGAGTTGATTAGAAGACGGATGAAAGCGGCCCAAGACCGACAGAAATCCTATGCTGATAAGCGAAGATCCGATTTGGAGTTTGATGTTGGGGACATGGTTTTCGTGAAGGTTTCTCCTTTGCGGAATGTGGTCCGATTTGGAGCTGTTGGGAAGTTGGCACCGAGATTCGTTGGACCCTTCCCCATCATAGAGAGAATTGGGAAGATGGCTTATAAAGTGCAATTGCCCGAGAAGTTGTCCGGAGTGCATAATGTCTTTCATGTCTCGCATCTCCGAAAATGCCTACATGAATCCGCTGAGGTGGTTGAACCTAGCATTCTTGAAGACGTGGAAGTAGAGAAAGAGGCAACTTTGAGGAGAGCTCCGATTCGTATCTTGGGGACAGAGACCAAGAAGCTTAGGAATCGTGAGGTCAGGTTGGTGAAGGTTCAATGGGGTGAAGCCGAAGAAGACGCAACTTGGGAAACCGAGGAGAAGATGCGTGGGCTTTATCCATTCCTTTTTGAGGGTACACTCTCAATCTCTTTTCTCTGTTTAGCATATCTTTCTCTAGTTATCGTGCTAATCTTGTCATGAGAACCTTAGGTAGAAAACCCTTTGGATGAAACATGTGTTTAAGACATGTTATGTTTGATGGTTGCAAGTGGTTGCAAGTGTTTGCAAGTGGTTACTCGTGGATGCATGATACACATTAGGCACTAGATCGGCTCACACACTCCTCATATTGCATATGCATGAGTGTTTATGCTTACTCATGGATGGAAATTGTGTGTTATCACATGGATGTTGCATATGGGTGTATGTTATGTGCACACATGTAGATATTATACATTATGTTAGGGATTTGCATACATATGGATACATTTCACTAACATATTTTGCATTGATCCTTGCATTAGATAAGTACATATACACACACCTTTGCATATGTTCATCCAGCATTTAGAATCTTTTAAGGACAATGAATGCTCGTGGATGATGCCTTGAGTAGATGGATGATTGGATGGTAGGATACGTTCTTCCTAACTTGAAGATTTCGGGGACGAAATCCTTTAAGGAGGGGAGAATGTAACAACCCATATTTTCAATAACCTGTTATAACATGAATCGAGGCAGAATTTAATTTAAAAATCTGAATCAAGGGAAACGGGCTATGCCATTGCGTTCGTATCAGAAAAATACGCGAAATAGAGTCCGAGTTTTCGAAAATCGGAGTCCGTATGACCCAGTTAAGGCCCATTGAAGTTTTCAGAAAATTCCATGTTGAAAACAGATTTAAATTTCAAATTAAAAACAAGGATTAGGGCTAATTGGCGTCAGGCGGGAAAACTCCCGCCAGGACCCGCATGTCGACAGGCATGTCGACAGGGCCCCTAGGGAGTCGACAGCCCTGTCGACAGCCCTGTCGACAGGGGGTAGCCAGGCAAATCTGCCTAGCGCACCATTTTGGTTTGGGCTTGGTTGTGTGGCCTGGTTCTAGAGAATTCCGAAATCTGACGGGCCAAAACTATTCTAGGGTTAATCCTAGGGCTTAAAACACTCTAATCTTCTATAAATAAGCCCCTAATCCTACCCTAAAACCCCATTATTCAATCTAGCAACCAAACTATGTCAGATTGATTTCTCAAATGGCCTCCACCTAAAAACCCTAGCCTCCAATCTCTTCATTAATAATTCCTATGAAGGTTATGATGTTCATACAAGCATTTCTAAGTTGTATGAATGATCATTAGCTTGCATACATCATCAAGTTGCAAGTTTTATTTGCTAAGCTAGTATTTTTGGGTGTTTTCTTGTTGGAGCTTTGTTTTGGGGTTTTATGCTTGCATAAAAAGGGCTTCTCAATCTTTATTAGGAGATTTGTGTCTTCATAATAGTAGTAAGCCCTCTTACCTTCATTTTAGAAACTCTAAAGTTAATATGTGATGAAAGTTGGGATTTATGCAAGTTTGATAAGTTATGCATGTTTATGCAAGTTCACTATGCTATGTTATGCATGTTTAATAAGTTATGCATGTTTATGCAAGTTCACTATGCTATGTTTGGCAAGTTTCACAAGTTATGCATGTTTATGCAAGTTCACTATGCCATGATTTGCAAGTTCGACAAGTTATGCATGTGTATGCAAGTTCACTATGCTATGTTATGCATGTTTAATAAGTTATGCATGTTTATGCAAGTTCACTATGCTATGTTTTGCAAGTTTAACAAGTTATGCATGTTTATGCAAGTTCACTATGCCATGATTTGCAAGTTTGACAAGTTATGCATGTGTATGCAAGTTCACTATGCTATGTTTTGCAAGTTCAACATGTTATGCATGTTTATTATGATATGTAAGATTCACCATGTATGTTGTGCCAAGTTCCCTCTTCCTATCCTTTATGCGTTATGATGAATATGTAAGCGATGGGTTGACGTTGGGGGGGTTTGGGTAAAACTTAAAATACATGAAAATATAAGATTGGGAATTTACCTATTAAGTTAGGTCTACCCCCTGGGAATTTACCTATTAAGTTAGGTCTACCCAAGTATTTGTTAAACTTGTAATTGTGTTTTAAAAGTGGACATGACACTTAGAAAACATAAGTGTGGCCAACTCGAGGTTGGGTTGAGTTTGTAGCGTGATTCTACCCGGAACCGACCGGCTTAACTAGTGGCTACAAACAATAGGACCCAATGTGAGAAGTTGGTCATGTGGTGCCAAAACCCGAGGTTAGACTAAGTTGTGGTGTAAACCTACCCGGACCCTCCCGGCCTAACTAGTAACCACAACAAGGTCTAATGTGAGAGGTTAAGGTGCATTAAATTAATTAATGCCTCATGATTAGGGTTAAGTCAGGGTCCACTAATACTTAACCAATTTGGGAGTTCGAGGGATTAGAATGGGGTTAAGTTACACTTAACCAATTTAATCCATGATTAGTGAAGAGTTAAATCACACTTAACCCTCTTAGAAAACCCTAGCAGCGGGTCTGTTCCGGCAGTAATCCCAGTTCGGTATCATCACAACCCTAGAGGACTAGGCTAGGGCGGGGCACGATTACTGGACGGATGTAAGCGACCAAAAAGGCGATGGCTGAGTGGTACAGCGGTGCGGGTCCAGGCGGGCTACGGACGTGCACGTAATCCGGTGTTGGACAAACTCGAGGCACGGGTACCAGTAGGTTAGGGTTGTGCATTATTGCTTAAGTGTCCGGGGTTGACACCCGAGGGCTTGATACACCCCAAAGGTGGACCCAGCACAGGCTAACTACAACCATATGTGGGCCATATGGACACCAACACTTGGCGTGTTAGGTTTATAGGGAGCCGATCGACTAGACCGTTGGGCTGGGCCTTGTATTAAGGCCACCTCATGTTATTGGGCCAAAGTTTTGGGCTGAGGGATCAATACTTGTTATGTTAGTTGCTAGTACACTATGGTGCAAGGTTTAATCTTCTCTATGTGATGACACCTTTATCTATTGCCAGTATGTTCATCTCAGTTTCCCTCATGATGTTAACTTTATTAGTTTATAGACTGATCGTAGTAGGGCTTACCAGTCTTTTTGACTGACCTGTTTTCTTTCGCTTCTTTTCTTCCGTTTCCCCCCCCCCAGGTTCTCAGGGAGGGAACAGTGGTGCTTAGCTTGGATCGCTTGCTTGTTTGCTGGATAGCTCATGTATGCCTGGACATTGAGCTCGCTATGGTTTATCATCTTTATTTTTGGGGATAGCACTATGTATTTCAGCATTTCTATTATGATGTACTAGACATGTTTATTTTGGCAGTTGACTTTATGATGTACTAAACTTGTTTTGAGATGGTTTGAGATATTCCGCTGTTTACTCTGTTTTACATATGTATTTATGTTCTTGTTCTGCCTTGATATATCATTATGCATGCTTACCCAGTTCTAACACTCCCCAGAAGCTAGTGCCCCCGAAAGAGTGACCCTAGCGGAGGTGGGGTGTTACAAGCTTGGTCCCCTCTAGTATATCCCACTTAACCCACTTCATGTCCACTTACATGTTTTAAATTTGGTTAAGGGTTTCTATTAGTAATTCCACATGCCTCCCAAGGCACCCACTTAACCCCTATGTCCCACTTACATGTTTTACCTTGGTTAAGTGTTACTAATCGTATTTCCTCATGCCACCAAAGGCACCCACTAGATTCCACATGCCACCTAAGGCACCCACTTAACCCCCTCATGTCCCACTACATGTTTATCTGGTTAAGTGTTTCTTAATTCATTAAGACCGTAACCTCATAAAGACCTCTCACATTAGACTGGCATTTGTGGCAGCTGGATTTGTCGGGCGGGTCCGGGCACCTCGTGTGTAACACCCCACCTCCTCTAGGGTCACTCACAAAGGGAATGCACAAGGTTTGGTGAAGCATTATCGAGGTAAACATGCACAGAAATATTACAAGACAGAACATGTATAAAACAACAGAAGTAAAACAAATTTCATTACCTTATAAAATAAGGTCTAAAGCCTTTTACATCAGAATACATCAAAACCTGTCTTGCAATAGTAAAGAAGCATAAAACCTTTTTATAAATTATTCCCCAAAATAAAGCGGTGAAGCAGCCATAGCCAAGAGAATACCAAGCTATACATGATGACCTTCAAGCATAAGAGGTCCAAACTAAACAACAACATTTCCTCCCTGAAAACCTGGGGGGGGGGGGGGGAACGGAAGACAAAGAGGCGAAAGAAAACGGGGTCAGTCATAAAGACTGGTAAGTCCTATCTGCTTCCAGTATAAAAACAGGTAAAGGTAACATGACATGCATAAACTGAAAGTAAACATAAGGATGTCGACAAGATAGATAAGCTAAACCAAGATGACTGGATGAACTACTGTAGCAAGATAAACTAAGGTATCATGATAAACTACGGTGTCAAGATAAATCAAGGTATCACATCGTCAGGTTTCTATCCAGTATACTATCCCTAGGTATCTATCATGTATAACATCCCAAGATATTTATCATGTATATTTGCTCTGCACCTCTCGTACTAGTATCCCAACCTGCGTCATGTGTTAACTATGAATGTCCCTTGCCCAATGTCATGTAACGGTCCATGTCAACCTAATATATAGCATATGTAGGTTTTCCCCACTCGTATGTTTCTTTCCATGTATAAGTTCAGTCCTTTGCCGTAGACCGTACGGGCTTTCCCATGTAAATCTATACTACCTCAACGTAGTATCATTTTATCCTTGGAGTTGTTTTGGACTGCTACCCTTGATCTAGTTATGTTTTCTTACCATGAACTATAGCGTGTTCACTTAGGATTTATGCCACCTAGGACCACTAGGGATTATGCTACCTAATGAACGTATTCGTAACTTGGTTTGGGTTTTAGCCACCTAGGATCCCTAGGGATTATGCCACCCGTCAACCACGCCCTTTATCCCACGTATATATCGTGAATCGTTTTCCATGTCTAGACACACATGTATCCCAATGTGCCATCCGAGTTCCGTGCCAGGGCAAATCGAGAAATACGGAACTCGGTCGGGAGCTTTAAGTCGTCTACTTATGTAGATATCAAGGTCTGTTTTTGTATCCATGGCTATGGTCCCACGTGACCCCTCCCTCAACTACTGAAAGGCAATCCAAGAAAAATCATGTATGAGAACTACATCCCGGCCCCACTATAGCCCCACTTTCCTATGGGCCAACCTCACCCATGACTCGATAGCAAGAACATGGTCTGTTGGGAGTTCTCTGCCTTTCCGCTCGTACACGATTGACTAAAGATGGTAGGTAGTCGGCGACGTGCTATCCAAGGCAAAAACAAGTATCGTCGACTCCACGCTAATCCATCCCAGTCTTTAGGTCGCTCGCATAGCAACCAAGGCATACTCTTGGCTCTTCTACCGCAGACCTTAACCTCTGTGAGGCCAGGTTTCATGGACCATCTGTCACCTCACAGAGGGATACCAAGAGTACCCTCACGTCTCCCGAAGCTACCGCTTCGTCACCCAGCTCGCTGGAGCCTTTATCTAAGTCAGATAATTTGCTCCTCCTCGTGTGTTTAAGCGATGACCTACCGTATCGGGTTACTCATCTATCTGTGACCTGGTCCAAATCTCTTGAATAAGAATTATTACTTAATTTCCTAAACTAAGGTTTACCACTTAGTCTCCTTTCCCGTTATCCTTGTTAATCCCGGTTTTCCACCTAGTCCCCTGAACTAGGGTTTTGTCTAATGGGTTAAGTATTGTTATTTAAGTTCATGACTTAACCTGCCTACGAATCATGTCAAGATTTGGCTAAGTATTCAAGTCCAAGACCTAGCCCTACAAGTTGGTTAAGTATACCAAGAAGCTCATGACTTAACCCTATTCAATCATCAAGTCAAATTGGTTAAGTATTTGTTTATCTTAACCCTATCAGATTATCGTGTTAGATTGGTTAAGCGTAGATTACCTTAACCTTATCAGATTATCGAGTTGGATTGGTTAAGTATAGGTTTACTTAACCTCATCCACTAATCGTATTACAATGGTTAAGTATATTTAAAAGGTCTTGTGACTTGACCTTATCAGGTCCGCATATTAGATTGGTTAAGTATAGGTTACTTAACCTCATCAAATCATCATGTATAATTGGTTAAGTATAAGTTACTTAACCCCATTAAATTATCATGTTAAGTGGGTTAAGTATTGGTAACTTAACCTCATTGAGTTACCAAGTTTAGATTGGTTAAGCGTTTAAATTAACCCCATCGAATTACCGTGTTTAGATTAGTTAAGTGTAGGTTACCTAACCCCATCTAATTACCGTGTTTAGATTAGTTAAGTCTAAGTTACTTAACCCCATCTAATTACCAAGTTGGATTAGTTAAGTGTAAATTACTTAACCCCATTCCCTAATTGTCTTGTTTGGTTAAGTATCATTAAGAAATCAAGTCCGGTTCCACTTAACCTACCCATTCGTGTCATATCGGTTAAGTGTCATTAGTCAAGATTACTTAACCTTTTCATGTGGCATTAATTAGATTAATGCACCCCAACCTCTCACATTAGACTTTGTTGTGGTTACTAGTTAAGTCGGGCGGGTCCGGGTAGATTTACACCACAACCTAGTCTAACCTCGGGTTTTAAGTGCTATATGACCAACTATCCACATTGGGTCCTATTGTTTGTAGCCACTAGTTAAGCCGGGCGGGTCCGGGTAGATTTATGCTACAAACTCAACCCAACCTCGAGTTGGCCACTTTCATGTTTGGTCTAGTGTCATATTACACTTACAACCCATACGTGTCTAGTTTCAAGTCCCATGTTTACCCCACATGTCATGTCCCCATTTTGGTGTATCATGAGTGTCATATTTTAATGAAATCCCATGTCAAATTATCATGTCATAATCACGCTCGTCTATCCTACCCCAAATCGTGTTTCCAACCCAAGCGAGTCAACATAGTAAGGCTACTATGCTACATATTGACCTCAAAACATGCACGATGCCAAAAAGGGGCTGGCCACAAATATGCATGATGTCATAAGGGGGTTTGGACTCAAAACATGCATAGCATCATAAGGGGGTTTTGGCCACAAACATGCATAGTATCATAAGGGAATTTGGCTACAAACATGCATAGTATCATAAGGGAATTTGGCCACAAACATGCATAGTATCATAAGGGGATGTGGCCACAAATATGCATGATAACATAAGGGGTTTGGGTTCATTTACATGCATAAGCCCCAAAGTCAAATCTTTGCCAATGTTTCACAAGTCAAATGGTTCCCAAAGGTTCATGCTAGCATTCCACGGATAAAGATTCAAACTTGCAAGATAAACTAGGTTAAGCATAACATGAGTGGCATGATTAAGTCGCCAAAACTTAGCCCAAGGTCATATATCATAGAAAAGGGGCAAAGTTAGGTTCACATAGGCTAACATACTTATGTTTCATCGTATTTTATTCCATGTCATATTAGAACCACCGTTAGAATCTACAAGTAGTTACAACTTACCTAGCGAGACTTAGGGAAAGATCATGAATCGTCTTGACCAAGAAAGGTGGCTCCTTTGTTGAAGAATCGTCATGAAACTTGCATAGCAACGTTGATTCACTCCCTTGATTTGATGTAGCAAGCTAGCACCTTTGATTCGGATCCGATTCGAATGCATGAGCTCCTGGAGTTGGAGATGGAGGCCATGATCAAGATAGATTTTGGCGGCACTTCGTGGCATGAGTGATTTGTGAGGGTTTAGGGTAGGCTTAGGGGTCTTTTTATAGAGATTAGGAGTAGTTTAGGCCCTAGGATAAACCCTAGGATAGATCTGAACCCTCAAAACCCGTCACAAACCTCCAAACATGTCTTGAGGAACAAGTCAGGTGCACCCAGGCCAAACTGGCCGACCACCCAAGTCGACAGGGGTGTCGACTCCCCAATTGACTTGGGGGTGGCGGGAATTTTTCCTGCCTATTCTGCTTGGCTGAATTTGAATTCTGAATTCAAATTTGAACTGTTTTTGAACTTGAAATTTTCTGAAAACTTTGATGGGCCATAACTTGGTCATACGGACTCCGATTTTCGAAAACTCGGACTCTGTTTCGCGTATTTTTCCGAGACGAACTCAATGGCACAGCCAGTTTCCCTTGATTCAGATTTTATAATTAAATTCTGCCTTGATTCTCGTCTTAGCATGTTGTAAAAATACGGGTTGTCACATTCTCCCCAACTTAAAGGATTTCGTCCCCGAAATCTCCAAGTTAGGAAGAACGTATCCTACCATCCATCATCCATCTACTCAAAACATCATCCATAGGAAACCATGGTCCTTAAAAGACTCCTAATGCTTTATGAACACATGCAGAAAGTGTGTGTATATGTTCCTTAGCTAATGCTAATGATCAGGCCTGAATGATCTTTCTAATGCAAGATATGTTTAGTGCCATGAGTCCAACATGTATGCAAATTGTCCTAGTCATATAAACACTACATGTGTGCACAAACATTCATTCATATGCAACATCCGCATGACAACACATTGACTTTCAAACAAGTATAAATAGTCGTGCATATGCAATGCAAAATGTGAGTGCGTTGATCTAGTATCTAACGTGTATTCGTGCATCCACGAGCAACCACTTGCAACCATATCAATCATAACATGTTTCAAATACATGTTTACATCCATAGAGTTCTACCTAAGGTTCACAAGATAAGATCGAGGAGATAAACAAGACAAACTCCTTACGGGGTTTGTAACAGAAACAGGACCGAGAGGATATCCACCAAGCGATAGCATGCAAGTAAGCTCTACAGGAGAACCAGGGATCAACGATATACTCTTAAAAGAGACATGATGCGCGTGTCTAAGCCGCATTTCCATGAGCTTAATTCCATTGTGCCTTGACCGCCTTTGACTTCGCGATTTCGTAGCTCCTTGATTCCTATTTCCAAGGTATGAGTTGGAACTCATTTCACTGTCGCCTCTCGTTTCACTTTCACTTATTCTTTCCCTAGTATGCTCGGCTCAAACATATCTGCGTAATCATGCAAGCTCTCAAAAATTCACTAGTGAATTCTGGATCTCGTTTACCGATGCCAATCCATGTTACCACGTGCACTTACTAGGGTGATTCCTATAACCCATGCTTAAGCGGAATGAACCATCCGCCTTATTGGCGAACGTTACTTGATCGGATCAGAGATTTCCGATAAATACATCAAGTGATTCTAGGTAACTAACCATGACAAAACCCAAAAGGTTACACGAGACTTCGAGGGTATTACAAAGCAAGCCAAGAGTTTGACTACCCTCTTTTCAAAACCGAGAATGGTATCCCTTACTGGATAACCACTTTACCCCTAGAATCCATCCATAGCCCAACAATAGAAGCATTGCTTCTAATCTCAACACTTGGCATAGACGTTCTCAAGTCCAAACAAGTCATGAATAAATGGACCGACTCTCCAACCAGATTTTTGGGACAAAAATGGGATCCTCTACCATGCTAGTACTAAGGTGCAAAGACTTAACTATCGAAGCAGACTTAATTGATGCGATGATCAAAACAAAGTCTGGACGGGATGATAGAAAAGAAAGGCTAATCCTTTAACAGAAACGGTACCATTCCTCTTAGGTACACTAGAAATGAGAGCATACTATTGCCCTCTAGCTGATCTTGTCCTTGCCTTCCTTCGTGGACTAATCCATACCAACAAGTTGCTTATCCTTACGTCCGTATCCTTTATCCTTACTCTTATTACCCTTCCTTGTAGCTCGGTAACAGACCTCTCGAAAACCACCTCCATCTCATGGAAAACACTTCGTAACTAAACAAGGATTAGTCGCAGTTAAAACTACTGTGCTACAGATGGAGGAAAGAAAGGAAAAGAGATTCGATCAAGGAAGAAAAGGATAGTGCTAATGGCCTTTGGGGAACAGCCTTTTAAAAATAAAATTTTCTTGAAAAATGCTTCTTTGTAAACAGTTTTTCAAATAGTTTTCAGAAGGTTTTAAAAACTTTTGCCCAGTCTGGTAACCTTCTGCTCTGATACCAAATGTAACACCCCACCTCCGCTAGGGTCACTCACAAAGGGAATGCACTAGGTTTGGTGAGGCATTATCGAGGTAAACATGCACAAAAATATTACAAGACAAAACATGTATAAAACAGCGGAAGTAAAACAAATTTCATTACCTTATAAAATAAGGTCTAAAGCCTTTTACATCAGAATACATCAAAACCTGTCTTGCAATAGTAAAGAAGCATAAAAACTTTTTATAAATTATTCCCCAAAATAAAGCGGTGAAGCAGCCATAGCCAAGAGATGACCAAGCTATACATGATGACCTTCAAGCATAAGAGGTCCGAACTAAACAACATCATTTCCTCCCTGAAAACCTGAGTGGGGGGGAAACGGAAGACAAAGAGGCGAAAGAAAACGGGGTCAGTCATAAAGACTGGTAAGTCCTATCTGCTTCTAGTATAAAAACAGGTAAAGGTAACATGACATGCATAAACTGAAAGTAAACATAAGGATGTCGACAAGATAGATAAGCTAAACCAAGATGACTGGATGAACTACTGTAGCAAGATAAACTAAGGTATCATGATAAACTACGGTGTTAAGATAAATCAAGATATCACATCGTCAGGTTTCAATCCAGTATACTATCCCAAGGTATCTATCATGTATAACATCCCAAGACATTTATCATGTATATTTGCTCTGCACCTCTCGTACTAGTATCCCAACCCGCGTCATGTGTTAACTACGAATGTCCCTTGGCCAATGTCATGTAACGGTCCATGTCAACCTAATATATAGCATATGTAGGTTTTCCCCACTCGGAAGTTTCTTTCCATGTATAAGTTCAGTCCTTTGCCGTAGGCCGTACGGGCTTTCCCATGTAAATCTATACTACCTCAACGTAGTATCATTTTATCCTTGGAGTTGTTTTGGACTGCTACCCTTGATCTAGTTATGTTTTCTTACCATGAACTATTGCGTGTTCACTTAGGATTTATGACACCTAGGACCACTAGGGATTATGCTACCTATTGATCGTATTCGTAACTTGGTTTGGGTTTTAGCCACCTAGGACCACTAGGGATTATGCCACCCGTCAACCACGCCCTTTATCCCACGTATATATCGTGAATCGTTTTCCATGTCTAGACGCACATGTATCCCAATGTGCCATCCGAGTTCCGTGCCAGGGCAAATCGAGAAATACGGAACTCGGTCGGGAGCTTTAAGTCGTCTGCTGATGTAGATATCAAGGTCTGTTTTTGTATCCGTGGCTATGGTCCCACGTGACCCCTCCCTCAACTACTGAAAGGCAATCCAAGAAAAATCATGTATGAGAACTACATCCCGGCCCCACTATAGCCCCACTTTACTATGGGCCAACCTCACCCATGACTCGATAGCAAGAACATGGTCTGTTGGGAGTTCTCTGCCTTTCCGTTCGTACACGATTGACTAAAGATGGTAGGTAGTCGGCGACGTGCTATCCAGGGCAAAAACAAGTATCGTCGACTCCACGTTAATCCATCCCAGTCTTTAGGTCGCTCGCATAGCAACCAAGGCATACTCTTGGCTCTTCTACCGCATACCTTAACCTCTGTGAGGCCAGGTTTCATGGACCATCTGCCACCTCACAGAGGGATACCAAGAGTACCCTCACGTCCCCCGAAGCTACCGCTTCGTCACCCAGCTCGTTGGAGCCTTTATCTAAGTCAGATAATTTGCTCCTCCTCGTGTGTTTAAGCGATGACCTACCGTATCGGGTTACTCATCTATTTGTGACGTGGTCCAAATCTCTTGACTAGGAATTATTACTTAGTTTCCTAAACTAAGGTTTACCACTTAGTCTCCTTTCCCATTATCCTTGTTAATCCCGGTTTTCCACCTAGTCCCCTGAACTAGGGTTTTGTCTAATGGGTTAAGTATTGTCATTTAAGTTCATGACTTAACCTGCCTACGAATCATGTCAAGATTTGGCTAAGTATTCAAGTCCAATACCTAGCCCTACAAGTTGGTTAAGTATACCAAGAAGCTCATGACTTAACCCTATTCAATCATCAAGTCAAATTAGTTAAGTGTTTGTTTATCTTAACCCTATCAGATTATCGTGTTAGATTGGTTAAGCACAGATTACCTTAACCTTATCGGATTATCGAGTTGGATTGTTTAAGTATAGGTTAACTTAACCTCATCCACTAATCGTATTACAATGGTTAAGTATATTTAAAAGGTCTTGTGACTTGACCTTATCAGGTCCGCATATTAGATTGGTTAAGTATAGGTTACTTAACCTCATCAAATCATCATGTATAATTGGTTAAGTATAAGTTACTTAACCCCATTAAATTATCATGTTAAGTGGGTTAAGAATTGGTTACTTAACCTCATTGAGTTACCAAGTTTAGATTGGTTAAGCATTTAACTCAACCGCATCGAATTACCGTGTTCAGATTAGTTAAGTGTAGGTTACCAAACCCCATATAATTACCGTATTTTGAATTAGTTAAGTCTAAGTTACTTAACCCCATCTAATTACCGTGTTTAGATTAGTTAAGTCTAAGTTACTTAACCCCATCTAATTACCAAGTCAGATTAGTTAAGTGTAAATTACTTAACCCCATTCCCTAATTGTCTTGTTTGGTTAAGTGTCATTAAGAAATCAAGTCCGGTTCCACTTAACCTACCCATTCGTGTCATATCGGTTAAGTGTCATTAGTCAATATTACTTAACCTTTTCATGTGGCATTAATTAGATTAATGCACCCCAACCTCTCACATTAGACTTTGTTGTGGTTACTAGTTAAGCCGGGCGGGTCCGGGTAGATTTACACCGCAACCTAGTCTAACCTCAGGTTTTAAGTGCTATATGACCAACTATCCACATTGGGTCCTATTGTTTGTAGCCACTAGTTAAGCCGGGCGGGTCCGGGTAGATTTATGCTACAAACTCAACCCAACCTCGAGTTGGCCACTTTCATGTTTGGTCTAGTGTCATATTACACTTACAACCCATACGTGTCTAGTTTCAAGTCCCATGTTTACCCCACATGTCATGTCCCCATTTAGGTGTATCATGAGTGTCATATTTTCATGAAATCCCATGTCAAATTATCATGTCATAATCACGCTCGTCTATCCTACCCAAATCGTGTTTCCAACCCAAGTAAAAGCGAGTCAACATAGTAAGGCTACTATGCTACATATTGACCTCAAAACATGCACGATGCCAAAAAGGGGTTGGCCACAAATATGCATGGTATCATAAGGGGGTTTGGCCTCAAAATATGCATAGCATCATAAGGGGGTTTTGGCCACAAACATGCATAGTATCATAAGGGAATTTGGCCACAAACATGCATAGTATCATAAGGAAATTTGGCCACAAACATGCATAGTATCATAAGGGGATGTGGCCACAAACATGCATGATAACATAAGGGGTTTGGGTTCATTTACATGCATAAGCCCCAAAGTCAAATCTTTGCCAATGTTTCACAAGTCAAATGGTTCCCAAAGGTTCATGCTAGCATGCCATAGATAAAGATTCAAACTTGCAAGATAAACTAGGTTAAGCATAACATGAGTGGCATGATTAAGTCGCTAAAACTTAGCCAAAGGTCATATATCATAGAAAAGGGGCAAAGTTAGGTTCACATAGGCTAACATACTTATGTTTCATCGCATTTTATTCCATGTCATATTAGAACCACCGTTAGAATCTACAAGTAGCTAGAACTTACCTAGCGAGACTTAGGGAAAGATCATGAATCGTCTTGACCAAGAAATGTGGCTCCTTTGTTGAAGAATCGTCATGAAACTTGCATAGCAACGTTGATTCACTCCCTTGATTTGATGTAGCAAGCTAGCACCTTTGATTCAGATCCAATTTGAATGCATGAGCTCTTGGAGTTGGAGATGGAGGCCATGATCAAGATAGATTTTGGCGGCACTTCGTGGCATGAGTGATTTGTGAGGGTTTAGGTAGGCTTAGGGGTCTTTTTATAGAGATTATGAGTAGTTTAGGCCCTAGGATAAACCCTAGGATAGATCTGAACTCTCAAAACCCGTTACAAACCTCCAAACATGTCTTGGGGAACAAGTCAGGTGCACCCAGGCCAAACTGGCCGACCACCCAAGTCGACAGGGGTGTCGACTGGGCAGTCGACACCACCTGGGGTGTGTCGACTCCCCAGTCGACTTGGGGGTGGCGGGAATTTTTCCCGCCTATTCTGCTTGGTTGAATTTGAATTCTGAATTCAAATTTGAACTGTTTTTGAACTTGAAATTTTCTGAAAACTTTGATGGGCCATAACTTGATCATACGGACTCCGATTTTCGAAAACTCGGACTCTATTTCGCGTATTTTTCCGAGACGAACGCAATGGCACAGCCCGTTTCGCTTGATTCAGATTTTATAATTAAATTCTGCCTTGATTCTCATCTTAGCATGTTGTAAAAATCCAGGCCGTCTTGGCTATAACTGTCTTTACAATTGTTACATATTGAATTTATGCCTAAGACCTCTCACATTAGACTGGCATTTGTGGCAGCCGGATTTGCCGGGCGGGTCCGGGCAGTCTTACACCACAAAAGAGTCTAACCTCGTGTCTTAGACGATTAATTACTCCTAATTAACCATTCCCCAATTTGAATTATTTTCCCTATTCAAATTATCAATCAATTCCAAATTTAACGATGTCCATAATTGACTCAATTATGTCCATCCATTTATGGTATGTAAAATCATACCAATTTTCACCACAATTATATTTTATTCCTTTAAAATTAATTACATGCCTTTTTAGGCCATTACATGCCAAATTCACAATATGTGTGTATCCACTATTATCCCCATCGTACCCCCGTCATTTGTTCGCTTAACACTTCATATACATATTAGACTAGCAAATAGTCTAATACTTAAAAAAAAGGAGTAAACATCACAAAGTCACATACACACAATAATAGATCTATCTAACTTGCAAATTAAGAATTACAACATACTTGCATAGTCTTTGTATTATCAAGGATCCAAAAATCATAGATCTAAAAGGTGTGAACTTGCATGTATGAACATAGTTTTACACCCAACTAGCCTAGGTAATTATAACAGACTTACGTAAACTATGTATGTCGTCAACCTAAACATAAAGGTGTCATCTTGCATAATTATGGATCCAATAAAAGGTGTTAACCATGAGTAAACTATGGATCCACATAAAGGTGTAAACTTGCATAACTATGCATGTCATAGTTTCAACATAAAAATGTCAACTTGAATATGGATCTAAACTTTAAAGGTGTGAACTTGTATATATGTGAATCCAATTATCACTTAAACTTGCATATGATCATAATACTTATACGAACTAGCATATGTTCCACATCCATATTCGCATAAAAACTGATGTTATAAACCTAAGTGATTGGATTATAAAAAGGGATTCATTGGCACAAGTTAACATCATGAACTACTAGCATATATTTTAGATCCAAATTTACATAGCATCATATAACTCGCATACAACTTACGTGATCTTATTAACTTGCATAACATCCCGTGTACAACTTGTATAATCACATTAACTTGCATAACATCATATATAAAACTTGCATAACATCATATGTGAAACTTGCATAACATCATATGTGAAACTTGCATAACATCATATGTGAAACTTGCATAACATCATATAATATGAATCAAGCTAACATACATGATTAAACATATGAATTAGATTCACAACCACAACTTATAATCCAATGTATATCACATCATAATTAATTTAGCAATTATTTTTTTAAAGTGATCGAACTCACAACTCAAAAGCGGTCTTGAGTTCTGAATTCTGATTTCTGGAGTTGTATTAGCTCTCCTTTGAAGAAGATTCGTTATTAGGGTTGAATAGAACTGATTTGATTTGCTGTTCTTCCTCTTTAATTTGTGGCGGCTACTCTAGGGTTCAAGACGACAGCATGACGGCCATAGTTTTAGTTTTAGTTCTAATTTAGGGTTTGAGTCTATGGGTCTTTTTATAGAGTTTTGAATTAATTTAAGCCGTCGGATGATCTTAGGGTTATTCATAGCCATTCAGTCAAGATAGGGTGATGAGTCAGCCCTAGTGACTCAGCAAGGAGTCAGAAAGGACTCAGCAATGAGTCACAACACAGATCGGACTGAACCAGAAAAGTTGTGCATGTTTTCTCTTGGCCTGGGCACACTTGGCGTGCGCCAGTACAATCCCCCCCCCCCCGTTTTTTTCTTCTTTTGCCACCACACTTCGTTCATCCATAACTCCTTCATCCGGTATCCGTTTCCCGCAAACTCGGACTCTGTCTCAACCAGAATTCCGAGACGAACACAATGGCGCAACCCATTTCCCTTAATTCTCACGTCTGAGATTAATTATTCTTTAATTTAATTAATTCGATTATTCAAAAATCCGGGGTGTTACAACTACATACCTATAACACCATAAGTATGGCATTATAGAGGTGGTTGGTTAAGTCTTTGTCCCTTTTGAATATATATACATAATTTATTATTTTAATATGGAAATAATGGCTAAAAATAAATTTTGGAATTTGATATCCTAAGTGGTTTGGAAATGAAATTAAAGTATATATTAACAACTTTTGTACAAGTGGAAACGTTATGATAATAATTTTGACTTTAAATGGCCTGTTCAATTTCGAAATCAATTTTGAATAGCGAATTTCAAAATTGAAGTTGAGCTAGATACATTAAAAATAGTTTTAAATCAAACCAATTATTCCAATAATCTTATGCAATATTTTATTTTATTTCTGCAAACTTTGAAGTTCACCGGTTAAATTTTTGAAAAGTAATATTATCTCTACTAATAAAGAAAATGTTTTTGACATGGTGAAGCTTTTATTCATTTCCACAATTACCCAATACCCTCCCATTATCAAACATTGCAAAGTATTAGGGTTTCAGGGTAATTTGGTCTACCCGCTTCTCTCTTTTCTTTTACTTTCAACCACTACACCCGTGTAATCAACCGTTTCAACCCACGTCTTCTGCTTTCTTCCATTTCCATCTGTCTTCTCCGCCTTTCCTCTCTTTCTCCCATCTGTGTCTTTACCCTTCTCAATCCGTACGCCATTAAATCTTCTGCTTTTACTTTACGTATCTCCTTTGATCTCTTCACCTTCTACACCGTGTTCGCCTCCATCTCCACCGATAGCGATAGCTGTTGTAGCTTCACTTTCTCAATTTTCCTCCGACGTTGTACTCAGTTTTAGATTCGATACTCCACCAACCCTCCTACCGTCTAATCCATGTAATAACAGGTACATTTCTTGAGTTTTAACTGCTTCATCCCATTTCTTATGACTTCGATGCAAATTTCCACATTTCGAGTTTTGTCTTTCAGATCTGGCACTTCAGATGTTATACTACCCTTTGTTTCCCTCAGATCTACGAAGGTATATATTACTTACGTTTAAAAAACTGTGTCCACCATCAGGTAATCTAATACGAATTTTTTACTTTCAAATTTCCAGATTCTGGCTATTGACGTCCAGATGTGACACCTAACACACTGCTCTACCGGCTCTTTCCTTCAAATCTCTTAAGGTATATATTTCTTACCTTATAACAATCGATTAACTTGCTTTGCCAGTAATAAAATATAAGTCAGACAATAAATTCAGTTATACATGTTATCATGTTTAATGCTATCACACAATTTTTTTTTTGGGAAGAATCATAAAAGTATGGAGTGTTCTCAACAACATGATGTTAGATGTCGCAATATAGTTTATATGCACACAAAATCATTGATAAGGATTAGTATAAACTATATTGTTTTAAATAATCTTTCCTAACTTTGTCGTTTTTGCGAGCGAAAAATATTATACTCACAATCCATTACAGCAACAGAAATTTCTCTGTGAATTAAGTTTGTAGTTTCTTCGATGGAAAAAACCCTATACACATGATATTACATCAACAAAAAATTATTTAAAAATATAGTTTTGTCATTTGCATGTTCCGCTGATCATTTGCATTATTTTTGATATTAATTTATTATTATTTTATTCGTAATTTATGTTTGTTTATACCTCCCTTCATCGATATGCTAATACGTTAATTACACTAATTAAAATATAGCGTAATGTTACTCCTTTCGTTCATATAATTTTCAATACATCTACTACATGCTTATCATAATTAGTGGACATGATATTACATCAACGAAAGATTCTATTTATTTATTTTTTTGCTTAGGCTACTGACGTCCAGATGTGACACCTAACACACCATCTACCACCTGTTTCCTTCAGATCTGCTAAGGTATTTTTTTTTTTACCTTATAACAATTGATTAAGTAACTTTGCCACTAATAAAATATAAGACAGATAATAAATTCAGTTATACATGTTATCATGTTTAATGCTATCACACATTCTTTTTTTTTTTTGGGCAAATCAGAATAGTATTGAGTGTTCTCAAGAGCATGATGTTAGATGTCGCAATATAGTTTATATTCACACAAAATCACTGTAAGGATTAGTATAAACTATATTGTTTTAAATAATCTTTCCTAAGTTTGTGTTTTTTGCGAGTGAAAAATAGTATTTTCACAATCCATTACATCAACAGAAATTTCTCAGTTAATTAAGTTTGTAGCTTCTTCGACGGAAACAAAATCTGTATACATGATATTACATCAACAAAAAATTATTTCAAAATATAGTTTTGTCATTTGCATGTTCCGCTGATCATTTGCATTGTTTTCGATATTATTTTATTCGTAACTTATGTTTGTTTATACCTCCCTTCGTCGATATGCTAATATGTTAATTATACTAATTAAAATATAGCGTAATGTTACTCCTTTCGTTCATATAATTTTCATTACATCTAATACATGCTTATCATAATTAGTGGACGTGATAATACATGAACAAAAGATTCTTTTTTTTTCTTTTTTGCTCATTTGCATGTTCACGCTACTGACGTCCAGATGTGACACCTAACACACTGCTCTACCGCCTGTTTCCTTCAGATCTGCTAAGGATATATTTTTTACCTTATAACAATCGATTAAGCTGCTTTGCCACTAATAAAATATAAGACAGATAATAAATTCAGTTTTACATGTTATCATATTTAATGCTATCACACATTCTTTTTTTTTTTTTTTTGGGACAAATCAGAAAACTATGGAGTGTTCTCAAGAGCATGATGTTAGATGTCGCAATATAGTTTATATGCACACAAAATCATTGATAAGAATTAGTATAAACTATATTGTTTTAAATAATATTTCCTAAGTTTGTGGTTTTTGCGAGCGAAAAATAGTATACTCGCAATCCGTTACATCAACAAAAAATTCTCAGTGAATTAAGTTTGTAGTTTCTTCCATGGAAAAAACCCTGTATACATGATATTACAGCAACAAAAAAATTATTTAAAAATATAGTTTTGTCATTTGCATGTTCCACTGATCATTTGCATTGTTTTCGATATTATTTTATTCGTAACTTATGTTTGTTTATACCTCCCTTCGTTGATATGCTAATATGTTAATTTCACTAATTAAAATATAGCGTAATGTTACTCCTTCCATTCCTATAATGTTCATTACATCTAATACATTCTTATCATAATTAGTGGATGTGATATTACATCAACAAAAGGTTCTATTTTTTTTTGCTCATTTGCATGTTTAGCTGATCAGTTTGTAATTTGTTAAACTGTCTGTCATGTATATCACTCTAACTATTGGTTGAGCTAACTCAATTTTTTTTCTAATGCGATGCGGTACAGCATATGGTGCAATGAAGCATGCTGAATTGATTTGGATGGACAAATCAATCCTTACATCATTGAGTGATCCAACTAAGCATTGTTTTCAAGTAAGATATATTGATAATTTCTCAATTTTTCGTACTATTTTATTAAAATGACTTTCTACCTTTTCAAGTGGTTCATAATAGTAATTGCTGTAAATTGTCAAATCGTCATGGGCACGTTTTTTTTATTCATTTCTTTTGAAAATTTTCAGAATACTGCTGCAATGGCTGTTATAGATGATGGCAAAGTAGAATTGTTTGAATCAAGAGCAACAACTTTACCTATCCGACTCAGCGTGTAATCTTTTATATCCTTAACTTTCATTTTTTTTTTTTTTTTTTTACAGAAAACTGGGAGTTTGATTCAAAGATGAGGTTGCGAAGAACCGTTTGAGTCGTTCACCATATCCCTTCGACTAGGTATTTTGACATTCATGCATTTTTTGGTTGATGTTCATTATAAACTATAATGAATGCTACAACTTATGACTTCATATACATGATATAGATTCATTTATTTTTTTATTGATATCCCTTCGTCTGTATCCTACATTTCAAACATGTATAACTTGATTCATATGTATGCTAAATATTTACAGTTGTCCATTGTATATTTCATACTTTTAGGGTCACATATTTGGCTGCCACTTTCACGTCAGCATAGTAATTATATACCAGTGCAGGTATTCTGTGCGTATGCGTACTTATGCAGTACAAGCCATTTCATTAATGAAATTTCTTGGATTGTATAAATATGGTTTTGCGCACATTCACCCGCACTATTAATTCATTATTACGCTGACATTACTCTATGTTTGCAAAAACGAGGAAACACACATCAACTTTTTTGTATTTGGGTACCTATACAATTGCAGGTTAAATCTGATGTTATTTATTTGCTAAATGGATATTTTACGTACGACCACTCCCGTTGCTATATTAAAAAAATTACATTGATTTCAACCTCTTCCTCATACACTTATTCGTCTTTATTTTTTCATGTATATGCTTTTTTTTAAACTATAATTTCATATATGTACACTTAATACTCTGTGCTGCATATACTATGTTATGTATATACGTAATAAAAGAAATGCTACTTCGAAATATTTTTTTATTTTTTTAATGATAAGTGCAAATATAATCAGAAATTTGTATATGTGACTATCTTATTGCCTACATTTCACCCTTTTTTTTTGCCTAGTATTTTCAATTTAATCTTTGTCCTATTATCACTTCATTCTTATTTACCAAGTCTTACATGACTTATTTAAATATATCCTACCATTCCACCTTTTTCTCCTTCCTATATTCTGATTTTTGTACTTTGTTATGTCTGCCAACTTACCTACTACTTCTTCTCTTCTACCATATTTCTTTTTGTTCATATAATTTCATCATTTATCCACTTCTGCTTCACACTAAATCGTCCCAAGCTTATTCACCTCCATCTTTTTCACTCTTCTCTTCTATAACTATATGGATGCTCAGTAGCACGAACAGCTGCGCGTGGCTCAACAAGCTCGACGTGATAGGATGTCAATTGAAGAACATGAAAGTCAGTTGGCAACCCGCCAAAATCGTCGTCGTTCGCAACGACTTCAACAACCATCTGCTGGGCAACATACACAATCAACCCAAAATAACAATGCTCAGCTTCTTCCTACATTTACCACTTCTCATAACTCTGCAAGAAATTTTCTAGCAAACATTAGACTTCGTAAGCATATGCTGCCACCACCAACTTTCTGCCCATTTTGTTCAGCAAAAAGATTCGATCAGGAAAATACCCAAACCTGCTGTTCAAATGGTAAATTTCATATTTTCCACCCTCCCGCTCCACAACAACTACTTGATGTATTTCTTGATCAAACTGAAATTGGCAGCCATTTTAGAACTAATATCAGGTCTTATAACAATGCATTTGCGTTTACGTCAATGGTGCAAATATCGACCAAGATTTGGCGAACGCAACAAATGGCGTTTATTCGTATCGTGCTCAGGAGTCTATTTACCACCGTATAGGCAGTGTGCTGCCTGCTGATGGTAACCGACCTCGATATTTACAACTGTACATTTATGACACAGAGCATGAGACCGAAAATCGTCAATTGGATACCCATATTTTGAGAGCTGGTATACTTCTGATTATAATGGAAGTATTGGATACGATTAACCCTTTTGTGTCCATCCTACATCAGTTAGGACAGCGTTCCGGTCTGCACAATTACAAAATAAAAATTAAAGAGATCACCGTTGATAGTCATGTTCATGAACTGTCAACGACATCACAAGTTGTCGGCATAATCGTTGGTGACGAGTCAGATGATTTGCACGGTAGAGATATAATTGTTCAAACAAATAGTGGGAACTTCCAGCGCATTCCTGATACGGCTGAATTTTACGATCCACTTCAGTACCCACTGTTGCTACCGTACGGAGAACATGGTTGGAATTTGAACTTACATGATAACGGGGACAACCAACATAGTTGTGCGTCCTACTACTCCAACTTTATATAGGTAGCTACCTATGTTTATTTTCTGCATCTTTTTACTTAACACCATTACTACCATGTCCACATCAACTTACATTGCACACCATTCTCCTTTCCTATATTCCGCATTAATATTAACGAGTCTATCTTAATTCTTTTTACATATTCGACCAGGAGAGACATCGCTTCTCCTACTCGGTGGACGCGTTTTTCAGCAATATGCTATTGATATGTTTGTCAAAATTAAAACTATGAGACTTAGATTTCTTCGTAACAATCAAGAAACAATCAAGGCTAAGTTATACCAGGGTTTGCACGATGCATTGAGCACAGGAGAAACTTCGACAGGTAAGTTACCCACTGCCCTATTTCAAATTTCATTTTTCTTACACTTCTTCTTCAATGCTTACTTTTTTTAATTAAACATTCCACTGCTTCAGCCAACGTTGGTGTAAACAAAATTCCACCCGCGTCTCATATGGGCAGTCCACAAGATATGCACCACCGGTACCAAGATGCAATGGAAAACCTGATTTTTTTATTACTGTTACATGTAAAACAAAATGGCCTGAGATTACTACAGAACTACGTCCCGGCCAACAACCGCAAGATAGACCAGACTTAACATGTAGAATTTTCATGCAAAATTAACCCAATTAAAAAATGATTTGTTTGACAACGACGTTTTAGGAAAAGTTAATGCGCATGTACATGTCATAGAATTTCAAAAAAGAGGTTTGCCGCATGCACATGTGTTACTTATTCTAGCTGAAAATGATAAAATTACTTCTCCTAACGGGTATGATGGTGTGGTTAGAGCCGAAATTCCATGTAATAATTTAGAACCTGATTTACATACAACTTTACTGAAACACATGATTCATCATCCATGTGGTCGTTTTAATCCTAATGCCACTTGCATGAAAAATGGTGAATGTAAAAGAGAGTTCCCGAAACCGTTTGCTCCCGTTACTTTACAAGGAAACAACTCATATCCAATATATAGATGACGTGATAACATAAGAGTTACTCAAGCAATTAGACCCACAATTGACGATCGTTGGGTAGTGCCATATAACCCTTATTTATTACTTAAATATGACTGCCCTGTAAATATTGAAATTTGTTCAAGTATAAAACCGGTAAAATATCTTTATAAGTATGTTTACAAGGGATCCGACCGCGTTTCAGTTGGTGTTTCTACGTCAACCACTGACAATAAAATATCTAACTATGCTAATGCTAGATGGATTTGTGCACTTGAGGCTTTGTGGAGAATATTTAAATTTTCACTTAATAACATTACACCGTCTGTTATTAGTCTACAAATCCATCTTCCAGACCAACAACAATTACGTTTTATTTCTTCCGAACAATTGCATTACGTGTTGAATGACGATAGTAGAACTAAAACTATGCTTACTGAATTTTTCACTACTAATGCAAACGATGAAGAGGCAAGATAATACTACTATCATCAGTTTCATGAGAAGTATTGGTGGGAAAAAAACATAAGTTGTGGATTCGTAGACAAAATAACCTTAGGGTATTAGGCAGAATTTATACCGTATCCCCTATTGAAGGTGAACGTTATTTTTTGAGGTTACTGCTAACTCATGTTCGAGGACCCTTATCATTTACTGACTTGCTTACCGTCGATGGTCAACAATATAACACATTTAACGAAGCAGCTGAACATAGAGGTTTATTGGAAAATAATGACGCTATTTATGATTGCTTATGGGCTGCTTCTAACACACATATGCATGTTGCCCTACGCAGGCTGTTCATTACGATTTTGGTATATTGAGAACCAATTAATGTACGCGAAATTTGGGAACGGTTTTCTGCATACATGATAGAAGATTATCAGCACACATATTCTGTTACTGACAATACATTTTTCATTGAACTTTGTCTTTCGGACCTTGACAATTTACTCCGACAATACAACAAAACACTTTCTGACTTTGACTTCCCGCTTACTAATGTTACACTACATAATGATCGCAATATATCACTTATTTTATCTGAAAAGTCTGTGCACATACCTCGAGAAGACATTGAATCAATTGATTCCTTAAATTTAGAGCAGCGAACAACATTTGATGTTGTCATGAAGTCAATTTATGAAAATAAAAATTCTGTTTTTTTCATGGACGGTCTAGGGGGAATAGGCAAAACATATGTATACCGATCTATTTTAGCGCACTCACGTAGTAAAGGCCTTATATCACTTGCAGTTGCCACACCGGGAATTGCTGCAATAGCATTAACCGGTGATAGAACTGCCCACTCTAGATCTAAAATCCCTATTGCACTTGATTCCTCATCCACCTGCCACCTTCCCAAACAATCTGATCTTGCAAAACTACTAATTGAAACAAGGGTAATTTTATGGGATGAAGCAACAATGGCTCATCGTCACGCATTTGAGGCTTTAGATAAAACATTACGAGATTTAAGTAATATCGACAAACCACTTGGGGGCAAAGTAGTTATTTTAGGCGGTGATTTCCGTCAAGTTCTGCCTATCATCTTTTATGGTACTAGGGCTCAAACTATTGACGCGTGTATTATTAAATCATATTTGTGGACATACGTTACTGTTTTTCGCTTAACCTAAAATATGTGTGCTATAAATGATCCTTCATATGCTGAATTTCTACTACGGATTGGAAATGGTCACGAACCATATGTGCAAGACGACATGATCAAACTCCCTGACGATATTATTATCACTTGGAGTAGTTCAAACTCTATTTTAGCTTTGACAGACCATGTATTTCCTGCACTTATTGAATGTTTATCTGATGCTAATTATATTATGAATAGAGACATTTTGGCCCCAACTAATGATACCGTTGACAACATTAATAATACTGTTATAACCATGTTTCTGGGTGCTGAATATATTATTATTCATTTGATTCTGTTGAGGATGATACACGTAATTTGTATCAACATGAATTCCTCAACTTACTTTCGCTCGGAAGTTTACCCCCACATAAGCTTACTCTTAAAATTGGATCTCCCATAATGCTACTTACGAATATTGACCCTAAAATTGGTTTATGTAATGGCATTAGGTTAATCTGTCGTGCTTTCCACAGAAATCTTATTGATGCAAAAATTGATGTTGGTAGTTTCCATGGTACACGAGTTTTTATTCCTCACATACCATTGAAACCATCAGAAAATGTTTCTATGCCTTTCGTTTTAATTAGAAAACAATTTCCTATTAAACTAGCTTTTGCTTTAACTATTAACAAATCACAAGGACAAACTATTCCAAACATCGGCATCTACCTACCTCAACATGTTTTCAGTCACGGTCAATTATACGTTGCTTTATCTAGAGGAGTTGGACGTCAAACAACAAAGATTTTGGTACAAAATGGAACAATCCAACGGAAAAACGGTACACATACTAGAAATGTTGTTTACAATGACGTTTTACTAGCATGTGCCACAGACATGAATTGACCTCTCCTTATAACCTACTACGTCAACAGCTCAACACTTGACATGTGCTCTTCAATTTACTTTCATTTTTCACTCACACAATAATACCTATCCCACTGTTTATTTTCCTGCAATGCTTTACCACACAATCTACTTAAACTAAATATTTCAAGGTAAAATAAATTTCCAATAAAAACACATTTTTAACTCCGCCATCAACTATATCAATATTTGATGCCGGTATCAAGCCCAGAAAAGGAGGAGAGAAAATGGTTTATTCGATTTCACTACGGGTAATTTATAATTTTTTTCACTGCCACCTGCACGTATTCATTTATCACTTCAATCTGCTACTTCACTTGCTCAATTTTTAATTTTTTTTCCTTTCAGGTTAAATAGTGCACATGCATGATCCCGTTATATGCTACCTACTACCTGGAGCGCATGTCTGTACACCACTGAAATGTGTTTGGTATGTTACGTTCCAAATTTCAGTTCAACACATTATTGACAGTTCACTTAATTCTGTTTACTAAACGTGGTAATTGTTCCTCAGGCTATTCAAGTATGCTGCTTTAACACATTTGGTAGGATCTGAAAATCCAGCGACAATGAAAAACAAAACTGAAATCAACCCTAAGGATTAACATATTTCTCTCCAGGTCTATTTTTTTTCATTCGTACTGATATGGAGTGTTGTTCGTATCTTATTCTTCTATAAGTCTTAACAATAAATTTGTGCTTTCGCTAGCTATTGCGTGAACCATCATTAATCCATCAATTACCAACAAGCGACCGATGAGCATTAAAATCTGAGTTGATGCAGTGCTTGCTTTACTGCAGAATTAATGGACATATATAGGTATACTTTCTCCTAATCTTTTTACTTCAAATTCCATATTTTCTGTTTACTATTACATTCTCATTTCAAAAATATCATCAAAATTTATTGCCATTGTTGTTTATGTTTATCAATACAATACTTATTTTGATGTTTGGTGGATTAACCACAAAAATTAACTAATTCTACTATAGGTGTTGCTTAAGTTCATGATTTCAGCTACAATTTTCAAGCAAGATACTAACTATATGTTCTCGGTCATACCTTTCCCAGTATGTTTCAATACATGCGCTGAAGGCATTCCTTTTTTTGTTCCTTTGGACCTACATGCTTCAAGAACGGAGCTCTTTAAAAAAGATCATTGCAACCGTCATTACAAAAGGTTAAATATTTTAACTTTTAATTCAAATTTTTATATGTTTCCAATTACTTTGCTGACATAAAACACGGTATATTAAATTTGCTATACTGTTGATTATTTTATTTGCTCCTTTTACTGCAATATAAGGATTTCAGACTGATGGGCTTTGTGTTGACAGATGCAATCAATCTACATGTACATGCCTCGATGATACTATGAGTTAATGCAGTTCTTCGTTTAATAAATAAATACATGAACACATGCAGGTATTGTTTCTTCTTCATTTTTTCCGTTAGACTTTCATTATTTTAACTTTTTTAAGAGATTATCCTTTTCTCTGATTTTCTTCACCGGTAATACAATCGCTGCTCGTGCTTATCGATAACATAATGATTCGATGTTTACTTGGTTTTCGTCAACTTTGGATTCATGATACTGTATGTATTTTTTCCTTACCTGTTCTCAGTCATAATTTTTTACCAGTTTACATGTACTAAACACATGCTTTCATTTACAGTGTTAACCTCACCTTCTTTAAATCAATATATTCAATGTGCATCCCTCTGTTTCAAGTATTCCTGTTTATTTGTCATTTCGTCCAAGAAATTTCTATTTTATTCCGCTCTTCCTATTCCGTTATTTTTAATTTTTTCGGTATATACTGCTGAGTTTCCGTATGTCTACCAAATTTTAACTCCACAAAACCATTTTAAAAGTATATTAAAATAAAGTAAATAAGAGTCATCATTTTTAACTCACTGTATTAATATCATAGGTCCTTCCATATATTGTTATTATACAAGATCTATTAGGCAACTTCACTGCAAACATGTCATACTATATTACTTTCTAAATTACCATTACTAAAATGGTACTTCACTCCTTCCCAAGTCGATTAGCACTAAAATCTAATATATATAGTCTTCTAATTTTGATTCCATTGATTTTATATGGTGTGGGGAAGGTGATTGCTTGGACGACGTTGTTCCCTGGATCTAATCATATGATCCATTTAGTTCATCGTTCACAGAATGATACAATCTCTCAATTTTATGTATATATATTCTTCTAAGCAATATATATACACACACACATATAAATTTTGCTTTTCCACTTATTTTTGTTAACTGAACTTTCATTACATAACTAAAGAACTAAATTGTTGACATATTATGTTACCAGTGTCTTGAAGCATTTGCAGGGGAAGTGAATATGTAACACTTAAGAACATGCGGACTTGCAGTTCAGAGCTCATTGTTGAAATAAGTTAGGCATTAAACAATTGAATTTTTCTTCATTTCATATATGGGTCATATATTATTTTATATTAATGCTCCAGGTTTTGTATTCTAAACCAGAAATTAGTTATTTGGAGTATTTGACACATGTTTGTTTACAGAAGATTTTATACTATGAGCAACATGATGCATGTATGGTTATGGAAAATGTTAGCCTTATAAATGATAAGTACTCATACGAGGGGTTTGTGTCACTTTGTTTATCTTTATATTATCACTACACTTTGCTATTTTTTCCATTAAAACCTAATATTACTTTTGAATATACATAAAACATAATATTCCACAGGAATGAGGTTCCTAGCCAAGCCATGAAACATGAGCTATTTCGGAAATATTGGTTGCTTATATTGAATTTTGTTGCCCTTTTTGGTAGGCATATTTACTACAACAAGTGCAACAATTTTTGTTTCTTATTATTTTGACTTTAGTTCTCAATCCAGTCTGAATAACATTTGAGTTGAGATAAAATGTATACGCTGGCGCTGTTATGGCGTCTTCCATTCAATTTGCATCTATAAGGCATTCATAGGATATGATTTGGCTTTTTTTGTTTGATTAACATTTGACTACTATGAGTTCTTTCGTGTCTTATGGTATTTCAGTTTATGTTATCCACCAGTAACATTCAGAGAGCAAAGGCTAAGAGAGGTAACCAGAAAAGGTTCGACAAGGAGAAACAACAGGAAGAAAACCAGAAAGAACAGGAGAAGCTTAATTTTTATGGTCTTTATTAATACTTCCAGTTTTATTTTTGAATTGTTTTAGAATAATCTTTATATTTAATAACTCCACTTTTGTACCTGCCCAACAGTTTATCTTCCTTCTTCAATCCAGAGCATGTTTATATCACCCATGTTGAATGCAATATAAAAGTAAGCGAGGCCACTATTCCATAAAATACAACATTTTTTATACTCTTATTAGCGGTTAACATTTTACCATGATTTTTCCTTCTTTTAGTATTTCATGTTTTCAAGTTATTCAAATAAAATAGCTATAATTACTTAATATTCACTATGTGTAATAACTCATAATACAAAATGAAGAATACTTATTTCTATTTACCTATAAAAGGAAGATAGTAATTAAAGTTTAAAAGGTTGATGGTTGCTGTGTTGATGTTATAATGCAAACTGACATAAACAAAAAGCATGGTTACAAAGACATAGGATTGTGATTAGTAGCCAATATGGATAATACTCGAAAATATAAGTATTGAATCATATTTGATACTACATGCATGTCCTCGTGTTTATTCCATGCTTAAAAATGCCCTTTATAACACATGTTTATAAAGACATAGGTTTGTGATTAGTGGCCAATATGGATAATACTTGAAAATATAGGTACTGTACCATATTTGATACTACATGCATGTCCTCATGTTTATTCCATTTTAATTTGACATCTTTCTTTATTTTAATTTTTAGAATAGATGGCATCTATTTGACTTAGATGTGACTATAAGGTATGCTCTCATATCTGATATTATCTGCTTCAGTATTTGCTAAGTTACTGTTCTTTGCTCACATGTTAAATTATTTTATAATAAGTCAATTGGTATTTTAAAAATATCCAATTTCAAATTCATCCATACCCATTACAGATGATCAAAAAATATTTGTATTTATTATATTTATTTTAAAGCTTCATTATGTTTTTAATGTTCAATGTCATTGTTATCAATAATAAATTGAAAAAAAGCCTTCTCTTCTACAGCAGCACAGATGTGTACATTGGTTCTTCGCTGAATCAAAGTACGTACGGACAAATATAACATAACTTGCTTCTCACTCATTCCAAAACTCAGGTAATTCGCCAATTTTTTATAAAGCATCTTACATTGTTCTTACCATATTCCAGTAATGTTTTTTTACATTACGCATATCTTTCCGTCACCTTCAACTTTTATCGTATCTCATACTCACTACCTTTCGTACAACAAATTTAAACTTTTTAAATCCTTCTTGATTTGATATCAAATTATACTACATTTTGTATTACATTTTTTTACTGCAATACATCAAACATAGTGATTTCATTCGTCGACCTTTTGATTTAGATTACGAAAGATATACATTTACCTGAAATCTGCATGTAATCAGATGTTTCCCTGCACGTTTTATTTATACAAACTGTATTTTAACACAGTTTATTTTATTATTTTCCAAACCTACGTTAACATTCCATATCATTTACGCGTGAACCTTTACTACATCATTATTCATGAGACAGACGACAAATCTTTATGCCCTCAAGCCCAATCATAAATACTTCCATTTTATTTGCGTTTCTTTATTCTGCTAATTTTAAATCTCAAAATATTTTAAGTAATAATATATGTTTGTATTTTTCATCTCTGCAATTCACTATATATTATATATTTTTAATGCTTTTCTTTTTTTAGTTATTTTTACTGGTTCTTACGTATTATTACGCAGTTGTACATAATGTTCATGTCTTTAATTACTTGTTTTCTGAAATATGATTTAATTTCCAAATCAACTCATAAATTTTTAGCTTCTATTTATTATTTTCATATGGTACGGTTTTTAAAAGCTGGATCCACCACATTACACCTCCACAATTTCAAAATTTGTACTCAACGTTTTTTTTGTTTTGTTTCACAAATACTCTTTACACTACACACGGATCACATACACACGGATAAACCTCACAAATTATCATTATTTTGTTTTACCACGTTTTCATCCTACATTCTCTCCCCAAATTACCAATTCATAACCTGTTCCCCTACTGATCTCCTTTTTTTTCTCCTTTATTTTTCTCAACTTTCCTACACCTGTCGAATAAGTTTACCACTTCGCTGTTCTACTTCTATTTATATCTCCCACATCCACTACTTTCTTCCTATCATTTTCTTCTTCACTTTCATTCCAAAATATTTCACTTTGGTACTCATTTAATGCCGAAGGTGCTACGACCACTTTCCTTTTACTTTAACCGTTTGCCTTTACTTTTTCCAACACTTTCTTTTTAACTGCTCTCAACCTCAATATTGTCAACTAATATTGTTACACACACAGCCCAAAGGTTCAGCTAAAGGTAAGGAGTCTGCATTGCCTCCTACTGAAAATCTGACACGTAAGAGCTCCCGAATTACAAAACAGCAAAGTTCTGGGAGCTATGAATCACCAACTCAAATAGCGGTAGACTTGGACCGCAACAACAGTCAATTTGGCACACATATTGATATCACGGTTTCTCACAATCCTGGCACTTCCGACAATGCTGTTCACATTGAACATGCTGACTGTGAAGATGATACTAACTGGAATGACCCGGAAGTGGTCAGTTATTATTTCCACTTTTAAACTGTTCTTATTTCTTTCATTTTAATATTTTGTACACCCACATTCTAACTACATTAATGCTCATACTGCTATTGGTTTTGCTACCCTATTTTCCTTTCCCATTTGTTTTTTTCTTTTTCACCGTTCTGTCCTTCTGTCAGTTTATTATCAATAATAACTATTATTAGCTGATGTGAACAACATTGTACACATTTACTGCATGTATTTTTATTCAATAATGTACCTGACGCGAAGTACAATGTACGTTGTCATGCTGCACTTTTTTCTACTTTACAAGCTGTACGCTCTTTTTTCCTTGCACACACTGCTTTCAGTATTTTTTTACTTCATTTTACAAGCTTCACAATCTCTGCATTTAACCATCTGTAACGACTGCTTATTCTGCACTTCAATACCTGCTTTGGTCAAATGCATCTATGCACACGCCCATCGGGCGTGCCTACATACTGGTTTGATTAATATAATAATATTATAATAATCAATTTCGATTTAAAATTGAATTTAAAGTGAGATTTTGGAAAAATGTTGTTTTAAATAATATTATATACGTTTGTAAAGGTTTATAATCATATTTTAAGTAAATAGAATAAATTTTTATTCAAAGTCGTAATATGGACTGAATAGGACTAGTCACACTGCGGCAGTTCGTGAATTTCGACCATAAACTTTAATTGCTTATAACTAATGCAATTTAAATCGGATTTGCGTGAAATGAAATACGTTTGCTTTCTAGTAATAGTAGTTTTCGAATAGAAAATGAATTTTTTAGGTTCAATGTATAGGTTTCAAGCTGTGTTCAACTCTATTTTCAAATAAAATCACGGTTTTGAAGTTTGATGACCATAACTGGAAATCAAATAAAATGGGTTTATAAAAATTATTAAAAATATGGATATTTTTTTGATAAATCATGATTAATTATTTGAAAGTGATTTGAATTGGAAATATTAAGTTTTGGATAATTAAAAGGTTATTTTGGGCAGACTAGTCTAATTGTAATGCTTTTATAACACTTCTGCAACTCTTTTGGTAATGTTTTTCTAAAAAATATGTTTTGAAGTTTTAAACTTACTGATTATTATTTGAATCTTAATTAAACATTTTTAAGATAATCAATGAAATATTTTCGGAAGTTTGTAGTACTTAAATTTTTTAAATAAAATATTGTTTACATTAAAAAAGGGTTTCCAATTGTTGATAAAATTGAAAATGGCTGAAAGTGATATTTGAATGTTGATATCAATTCCATAGATGAAACTTATACTATATAGGGAATTTAACAAGTATATTTATTGTTATTCCACTTATAATGTCGGTTGAATATGAGAATTGATATCAAATATAAGCTGATGTAATTTCTATCCAATTCTTATGGTTTCAGTTTAATCCTTTGATTAATATATATATGACGACCCCAAACCCATGTTCCACGGTGGCGAGGGAAATCTATGGAATATAACACATAAACAGATAACAGCAGAACAGAAATATATAAATACACCAGATAATGTACAACAGAATACACTGGATAAACATAATCACCAGAGTTACACAGTATACAGGATCATACTTAGTACAAAATACAGTTTCAGCTTTACAAAAAATGTCTACAGCAGAATCAAGACATAATATGTACAAAAGGAGCTGAACAACATAAAAAGAAAGAAATGATAGAATCCATTTTCAGCTCCATAGCTATCCAGAAAGAGCCTGCTAAAACCTGAATACAAGGCTGCCCGTGTAGAAAATAGGGCACCCAAGTTTGCAAGTGAAACAAACTATGAGTCAGTCATGAGACTGGTATGAGAAATCTACTTAACTTACTTTTATAATAAGGCCAATCACAGGACCATGCCACTAACGCGGAACGGGTTTACTCCATTGGATTGCCAGTGCTTTAAAACAAGTAAATTATTTAACCATCGCAATGATTTTTATAAAAATGAAGCCATTATAAGACCTAGTTCCCATCACACAATGCAACGCAAACAGGAGGATAGAGTTTTACTTTATAATGGCCAAAATATGCTTGATACAAATAAAACAAAAGCATTTGATATTATTACTAGTGTTTATACATTTCAAAAACAATTTCAATCATAAGTATCAATCATAGACGGCATGGGTACCATATATCACGTCACCATATATAGGTATACAATCAAAACCGCATGATGTCGGATTTGGAAATTGGATTTCCGTCATGAACCAAGGCGAGGGATCGTCCTTACTGCTTCGAGATGCTCTAGTCCGTGTCTCAGGCAAGTACTTAGTCAAGCCTTGGATTGTCAGGGCCGGTCCATAAGGAGTGGATTAAAACGCCTGAACACTGCGTTTCCCCGCACTATGGGGCGTCAACTGGTCATATACCGACCAAACCATTGGCCCTGTAGCGACTGATATAACCGAGGCGCCTCGCTATCCATCATCCACATAAGTAAAATACCCGGGCGTGTAAAACCTAAAACACCACTCCTAGCTAGACGGAAACGCTTGTCCTCCCTAAGGTCCTCTCCCGTTTCTGGCTAATACCGGGGTGTGAGGCTCGCGAATCAATGCTAAACACAAAGCTAGCTATTTAAAGTCTTGCTTTGATCATCAACCACAAGGCTCTGCTTTTCAAAAAAAGCCTTGATCACACCAACTCTGTATGACACGTTGTCAATCTACAACGTCAGATACACATCCATTTACAAGTCCATTCTGGGTCTGAACGAAATCGGAGGCACCTTATTCCTCTCCCGTATGTCCAATATAGGAGAGAGGCCCTCGCACATCCGAACGATCAACAAGTACGTCCGGATGACCACCACCGTAACCTCGTCAAGACACCAACTCCCATCAAAGGCATCGGTAGCCATCCATTCGATGTGAAGATCATCGATCTTGCACCATCTTCATATCTTCAACTTCTAATCATCGATAAATTATTTGAAATGAGAATTATATCGGCCTTTTCAAATAATTCACGTATTTTAGAATTCAAATCAATTCAATTCCTATTTAAATTATTTGACATCCATAATTCCAGTTCATTAATGTAGTTTTCACGTCAAACTCATTCAACCATCAAATATCCAATAAACCGGGTAAATTCGGTTTATTTTCATTTCATATCGTTTATAATATTTTATCACGATTTATTGCTATTTTTATTTATTTAAAAATAGCCCATTTATTCAAACGACGCTTCAGGCCATAACGCGACCATGGCGCTGTTTTTCTTCAGATTTGATTTACACATATCTGAAAATCTAAACATTGGATCTTTAAAATTTTATATCATTGGAAAGATCTTTTCAAAACGGATCCAACGGTTCAAGTTTTGGGAAAATTCGACTGTCGGATCTTCCGGTACAATCATTTAAAGTTACGATTTCAAAATACGAACTACAGCGTCGTTATTCGATTTATTTTAATTATACATATATATATGTATATATAATCCATTCTGGCGCCGTTTTCATTTAGATTTGAATTAAACATTTCAGACAATCCAACCGTTGGATCTTTGCAAAGTTGGTATCGTTGGAAAGATAATTCGAAAGCGAACCCAACGGTTTCAGTTTCGGGAAAATCCGATGGTCGGATCTCCCAGTACAATCATTTGAAATCACGGTTTCAAAATACGAACTGCAGCTTTGTTATTCGATTTGTTTTAATTATATATATATATATATATATATATATATATAATCCGTTCTTCGATTTCCAAAACATATCCATTTCATATATTTGATAAAATAATATTTTTACCAATAAATATTCATTTCAACATATGACTATCTTTAACACTTCATATATAGATAAAAATGTGATTATTGTTAAAATAATTTATTTTAAAAATGAAGTTTTTTAGCGATTCATGTATATTATAAAAAAGTGATTTTTATTGTTTAACAATTTGTTTCAAACATGAATATTTTATATACCTCGTACATACTATAAAAATGTTATTTTTATCGTTCAAACCATTTCATTTCATACATTCACTAAAAAATGTTATTTTTATCATTCAAACAATTTATTTCATACATTCAATAAAAATGTTATTTTTATCGTTCAAACAATTTATTTCATACATTCAATAAAAATGTTATTTTTATTGTTCAAACAATTTATTTCATACATTCAATAAAAATGTTATTTTTATCGTTCAAACAATTTATTTCATACATGAATTTTTCTCTAACACATGAATATATTTCAACACATGAATAATAATCAAACATATGAATATTTCAGAAAATTTCGGCAGCATAACGGCAGGGTAGTTAAAACCGGCACCATCCCGAGTACGGCTCCTCGTTCTACCTTAAAGCCTCGCAGCTTTTGACAACGGGGATTTCAATATCTAGTTAGTACGCAGATGAATTCTCCCATAAACTAATCGTATTGGGATTTCAACCACAATCAATCATATCAACCATTCACATTTATCAACCAAATTTCACATCAACCAAAATCCAAACAATCACAACCAGTATATATATCGTCCATGGTCTGTGGACGAGCGGAGTATATATATATATTTCGATTTCATTTCAATATCATTTCAATTCCATTCAATGCATATACGATTTTTACAACGCATATATAACTCATACATCGCACATACAACTTATACAACGCTTATACATGAGGTGTATAGCGCTTATATAACTCATAATCGATGATATAATTTATACATCGTCATTCCATATCGTTTATAATTCAGAAATCTCACATTGGGATCCACTCCTTCAAAAATTGTAGAAAGCTCCAAAAATTATCCGGTCTCTTCTAAAATGTAGAAGGCGTCCACATGAGTCCAATGTCTCTTGTTTCACTGGATTTCGACTACATAGAAAAAATATATGATTTTTATTGTAAAACCATATTTCGCAGCGCTTTAAAGTGCTATAATCTATTTTTAATTATAAAGGACGTACCTTTTTGAATTTGTTCGAAACTAGGTTTCGATTTATCTCAGAATCCGTGCAGTGTGGTGACGATCGAAGGATACCACCTTGGAGAGCTTGGAGAGGCGCCTGGACGGAGGGTGGAGCGGTGGTGATCGATCGCCAGACGAGGGAGCATGGCGGCGATGAATGGAGGAACTTCCAGGCGTTGATCTGGCTTCAATACTCGACGAAAAAATGCAGACCCTATATGGATGTGTAGTTCTTGAAGAGCACTACAAAATCCCTAACAAAAGTCCTCCATTTTATTGAACGGATTAAAAGAAAAAGAGGAGAGAAGGCTGGAGTTCAATTCTGCCGTTCGACAGTAAGGGTCGGGGAGAGAGAAGATGGAGTGGAGAATTATGATTGGCCCACAATATATTTTTAATTATTTATTTCCAAAAATACCCCTTTCTCCTTACGAACTCCAATTCAAACCCAACGACTGTCGTCCCTAGCTAAATATCTCTATTCTGAACACAATGGAATATTTTTTGTAAGCCCATTCGACTGTTTCAGCCAGTTATTCTTCAAATTAAAATATAAAACATTCAAATATGGATTTGAACGCACATTTCAATTTGCCGGGGCCACATACTGATCCTAAAAATTCCAAAAAAATAAATCTAGCTATGTTTTGACGATACGGTTCCAACTAAACTAATTTCATCGAATTTGGAGACCGTTTGAAAAATTGCCATTTTCTGGTCGATCCAAATTGACTGAATTAAACCAAACACATTTTCCTTTTCCATGCTCACATAATAACTCTAAAAATTATGGAATTTGGAATCTAGCAATAATTCGACATCCCGGATCCAACAAAAGTGGTTTCGTCGAAAACAGAGGTCGTTTGCAAAATGTATATTTTCATGGGCTATATAACTCTATAGCGACCTTTTTGAAAATTCATTTGGACCTAACTTTTGAAACCCGCTATGAAATTCCGATTTTTCAGATTCATTAGAAAGATATTCATAAACAAATTTAAATATTTTTGGTTTCACTAAAATCCATTTTATTTTGCACCCGGTACAGTCAGTCAAAGTTCGAATTCAAATTTTCAAACTGCCGTGCCATTTCAGGCCTTGTTTCATAATTAAAATAAATATATTTATTTTCCAACATCGATTCAAATAGACTTTTGGTCGTTATTATTTAAAATAATTTATTTTAAATATTCAAAATCCACTAAAATAGTCAAATTAATTTTTTTTAAATAGGTTCAGATTTTCCAGGTTGTTACAGTACAAAAGTTTTCAAGTTAAATAAGATGGGTTTGGAAAGAAATAATCTTCAGATATTTGATGTGGAATTCCATTGTTAGACGTATACTATATGAGGAATTTGAAAGATGTTATACCGTTATTCTGCCTATAACATTCATTGATTTTGAGAATTGGTGTTAGATATAAGTTGATACAATTTCTATACAAATCTAATATTTTGATATCAATTGGTTTGGATTTAAATAAATTTTAAATCAAGTTAATCGATGAAGATATTGAAAACATTGGTTTAATATAAGTAAAGCTATATAGACGGATTATTCAGACCTACAAGTCT
The DNA here is from genome assembly GCA_030737875.1 of Allium sativum. Taxonomy (NCBI): domain Eukaryota; kingdom Viridiplantae; phylum Streptophyta; class Magnoliopsida; order Asparagales; family Amaryllidaceae; genus Allium; species Allium sativum. The sequence goes on from CM060926.1 coordinate 860,382,887, forward strand.
TAATGACCCTCGGTTTTAAAGGGCATGTTTTAAAAAGGAAGGATTTATAAATTTTAAAAGGAAGGATTTTAATTAAATAAGGATTTAAAGTGAGGAATATTGGTTAAATTTTGATTAATGAAATACTGAATTTTATAGAAATGAAGTTTAGAAACCGAGAATGGTTTTAAAGTAAAATTTTGAATAACTAGATTAAGTGAAGGGAGACTTAATTAATATTCAATATAATCCATAATTATTTTTAAATTTCGCTGATTATTCGGAAAGACCGAGATCGGATTTCTATTCGAAAACCATCTCTAATAATCATACGATGTATAGGAGCAAAGCATTAAAGACGGTGGTTGAAGACCGGAAATCTTCACATCGAAGGAACTACTTGTTGATGTTTGTGTTGAGAGGCACCCTATAATGAGGTTATTTATAGATGTGGTCGCAATATACTTGGAGAATTTTCGGATTTGCAAGGGCTTTTCCCCTTTATTGGATAAGGAATAAAGCGCCTTCGGTTTCATTCAGACTGAGAACGGACTTGTATGGATATATGTTGGACATCGTATTTTGTAATATGTGATTGTTCTTTACTAAACATATTTTAATTGGTGGTGGAGAATATGTTCTCTTAGCTTAACACCCTTCTTTGAGATGTACGAGCTCAAAGCTAATATGGTTAGCGATTATCAATTATATGTTATCAAATGACAATGTGGCATACCAAGTGATGAGCTATTGATGATCAAAGCATGAAATAGTTAAGCGTAGCTTGGTGTAACGAGACTTCGACAAGCCTCATTTCCCAAAAATGACCAAAACAGGAAAAAATGCAGCAAGGCAATGGGTGTGTCATTTCCTTCTAGATAAAAATTGTACCATGGTATGGATTCCAGGTATTACTTATGTGCCAACTTCTATTTATGTGAATGTTGATGTTGCAGTCGACCGGTTAGAGGTTGGTAACGACCAGGATATGGCATACTTAGGTGCGATCTAATTCATCCAGTTAAGGGATGGACATGCCTTGTGTTAGCAGAGAGCCAGCTGGTTCTCGGGGAATCTCTCTAGAGGTGTACACATTGGATAAGGAAGCTTCTTTGTCTGGTCATTTGTTGGAAATCCATTCTTCACTACGAACCCTTACGGTTTCATTTGTATATTATTATGTCAACATAATTGTATGGGATATCAAGCTGGGTAGAATTGATACATTTACTTGCAAAGTGATTTTTCACACTATGCGCTAATAATAATATCAGAGGATTTTCCACATATCAAGAATTTTTTGTTATCATAAATAGAAACCTCGCCAAGTCCGTGTTTGCATTGTGTACCGCAAGACCTTATGGTAGCTTCATTTTCCAAAAAGCATTGTGAATTTCTTGCACCAGTCATAAGAGTAAACTCGTTCTATGTTTATACAACGTGGTCTCATCATTGACCTCACTTAAAAAATAAACCTAAATATAATTGTTTTAATTTTCTCACACCAGTCCCATGACTGACCTGAAGTTTATTGTTCCTTCACCTAAACTCTAGGTGCCCATAATTTTCCGTAGGAAGCCTGATAATTTTGGTTCGCCAAGAGTTTATTTTTTCATTGCGTATTTATTGTACTCTGATGATCACTGTAACTCTAATGTAAAATTATTGTTATGTTAAAAAAAGTTCATTTTGTTTTGTTGTAATGTGTAAGTACCCCTAACAATCCGTCTTTATGAACATTTTGAGTATGTTTAATTACCAGTTGGAAATGGGGAAAAAGGCGGGTCGTTACAATAATCATAACCCTAGTCAAGCATTTGAATCCTAATTAGCCACTTAATTGAGAGATACAAACATAGTTTTGGATTGCGGATATAGCCATTAGACTAAAGACGGTTTCTATTTCACGATATAAAAATCTTAAGGAAGGTCACGGGTTAGGATATGAAATGGATCTAGTTATGCATAAATCGCATTTTGTACCTATCATGTTAGTGGATGAAAGTAATTATAATACATAATTGAAAAAAGATTTTTCATTATTACCTTAATTGTCGTGAATTCCTTTTTGTTGATCACATACGGTCTTACAAATTCTTTATTCAAATTGATCCAGTAATTAAGGTTTCACCCCCGCTATAAGAGATTACAAATGTTAGCGATAAACTGAATGTCGGGAAAAGACCCCCAATTTTAGCTTCTGGGCACCTATTTATAGGTGTGAATTGATCCTTCATTGAACTTAAGTGCTTTGCTTTAGTCACCCAATAAGGTTTAACCATGAAGGCTTTGCGAGTACATTGGCGGCTTTCCATCAATAGCAAACCAAATAGCCGCTTTCGAGGGTTTTAATGAAGGGAACTCTTAGTTGAATGCAAAAGGGATAATCTCGCCGGGGATTTCGGCTCTCTTATAACTTTCGTCCCGTGCTTTTGTCTCTAACCCTTAGAAGCTTTAATTTATATTCCTCCCCCTTCTTGTTGTGTCAGCTGTATCGTATCCTTCTTATTTTTTGGGGGTATGCACCAAAAAGTCTTGCTTAATTTCTTCCGAGGGTCTCCTCTGGTATCCATGTAGGGTTATGCTCCCTGCTTTTGTCTTCAGTCGCTTTCAGAGATCCTTTGCTTCTATTATGTCCTTTCTTATTACTTAAATGGTCTTTAGGCTTCATTTGTTATTGCATTGGATAACCTTCTAACAGTTATACGAAGGCTATCTTGACTTCAACTATTCTTCTTCATTAGTATTCTCAGCGTAAACCCCTTCAGTTTCGGCCTGAATAGTTGCGAGGGGCATAAATATATGCAGACTCTCGGCTTATATTGGTGGTCATCTTCAAATCAACATATTCCTTGATGTGGTTAGGTCTGAAAGTTCCTTTTACGGATATTTATCTGTCCGAATTTGCCTCCCATTAGCTCTTTCTCTTTCCTTTCAGTCTTATGCTTGGGAATGAATTTTCTTCTAATATACTTGGGGGATGAATTTGTTTTTCTGGTGCCTTTTGCTTACGGAATGCAGACCTTTCGGAATATGATCGGAGACCTCTACCAGCTACAATATTACCTGCTGGTGGCTCTTATTCCCTTCTCCGCTTCTTCTGATGCTCTGCCCTCGGCTCGCTCTCCTTGCTCTTTCTTACAGGGTTAACCGGTTCAAAATAATACCTTTTCGGTTAAGGTCAGAATGATCATTTTGGTTTGAGGTTAGTTAATTTCAATTGAAGTCGTAAGGGGCTTTTTGGTTGGAGGAAAATTGCCCTTTTCTTCCCTTCCCTTATTTCAAAATAGATATTACTAGGGCTAGCAATTAGAACCGAGAACCGAAAACCCGAACCGAACCGACCAGAAAAGACCCGAACCGAACCCGATGGGTCTCGGGTCGGGTCTAGGTGATGAAAAATACCATCAAGACCCGATCAAATCCGACCCGCATAAACCCAACCCGAAAGACCCGACCAATAAACATTGAAATATATGTATTTTTAGTGTTATTATTCAATCGGACCCGAACCGACCCGATCCGAGCTTCAACCCGACCCGACCCGAACCGAAGCTTAGGTCGGGTCCAGATTTTTGAAATGTATAGTTTAGACCTGACAAAACCTGACCCGCCTAGAACCGAGACCCGCCGGGTCGGGTCCGGTTCCATCGGGTGGGGTCTAATTGCAACCCCTAGATATTACCAAAGGTCTAGCACTGCTACCTTCAGGGCGCTGTTGGTTTTAGTACTCATTCTTCTCGGTTTTCCTTGTTCATTTTTGGTGCTAACAGTTAGAATGATCTAAAAACATCACAAAGAACATAAACACCATTATCATTTTAATAAGTTTTGTATGATTTCAGCAAGAATTAAAGAAGTTATGATATCACAAAGTTGGATAGAGAGCCTTTTTCAGCTATAAGCACAAAAACACAGCTTTTATTTTTATAGCGAACCGAATACTCACCGAAGCTATAAAGTATGACCAAAAAACACTGATAAACTAGAAGGTTTGAGTTTTAGTCACCGATCTGCCATTTTATAGCAAGTTAAACCAAACACTTTGAGCAGTTATTGAATTTTTAATTTGCTTTGAGCTCTTGGCAACCTGTAAGAGATGATGCAACAACATATAAAGAAGTAAACTCAACATATAGTAAAATCACTTCCAAACTGAGACAAAATGGAATAATTACATGGGTTAGAAGTAATTACCTAATTATAGATTGAATTTGCAACAATTTTTGGCTTTTGATTTAACTTGATGGTGAAAAGTCGGGTTTTGGAAGAGAATTTCTAAATTTTCTCATTGATGTATACTTTATTTTGAGAAGAAAATGTTTCAGGGAGGAGGGAACGTATTGGAAATGGATTTTTAGATATTACTTTCCTCAATGCTTTTAATTAGTCCTTAATCAAAGCCCATCAGTGTTTAGGTAATTGATTTATGCCATTGACACTTAGTTTGGGCTATGTTAGGATTAAAAAGAAGAGGTTTAACACATAAACCACACTATATTTTATTAAATTACATCAAAACTAAAACTTTAACTTTATTAAAAATCTATGCAATGTATTTTAAGTATTTGAAAACCATTTTAAATGTGAATTTGCACATGTTAATGCAAAATCTTCATTTTACTAACAAAATTTTACTAGCAAATTACACACTTGTAAATTTTTATGTGCAAAATTACATTTTTGAGATTGTAATTGGCAAAAACACATTGTTTTGACACAATTAACTTATACAAACATATTAAAAATAATTTTAACAAATGAATTTTTATTTTCATTAATATTTACATTTTTATGCTTTATCTACAAGTCTACTCTATAAATAAAACATAACTTACATCAAAAATTAATTATACACATATATTGCAATTTATTGCAATATAACATAATAACAGCTTATAAATATTTGTTGCATCTTATCATATATTATAAAGCTTTCGAGGACTTTATTTTCCACATTTACATTTGTATACACAAATTTAACCACAAAATTCATCGTATTTTCCTAAACACCATATTTAATAATTATAAATGATTAAACACGTATTTCTTTAAAAAAAATTTAACACTAGCTCAATATCAAATTCAATCTATATAATTATTTATATTATCTTCCCAGCCACGTTTACTTCTCAGTTATCCCCAAAACACATTATTTAATCATTTCAATGATTAAATTAATTTTCTTTCCTAACTATCCCAAGTTAACACTAAATTTTTTAGTTAATCAATCAAATGATTTAGTTATTTCCATCGAATCCCTTTTTATTTCTTTGATTAATCCAGTAACCATAGAATCAAATTGCATCTGCAAACACAATTCAATTCATCCCGATATATTTATGTATTTTGACTCCAAATCAGGCTTTAATGCCAGTTAACTCGTTAATATATTGTTTAATCGATCTTGCATAAGTAATCACAAAACCATGACTGTTATAGGCTCCCCCTTATAAAAATTACATCTCGAAATTTCCTTAGGGAAAAGTCATATTAACTTAATTTATTCCATCAACAAGAGAAATAACCATACAAAAAGATAACCTTGAGTTTAAAAAATTTGACCTCATATATGAGAAGATAGACAAATAGGATATGATCGATCGTTGAATTCTATGGTTTTCCAAGAGTATTCATTGAGATTACTAGACCATTGAACCTACATAAATGACACACTCTTGTTCCAAAGGTGTTTAACCTCTGAAGCAAGAACATGCATGTGGTATTACACAATAGATGGATTAAGTGAGACCTCAAGCTCCCCTAATGCATGAGTGTCAAATGCAGAATCTAAATCATGTAGACACTTCTGCAATTGAGATATATGAAATACATCGTGAACATTAGAAAACTGGGCTAGAATACGAGCTGATAATCTACAAGACGGACATGCTCAACGATAGGAAATGATCTTATACATAGTAAAGATTGTATCCTAGTCTGACTGGAGCATACTATTCCTCCCTAAGGAGATGCACGAATATAATAGATTCACTATTAGGCAAATGAAGAGGCTTCATACGGTTGTTTTCGTAGGGTTATTGAAAATTATGCACTTATTTCACTTTTTTGGGGGGTAAGAGTAATCTTGTTGGAAGCTTCATGAACGAAGTTGGGTTTAAAGTCAGCTTCTTCCCTAGATTCTAACTATCACAAAAGGAATGTACATGTTCTTTCTTCTCAGGTTTCGAAAGGAGCCATACTGATACTATATAGTTAGTTACAAATATATATATATATATATATATATATATATATATATATATAAACCTGACAAGAGGAAGGTCATTTTCCCAACTTCTATCAAAATCCAAGACATAAATACGAAGTGAACTTCTAAGAAAACATGCACCCATCCAATCGGTCCATATGACTGAAGATAGTAAGCAATATAAGAATAGGCTTTGTTCCTATTTCAAAAAATCTGCTTGAAACTACTAGCAAAGTTGAGTCATGATCATTGCAAATGATCTAGAAATATCGTGAAATCACACGATCTCCATGATATACAACTTAGGTAAGTGAGAGGATATCTTAGAAATTGTAATTGGAATGAGTTGAATGGATTTTGGTCTAATGATCCAATGCTACCCAAGCTTACGGAATTATGTACACCATAGGTTAAGCCACCAACATTTTAAAATCATTAAAAAAATCCATTTCAAAATCATTTATCTTGTTTAGAACAACTTGTAAATCACATTAAAATATTTGCATATTCCACGTTGACTTTTAATAGTCATTCTATATTTCAACATTCACTTATAATTCAATCTTTAATTTAATATTAAAAAACGATTGCTTGGTAACACTACCCAAATTTGTTATATTTTAACCAAAATAAAACTTCTTAATACACTTTTATTTCAAGATCCATTATAAAGTTTCCAAAATGTCATGTCCTTTATTCAACACATATGGGTTGAATTTAATTTCTCTTATTTCTTTATTTGAATTCAACTTAACTCTAATTCAACCCTACCTCCCACCCAATCCTGAAATTACATTGTTCACTTAATTTCAATAAGTATACAAGTTCCTTTCAGTCCGTATCTATCCCTCATTACTCCTAGAACACAACTCACATTTTTTTCCCTTAGCATATATTTTAAAAATACACCTCAACCCTTGAAATATAAATTGAATTAATGGCCTTGCCTTGACATTTATTTTAGAAAATCATATGATTGGATAGCTGCGATTTTGATTATAAAATAAAAATGCCTCGTCATTTGTTTCCCAATTATTACCACAACTCGATGGATGCATGCATTAACAAATTATATAAGTGCGAATCATATGATTGGAATCACATTTGAAATCCTGAAATACAAGATATGCCAAGACAATCCATTGATGATACCCAAAACACACAATTTCCAAAGTTTGAGCCTTATCTTAAAGGAGATAACACATTCCAAAAAATTTATCCTAATCCAAAGACAATATAACAAGTGCTATTTCACACAAAAAAAGGCCACAAGAAAGATTGTTTTCCCCATCATCCTTACTAACACTTCTCAAGTGTTATAGATTCCCAAAAAAAATTCAATTAATAAGGAAACCATCAAGCCCACTGCTTTTAGAGATATACTATTCACAAGATCTTTCGATTTGGATGAATATGATGCATATGTATCAAAATGATATAGAATAAAGCAATCATAAGATGAAATAAAAAATTGAAAGGGGAAAGAGTATTGTTAGCACCAAAATAACCGAGGGAAAGACCAAAATCGAAAACTAGGGTGAAGGGGTGCAAAAACCAACACCCTCTGGATGAGAAAGTAACAAGCTTTCAATATACACTCTCGGAACCAAGAATGAAGATGTAGAGAATTCCTATTCTTCAGGAAGCCCCTATCGACTCGAAAGGCAGCAACTCTAGACATACAATTTCCAATCATTAAAGGCTAGGCTTGGTATACCTTTCGGTTGACATGAAACGGGTATACGGGAAAGCTTGAGCCTCCACCGACTAGGCATCATACATAGAAGGAGAAGGCACGGGCAACACTGAAAGTTGAAAGCTCCAATAGATCCTTTCTCCAGCATCTTACTAAGACTTCGGCCTCTAGAAGTCAAATTTCAAAAGCTCTTGCAACAACCATACATTTTCTCTCCCAAGGATTAATGGAAGGCACACTCAATGAAGCCTCCATATCCAATCTCTTCAAAAAGCTGGGGCGGATCCCCTATGCGAGCGAAAGGGCCAACCCGCGCCTATAAATACGACCCTATAAGTCCAGAATCGAGGATTAAGTTTTAATTTCCTAATCTTGTAATCATAAGTCTGAATTGTAAACCATAATTTCTAAATTGATTTGGGGAAAAGAGCCTGTAATTGTGGAAAGTATCAATAAAGCAGTTTCGCCAAGAAACTAAGGAATTCACTTTATGAGATCACCGGAAACATTCAGGAACCCAAATACAGAAAAAAATTCAATCTATAAACTCATCCCTTTCGTATGTAAAGCATTCTACTCGAACACACTATTTTGGGGGCGTCAACCATAAATTTGGCTAACGTTTTGGCGCTAGAAGGAGAGCATGAACCTTTGAAACCCTTAACCTCCCTATCCAGTGAGAGCTCCTTTTTAAGATCGAAAAATGGATTCTAAACAAGGAAGAATTTGGAATATAAAATGAAGGATCACAGATAACTCGAAGAACAATTCGAGGCAGCCGATAAGTAATGACCACAAATTAGGAAAAAGTTACCTTGAAACAAAAGGATTCCCTTGAAGAATAAAGAATGAACCCAGAAGGGAGAATCGAACACCTCTATAGTCTTTTGAAGGGAAAGAGGCGATGACTCCACTCTATAACCGGGATAACATTAGACGAAGAATGATAATGGTATCAAACCAAGTTCCTAAAGAAAGAGATGTGATCCCTTTTCCAATAATATGGCAATCCGGTATGGATGATAATTTGATTAAGTACGGGCATGAACTTCTAATCCCATAAGGTCGAAAGCAAGCAATGAAAGCCTATAATTATACAAGGATCTTACTTTAAAGCTGGAAGCATTATCCATATCTTTCCAAAGTAGGAGGAAGCGTATGACCCAAACAAATAGAGTATAAATCCGTTCCATTATAGAGCAATGCCAATCTTCACCTACAAAAGAATTATGCGATGGGATAACAACTTTTTTATAAGGATGAGGAATGCAATCTAAAACTACCACCGAAGTATTAAGTTTGAAAGGGGAACAATGAAAAAGCATCATGCTTTCCTACCAAAATGGTAATTGAATGTTAGAAGCAACGAGTCCTTCAGTTTTCCACAAGGAATACTCGAAAGGGGTAAAGGAATTTTTAAGCTTGTCTTCAAAACCTCCAAAAAATTTAAGAGAAAAACAATGGCATCCCACAACAAGTTTTAGGAAATGTGAATCATGGATCTTAAGGCTAACCTAACACTACAAGGGGTAAACAAATTTTAATGGGAATTATGATTTTTTGAAATCCTTTTGAATTTAACATAGTCAAATGCAAATTACAGATATGATATTTAAATATAGAATCAAACAAAGACGCAAATAAAAATAAAAATTAGTAAAGGAAAGAACACATTGGAATTTTATACTGATTCAGAGTTACCCTGTATCCAATCCCACACAACTCTGGGATGTGTAGATTTCTTTTCAAATAAACTTCGATGCCCAATCTTACAATCCTCGATTTTATGGGCCACGATGTCCACCCCCAACTAATTCCAAGCACAGGGTGCTCTCATGATTTAACCGGACTACAAGATTACCTAATTGATTTACGGGCTACAATCAGATCCATTTGAGTTGAAAGGGCAATAACCACACCTTTGCGGTATTAGTTTGGAAGAAAGACTCGATGGGACTTTGAACTTACTATCTTTGTCTACAAATACTCCTATTACTCTGAATAACACCTGGATATTTGAGAGAGCATAGTAGAGAATCAAACTAGAAAAGATTTGGTTTGATTGTTTTTGAATTTTGGTAGAGTTTGATTATGGAAGATTGAAATTTAAGAGTACAAATGGAGAGGAGAAAAGGAGAGAAGAAGATAATGAAAAGTAGGTTAAAAAATTTGAATATAGATGGGTACTCTTAAGGAATCAATAGCCATGTCTCTTTAGGAAAAGTTTTAAACACATAGACACTTCTTTTGAATTTGAATTTTAAAAATAATGGCTATAATGTCGATAGTGGGGGTGCAGTACATGTCAACATGCCCTATATACTTTTGAAGTTTATTTTTTTAAATAATGTAAATGATATTTGAATAAACAAAGGTAATTCTGGAGTTTAAAAAAAATATTCCTACGTATTAAAATGTTATAATAAAGTAAGAATATAAGTTTAATACATATATTTAAAATCTATAACAGTGATATCAAAAACTTAATTAAACTATAAATATAAATATAAGAAATTTAATTAAAACTTAAGATATAATACTATAAAAATGAATAAAAGTAAATTAAAACTCAAGTAAATGTTAAACACAAACACTTAATACAGAATTAGTAACAAACATATATATATATATATATACACACATATTTATATATTGTAACAACCCAGATTATTCACCTATTTGAATTTAAATATTTAAATATTGTTTCAAATATTATATTTGGAATATTATTGGATTTTTAATATTGAATTCATTTATTAAACGACGATTTAACATTTAAATTTTTATTGAATATAAAACGAGCACGTAACATTGCGGTAGTTCGTAACACTGAGTGTTGAACTTCAATTGAATATACAGAATCTGTTTTAAGTTGGATTTCGATGAAATAAGAAACATTAGGATCTTATTGACTATAATTTCCATTGAAAGAGAAAAATTGAGATTTCAGCTTATAGATTGTAAGTTATGTCCAATTCAAATTTCAAAATACTTGCTATGGACATCGTTTATAAATTATAGCGTTTATTTAATTTATTTAAAAAAGGATTTTTATATTGGATATCGTTTAACTCGAAAACGTTAATTTTGAGTTATAATTCCATACTGGGTAAATTTGATGTGATATATTATTTTATTTGTATATATTCGATAATGATAATAATAATAATTTATTTTTATTTAATTTAACTGTCTCGGATTTAATTTATAATATTATATCGATATTATATAAGCGTTAAAATTGAATGTTTTCCAAGCAACCTCCGTTTTCGACGAAACGAACTTTTTTGGGATACGTATGGCTAGTTGTTATTAAATTTCACTTTGGAGCCAATTGTAGTTATTTTGTCGGTAGATGAAATTTAAAAGTGAACCGACAAATAAATTTAAAATAAAATAATGCTATCTTGCAAACAAAGTCGGAATTCGACCATACAAATTTCATTGGATCTGAAACGTTAATATATAGTGGTAAGTCCACTTTCATTTCAGCTAGAGTTCACGTGTGGTGGTACAAATATAACGGTTGACTATTATAAGCAGTTCAAATGCCGTATAAAATAAAACATACCGATTCGAAGCAAAATATATAAGTTAAAAGATATGTAGAATATTCTTACTTCACTTCGAAGTTATGTTAGATATTACCAATCCATATTTTTCTCGCATCCCTAACCAAAGTACATAACTATCCTAAAAAGTAAATAACTAGCTTACACTAAGAGAAAACCCTCGTATATGCCTTCCTTCTTAAGTATACAAGCAACATGTATTTTCAAATCCACAACTGCCTTAGGAGTTATAGACTGTCTACCCTAACTGCTCAAGCACGCTTATGCCTGTATACCCAATCCCTTTTTCCCAGCTACCTAGCACAGATACTTGCAGACATATTACACATGAAAATTTCATCACACAACTAGAAAATAAGAATACAGCTGTCCTATCCTACAACATCTATATGTCGTGCATTCCAAACTTATTATGTGAGGAGCAAGGTTCTTCGACCTATTATTTATATGCGAGACCCAAGCGTTATCTCCATTTCCAGAAAATCGACACAATGAAGAAAATCCTACTCGAAAGCTTCATTGATTTTTTTAGAAATCATATACTCAACCATAAATCAAGAAACTCATTGCAATAGTCTCCAAATATCCCTCTTTACATTTCTACGGTCTCAAGTTGTTGAGCGACGTGGTTCAAAGTTGATAGTCAAATTATAGGGTTGCGGTTATATCAAGATTTAGAGATTTATATATGATTTCGTGGGTGGAGTAATGATCACCAGAGTGGGGCATGCGTTGTGGTAAACTTAGGAGGTCTCTCGTAATTTTTTTTCGCACCTGGGTTGGGGATCAGCAAGTCGGTCGGAGTTTCGAGGCGTCGGAGTAGACGTGGATGGTGTCAGCGAGTCGAGCGTTGGTCAAGGCGTCATTCGGTGGTGTTGTTTTGGTAGTTTGTGAAGTATATGGTGATACCCTATGAGAACGTGTACACTATACACGATGAGTTTAGAAAAGGAGAAAGAAAAAGATCGCAAAGAAGAAGACCTGAAGCGGTGCGGGTTTGGGGTTACTTGTTCTGTAGTAACGAGGTTGGGCCTCCTTTTTGTTTAAAAACAGAAGAAGATAATATGAAATGAAGGAAAACGGATGGGAAAGGATTCACGTAACAGACAAGGTGGGAATAAGAAAATAGCAGCAGATGGGTTTGGATGGGGGAAATTGGGCCATGATGGGTAAAGAATTGGACAAACTTGTATCATTGGAACCGTACGAACAAAAGTTACGAGATGAAGCTGGTTTGGTAAGCACATGAAGCAACGTAATTTTTTTTAATTAAATTAAATGACTGTTTAATTTAATTAAAACAAGCTATTCAATGATATAATTAAACCAAGGTGAGTTAAACTCACTCGGTTCTCCCACTTGTATTTTATATTAGTCGGGTTTAAATATTTGTATGCTATGCTAATTGTTGGATGATTTGATGATTGTTTACATATATGTTAAATATTTTTATATAACTGGTTTAAATTAAATGTTGGTTTAATTTGATCGAACGCAATCATTATTTTTAACGATTATTTCCAATGGAGGTAACTTACCTTATTGGTTACATTTTAATAATATAAATGCTTAAAATTGAATTAGATGCTTGTATTGTTGTTAGTTGACCATTACCAATTGAATTAATGGTTCAAGTTTATTATAAATTGTCATACTGAATGGATTAACTGATTCGATGTAGGGAAGAACAGGTTGGAGGGATCATATTGGATTCCTCATATTTATTGTTTATTTTCATATGATCATTATATGAACTGTTGAACCAATATGATTGGATTATTGACCTGATTATTGATTGTTAAACCCAAATTCAACGTTTGTTTGGTATTAACCAATGAGTGATATTGGTTGACGAATTTATAGCAGATGACCAAAATATACACTATTTTATATAGATTGATTTACAGTCAGATAAATCGAGATAGAAATGTAGGTATAAATTTTATTTTATAACTGAAGATAGAATATAAAATATATTATTTTGAATGGAAGATTATAAAAATAAATGTTACATTTATTATTTAAGTTTATAAGTAATTATTTATGATTTTATAAAGATTAATAAGATTGTTAAGAAAGTAAGCGAAAGTTAATGTAATGATTAATAATTGATATTAATTGTTTTTAAGAAACAATCAAAATAGGATTATATTAAATTGATTATCATTTATTTAATAATAATCGAAGTAAATGAGATTATTTAAATTAATTATATTATTAATTAATTTAAATGAAAAGACGAGTTATAATTGATCAATGAGTTAATAATGTTTTAGAGTTGACCAAGTCAACAGCTTTAACTAAAACCGATTATTAAATTAAGTTAGTTTGTGCCAATTAATCTAATGAAATAATTTAATATATAGTTGTTTAACTTAATAAGATTTCCAAAAGAAATTAAATATTAATTTCAGTTAATTATCATTTTAATTAATAATACTTTAAGGAATTATTTCTTAATGAAGTTCATTTAAGTAAGTAACTGAAGTTAGTAATGAAATATAATTAAAATTTAAAGTGAGTTTATGAACATGTTTATATTTAAACCAAGTTTGGTAAATGAAGTTATAAAGATATTTTAAGCGAATACTATAAGCTTAAAATAAATGTTACTTAATATTTGAATTAAGTAAAGGAAATCACGATGAAAAAAGGGATTTTATATTAAACCAGAGTTGTATAAACGAGTTTATAAAAAGAGATGGGAAGCTAAGGCGTTAATTTTAAATTAGCATTACTTAATTATGGCATTAAGTGAAATGAATGAGTTTTGAAATAATATTTCCCAAAGGGAATGAATGAAAGGTTTAGAAAAAGGATTCTTGTAATTGAATTTGGTAAAAGATCGAGTAATAAGATTTGTAATAAAATCTGGATTATGAAACAAATAGTTTAAAGAAGTTGAGGTTTAAAAGTTGATATTTTATTTATTATTTACTAAATCAATGAATTTAGTAATAATAGTGTATTTAAAAATGGAGATACCAAAAGTAAAAAGGTTTTATAAAACCATATTTTAAATAAAATAGTGAAATGGTATTTGTCGGTATTAGAATGAATATGGGTTTTTGAATTACAATTCATATCTATCTTAAGATAAGAATGTTGTTGATCAAGGTCTGAGAGGTAACTAAAATACCCCAACTTGATCGACTTCGGGATTATCGGAAAACGATATTAGTTGTAATGATAAAGATGTTAGAAGAAATTTATTGTGAAAAATAATAATACAACATTATTTCAAGGTTTTGAGGATAAAAATAATGAGATTTATAGTAAAGGAAATAAAAGAATTTGAGGAAATATAAATCGATATTTCCAAAGTAACGGAAATAAAAAGGGATTGAGAATATGAAATGATATTTCCATTGTAAAAGAAACAAAAGAAGATTTCATAACGGTTATTTTACGAATGATAAGTACTGAATCGATTCCCCGATAACAAATATTAAGAAATGATGTAGCAATTGATTTGAAATGACAGTTAAATGGAAAATTTAATATGATTATAAGATATGTTTCTAAGTATTAAAAAGAAATGGTTTGAGACTATTGGTATATTAAAATAAGAAGTGAATACTGCGTTGAAATATTTAATTAACCATTCATAAATTATTTTTAATTGAAAAGGCTAAGTGACGCTGTGTACTCAACCAGTAGATCTATTTTATTTTGTTTATTTGATATATAAATAACCAACTATCAAAATCTTGCCTATACGATTGTTGGTATGGAATGACAGGGATCGAATTTATATTCGAAAAGCATTCCGACCAATAAATACAAATACGTGGAAAATGCTAATCAAGCTAGAGCAATCAAAGACCGTGGAACTTATTAAAACGGTAGTGAGACGACCCGAACTTCCCGGTAAGGAAAGCACGGATTGAATAGAGGACATGACGAACCAGAACGCAGACAGAAGAACCTTTCATTGTTTGTTACAACAATTCCATCAGAATACAAGAATATACAGAGTATGAATAAATAATGTACATCACAAAATATCAGAGATTACAATACATTACAACAGCGGAAAAATAATACAATACACAACTAGAAGTAATACACGGATACAGAGCTTTTCGAGTATCATTCCAGCTGTAAATCAGGATCCTGTGAATATAAATATGCAAAACCAAAACTACTAGCTGCCCGTGCGGAAAATGAGGGCACCCAGAGTTTAGGTTAAAGCAATAAACTCCAGGTCAGCCATGTGACTGGTGTGAGAACTAAAACAGTCATTAATCTTTATTTTAAAGTTAGGTAAATCAAGGGACCACGCCGTATAACACGGAACGGGTTTCCTCCCAAGAATACCAGTGCATAAAACAACAGCGCAATGCTAAATAAAGAACAATGAAGCTATTATAAGACCCAGGTCCCATCACACAATGCAACACAAGCCAGAGGATAGGGTTTTACCTTATAATAGCCAAAGAATGCTTGATACGCTAAATTTCATCTTTTATTACTATAAGTGTATAGTGTCAAAACAATTTCAATCATAAATATCAATCATATACGGCATGGGTACCATATATCATGTCGCCATACTAGTTCTACAATTAAAACCGCAAAGTCACGTATTGGAAGTTGGATTTCCATCTGTGAACCGAGGCAAAAGATAGTCCTCACCGATTCGAGACAATCTAGCCCATGTCTCAGGAACAGTCCCTTGGATCTTCAGGGCCGATCCACCGATGTGGATTAAAATGCCTGAACACTGCGTTTCCCCGCCCTTTGGGGCATAAGTCTGGTCCGTCTGCCGACCAGAATGCATCGGCCGAAATTGATATAACCGAGGTGCCTTGCAACAGCAACAACCACATAAGTCAAACTCGTCAGGGCGTGTAAAACCACTGACGCCACTTCTAGCTAGAAGGAAACGCATGCCCTCCCTGCAGTCCTCTCCCGTTTCTGGTTCACAACTGCGGTGCGAGGCTCGCGAATCAACACTACACAAAGCTATGCCACACAGGTTGTGCTTTGATCATCAACCACAAGACTTTGCTTTTCAACAGAAGCCTTGATCAATTGCCACTTAGGCATGCCACACAGGCAATTCACTCCACGCGTTTGATATCCACCAATATATAACCTCTAAGCTCGTACGTCTCAGATAAGGGCGTTAAGCAAGAGAACAAATTCTCCGCTGCCAAACAGATATATATTTAATAGAAATCAATCACACAGAATAAAATCCAATGTCAGACACACAGTCCATTTGCAAGTCCGTTCCGGGTCTGAATGAAACCGGAGGCACCTTGTACCTCGCTTATCCATCGATATCCAAGTACGTCTGGACGATCACTAACTGATTCCCTCCTGTTGGGTGTACGGCCCAATCTCGATCATCAGTAATCACCCAAACGACGTGAAGATCTCCGGTCTTCAACCACCGTCTTCATCCTCGACACCACGTTGAATCAGTTATTCAGAATGGGATAAACCCGGTCTTTCTGAATAACTCGCGTATATAATAAACAAGTGTTACACAAACACAACATACGCCTCATTACAATTCAGAATATTATTTTATTCAAATATTCTTATACTTTGGGAAAGGTTCCCATTAATTTTATCAAAGATAAATTCTTTAAATTTATTCTTTAATCTTCTTTGAATATCAATTCAAACTAGTCGGGATTAGCGAACCACACCGAAGTAATCATTTATTCTATTTCCCAATCCCAACCTATTCATCCCATGAAGTAAAACTGGTCATACTTCATATCTAACACCACGGTGCTATCGGTAAGTTCAATTACCATTTCACGTTTAAATCTAATTAAAGATTTTACTATCGTCTGGAGCAAAACTAGTGATACTCCATCCTCGATTATTTCAATCTAATTAAAGATTCATTAAAACTCCACTTGGTTTTAATCTTCCCAAAAATCAATATTAACGATTGTTTAACTTGGGAAATCATATTCTATCTTTAACTGGGTTAAAGAACCAATGGCATTTAAAACACGGTTCACGATAAACCCATAATCACATTCCATTCTATCAGCCTTTAACCGTAAATGTAACGACCCGGAAAATCTGAACCAATTTAAAAAAATTTAATTGTCTATTTTAGTGGATTTTAAATATTTAAAATAAATATTTTGAATAATAACGACGAAAATTAAGTTGGAATCGATGTTTGAAAATAAATATAATTACTTTGAATTATAAACAAGGCCTGAAATGGCGCGGCAATTTCAAATTTTCATTTCAAATTTTGACTGACTGTACCGGGTGCAAAACAAAATGGATTTTAGTGAAACCAAAAATATTTAAATCTTTTAGTGAATATCTTTCTAAAAAATCTGAAAAATCGAAGTTTCATAGTGGGAAGCAAAATTTATGGCCAAATGAATTTTCAGAAAGGTCGCTATAGAGTTTATATAGCCCGTGAAAATGGCCATTTTACAAACGACCTCGGAATTCGACGAAACCACTTTTGTTGGATCCAGGATGTTAAACTATTGCTAAGTTTCAAATTTCATAATTTTTGAAGCTAGTATGTGAACGTGGAAAAGGAAAATGTGTTTGGTCGATTTCTATTAAATTGGATTGACCAGAAAATGGCCATTTTGCAAACGACCTCAGAATTCGACAAAGCCTCTTTTGTTGGATCCGGGATGTCAAATTATTAATAGGTTTCAAATTTCATTATTTTTGAAGCTAGTATGTGAGCGTGGCAAAGGAAAATGTGTTTAGTCGATTTCTATTAAATTGGATCGACCAGAAAGGGGCCATTTTGCGAACGACCTCAGAATTCGATGAAACTAGTTTGGTTGGGACCGTATCGTCGAAACATAGCTAGATTTATTTTTCGGGAATTTTTAGAATCGATATGTGTCCCTGGCAAATTGAAATGTACGTTCAAATTAAATATTAAATGTTTTATATTTTAATTTGAATTGAAATGGGCCTACGAAACATATCCCATTGTGTTCGAAATAGGGGTATTTAGCTAGGGACGATAGTCGTTGGGTTTGTATTGGTGTTCATGTGTGACAAGGGGTATTTTTGAATTTTTAAAATTTATAAAAAAATATCATTGGTCCATATTTTCTATCTCTCTCCCCGACTCAACGGCGAAACCGTGCTCCCTCCTTCTCTCCTCATTTTCTCTCTCCACAGGCCATAAAACCCATCGACCCTTTGTTGTATTTTGGAGTATTCTTCGAGAGATTCACATCCATGTAGGATACGCCCACCCCCATTGCGTGTAGCTCGAGAATCAAGCTCGAGAAGACCCGCCGCCTCGGCCAAGATCGAGACGTCCTCCGGTGATCGCAGGTGACCGCGCCACCATCGTTGGCATCGTATCTCTCCCCTCTACAGCGTGGTACAAGCCGATCTTCCTATCGTGCTGCAGATCGAGAGCAAAAACCAGACCTAGTTTTAAACAAACTATTGAAGGTACAACCTAAATTTATTTTAACTGATTTCGACAAATAAAAGCGTTGCAAACATGTTTAATCGAATAAAAATCATATCTTTTTCGTTTGTGGTCGAAATCCAGTGAAACAAGAGATAGTGGACTCGTGTGGACGTCTTCTACATTCTAGAAGAGGCCGCATATTTTTCTGAGCCTTCTGCTATTTTTGGTGGAGTGGAACCCAAGGTGAGATTTCTAAATTATAAACGATATGGAAATCGACGATGTATAAATTATATTGTCGATGTATGAGTTATATAAGCATTGTACACCTCATGTATAAGCGTTGTATAAGTTGTACGTTCGATATATAAGTTATATATGCATTGTAAAAATTATATATGTGTTGAAATAGAAGTGAAATGCTTATATATATATATACGCCCCTCGTCCACAAACCATAGACGATATTTATTGGTTGTGATTGGTGTGAAAATTGGTTGATAACGAATGGTTGATTAGAATTGTTTGTGGTGGAAATTGATTGATTGTGGTTGAAAAATACCCGTTTGTGGTTGAGAATTATTTGGTTGAAAACCACATGGGATTAGTTTGTGGAAAAGAAAAAAATATACATGTCGCCTGCATGCGAACTAGATGCATGAAATCCCCATTGTCAATAGTTGCGAGGCTTTAAGGTAGAGCGAGGAGCCGTACTAGGGACGGCCCCGGTTTTAACTACCCTGCCGTTATGCTGCCGAAATTTTGAATAATATTCATGTGTTAGAATTATTTTCATGTGTTGAAACTATATTCGTGTGTTGAATAGAAATTCATGTATTGAACGACATTCATGTTTTGAAATAAATTGTTTCATAATAAAAATCATATTTCTATCATCTATATGAACTATATAAAGTAGTCGTGTTTGGAAATAAATTGTTTTGCAATAAAAATCACATTTTTATTGTATATATATAAACTATAGAAAACCTTCATGTGTTGAATAGAAATTCATTCGTTGAATAGAAATTCATGTGTTGAATGGTATTCGTGTTTGAAATAAAAAAAATTTATAATAAAAATCGTATTTTTATCATCTATATGAACTATGTAAAATAGTCGTGTTTTGAAATAAATAGTTTTACGAAGATAATCACATTTTTATTATATACATGAATTGTTAAAAATAGTGAAGTGTTGAAATAGAAGTCAGTTGGATAAAAATCATTTTTATCAAAGGTATAAAAAGAATATGGTTTTGAAATCGAAGAATCGATTATATTTATATATATACACAAATATAATTAAATTAAATCGAATGACGAAGCTGCAGTTCATGTTTTGAAACCGTGATTTCGAACGATTAGTGCGGGAGATTCGACCATCGGATTTCCCCGAAACCAAAACCGTTGGGTTCGCTTTGGAAATATCTTTCCAACGACACCAACTTTGTAAAGATCCAGCGGTTGGATTGTCTGGAATGTTTAATTCAAATCTGAAGAAAAACAACGCCAGAATCGATTATATATATATATAAATTTAATTAAATTAAATCGAATAACGACGCTGCAGTTCGTATTTTGAAATCGTAACTTCAAACGATTGTACCGGGAGATCCGACCGTCGGATTTTCCCAAAACTGGAACCGTTGGATTCGTTTTGAAAAGATCTTTCTAATGATATAAATTTTGTGAAGATCCAACGGTTAGATTTTCAGATATGTGTAAATCAAATCTGAAGAAAAACAGCGCCACGGCCGCGTTATGGGCTGAAGCGTCGTTTGAATAAATTGGCCATTTTTAAATAAATAAAAATAGCGATAAATCATTATAAAATATTTTAAATGATATTGAATGTGAAATTTAGAAACTAACTGAAGACTGGCTAAGTCGATTGGTTTCCTGGGTTTGATCTGATGTTGGTTTCGGCCTTCGGGGTTAATATTTGGGAAATCATTCTCTTACTGATTTACGGTTAGTGACTGATGAATTGGAATGATGCATATGTTGTGTTTGTGTAGCACTTGTTTATTATATACGCGAATTGCACAGAAAGACCGGGTTCATCCCATTCTGAATAACTGAATCGACGATAAGAAATTGATGATGAAGACGGTGGTCGAAGATCGGAGATCTTCACCTCGTTTGGATGGTAACTGATGTCCTGATTGGGAGGCATCCCGAAATATGGATAATGAGTGGTGATCGTCCAGACGTACGTTGAGATCGATGGGTTTGCGAGGTATATAGTGCCTCCGGTTTCGTTCAGCCCCAGAACGGACTGGTAAAAGGACGGTGTGTCTGACATTGGAATTCATTATGCGTAATTGATAGCCATCAGTTGCACGTTGTGAATTGCCTGTGTGGCATGCTAATATGTAGTGATCAGGGCTTCTGTTGAAAAGCAAAGTCTTGTGGTTGATGATCAAAGCACCGCCTGTGTGGCGTAACTTTGTGTATAACGTGAATTCGCGAGCCTCACACCTCGGTATGAACCAGAAACGGGAGAAGGACCTCAGGGAGGGCATGCGTTTCCTTCTAGCTAGAGGTGGTGTCGGTGCTTAAACTGACTGACATTTATATTATTTTCACCTATGTGGTTGTTGCTGTTGCAAGGCGCCTCGGTTATATCGGTCGATCCGGGACTGATGGAGTCATTCGTTGGCTCACTTACGCCCCAAAGGGCGGGGAAACGCAGTGTTTATGAATTTTAATCCACATCGGTGGACCGGCCCTGTCGCTCCAAAGGCTTGACCGAGTACTTGCCTGAGACATGGGCTAGAGCGTCTCGAAGTCGGTTAGGACTATCTTTTGCCTTGGTTCATGACGGAAATCCAATTTCCAAATACGTGACTGTGCAGTTTTGATTGTATACCTATATATGGCGACATGATATATGGTACCCATGCCGTCTATGATTGATATTTTTGATTGTGTATAAAATTAGAAACTAACTGCAAACGAGCTAAGATGGGTGGTTTTCTGAGTATTAGTCTGATGTTGGTTTCGGCCTTCGGGGTTAATACTTAGGGAACCGTTCTCTGGCTAATTTACAGTTGGAGTCTGATTAAGAATTAAACGACAAAGTTTACATTTTAAATGATTTGTTTTGCTCGTATCAAGCATATTTTGGTCGATATAAGGTAAAACCCTATCCTCCGGTTTGCGTTGCATTGTGTGATGGGACTTGAGTCTTATATCGGCTTCATTTTTATAAAAAGCATTGCGATGTTTAAAAGAATTATTTGTTTTAAAGCACTGGCAATCCGATGGAGTAAACCCGTTCCGCGAAAGTGGCATGGTCCTGTGATTAGCCATATTATTAAAATGTGTTAAGTAGATTTCTCATACCAGTCCCATGACTGACTCGTAGTTTGTTTCACTTGCAAACTCGGGTGCCCCTTTTTCTACACGGGCAGCCTTGTATTCAGGTTTTTAGCTGGCTCTTTCTGGATAGCTGGAGCTGAAGATGGATTCTACCATTATCTCTTTTTATGATGTTCATCTCCTATTGTGCATATTATGTTTGTTTTCCGCTATAGACATTTATGTATAGTTGAACTGTATTTGTACTAAGTATGATCCTGTATACTGTGTAACTCTGATGATTATGTTAATCCCAGTGCATTATTTGTTCATTATCTGGTGTATTTATTTAATTCTGTTCTGCTATTATCTGTTTATGTGTTATATTCCAAAGATTACCCTTGACACCGTCGTACGGGGTTTTGGGGTCGTCACAGTAAATTAGCAAGTGAACAATTCCCTAAGTATTAACCCCGAGGGCCGAAACTAACATCAGATCAATACCCAGGAGACCATTCAACTTAACTAATCTCCAGTTAGTTTCTGATTTTCTTAACTCCATTGAGTCTAAGAACGGCATTATTGAAGATACCGTTCACGACAAACCCAAATCACATTTGATATTAAATACAAGGCTCTGAATAAAAAATATATTGGCTTATATTCAATATCAAATTCTATGACCAATAAATATCGTATTGGAAATAACGCTATAAATATATCTTTCAAATTTCCATAACAATATCTGTATAATCACGAAATCCAACATCGAAATATTCCAAAGACAATTTCGATTCAAATCCATTCTAATTCAATTATTGGAAATTCTGGTTATTTTCAAAACCATTTCAACTTCACTTTATTTATTTTAAAAATAAATAGAATTATAATTCTAGTTCAAAACTAATTCATTTCGATAAATATCTATTTTTATCTTTTCAAATATGGAAATTTTTATCCTAATTCTTCACAAATCATTTCTTATGATTTTACACAAATTATTACTATTTTTAATAATTTTATCAAGGCCCGTACAGTTGATTTCAATCAACGGCCATCGAACTGCACTTACAACGACCTTTTCCAAATTTGATTTGGACATAATTCCAAATCCAACCGTTAGATTTCAAATCTTTATTATTCGTTAGAAAGCTCTTTTCGATACGAACCCAACGATTCCGGTTTTAGGAGAATCAGACGGTTGGATCTCCCGTAATATCCATTCGAAGTCAATGGTCGAAATTCATGAACTACCGCGGCTCGACGCGTTCTATTCAGGACATTCTATATATAATATATATATTATATATATTTCGTCGATTTCCTTTCAAAACGTATTTTATAAATCGATTAAATTCGTTTTCAAAACGATTTCAACTTCCTTTTCAAATTCTAATCAAGGTTGAATTTTTCAATACAAATTCATTTTAATTTCATTTTAAATCGATTTCAATTCAGTTTCAATTTAATTCGAATTTCAATTCATTTCAATTTAATTCAAATTTCAATTCATTTCAATTTAATTCGAATTTCAATTCAATTCGAATTTCAGTTCTTTTCAATTTAATACGAAATTCAATTCTTTTCAATTTAATTCGAATTTCAATTCTTTTCAATTTAATTCGAATTTCAATTCATTTCAATTTAATTCGAATTTCAATTCGTTTCAATTTAATTCGAATTTCAATTCATTTCAATTTAATTCGAATTTTGAAATCACTTTCAATATTCATTGAACAATGAATAAAATCAATATAAATATCGTTCACGTCAAAATGGCGTCAATCTAATCAACACAACTTTTATTCAACACATGAATGTTTATTCTATTCAACACATGAATATTTTTCAATTCAACACATGAATTTATTTTCTATTCAACACATGAATTTATTTTCTATATTGGAATGAGGCCCAATCAATTACCATATAATGTTAATTATATGGATTTTCTACAACACATGCATATAATAGCAACGATAAATAATCAACCATCATCCAGAGTGCACCACACACTGCATAAGCATTAAATATAAATAATTAACGCTTACACAGTCTGTCAATCAATCGATCGACATACAGCTAAACAATTGGGATTAGTGTACGTCAAATATCATCCCAATACCCGTGTGGGGTTTCAAATCAACAAACACACATTTTATTTGTGCAGTTGGGCGATGTGTAAAATTTATCGTCCCAATCAATATCAGTCAAATCAGCATATATAAACAAATCGTCCGATTTGTTTATAAATAATTATTTTATATATATGTTAAAAATCATATTTCTAACTATAAAATATTTTCCACTATAAAATATTTTATTTCATTCACCATCACACAATCAAATTTCACTACACAGCAATCAAACAAACAAGTCATCCATGGTCTGTGGACGACGGGTGTCGGGTGCAACTAAGCACCGTCTGCATCCTAGTATATATTTCAAACTAGAAATAAAAATAAAAGTGAGTAGTTCTCACCGACTAGCTAAATCAAACGCCACGACTCTTCATATGTAGGGAATCTTCGTCGTGCTCGCCTTTTGTCAATTTCATTGTCCGTAGCCACTACATATATAAAAATCACATTTTTATATTGTTACTATATAGATAAAAAATTTATTTTTACACCGCTATTATATAGATAAAAATTCTATTTTTATACTGCTACTATCTAGATAAAAATTCTATTTTTATAACGGTGTTCATATAATAAAGATTATATTTTTATCACGCTAACTTCATAATAAAAATTATATTTTCATTACTTCATTTCAATAAATAAAAATCATATTTTTATAATCTCTAGTATATAAAAATCAAATTTTATAACGCCTTCTCATATATGATAATCATATTTTCCTTCCATGAAAAATCTTACCTTTTCTTACATCAAAAATCAAATCTTTTCTACTAATGTTCATATAAGAAAAATCAATTCTTTTCGCTTTCGTTTATATAAGAAAAATCAATTCTTTTAGCAAATAAAAATTCAATCTTTTATCGAATAAAAATCTAGTCTTTTAAGTGATAAAAATCTCATCTTTCAAGTGATAAAAATCAAGTCTTTTTGTCATTAAAGATCTTCATTTTATATGAATCAAAACCCTATTTTTATTTCCAATAACCTTTAAATAAAACAAACAACTAAAAAGGAGAGAATAAAAATAATTAAAAACAAACTTACAGTTAAAATGGGAGGCTGTCCTGCGTCGGTCTTCATTTCAGAGAAGGAGAGAGAAACGAGGGCGGAGGGGAGGTCGGAGTAGGAAAGAAGGGGGGGGTGCCGTTCAGCTGATTGGGGCTCGAACTGGGTGGAAGGGGGAGGTAGAGAAGCGACAGAGGAAAGGAGGAGGAGGGGGAAGAAGGGGGGTGCGGTTCTGGCGTGGGCGGCGCCGCCTAGGGGGCACGATGGCGGTTCTTCCGCTCGTCCTCCTTTTTTTATTTCCTTTTTATCGAATGAGTGGATTTCGAACTTGGGGGGAGGGGGCTGAAGGGTTAAGGAGATGGAAGGTTTTTTTTTATTATTTAATTATTTAATTTCAAAAAGCAACTTTTTATTTCGACCTCGAAATCAAACCCACCGACTGTCGTCCATAGCTAATTACCCCCATTCCGAACACAATGGGATATGTATCGTAAGCTGATTCGATCGTTTCGATCAGTTTTCGTCAAAATCAACATATAACTCTATATATTGAATTTGAACGCACATTTCAATTTACCGATGCTATATACTAACTAGAAAAATTCCCAAAAAATATTTTCTAGCTTCGTATTGATGATACGGTCCTAACCAAACTAATTTCATCAAATTCTGAGACCGTTTGAAAAATGGCCATTTTCCAGTCGATTAAAATCAACTAAAACTGGTCAAACGCGTTTTCCTTTGCCACACTCACATATTGATTCGAAAAATTACGAACTTTGAAACCTAGTAATAATTTGACATCACGGATCCAACAAAAGTGGTTTCGTCGAAAACTGAGGTCGTTTGCAAAATTTCCATTTTTTAAGGGCCAGAATTCCATAGCGACTATTCTGAATTTTCAAGTGGACATAACTTTTTGTATCTGCTATGAAATTTTGATTTTTCAGATTCGTTGGAAAGGTATTCTCAAATAGATTCTAATATTTTTGGTTTCACCAAAATCCGGTTTATTTTGAATCCTGTACATTCATTTAAAATTTGAAATCGAAATTTCAAACTACCGCGCCGTTTCAGGCTCGTTATATAATTAAAATAAAATATTTATATTCTAACGACGATTCAAATAAATATATACGTTAAAATTTTATTCAAATTAAATTTTTCGTCGATATTATTTAAAATAATTCATTTTAAATATTCAAAATTCACTAAAATTGCCGAAATAAAATTTTTAAATTGGCCCAGATTTCCGGGTTATTACAGGTAGAATAACTTATAATCTCTGGTTGATTCATAGAGATATATTGTGATTCTGTCGTGGTTGGAATCTGTGGATTCACAAGGACTTCTCGCTACTGATTCTCAGAGTGATTCCTAGGATGCAGTAGGAGAGTGCCTTCGGTTCATCCTGTTCCTGGATGACTTGTATGGACGAGTGTCTGACAGAGTATTTCCAAACAGATCACGTACGTTGATTTCCTCAAACGTATTTGTGTTGGTAGCGGAGAAGACACCTTCTCTTAGCTTAACAGCTCAAGTATTTTTGTGGATGCCAATTAGTGATGTCCAGTGAATCTGACGATGTGGCATTCAAAGTGAATGGTGGACAAATGTTCTGAAACATAAAATATAAATAAATAAATAAATTTAACCTCAAGCCACATCAACCGGGAAGCGACATAAAATCGGGTAGGTCACATGACTATGCGGATCGCACCCATTAACAAGGCATGTCATTACCTGACGTGGAGAAATCAAATGCCTTCGGTTGTCCCTTATTTTTGTATGCTATCGTTTCGGTTGGCTTTCCCCCAACCGTGGTATGATATATTCGGAACTCTCAAGCGAAGTGAGGGGCCAGTCATGTTTTGCCAGGCTGTAAGATGTTCTTGTTGAACCCCAATGTATTCATCTCCAGAGTTACATTGTCGGAAGGTGTTCCCATACCTTGCCAAGAAATCCATTCTCCAATAAGCACCAACAGTTTTGATTGTATACTATGTATGTGGAGTGTGAGATGAAAGCTTTCCGCTAGGTTGTTATTTATTTGTATTAGATACTATTATAATATCAGAAGAGATATGATTCAAAAATGTGTTGGGTCATCATAAGCTAAAAACCATCCGTATTTATGTGTGGATTTGGTCTTACGATTATCCTTTTCTTTCGAAAAGATTTTAACTTTAAAATCAAGTTGGATGATACCTATAAACTTAGTGGGTTTCTTACTCTGGTGCACCAGACTGATATGGTGTTTGTAATGCTCGGGTTAGCCTGGGTTTTATAGGTTCAGGTTATCAGATACTATGAAGAGACGAGCTGGAAGAGTTCAGACATATGATATATAGTTATTCCACTGTGTGTTGTATATGAGGACAGATTATTATAATTGTCCAGATGTATTGATGTACTCTGATGATTGTAAGTTTTATTTCAATCTCTCAATAAAAGATTTAGTTCTATATTTAATTTTGTTCTTCTACGATGTGAGACTCTGATTTTGTATTCTTCTTCTTCTTATTCTTATATGCTTAATTTTCTTTCTTTCTTATCTCACCCTCTTACTTCTTCTAGCTTTTTGGGTTTTCGATTCTTGAGTTTGGACACAGGATGTATTAGTTTCTAGATTCGAGTGTCGAAATTTTCGAGACGCTACAGTTGGTATAAGAGCAATGGTTTAGTAATAACCTAGGCTCTGTGGTATAACTCAATATAAATAGGGTTAGTAATACCCTAGATTGAGTTTGAGTATATATGAGAGTGCGTATTTGTAAAATTTATATATACAAATGTTTTGTATTGTGTTTGGTCGGTTAAAGTTGAACTGACAATTGACACAATATTGTTTTATAAAGTGGTACATGTAATAATTTGCCCAAATTATATTTTTGGTATAGAAATGAAATAATTTATCAAAATTTTTGGACTATTGGTTTGCTGATTGATTGGAATGGGAATTCAAATGAGATTGTAAATTTGAATGGTTTAATATGGCCAGAAGGAAATATAAATTACAGAATATATGAATAAGAATCTTAATATAGAATTAAATAGATCAGAATTTAAATAAAGACAAGTTAAATGATATTATAAGTAAATATGGAATGATTTGGTTGTAGTTGTAATTGTTTAGATCAAGCCGTGCAGAGGAGGTGCTGGCAAATTTTTCGTAAAATTTTAAGACTTAGAATAATTTTGATGATAACTTTTAAAACCCGAAAGTATATATTTATGGTTTGAAAATTATTATTTTTAAAATAATTGGGTTCGGAGCATTCTTCTTACCTAGTAATTTTGGGGACGAAATTCTATTAAGGGGGAAGAATGTAACGACCTGGATTTTTCAGCTATTTAAATTTGAATATTTAAATATGTTTTAAATAATATATTTGGAATATTAATTGATTTTAGATATTGAATTCATTTATTAAATGACGATTTGACGTTTAAATTTATATTGAATATGAAACGAGCACGTAACGTCGTGATAGTTCATAATATTGAATTTTGAACTTCAATTGAATATTCATAATTCGTTTTAGGTTGGATTTCTGTGAAACAACAAACGTCGGGATCTTATTGACTATAATTTTCCAATAAAAGAGAAAAATTGAGATTTCGGCTTATGGATTGTAAGTTAATGTCCAATTCAAATTTCAAAATAGTCGCTATGGAAATTGTTTATAAATTATAACATTTATTTTAAAAAGGATTTTTATATATTTGGACATCGTTTAACTTGAATACGTTAATTTTGAGTTATAATTCCATACTAGGTAAATCTAAAGTGATATATTATTTTATTTCGACATATTCGATAATAATAATTTATTTTTATTTAATTTGACTTTTTTGGATTTAATTTATTGCATTATATCGATATTATATAACCGTTAAAATTATCTGTTTTCCAACCAACCTACGTTTTTGACAAAACATTTTTTTGGGATATGTATGGCTAGTTATTATTAAATTTCTAGTTTGGAGTCAATTAGAGTTATTTTGTCGGTAGACAAAATTTAAAAGTGAACCGACGAATAAATTTAAAATAAAATAATGCCATTCTTGCAAACAGAGTCAGAATTCGACCAAACAAATTTCATTGGACCCGAAACGTTAAGGTGTAGCAATGTGTCCACTTTCATTTCGGAGGAAGTTCGCGTGTGGCGGTACGAATATAACGGTTGACGATTATAAGCAGGTCAAATGCCGTATAAAATAAAACAAACTGACTCAAAGAAAAATATATAAATACAAAGATATATAGAATATTCTTACTTTACTTCAAAGTTATGTTAAATATTACCTATCCATATTTTTCCTGCATCCCTAACTAAAGTACACAACTATCCTAAAAAGTAATAACTAGCTTACCCTAAGAGAAAACCCACGTATACGCCTTCCTCCTTAATTATACATGCAACGGGTATTTTCAAATCCACAGCTACCCTAGGAGTTATAGACTGTCTACCCTAACTGCTCAAGCACGCTTATGCCTGTATACCCAATCCCTTTTTCCCGACTACCTAGTACAGATACTTGCAGACATATTACACATGAAAATTGCATCACACAACTAGAAAAGAAGAATACAGCTATCCTATCCTACAACATCTATATGTCGTGCATTCCAAACTTATTATGTGAGGGGCAAGGTTCTTCGGCCTATTTATATGCGAGACCCAACCGTTATCTCCATTTCCAGAAAATCAACACAATGAAGAAAATCCTACTCGAAAGCTTCATTGATTTTTTTAGAAATCATATACTCAACCATAAATCAAGAAACTCATTGCAATAGTCTCCAAAAATCCCTCTCTACATTTCTACGATCTCAAGTTGTTGAACGATGTGGTTCAAAGTTGATAGTCAAATTATAGGGTTGCGGTTATATCAAGATTTAGAGATTTATATATGATTTCGTGGGTGGAGTAATGATCACTGGAGTGAGGTGCGCGTTGTGGTAAACTTTGGTGGTCTCTCGTGAAATTTTTTGTCGCACCTGGTTTGGGGATCAGCAAGTCGGTCGGAGTTGCGAGGCGTTAGAGTGGACGTGGATGGTGTCGGCGAGTTGAGCGTTGGTCAAGGGGTCGTATGGTGGTGTTGTTCTGGTAGTCCGGGAAGTATATGGTGGTACCATGTAAGAACGTGTACACTGTACATAACGGGTTTAGAAAAGGAGAATGAAAAAAATCGGGAAGAAGAAGACCTGAAGCGGTGCAGGTTTGAGGTTACGTGGGCTGTAGTAACGAGCCTGGGCCTCCTTTTTATTTAAAAAAAAGGTAATATGAAATGAAGGAAAACGGATGGGAAAGGATTCATGTAACATACAAGGTGGGAAGA
Organism: Allium sativum; assembly: GCA_030737875.1. NCBI lineage: Eukaryota > Viridiplantae > Streptophyta > Magnoliopsida > Asparagales > Amaryllidaceae > Allium > Allium sativum. The sequence continues at coordinate 860,413,529 of CM060926.1, forward strand.
AGAAAATAAGAGAAGATGGGTTTGGGTAGGGGAAATTGGGCAGTGATGGGTAATGAATTGAGCAAACTTGGTATCGTTGGGACCGTACGAACGAAAGTTACGAGATGAAGCTGGTTTGGTCAGCACGGGAAGCAACATAAATTCTTTTAATTAAATTAAACAGCTGCTTAATTTAATTAAAACAAGCTGTTTAACAAAGAATTAAACCAAGGTGAGTTAAACTCACTCTGTTCTCCCACTTATATTTTATATAAGTTGAGTTTATATATTCGTATGCTATGTTAATTGTTGGATGATCTGATGATTGTTTGCATATATGTTGAATATTTTTATATAACTAATTTAAATTAAACGTTGGTTTAATTTAATCGAATCCAATCGTTATTTTTAACGACTTTTTCCTATGGAGGTAACTTACCTTATTGGTTACGTTTATAATAATATAAATGCTTAAAATTGAATCCGATGCTTGAATTGTTGTTAGTTGACCGTTACTAGTTTAATTACTTATTCATTTTTGTTATAAATTGTCATATTGAATGGATTCACTGATTGGATGAATGGAAGAATAGGTTGGAGGGATCCAACTGAATTCCTCAAATTTATTGTTTTTTTTTCATATGATCATTATATGAACTGTTGAACCAATATGATTGGATTATTGACCTGGTTATTGATTGTTAAACCCAAATTCAATATTTTTTCGGTTACTAACCAATAGGTAATATTGGTTGAGGAATTTATAGCAGATGACCAAAATGTACACTGTTTTATAAAGATTTATTTACCGTTAGATAAATTGAGATAGAAATGTAGTTATAAATTTTATTTTACAACTGAAGATAGAATATAAAATATATTATTTTGAATGGAAGACTATAAAAATAAATGTTATATTTATTATTCAAGTTTATAAGTAATTATTTATGATTTAATAAATATTAATAAGATTATTTATAAAGTAAGCGAAAAGTTAATGTAATGATTAATAATTGATATTAATTGTTTTTTAGAAATAATTAAAATAGGATTATATTGAATTGATTATCATTTATTTAATAATAATCGAAGTAAATGAGATTATTTAACTATATTATTAATTAATTTAAATGAAAACACGAGTTAGAATTGATCAATGAGTAAATAATGTTTCAGAGTTGACCAAATCAACTTCATTAACTGAAACTGATTATTAAATTAAGTTAGTTTGTGCCAATTAATCTAATGAAATAATTTAATATATAGTTATTTAATATAATAAGATTTCAAAAAAAAAATAGAATTAATTTCAGTTATTTATAATTTCAATTAATAATAATTTATGGAATTATTTCTTAATGAAGTTCACTTAAGTTAGTAATCGAAGTTAGTAATGAAATATAATTAAAATTTAAAGTGAGTTTTCTGAAAAGGTTTATATTTAAACCGAGTTTGGTAAATGAAGCTATAAAGATACTTTAAGCAAATACAATAAGCTTAAAATAAATGTTACTTAATATATGAGTTAAGTAAAGGAAATCACGATAAAAAAAAGGGATTTTATATTAAACCAGAGTTTTATAAACGAGTTCATGAAAAGAGATGGGACGTTAAAGCGTTAATTTTAAATTAACGTTACTTAATGATGGCACTAAGTGAAATGAATGAGTTTTGAAATAAGATTTCCCAGAGGGAATGAATGAAAGGTTTAGAAAAAGGATTTTTGTAACGGAATTTGGTAAAAGATCGAGTAATAGATTTGTAATAAAATCCGGATAATGAAACAAATAGTTTAAAGAAGTTGACGTTTAAAAGTTGATATTTATTTATCATTTACTAAATCAATGAATGTAGTAATAATAGTATATTTAAAAAAAGAGATTTCAAAAGTAAGGAGGTTTTATAAAACCGTGTTTTAAATAAAATAATGAAATGGTATTTGTTGGTATTAGAATGTATATGGGTTTTTGAATTACAATTCATATCTATCTTAAGATAAGACTGTTGTTGATCAAGTTTGAAAGGTAACTAAAATACCCCAACTTGAACGACTTCAGGATTATCGGAGAATGATATTAGTTGAAATTGTAAAGATGTTAGAAGCAATTTATTATAGAAAATAATAATACAATGCTATTTGAAGGATTTGATGATAAATATAATGAGATTTCTAGTAAAGGAATAAAAGAATTTAAGGAAATATATATTGATATTTCCAAAGTAACAGAAACAAAAAGGGCTTGAGAATATGAAATGATATTTCCATTGTAAAAGAAACAAAAGAAGATTTTGTAACGATTATTTTACGAATGATAAGTATTGAATCGATTTAACAGATAATAAGAAATGTTGTAGCAATTGATTTGAAATGACAATTAAATGGAAAATTTACTATGATTATAAGACATGTTTCTAAGTATTAAAAATAAATGGTTTGAGACTATTGGTATATTAAAATAAGAAGTGAATACTGCGTTGAAAGATACAGAAGATTTAATTAACCATTCATAAATTATTTTTAATTAAAAAGGCCAAGTGACGTTGTGTACTTAACCAGTAGATCCATTTTATTTTGTTTATCTGATAGTTAAATAACCGACAATCAAAATCTTTCCCATACGATTATTGGTACGAAAAGACCGGGATCGAATTTATGTTCGAAAACCATTCCAACCAATAAATACGAACATAGGAAAATGCTAACCAAGCCGGAGCAATCGAAGACTGTGGATCTTCATAGAACGGTAGAACTACTTACAATATTTGGTTGATCCCTAGATATATATTGTGATTCTATCGTAGTTGGAATCTACGGATTCGCAAGGACTTCTCGCTACTGATTCTCAGGGCGATTCCTAGGATGCAGTAGGAGAGTGCTTTCGGTTCATCCTGTTCCTGGACAACTTGCATGGACGAGTGTCTGATAGAGTAATTCCAACGGGATCACGTACGTTGATTTCTTCAAACGTATTTCTGTTGGTGGCAGAGAAGACACCTTCTCTAAGCTTAACAACCCAAGTATTTCTGTTGGTGGATAGATGTTCTAAAACATAAAATCGGGAAATGACATAAAATCGGGTAGGTCGCATGTCTATGTGGGTCGCACCCATTAAAAGGGTATATCATTACCTAATATGGAGAAATCAAATGCTTTCGGTTGTCCCTTATTTTTGTATGTTATCGGTTCGGTTGGCTGGCCCCAACCATGGTAAAGATATATTCGGAACTCTCAAGCAAATTGAGGGGTCGGTCATGTTTAGTCGGGTTTCAAGATCTTCTTGTTGAACCCCAATATATTCATCTCCACAGGTACATTGTTGGAAGGTGGTCCCATACCTTGCCAGGAAATCCATTTTCCAATAAGCGCCCAAGGTTTTGATTTTATATTATGCATGTGGAGCGCGAGATGCAAGCATTCCGCTCGATTGTTATTTATTTGTATTAGGCACTATTATAATGTCAAAAGAGATATAATTTCAAAAATGTTTTGGGTTATCATAAGGTAAAAATCGTCCGTATTTATGTGTGGATTTGGTTAAAATCTAGTTGGATGATACCTATAAACTTAGTGAGTTTCTCACTTTGGTTCACCAGACTGATCCAGCAATGCTCGGGTTAGCTCGGGTTTTACAGGTTCAGATTATCGGATACTCTGAAGAGAGGAGCTAGAAGAGTTCAGACGTATGATATATAGTTATTCCGCTGTGTGTTGTATATGAAGACAGATTATTATAACTATTCAGATGTATTGATGTACTCAGATGATTGTAAGTTTTATTTCAAGCTCTAAATAAAAGATTTATTTCTATATTATAATTTGTTCCGCTGCGATGTGAGACTCTGATTCTGTGTTGTTCTTCCTCTTATTCTTCTATTCTTAAATTTCTTTCTTATCTCACCCTCTTACTTCTTTATTTTAGCTTTCTGGTTTTTCAATACTTGAGTTTGGACACGAGATGTATTAATGTCTGGATTCGAGCGTCGAAATTTCCTGAAGCAACCCGAACTTCCCCGAAAAGGAAAGCCCGGATTGAATTGAGAACAAGATGAATCATAACACGAACATAAGAATATTTCATTGCTTATTACAATAATTTCATCAGAATACAAGAATATTCCATAGTATACATGAATAATGTATAGAAGAAAAATATCAGAGATTTAAATTACATTACATCGCAGCGGAAAATAATACATAACACAACCGAAAGAGATAAAAAGATACAGAGCTTTCCGAATATCATTCCAGCTGTAAACCAGGATCCTGTGAATATAAATCTGCAAAACCAAAACTACTAGCTGGCCGTGTGGAAATAGGGGCACCCAGAGTTTAGGTTAAAACAATAAACTCCAGGTTAGTCATGGGACTGGTGTGAGAACTCAAAACAGTTATTAAATCTTTACTTTAAAATGAAGTAAATCAAGGGACCACGCCCACGGAACGGGTTTCCTCCCAAGAATACCAGTGCATATAAAAAAACAGCGCAATGTTTTTTGAAAAAATGAAGCTATTATAAGACCCAGGTCCCATCACACAATGCAACGCAAGCCGAAGGATAGGGATTTCCCTTAGAATAGCCAAACATGCTTGGTACATTTAAAACAAATCATTTGATACTATTATAAGTGCGTAATGTATAAAACAACTTCAAATATAAATGTATCAATCATAGACGGCATGGGTACCATATATCATGTCTCCAATACTAGGCTCTACAATCAAAACCAAAATGTCACGTATTGGAAGTTGGATTTCCATATGTGAACCAAGGTAAGGGATCGTCCTTACCGCTTCGAAACGCTCTAGCCCGCCCCTCAGGATCAGAGCTCGAGTGACCCTTGGATCGTCAGGGCCGGTCCACTCGATGTGGATTAAAATGCCTGAACAATGCATTTCCCTGCCCTATGGGGCATCAATCTGGTATGTATAAAGACCATACCATCCATCGGCCCCGTAGTGCTGATATATCTAAGGCGCCTTGCTATCCATCATCCACATAAGTAAAACATCTGGGCGTGCAAAACCTGGACACCACTCCTAGCTAGAAGGAAACGCATGTCCTCCCTGATGTCCTCTCCCTTTTCTAGTTCACACCGGGGTGCGAGGCTCGCGAATTAACGCTACACAAAACTATGCCATATTAAAACTGTGCTTTGATCATCAACCACAAGACTCTGCTTTTCAACAGAAGTCTTGATCATTTGCATCTCAACATGCGACACAGGCAATTCACGCTATGCAACCGATATCTATCAATCACACAGAATGAAATCCGATGCCAAACACACATCCATTTACAAGTTCGTTCTGGGTCTAAACGAAACCGAAGGCACCTTATTCTTCGTCCCATATGTCCAATATACAAGAGAGGTCCTCGCATATCTGGTCGATCTCCAAGTACGTCTGGACGACCACCACTTATTACCTTGTCTTGGGTGTACAACCCAATCAAGACATCAGTAATCATCCAAACAATGTGAAGACCTCCGGTCTTCAACCACCGTCTTCATCGTCGACTCATCGCCGATTCAGTTATTCAGAATAGGATAAACCCGGTCTTTCTGAATAGCCCGCGTATATAATAAACAAGTGCTATGAAAACACAACATGAGCCTCATTCCAATTCTGAATATTCTTTTATTTAAATATTCATATCCTTTGGGAAAGGTTCCCATTAATTTTATCAAAGATAAATTCTATAAACTTATTCTTTAATCTTCCTTTGGATATCAATTCCAACCAAATTATGGTTTATCCAAACTAGTCGGGATTAGCGATCCTTACCGAAGTATCATTTGTTATATTTCCCAATCCCAACCTATTCATCCCATGAAGCAAAACTGGTAATACTTCATATCTAACACCACGGTGTTATCGGTAAAGTTAATTACCATTTCACGTTCAAATCTAATTAAAGATTTAACTATCGCTTGGAGCGAAATTGGTGATACTCCATTCTCGATCATTTCTTGAATTTGATAATTTTAGTTATCAAATTCACCTTTCAATCTATTTAAAGATTCATTAAAACTCTAATTCAGTTTTAATCTCCAAAATTCATTACTTAATGATTATTCCAAGTTAAGAAATTAATCTTATCTTTAACTGGGTTAAAGAACTAATGTCATGTAAAACACAGCTCACGATAAACCCAAAATCACATTCCATTAACAATGGAATCTTCACGGTCGATATGAATTTCCGTATCCGACTACTAACATAAATGGAATAACGAAAAAGCCTTTTAAATTCCATATATATTAACAGACTTCCTCCACAGACTCTCACTTCGATTATTATCAAATCGAATTCCATTCCATTTCAATATATTAAGTTGGAAAACTTTACTATGGAAAATCTCCACTAAATCTTTAATCAAAAGATTTATAAGTGTAACACCCCACTTTTCGGTTAATGCTAAAATTCACAAATTAAAGAATAACTAATCCCAGATGTGGGAATTAGGGGAAACGGGCTGCGTCATTGCGTTCGTCTCGGAAAAATACGCGAAATAGAGTCCGAGTTTGCGTAAAACGGGTACCGTATGAAAGAGATATGGACGAACGAAGTTAGGCAGAAAAACCAGAAACAGGCCAGAAATGCACTGGCGCACTTGTGAAGTGCGCCAGTACAAAAATGCACTGGCGCACTTATGAAGTGCGCCAGTACAAAAATACACTGGCGCACTTGGGAAGTGCGCTCGTGCCGAGCCAAGAAACCTGCACAGTTTCTAGAGAGTTCTGTGGTTGGGTGCACCAGTTTGGGGTTTGGGCTTGGTCTTAGGGCTGGTTTCTGGAAGGTGCCGAAATCTAAGGGTCCTAATCTAATTTAGGGTTAATCTAATGGCCTAAAAACACTACCTAATCCTATAAATAAGACCCCAACCCTACCCTAATTCATTCATAATTAGATCTTGTAACTAAACTATGGCAAAATGAAACTTGATCATAGCCTCCACAAATCAATGAAGAGAGTTGCAAGCTAATCAACCTCTAATCATCTTCTTCTTCATATTTGGCAACTAGTTTTACTTCATAAGTTTGCTAATCTTGGTTTTGGTGAGTTCCTATAGCTTTAATAATCAATTGTTAAATTGATTATGGTAGGATGTGATAAGACATGGCTATGTTTGTGGATAAATGTGTTTATGCAAGTTTGTATGATATGTGATTTGCAAGTTTTATACTATATGCAAGTTTAATGCCATGTTTTATGATGCAAAACACGATGTTGAACATTTATGCATATGTAACAAGTTATGCATGTGGTTTTATGCATGTTAGGTATTTGGTGTTATGCATGCTAAGTATTTGATTTTATGCATGCTAAGTATTTGATTGTATGCATGCTAAGTAGGTGGTTATATGCATGCTAAGTGTTTGGTATTATGCATAAATCATGACATGCAAGTTTACCCATTTGAAATGTGATGCATACATATGTAAGATGGCACCTTTACATGCTATGCAAGTTATGTATATGCTATGAATATATATATATATATATATATATATATATATATATATATATATGCATGTTTACCCTCCTTTAAGATGCGAGTCATATATGCAAGTTCAACATGCTATGCAAGTTATGTATATGCTTAAATGCAAGTTTAACATGATATGCAAGTTATGCATGCTTATGCAAGTATGTGAATGCTATGCAAGTTAGGTGTGTGCTTAAATGCAAGTTTAACATGATATGCAAGTTATGCATGCTTATGCAAGTATGTGAATGCTTATGCAAGTTAGGTGTATGCTTAAATGCATGTTTAACATGTTATGCAAGTTATAAGAATGCTTATATGCAAGTTCAACATGTTATGCAAGATATGTGTATGATGATATGCATGTTTGGGTAAATTGTAGTTGGGTTAATATATGCTCATATATGCAAGTTGACATCCTCTTAACCCATGACAAAGATATATGCTAAAGATTTGGGTAAACCCATGATATTTGTGATGGATCTTTCCTTTATTATGTCATGGAAAGAGAACGATTTACGTGGGTAACGATGGGGTGAATAAATATATTAATAAAAGTGTGATTGGGTATGATTAAGCATACCATAAAAATAAATTAACATAAGTGGGAATTTACCTATTGAGTTAGGTCTACCCCATGGGAATTTACCTATTGAGTTAGGTCTACCCATGTTATGAAAAATGTGTAATTAATTAGGGATAATTAATTGTGGGGGTGATTAATTAGGTGTAATTAATCGACTAAGACACGAGGTTGGACCCTTTTGTAGCGTAAGACTGCCCGGAACCAACCGGCAAATCCAGCGGCTACAAATGATTGGCCCAATGTGAGAGGTCTTAGGCATAAATTAAATACGTGATTAGAGTAAAGACACGAGGTTAGACTCTGTTATGACGTAAGACTGCCCGGACCCTACCGGCTTAACCAGGCAGTCATAACAGCCAGTCTAATGTGGGAGGTCTTTAGGGGAGATCACGGTCTTAATTAATTAAGAAACACTTAACCATATTAGCATGTAGTGGGACATGAGGGGTTAAGTGGGTGCCTTGGGTGGCATGTGGAATCTAGTGGGTTGCCTTGGGTGGCAATAGAAAATACGATTAGAATACTTAACCAAAGTGGAACATGTAATTAAACATGATTAAAGGGTTAAGTAAGTGCCTTGGGTGGCATAAGGAAACTAGTGGGATTGCCTTGGGTGGCAATAGGAAATACGATTAGAATACTTAACCAAAGTGGAACATGTAATTAAACATGATTAAAGGATTAAGTAAGTGCCTTGGGTGGCATGTGGGAATTAAGTAAGTGCCTTGGGTGGCATGAGGGAATCAAGTAAGTGCCTTGGGTGGCATACGGAAATCTAGTGGGTGCCTTAAGTGGCAATTGAAAAATAATTAAATGGCAAGCTTAAGTAGTAGCTTGTGGGGGCCTTAGGTGGCAATTGAAATATAATTAAATGACAAGCTTAAGTAGTAGCTTGTGGGGGCCTTGAGTGGCAATTAAAATATGATTAAAAGACTTAACCAAAATTTATAACATGTAAGTGGACATGGTTAAAGGGTTAAGTGGGATTCACTAGTAATGACAAGCTTAGGTAGGTAGCTTGTGGGGGGCCATTTCAACCAGTAACCCATATGTATCTTATTGGGCTCGACCCATGTCGAGGACGGGACACGCGTACTGGGCTTGACTATAAGAGGCCAAAACGGGGTAGCGGTGGCAACGCGAGTCCAACGGGTTTCATATGCGTGTGTGGACCCGGGCTGGTAGGTAAGACGTTGTTGCATCGTGTAGGTATAAGCCGTGCACCATTGATTATCGGGTTGCCACTTTGGGAAGTGATACACCCCACTATGGGGCCAGCACGGGTATCTACGGTAGGGAGCCGATCGCTTGGGGAGTAGTGGGTACACCTAGTGGAGATAGGGGCAGACGGCACCTATGTAGTCAGCTAGGTGTACACGAAACTACTGGGTAAAATTACTAAGTACACTTAGTGGGATCAACCTTTAAGTAGGAATTACCCTTGGGTGGGTAGAACTGGTGTGGTGCAGTGTAGGAATTACCCTTGGGTGGGTAGATCTGGGGTGGTGCAATCTAGTAATTATCCTTGGGTGGATAAATGCGTCTTTTCGGTTATCTTAGTACATCCTGTGTTTAGTGGGCTACTTAGTGTAGTCATTATCCCCAGAGGTACCGTACCTTGTTTATATCATACCCTAATTACTTTAATGATTGTATTGTTAGGGTTGTAGGACTCACTCAGACTTATGTCTGACCCCGTTGTTTCTTTATCTTTTTCCCAACCCTCAGGTTTTCAGAGTGGGCCTAGCACTAGTGGGCTTGGATCAGACTGCTTTATCTATCTCTTGGAGCTTGGACCGTGGATATAAAGCTCAGTTTATCTTTTCTATTATGGCTATTAGGTTATGTAGTGGGATTATGTACTTTTGTTTTTATCAGGATGGATATTATGTACTTGACTCTTATTTATGGTTTTGGTGTAACCAAACATGTTTTACTTTCCGCTGGAATGAAATGATGTTTTAAATTCTCAAGTATTACTTATATCTGTCTTGTTGTAATTTTTCTGTTCTATATTCACTTAAAATACTCCACCGATGTTATGGCATTCCCTTAGTGAGTGACCGTAGCGGGTGTGGGGTGTTACAATAAGTTCCAAATCTCATTTCACTGTAAATCGAGTTAAAGAACGAATGTCGTTAATAACACAGTTCACAATAAACCCAATTCACATTCCATTTCAAATCCAATTAAATGTTAATTAATTGGTAATTCTTCTCTATATCTTAATTAAAAGATTTATTCTTTTCACACGGGGTTTAAGAACAGTGTTACTAAAGACCCCATCCCATCAGTCTCTAACCGTAAATTAGTAAGAGAACAATTCCCTAAGCATTAATCCCGAAGGCCGAAACCAACATCAGATCAATACCCAGGAAACCATTCAACTTAGCTAATCTCCACTTAGTTTCTAATTTTCTTAACACCATTGGGTTTAAGAACAGTATTAGTAACGATACCATTCACGACAAACCCAAAATCTCATTCCATTGTTAATCGGGTTAAAGAACAAGTGTTATTTAAAACAACGTTCACTATAAACCCAAAAACCAATTTCAATTTAATTCCAATTAAATGTTAATTAATTGGTAAACTTCATTAAATCTTAATAAAAAGATTTATATCTTTTCTTAACTAGGTTTAAGGACAGTGTTAATGAAGACACCGTTCACGACAAACCCAAAATCCAATTTGATATTAAATACAAGGCTCTGAATAGAAAATATATCGTCCTGTATTCAATATCAAATTCTGAAACCGACAAATATCATGTTGGGAATAATGATATATATATATATATATCTTCCAAGTTCCTCCACAATGTCTGTATAATCATGGAATCCAATATCGAAATATTCCGAAGATAATTTCGATTCAGATCCATTCTAATTCATATATTGGAAATTCTGGTTATTTTTAAAACCATTTCAAATCCAATTTATTTATTTAAAATAATTGGATTATAATTCTAGTTAATAACTAGTTTATTTCGATAAAATATATTTTTATCTTTTAAAATATGGAATTTTTCATCCTAATTCTTTCCAAATCATTTATTATGATTTTACTAAAATTATTGCTATTTTTTATAATTTTATCAAGGCCCGTACAGTCGATTTCCATAAACGGCCATCGAACTACACTTAAACGACCTTTTCCAAATTTGATTTGGACATAATTCCAAATCTGACCGTTAGATTTCTAATTTCTTGTATTTGTTAGAAATTTCTTTTCGATACGAACCCAACGGTTCCGGTTTTAGGAGAATCCGACGGTCGAATCTCCCGTAACGCCAATTCGAAGTCAATGGTCGAAATTCGTGAACTTCCGCGGCGCGGCGCGTTCTATTCAGGCCATTATATATAATATATATATCATAATTCATCGATTTCCATTTAAAAATTATTTTATAAATCGTTTTAAATTCGTTTTCAAATCGATTTCAACTTCATATTCAATTTCAAATCAAAATTGAATATTCCATATCATTAATATATAAATGATAATATTTTCAAAACATTAGATTCTGAAATCACTTCCTTTTCGATATTCATTATAAAAATGAATAAAATCGATATAATTATCATCCACATCCAAAATGGCATTAATCTAATCCACATGGCTTTATATATTTAAATATATTCGTGTCCATACCAAATCGGACATCAAAATCAGATTTTGATCTTTTACTGAATATTATTTTAAAATATTCGTTATTTTAAAATATTCATTCCTTCTGAACTGGAATCAGACACAGTCAATTACCATATAATGTGATTTATATGGATTTCATAAAACACATGTACGTAACAACAATGATAAACAATCAACCATCATCCAGAGTGCACTACACAATTGTATAAACGTTAAATATAAATAATTAATGGTTACAACAGTCTGTCAACCCATCGATTGACATACAACTAAACAATTAGGATTAGCGTATGCCCATTATCATCCCAATACCCATGTGGGGTTTCCAAACAACAAACACTGATAATTATTTGTGCAGTTGGGCGATGTGTAAAATATATCGTCCCAATCCATATCAGTCAAATGGATGTACATAAACAAATCGTCTGATTTGTAAATGAATATTTATTGTATTAATATACTCGTTAAAAAATATATTTTTGACGACAAAATATTTTATTTAACACATGAATATTATATACAGTTCATTTCACATCACAATCAATTTTCACACAGAATACAATCAAACAAGTCGTCCATGGTCTGTGGACGACGGGAAGCAGTTCATATATGCAGTTATAAAATAAATAACTGTAAAAAAAATATCAGTGAGAAGTTCTCACTTTGGGATCCACTCCATCAGTTTTAATTTTTGAATTTCTGAACTGCTCGGATTTGAATTTGTCTTAAATTTTGATTTGCTCCAAATTGGACCCAATTAGTCTTGTTGTGAAGCTCTCGTTGGGACGATTCCAACGCAATTTAAATCGTTTGATTCCGCTTCTGTTTGAAGAAGTTACAGCGTTTTAAACATTTGATAAGTTAAATAAAAATAAAACTTAATTAATTAATTCCCCTTCACTAATTACCATTCTTCCTCCCGTTTCTCTGTAAATCCATGAACCCAAAAGGAACCCCATTGACCAAAATTGTACGAGCCTAGGGGGCCCTTGCCGACGATCAAAGACATCCACAGGAAGAGCCGTGGCGGCGCCTGCCAACGCCGGCGACAGCTTCAACCTCGGCGACCCCACCTGTGCAAGAACCTCGTTCAAACATGACCAGTTTAAGCCCAAAAATCTCGCCCAATTCTCAGCCAAATCCGATCAAACTTAGATCATTTCGAAGAGCTCAGAAATCTCTTCCAATTTTGTTTTAAATCCATCAGTTGATTTGAATTCGATAGGGTGCGATTTGGAGTAGAATTTTTGGAGCTTTTGGAGCGTCGGTTTGATGAGATGGCGGCTAGGGTTATTAAAGATAGGGTTGGGGGGTTTTATACTATATTTTTATTATTAATTAATTCAATAATTCCAATTAAACTTGTTTATTGCTCCCAACTCCAAACGAACCCCAACGACTATCGCTCCTAGCTAAATACCCACATTCTGAACACAATGGGATATGTCCGGTAAGCCAATTCGACTGTTTCGATCAGTTTCTATTTAAATTAAAATATAAATCAGTGTATATTTAATTTAAAGTACATTTTAATTTATTGCGGCCACATACGAACTCCAAAAATTTCAGAAAAATGAATCTGGATACGTTTTGATGATACGGTCCTAACAAAACTAATTTCGTCGAATTTGGAGACCGTTTGAAAAATGGTCATTTTCCAGTCAGTTAAATTCAAATTAAATTGGTCAAACACGTTTAAATTCGCCACATTCACATATTGATTCCAAAAATTATGAAAATTGGAATCTAGCAATAATTTGAGATTCCGGATTCAACAAAAGTGGTCTCGTCGAAAACGGAGGTCATTTGCAAAATCACTATTTTTAAGGGCTATATTTCCATAGCAACTATTCTGAATTTTCAACTGGGTATAACTTTTTATTCCCGCTATGAGATTTTAATTTTTCAGATTCGTTGGAAAGATATTTTCAAATAGATTCTAATATTTCTGGTTTCATTAAAATCTGATTTATTTTGAATCATGTACATTCATTTGAAATATGAAATCGAAATTTCAAACTACCGCGCCATTTTCAATTCCTTTATAATTAAAATAAATATTTATATTCTAATTTTGATTCAAATAAATATATACATTAAAAATTCTATTCAAAATAAATTTCTTGTCGTTATTATTTAAAATAATTCATTTTAAATATTCAAAATTCATTAAAATTGCTAAAATAAAAATTTTAAATTGGTTCTGATTTTCTGGGTTGTTACATTTCTGGGATGCTATATATATAAAATCTTAAATATTTAAATCAGGGTTTAGATTAAAATTTAAGAAATGTTTTAAATAATTTAAAGATTAGGAGATATATACATTTTAAATTAGGAAGTAATTTTGAAATCAATTTGAAAATTAAAGACTAGAAGAAAAAAATGGTAAGAGAACTGGAATAAAGATTTTAGTGTTATTTTGGAGTTTTAACAAAAATTCTAGACTCTATTACTTGTCTTGATTTCAACACTATGCACTTATTATAGTATTAAAAGGGGATTTTCACTTATAAAAGCAATTTTGGTTATCATAAGACAAAACTCGCCCATCTGGTGTGCGTTTGCATTATGTGATGTGGGACGAGCTTATGATAGCTGCATTTTCCAAAGTCATTGCGAATTTCTATGTACAGGAATTCACACGGAGTAAACCCGTTCCACGTTAGCGGCGTGGTCTGGTGAATTTTCCCAACTTTAAAATAAACCCGAAATAATAACTTTTTTGAGTTCTCACACCAGTCCCATGACTGACTTGGAGTTTATTGTTCCTATACCTAAACTCTAGATGCCCATAATTTTGCAGAGGAAGCTAGTAGTTTAGTTTGTAAGTCTAGTTTTAGCGTTGGTTTCTGATTGGAGCTAGTGTCTTGTTTGGTTTTTCTACTTTCGCTGAGAGCAAGTTGTTTCCGCTGAGCTTATGGTATACTCTGATTCATTGTAACTCTGATGTAAACATTTTGAAATGAAATAAAATTTCTTTTCTCTGTGCTCAAATATGTCTGTATCCATAACCATCCGTCTTTATGAACGATTAAGTTGGTTTAATTACCGATGAGAATCAGGCAAAAAGGCGGGTCCTTACATGACACGTGCATTTCGATTTTTTATTATATATATATACTTATCTTATATTCTTATTTATATAATTCATAAAATAATATTTCATATAATAATACTTTTATAATAATATTTTATTGAAATAATGTTATTTTAAAATTTAGTTTTAAAATTTATTTTTTACATGATTTTTGAATTATAAAATTTAAGGGATTCAAATGAAGCAAGCAGCCAAACAACCATTCAAACAAGCAATTCCAACCAAATTAATATAAAAGTACCTATTTTTAGATCCAATTTCCAATATTTTCACCACTATAAGCCGAGAGTCTACATACATCCATGCAACTCGCAAGGATTCTAACCTCAATCGAAAGGGTTTACCCTGAGAATGCTAATAAAGAAGAATGGCCGGAGCCAAGAAGGCCTTCGTGTGAACACCATAAGGGCTTCTAGAGTAACAACCGATGAAGCCAGAAATCCATTTTAGTTGTAAAAGGGGGGAAGAAGTAAGGAATAGGGAATCTCTGAAGGCTTCCAAAGACAGGATAAGAAAGGATATGTCAATGTGGATACTCAAAGAACCATTTGGAGGAGATAAAGCAAAACTTACAACGCATACTTTCAAAGCCTAAGAGGAACACAACACAGCCGACATAGCATAAAGGGCATGGAATCTAAATTCTGGCCCTCTAACCCTTAGAGACAGAGCACGGAATAAAAGTTAGAATAAAGGCGAAAGCCTATGAAGAGACATCCCTCTCATATTCAACCGAGAGCTTCAATCATTAGGACCTTGGTAAAAGATATTTGGACTTACCCACAAAGGAATGTCACCAATGTGCTCGCAAACCCTTCGCAGTTAAACCCTATTGGGTGACCGAAATGGAGCATCTAAGTCGAAGGAAGAATCAATACATGCCTATAAATAAAACCTCAAAGACCTATAGTGGGGCTTCTTTTTCATTTTCCCAGATATTTATTGTACTTTCAACATTATTGTAATCTCTTATGGTGGGGAAAAGCCCTAACAACTAAATTATCTCGGAGGGAGATTTGCAACATTGGACATGATCAATAAAAAGAGAATATACAACAACTAAGGTAATTGTGGAGGATCTTGTTTTAGTTGCATATTACTGTCAATTTTTCACTAACATTAAAGGTACAAAATGCAATCTATGTGTAATTAGGTTTAATTCATATCCTGACCCTCAATCATCTTTGAGAACCTTAGATTATGAAATAGAGGTTGTCCATAGTTCAATGGCTATAGTTATGACCCAAAGTTTGTGTTAGGATCTCCCTGTAAAAGGATCTATATGTTTTTGAATGGTTGATTGAAATTAGGGGCATTTTTCTGCTGTTTCTTCAAACCTCTAAGGAATTAAGGAAGATTCATGAAAGGCCTTAATATGATGACTACAGAGAGGGATTAACCTTCTTTAATTCATTTTCCGATCAGATAGAACTATCTAAGAATCTCATTGTATTCCAAAGGAGTAGGAATATAGGAAAAGATGACTCCCATTCAGGAAATCGAATCAGGATTCACAACTGAATCTGTTCTCAACAGGAAATATACCTTCGGTACTCAGCAATGATATTTCTACAAAGATCCTAGAATATAGGCCGCATTGAAGTTTAAGCTTTATTCCGCTTAAAAATGATAATTCAACAAGTTGATCTCATTTGCCAGGCGTTAACCATAAATTTGGCTAACATTTTTGGCGCTAGAAGGAGAGCTACCTCCGATCCTATTTTTCTCCTCCAAGTGTTACTTGTACATGTCTTTGAAAAGATAGAAACCAATGGGAAATAAACATAAAAGGACCCTTCTGTGATTGCAAAGGATCGCGGAAACCCTGAACGGCATTTCGAACAAACCAAAGGACAAAGGTTGTAGTGAGAATGAAAATCCCAATGAAATAGGAAAGCATACCCATAGAATAAGGTATCAAATCAGTAGGGATGCACAGGCACGTCCACAGTCCAGGAAAAGAAAAGAGGTTGTGACTCCTTTTTACTACCAACATATGAATAACCGGGAAAAATGAAAGGAAGTTTGAGTCAATCATCAAATGAAAAGAAACGAGTATTAAGTTGGAAAAAACAGTCCCTAAGTACGGATGTACAATAAATGAGTTGGAACAAGGATCTTTAAGCCATCCTAAAAGAATATTTCTTATGTGGATTTGAGATTTCATAAGGAACAAATGTTGCGAATGCAAGCTCTGGGTATGATTAACCAAAAGAGGAAAAAGGTTTATGACTCCAGTAAGGTAGAAATGAGCTCAACTCAAGGGGAATCAACCTCGACCGTTGGAAATCAAAACAACGTGTTATTTCTTCAGGTAAGAACAACTATAAAACCTTATCATGATGCTCAATCTTCGGAGAGGAAATAACCAGGAATTATGAGGTGTTCACCCAAAAATGGCAAGATGATATGGTCAGCCCCTATGAGGATCAAAACCCAAATAAATCAAGAAAACAAGGAAGTATCACCAATAGAATTTCTTCCCGATATCCCTTTGTGATAGGATGAAACAAGATAACATTTTATGACACTATGGGATTACAACCAGAAACAAGGAAATCAGAAGATGAGCCCTTACGGAAAAAGGGAGAATCCAACCCGACTTTGGGAATATAAGTTAGCCACTTCAAGAGAAACAAACAGAATTTATAGTGAATTAATTAAATCTGAAATCAATTACCTTTCGAAATAAAGGTGTTTCTTCTTTCTATTATATATTTGTTATAATGTGTTACAAATAATTAATATTTAATCAAAATATATTTAACATACTAAACCGATATCCTCTCTTCCTCTCATTAATGGTAGCCCTCAAGTCCTATCTTCTCACAATACCTCGAGCCCCTCCCAAAATCAGCGTCACCATCTCCTTCTGACCCACCACCACAGCCGATTCGGCCATCCCCTAAACCTCCACCCCTCAATAACAATGCCACCTTCCTCCCAGATCCACAAATCCTCGCGACTGGGAAGCACCAATGGACCTCACTCTTCACCAAAAAACCCAAGAATGCCGGTGTCTTCACGCACCCGCCTTTTCAACTTCAGTATGCTGGCTCGGGACTAAAACCCACTGAAGATATTTATGAGGCGGGGAAAGAGGTATGGAAGGATTATCTGGTGGGGTTCTTCTTGGATGCTCCACTATCTTTCACTGTTGCAACTTCTGGCCTTCAACGGCTTTGGAAACCAAAAGGAGGGATAAATATCAAATCAACTAGCATAGTCTTCTTTTTCCTTTTCTATGATTTTGAGGATGGGCGGTGAATACTCTGCTCAGATCCGGTAATAATTCGAGGCAAGGTTTTCATCGTTAAACCTTAATATTGTAGTGTAAATAGCAATTGTGTTAAAAGTGTTCCGATGTGGATCAAACTCTCCAATATAGCACTATACGCATGGTCCAAAACCGGTATGTGTTGGCTCTCAACACATATAGGCAGATTCTAATGCCTTGATGCTACTACTGAGACTCTCGACAGATTATGGTATGCTAAGGTACTAGTTGAGGTCGCGCCTAAGAGTCTGTTGCCTGATGAATTTTCAGCCCTTTTACCTGATGGATCTATTCAGAATGTTTGTGTGGAATATACATGGAGACCGGATATTTGTACTATGTGCAATAGTTTTGGGAATTCTACGGATAGATGCAAAAACAAGCCTAGCAAGGTAGTTGATAGTAGTCCTGGTAACAAGTTAGGCTTGAAAACTGGGAATGAACAAGTAACTACTGGGAATGAACAAGTAACTATGGGCAAGCAGTCTAACGGTAGTCAGCATAACAATGCCATGAGAAGGCAGATATGGAAAAAGGCTGCAACAAGAAAAAGAAACTAGACACTGTGTTTAGTGGTAAAACTGTAGTCGACAATGAAGTAGATTTGTGTGAGAACAATACCTTTGCAGCTTTGTTGAATAGTGTGAATGTTCAAGGGGATGATGAGGAGTTTGATCAAGCATCTGAAGAAGGTGAGATCAGACATATTGATGAGCTAATAACTAGTGTATTTACTCTGTTTAGTGAAGCTCCTAATGTTGTTAGCAAGCATAGAAAAAGAAGTTTGATGTGTACAACCAATGTGATAAATGAGCTAGGTAGCAGGAGTGTTGTTGATGTAGCTTCACCTCTTATTGATGGCCAAGCAGTTCCAATAGGAGATATTGCTAAGGCTAAAATGACTAATACTTCGATCAAGCCTGGTTTCTTGAATCGACCCATACAAGATAGCAAAAACACTAAAACTATTACTATAGTTACTGCTACTGCAGTGGGTTCAAGTGGTACCAAAAAAAACATCAGTTATGAAAATGAATCCATATGCTAACATTCCCGCTCTGCGGAGCCATACAGAACCACCACCCAATCTAGAGAATGTTACCATGCCTTATTCACCCATTTCTTCTACATACCACGGCTACATTACGAGGATCAAGAAGTGTGTAATGGGGGTTGGTAGCCTGTTTAACAATGATTGATTGTCGTGGAGGATTAGGCAGCCTCCTCCAATGCTACATGGACTAGAAAATGATATTTTTATTTTAATGTGTGTCAGTACGGACATTATATGTATTATGGTTTAATGTACTTCTGAATGCTTTTTGTTCATTGCATGGTTTATCTTCCTTGCATGGAAGTGACTGCAATCGCCGTTAAGTCCTCTGCTTAGCACATGTAATCAATTTTCTTAATTTAATAAGACGGTGTTACGGATCACTTTAAAAACCGGTTGGCTTTTCCAAATAATAATAATAATAATAGAAAATCCATGAATGTTGTGTTTGTGATAGTAATTACAATAGTTGTAATCATGACTATTAGATAACGTTGTTACAAAACACATCATTTTAAATGTTCCTACTCAAAATGCATTAAGACTGGATATCGATATATCCATTGAGACTATAGTGTGTAACGCTCTCCAAATGTTGGGCAGTGCATTACTCATGACTGTTGGGTACACCTAGGGGTTACGTACTAACAGTTATTGGATCACTATAGGTCGATTCATTCGATAGTTTTTTTTGGTTAGTATAAGCAAGGTCAAACAGAAATGTCGATGTGAATAATTTACACAATTCTTTCGATTTGAGAATAGTCATGATTACAAGTATTGGAAGTATTGGAAGTGAAGCACTGTTCAAGAGAGGATTTGTTTCCTCAGTTGTATGAGGTTAGTATCACGGTTGAATCAAGTCAAACCAAAGTCAAATTCTCTGGCTAGAGTAGTTCGGTTAATAATAATTGTTATTGTTAAACCAAGGAATTGAATGCGGGCGATATTGAATTTTTACCATTACCAAATTCAATAAGTAAAGTGATATAGTTTTGATGAAGAGAATTGGTATAAATAATTGTCACAACCAGGTAACACTTATTAAATGAAAATGAGACTTTTTCAGAGATTTAGCAAGCGGTAAATTTGACCATAATGTCACCCACCTGCTAAGTGAAGTGTGAACATTAACGTTCAAATAGTTTGACGTTAATTGCTAACCAAATTTACACCCAAGAGTCGCACAAGTGAAACGATGATCTCTCTTAAAACCTAATGATTTAATTAATTTATGATTACTATTATTTGATTAAATTAACTAATATTTAGGAAATATTAATTATTAAATTTGAATTTGATATGAGAAATAAATTTGTTGCATCTATTTATAAAAGTTATGAATATATTGATCGATATGAGATATCGATGACACAGTATGTTAAATACGATTGTATATATTTAATTGGCGTTAAATGGGATTATAACCCATGCAATTTTAGGAAGGAATTTCGTTGGTTTTGTAAGAGGAAAGCAGAAGCCAGAGTACATGAGATTAGGATTTTGAGATGGGGGCTAAGACATTTTTTGGTTTCCCTTTGTTACCTATATAAATGGCAAAATATCAAAACCTTAGACAGTGGTGAATTCATTTTTGAGCTGCCACTTTCTTCTTCCTCTTCCACATTTTAATGGCAGCAGATTTCCCCTAAATTTATCCCTAAAATTCTAAAATCAAATGCAAAACAAAATTACTAATTTGTAGTAGAAGGTCTCAAATCCCAAATTAGCAACCTAACAGATTGTGAATCATTACAAGAAGAGAAATCATTGTTCAACGTGGATTCAAAGGCTTCATTAAAAATGTGTGATTTTTTTAAATCTTGTTGTTTTGATTTTAATTTTATCATATAAAAGTCTATTTTCATCCAAATCCTCTGTTAGTTTTCAGATCTGCTTATTGTTTAGATTAGGTGAGATTTTAATGGGTATATGTGTTTGTTACAATTAAATTGGTTATGTACTTATAATATTATGTTTATTTGATTTTGTTGAATTAATCTTCTATAGAAAAAAGTGGATTTTAATTTTGATTTATATACGTACATACATATATATATATATACACCATATATATACATATGTATGAATGTATGTATATATATAGATCTAGACTAAATTAGCGTAGATCTACAAATTATCTATATGTGTAACTGTATATATATATACATATATATATGTTTTCATATCATCTGTTTTAATCCAAAATTTTCTTATGATGATTTGTACTTATTATGAATCATGAAATACAAAATTATCTTATTAAATATGTGTGTGTATATATATTATAATGATTTTATGAATTTTTTATTATGTATATATTAATCAATATCGCAAATTTTCAATTTGATAGTTTTTGTATTTGCTGCAATATGTAACAAGATTACAGTAAAATTTTCAGATTTTTAAACTTAATTTATTAATTTTGAAAATTAATTTATTTGCCTTAAAATTAATTATTTAATAAAAATATAATTTATATTACGAAACTCTATAAAAAAATTAAGCCATATACATGTATCTGGAACCTTCAGAAAAAGTTTCAGAATTTCTAGAACCTATTTACTACATTTTAAATTGAATTTAGTTCTGAACTACAATTAATTATTTGATTAAAAATATAATTTTTATTGAGAAAATACTTAAAATAATTTCACAACCTAAAATATGTCTTAGGTAAATACAAATATTTTTTTTAGAAAATTTAAATTTGTTTTCTTATTTTAAGAATTAATTCGATTATTGACTATTATCGATTATTTGATAACAAACGTTATTTTAATTGTAAAATTATCTGTAAATGAATCTTGAGCTTAAAATATATTTCCAGATTTTCTAAAATCGTTGGACTTGTAATTTTGTCATATGATTATTTTATATTAATTTATTATGGTAGAAAATATTTTATTCAATAATATATATGTTCATACACATATGTTAATATCCTATTTTTGACATATTATACAAGCACATATTTAAACAAACTACATCTCACATAAAATGAGCTAATGTGTCTGTTGTAATGCAAATCACAACTTCTATATATGTCCACATTGTATATGTATATGTATATGTATATGGTTCACATATGTGTATACTTACATATATATAAATAAAACAAAATTAAATAAACTTCAAACTATAATTTGTACAGTCTGAATATATATGGACACAATAATAAACCTTACCATGAATAAATTATTAATCAAAGACATTTAATATATTTGTAAATTCAAATTAAAGAGAGAAAATGAAGGGATTCTCTTTCCATTTAATGCAATTAATAATCTTAATTAATTCATGTTTTAAGGAAAGAAATGAATGATTTCATTCCCTATACATTAAGTAAATGTTAAGTGTATCTGATACATTATACATTTGAAACTAAGTCTTACTTTTAACTAGCTTAAATAAA
Organism: Allium sativum; assembly: GCA_030737875.1. NCBI lineage: Eukaryota > Viridiplantae > Streptophyta > Magnoliopsida > Asparagales > Amaryllidaceae > Allium > Allium sativum. The sequence goes on from CM060926.1 coordinate 860,436,084, forward strand.
ATAAATGATTTTATTTAAAACAAATTTAGAAATTTTCTAAATAAATTAGGCTTTATAGGCCCAACTAAGATCCATCAGGGTAAAAAAATTGAAATTCACCCATATCTTTCGCTACGGGCTAGCCTAGTTCCTACAATGGTATTAGAGCCCAATGACTTATGCGGTCTAAACTAGTCATGTTAGGGCTAACTAATTAAGCTTACCTACTAAGTATGGTATCTAGAAAAGTAATGTCTAGGATTGGAATTGGGTAATCAAGTACCCTGTCCAACCTGGTTATCCGCTTGGCCTGAAAGGTGAAGTATGCCCAAAGGTTGACCCTAATAGAAAAGGCCCAAACTTAATTTGGGCCTTAGCCTAATTTTCAAAATCGTTTTGAAAATTAAAGTTGAAGATTTTAAATTTAATTGTTAAAATTGAAATGAAATATGTTTATTATAATGTTGTAATGTAATATATTTTTTAAAATGTTTACTAAAACAATTCACATTAATTTTAAATTTTAAATTTATTGATAAGATTGATAAAAATAAATTAATTAACTAATGAACATGTGCATGTATTGTATACTGAGATATATGTTATGTTGTTTTAAATTGTTTAAAATAACATAAGTATACATGTATGTGTATGAATTGAAATTTGAAATTAATATGATTTAATTAAAATAGTTTAATTAGATAAATTAATTAAAAGCGTTAATCAATAAAATTAATTGAATATGATTTAATTAATATTAATTGAAGGTGGAACCCAAAAGAAACCCGTAATAGACTTAAGAAATGAACACACATGTAATTGTATGTATACCGTGATTTCCTATGTGTTCGACACTTGAATCGCGATGGTAGTTCATAAGAATTACATTGATTCATAAGTCGATACCACTCGATTTATTGTTGTTCTCTACCATAAATATATTAATAAATTACTTGCATGCTCCTTGGTTGTCGAGCAAACTCAAGCTAAGGATGTTATGTGTAGTATTATTAATATATTGAATAGACGAGGTAAGATAAGTATATGTATTTGTTGAGCAAACTCAAGGTACATATACTATACTTAAGTCATCACGATATAGTATGTATCAGTAAGTAATTTCATTTCAATTTGTTGAGCAAACTCAAGGTCGAAGTGAAATTCGGACAAGGCACCAAGGGTTAGGAGTTGTATATGATACAATCGATAGTCTATGGAGGAATAACAGTTTGAGCAAACTTTAGGTTGGAATTTCAAGACTGAGGAGTCCTAATACCTACTAGTGAAGTCATAAGACTTCTATGTTTCAGTTTAGGGTTTGATGTAACACAAAAGACTAGTGGGAGCTTATTAGTAAAATAGAACACAAAGTTTGACCTTATTAATATTATGAGAAAATCCACTATGATTTGTCTTAATAATCTACCACTTAAATTTGTCAGAACTATGTTTTTTGAAAGCGACAAGCTCACTGGGCTGAACTATACTGATTGGCTAAGATCAATTAAGATAGCATTAACTTACGATATCCTTTGAACTTTATTACACGTGAACCCAAAATTGAACCCGTTGATGAAGCAAACCCTGAAGAGCGACTTGCTTATTTGAAATGGAAATTTGATTTGGAGATTGCTCAAGTTTTTGTGTTTTCTACCTTAGACAAATCATTGCAAAGGCAACATGGGAACATGTATGTCCATGAGATTTTTAATAGCCTTAAAGATCTTTCTGGTGAATAGTACCATTCCGCAAGGTACGGACTTTCAAAGAAAAGGTTCAACACCAAAATATACAAGGGACGGAAAGTGGACGATTACGTTCTAATGATGAAAGGCTATATTAATAAACTTGCTCAATTGTATATAGAGATAAGCAACGAAATGGAAATAAACTTGATTCTTGGTTCTCTCACTTCTCAGTATGAACCGTCCATATTGAATTACAACAAGAATCAATTAAATGTGAATCTGATGGAGCTCCTCAATATGTTGAGATCTACTAAGTCTACATATAACGATAAAGGTACCATACTTGCTGTAAAGGGTAATGCATCATCCTCTAAAGGCTCGAAGAAGCAGAAAAGAGATGGTCAGAAAAAGAAAAGTAAGAAGACTAATGACATGGGTGAGTGTCTTCACTATCACAAGAAAGGTCATTGGAAAAGGAATCGTCCTGAGTACTTGAAGATTGTTAGGGAAAGGAGGCGGAATGGTTTTATAGCTCCATCAAGCACATTTATGATTCAAAATAATGTTGCAATCAAAAAAATGTCTTGGATTTTTGATACTGGATTTGTAACTCATATATTTGATTCGTTACAGGTGCTTAAGAACTGGCGCCGCATGGCAAAAGGTGAAATGAGCCTCCAAGTTGCTGCAGGGTTTATTGTAAATGCAACAACAGTAGGAGATTATCATTTAGTTTTTCCTAATGGTGTAGTATTAATATTAAATAATTGTTATTTTATGAAAGACTTTATTTGTGGAATTGTATATGTTTCTAAATTGTCTGAGACTGGATATATTTTTCATTGTGCATACAACATTATGAACATTAGCTTAAATGGAGATAAGGTATGTATTGGTATTCTTGAAAATGGCTTTTATTTGATCAAGACTAATTATGTGTGTTCTATGAATAAATCTTCTAACAATATAAATGAAAACTATCTTTAGCATCGTAGACTTGATCTTATTAGTGAGAAACGACTACGCAAACTGAAAACTGAAGGTTATCTACCGTTAGTTGATTATGAATCTTTTGACACATGTGAGTCATGTTTTAAAGGTAAAATGACCAAGCACCCCTTCAGTGGGAGCAATGAAAGAGTTGATGAACTCTTGAAGCTGATACATAGTGATGTATACGGCCCAATGCCTGTAATTATCAAAAATAATAATTCTTACTTTATAACCTTCAATGATGATTTCTCAAGACTAGGATATATATATATATCTTATGAAGAACAAATCCGATGTATATGAGAAGTTTTTTTAGTATAAAAACGTAGTAGAAAATCAAACAGAACATAACATTAAAATTCTTCGATCAGATCGAGGAGGTGAGTATGTTGGACATGATTTCCAATAATACTTAAAAGATAATGGGATTATCTCCCAGGTTACTCCACCCTATACTCCACAACGCAACATTGTGTTGGAGAAAAGGAACTAAACCCTATTGGATATGGTTCGTTCCATGATGAGTAAGGTTGAGTTACCTCTGTCATATTAGGGATATGCACTAAAAACTGTAGCACATATGTTGAATTTATTGCCCATAAAATCTGTGCCCAAAACACCATATGAGATGTGGTATGGTAAGAAATCCCCACTCAAATACTTAAAAGTGTGGGGTTATCTGACATACGTTAAGAACATTGTTCCAAATAAACAAGAGGCAAGAGGGTACTCCATAAGTTTATAGGATTTCCCAAAAACTCGATGGGATATTTATTCTACAATACCGAGGAACACAAAGTCATTGTTTCTCAACACGTTGTTATTTTAGAAAAGTAATTTATATTAAAAGAAATTATCAACGAAGTTCTAGACTTGGATGAGATCCAAGAAACTAATGCTGAGACCGAAACAATAAGAGAAACAAGTTCACCTGTATATGAAAACACGCAACCAATTAGAAGGCCTAGTAGGGAATCTCACGCACCAGAGAGATACTACAGTTTTCTCATGGATGGTGAAAAGGAGGATTGTGTCTTAGATGACGACACACCTTTGACTTTCCAACAAGCGCTACAAAGTAAAGACTCTGCACTCTGGCTTAGAGCTATGAAATCCAAAATGGACTCCATGTATGAAAACAAAGATTGGACTTTGTCAGACATACCTAAAGTGATAAAACCAATTAGCTGCAAATGGATTTTTAAGAAAATGCTAGATGCGGTTGGGGGAGTGGAGACTTATAAAGAAAGACTAGTTACGAAAGGATTTTGTCAAATTTAAGGTGTTGATTATAATGAGAAATTTTCACCCGTAGTTATGCTAAAATCAATTCGAATTATGCTAGCCATTGCTACATTCTACGACTACTTAATATGGAAAATGGATGTAAACACGGCTTTCCTAAATAGTGATTTAGAAGAAACTGTATATATGTCATAGCCATAGAGTTTGTGGTCAGTGGGAGCGAAAGCAAAGCTTGCAGGTTGCTAAAGTCCATTTATGGACTCAAACAAGCTTCAAGGAGTTGGAACACGTGTTTTGATAAAGTAATCAAACAATTTGGTTTTTATCAGAACATGGAGGAAGTGTGCATATATAAAAAGGAGCAAGGTAATGCTATTGTATTCTTAGTACTCTATGTTGATGATCTATTATTGATTAGCAGTGACACTTCATTACTGCAATCATTGAAAGCTTGGCTTTCCAAATACTTCTCCATGAAGGATGTGGGACAAGCAACCTATATACTAGGTATTAAGATCTACAAAGATAGATCTGAGAGGTTGTTAGGATTGTCCCAAACCCCATACATAAACACCATACTAAAAAAGATTTAGTATGGAGAATTCTAAGTGTGAAAGTTTCCAACGTAATTTGGAATTGTCCTTTGTACAAAGGATGCTCCTCATATCGATGAGGAGAAAGAGAGTATGAAAAGGATTCCCCATGCTTCAGCCATAGAATCTATATTGTATGCTATGTTATGTACTAGGCTGGATGTAGCATACGCATTATGATGCATGAGTCGATACCAGTCTAATCCTGGAGAAAAATATTAGATGGCCGTAAAGAGTATACTTAAGTATTTGAGAAATACTAAGGACATATTCCTCATATTTGGGAATGGAGACTCCCTTATGAAGGGGCATACAGATTCGATCTTTCAAAGTGATGTAGTTGATAGTAAATCAGTACCAAGCCATGTCTTTACACTAAACATTGGAGTTGTTAGATGGAAAAGGTCCGAGAAAGAAATAGTAGTTGATTCCATGATGGAGGCAGAGTACATCGCTCGTAAAAAGAGGCAATTTGGGTGCGCAAGTTTTTAAGTGAGCTTGGAGTGATTCCCGATATGGAGAATCCTATGGCATTATTTTGCAACAATAAAACGGCGATACATGTCACAAAGGAAGCAAAAGCACACAAGAAGTCATAGCACATTCTTCAAAAGTTCCACCTGATTAGAGAATTCGTTGGGAAGAAAGAAGTTGTGATTCAAAGGGTATATACCAAGGACAACATAGCAAGTCCATTCACCAAAGGCCTGGCTCAGTCAGTTCTCGAGAAACTGATTAAAGGGATAGGATTGAGATTCCATATTAGGCCCCAAGTGCAAGTGGGAGATTGATAGAGTTAGGGATATTCTCGATGGGCAATTATGTAATTTATTGTGAATTAATTAACTCTGAAATCAACTCTCATTCGAATTCTTTCTGTTATAACGTGTTATAAATAATTAATATTTAATTAAAATATACTTAATAGAAAAGACATAAATGGTATGTTTGTGATAGTGATTAGAAATAGTTGTAATCATGAGTATCAGATCACATTGTTACAAAACACATAATTTTAAATGTTTCTAGTCAAGATGCATCGAGACTTAATATTGATATATCCATTGAGACTATAGTACGTAATGCTCTCCAAATATTGGGCATTGCATTACTCATGACTGTTAACATACTAACGGTTATTGGATAACTATATAATGACTCATTCGATAGTTTCTGTTGGTTAGAATAATTAAGGTCAAATAGAAATATCGATGTGTATAATTTACATTGTTCTTTCGAATTGAGAATAATGTGAATCTTCAATATGAAAGATCCTCTCTGATTATGTCAAATCATGGTACATCGTCCATTGAGTGACTATAGTTGGGTCGAGTGGAAGTATTGGAAGTGAAGCATTGTTCTAGAGTGAATCTCCTCAGTTATATGAGGTTAGTATCACAGTCAACTCAAGTCAACCCAAAGTCAAAATCTCTGGCCAGAGTAGTTCGGTTAATAATAATTGTTATTTTTAAACCAAGGACTTTGTTTTTGGACTATAGATGTAACACCCCATACCTGCTACGGTCACTCACTAAGGGAATGCCATAACAATGGTGGAGTATTTTAAGTGAATATAGAACAGAAAAATTACAACAAGACAGATATAAGTAATACTTGAAAATTTAAATCATCATTTCATTGCAGCGGAAAGTAAAACATGTTTGGTTACATCACAAAACCATACAAGAGTCAAGTACAAAATATCCATCTTGATAAAAATAAGTACATAATCCCACCAAGTAAACAATAGCCATAAAGGAAAGATGAACTGAGCTTTACTTCAACGGTCCAAGCTCCAAAGGATAGATACAGCAATTCGATCAAGGCCCACTAGCACTAGGCCCACTCTGATAACCTGGGGTAGGGGGAAAAAGATAAAAACAACGGGGTCAGACATAAGTCTGAGTGAGTCCTATAACTTTAACAATACAATCATTAAAGTAACCAGAGAAGACATAAGTTGATATACGGTAACGCCTGGGGATGAATGGCTACACTAAGCAGCTTGGCAAACTTAGGAGAAACTAAGATAACCGTAGAGACGCATTTATCCACCCAAGGATAATTACTAGACTACACCGCCCCAGACTTATCCACCCAAGGGTAATTCCTACACTGCACCACACCAGTTCTACCCACCAAGAGTAATTCCTACTTAAAGGTTGATCCCACTAAGTGTACTTAGTAATTTAGTAGTTTCGTGTACCCCTATCCGACTACATAGGTGTACCCACTACTCCCCAGCGATCGGCTCCCTACTGTAGATACCCGTGCTGGTCCCACAATTGGGGTGTATCATTCCCCAACGTGGCCACCTGATAATATCAACGGTGCACGGCTTTATATCTACACGATGCAACAACGACTTACCAACCAGCCCGGGTCCACACACGCATATGAAACCCGTTGGTCCCGCGTTGCCACCGTTAACCTGGTTTGGCCTCTTATAGTCAAGCCCAATATGCGTGTCCCGTCACTCGACTTGAGTCGAGCCCACAAAGATACGTTTGGGATATTGGTTGAAATGGGCCCCCACAAGCTACCACCTAAGCTTGCAAATTTATCTAGTGCATCCCACTTAACCCCTTTTCTATAGTCATGTCCACTTACATGTTAAGTTTTGGTTAAGTCATCTAATCATATTTCAATTGCCCCTTAAGGCACCCACTAGATTTCTACATGCCACCCATGGCACTTACTTAACCCTTTAATCATGTCTACTTACATGTCCTACTTTGGTTAAGTATTCTAGTCATATTTTCACATGCCACCCATGGCTCTTACTTAACCCTTTAATCATGTTTAATTACATGTTCCACTTTGGTTAAGTATTCTAATCGTGTCTTCACATGCCACCCATGGCTCTTACTTAACCCTTTAATCATGTTTAATTACATGTTCCACTTTGGTTAAGTATTCTAATCGTATTTTTCTATTGCCACCCAAGGCAACCCCCTAGTTTCCTCATGCCACCCAAGGCACCCACTTAACCCTCATGTCCCACTACATGCTAATTTGGTTAAGTGTTTCTTAGTTAATTAAGACCGTGATCCTCATAAAGACCTCTCACATTAGACTATCTTTTATGACTGCTGGTTAAGCCGGTTGGGTCCGGGCAGCCTTATGTCATAACCGAGTCTAACCTCGTGTCTTTACATTAATCACGTATTTAGTTTGTGCCTAAGACCTCTCACATTGGGCTAACATTTGTAGCAACTGGTTAAGCCGGTTGGGTCCGGGCAGTTTTACACTACAAATGAGTCCAACCTCGTGTCTTAGTCGATTAATTACATCTAATTAATCACCCCCATATTAATTGTCCCTAATTAATTATCAAGTTTTTCATAACATGGGTAGACCTAACTCAATAGGTAAATTCCCATGGGGTAGACCTAACTCAATAGGTAAATTCCCATGGGGTAGACCTAACTCAATAGGTAAATTCCCACTTATGTTAATTTATTTTTATGGTATGCTTAATCATACCCAATCATACTTTTATTAACATATTTATTAACCCCACCGTTCCCCACGTAAATCGTTCTCATTTCATGACATAATAAAGGGAAGATCCATCACAAATATCATGGGTTAAACCAAATATTAGCATATACTTTGTCATGGGTTAAGAGGATGTCAACTTGCATATATGAGCATATATTAACCCAACTACATTTAACCCCAAACTTGCATATTATCATACACATGACTTGCATAACATGTTGCATATGAACTTGCATATTATCATACACATATCTTGCATAACATGTTGAACTTGCATATAAGCATTCACATAACTTGCATAACATGTTAAACTTGCATTTCAGCATACACATAACTTGCATAAGCATACACATTCTTGCATAAGCATTCACATACTTGCATATTAACTCATAAACTTGCATAATGTGTCATCATGAACTTGCATATTAACAAACATGTAACTCGCATAGCATATCTTGCATATTAACATACATGTAACTTGCATAGCATATCTTGCATATTAACATACATGTAACTTGCATAGCATATCTTGCATATTAACATACATGTAACTTGCATAGCATATCTTGCATATTAACATACATGTAACTTGCATAGCATATCTTGCATATTAACATACATGTAACTTGCATAGCATATCTTGCATATTAACATACATGTAACTTGCATAGCATATCATCATGAACTTGCATAACATGTATATGATCACATAGCCCACAACTTGCATATTTAGCATCATGTAAACATAACATACATCATACTAAACTTGCATAAACTTACATACTCAACATGCATAAACCCACTTGTTAAACATGCATAAACCAACTTATTAATCATGCATAAATCCACTTATCAAGTATGCATAAACCAACTTATTAAATATGCATAAACCAACTTATTAAATATGCATAAACCAACTTATTCAATATGCATAAACATAGAAAAACATAGAGTAACATATCATTACAAATGATTCAAACTCACCAATCCGCATTCAAGACCATAAGTCTCATTACACCTAATCTACTTGCTTTAACAATTGATGTTAAAGCGATAGAAACTCACAACTAGCAATTTGCACTCCAAATGAAGAAGATTAAGATGCTTAGAATGGATTAGGGGTTGATTAGAGAGGTTGATTAGCTTGCTTTCCTCTTCATTGATTTGTGGTGGCCATGATCAAGTTTCATTTTGCCATAGTTTAGTTACAAGACTTAATTATGAATGAATTAGGGTAGGGTTAGGGTCTTATTTATAGGATTAGGTGAGTGTTTTAGGCCCTTAGATTAACCCTAAATTAGATTAGGACCCTTAGATTTCGGCACCTTCCAGAAACCAGCCCTAAGACCAAGCCCAAACCCCAAACTGGTGCACCCAACCACAGAACTCTCTAGAAACTGTGCAGGTTTCTTGGCTCGGCACGGGCGCACTTCCCAAGTGCGCCAGTGTATCTTTGTACTGGCGCACTTCACAAGTGCGCCAGTGCATTTTTGTTCTGGCGCACTTCACAAGTGCGCCAGTGCATTTCTGGCCTGTTTCTGGTTTTTCTGCCTAACTTCGTTCGTCCATATCTCTTTCATACGGTACCCGTTTTACGCAAACTCGGACTCTATTTCGCGTATTTTTCCGAGACGAACGCAATGACGCAGCCCGTTTCCCCTAATTCCCACATCTGGGATTAGTTATTCTTTAATTTGTGAATTTTAGCATTAACCGAAATTCGGGGTGTTACATTCTCCCCTCCTTAAAGGATTTCGTCCCCGAAATCTCTAAGCTAAGGAGAATGCATATCCTACCATCCAAACAACCATCTACTCAAACCATCAACCACGGGCATCCATTGTCCTTAAACAGTTTCTAATGATGTATGAGCATATGCAAAAAGTGTGTGTATATGTTCCCTATCTAATGTATGAACATATGCAAACCATGATAGTGCCATGCATCCATTATGTATGCGAGAGAACCCTATCGACACATACAATTTCTACATGTGTGCACAACCATACACCAAAATGCATCATCCATATGATAACGCAACCATTATACATCCATCAATATAGCTACCTACACAAATAAATATGCAATATGCAATATGAAGTGACTGAGCCGATCTAGTGCCTAAAGTGTGTGTATATGCATCCACGAGCAACCACTAGCAAACACTTGCATCCACTTGCATCCATCAACCATAACATGTCTCAAACACATGTTTCAACCATAGGTTTACCTTATCTAAAGGTCAAAGGTACTAATGAGAGGACATACTATAGATAAGATAAGTACTAGTCAAACGATAAAGGAGAAATTAAAAGACATATCCTAAAAAGGAATAGGTATAATGAACGCATCTTCTCTTCCGTCTCTAAGGTAGCGTTGCTCTCATCTTCTCCCCATTGCGCTTTGACTAGTTGAACCTCTCGACTCCTCAACTTCCTAACCTCTGACCCAAGGATGCGAGCAGGAGCTCGTCGAATCGTCTCACCATGCTCTATCTCTACTTCTTTAAGCTAGCTCGGCTCTACCACCTCAGCGGTCTCATGTAGGAACTTCCTCAAATGTGACACATGGAATATATCATGTACACCACTAAGCCTATCGGACAACTCCACTCTATATGTCATCTGTCCAATCCTTTCCTTAATAGGAGACGGCCCAACAAACCTTGGTACTCACTTCCCAACAGATCCAAAGTGAACCACATTCCGTAACGGAGATATCTTGATAAAAAGCATGTCCTAATATCAAACTCAAGCTTTGATCTCCTCTTGTCCGCATAAGATTTCTGTTTATCTTACGCCGCTTTCATCCTTCTTCGAATCAAATTAATCTTCTCAGAAGTCTCCCTAATCATATCAGGCCCAAGCAAGATCTTATCCGTAGATTTCCACCAACATGTAGGTGATCGACAAGGCCTTCCATAGAGAGCTTCGAAAGGAGCCATACCAATATTGGACTGAAAGCTGTTATTATATGCGAACTCCACCAATGGAAGATGCTCTTCCCACGTACCTCCAAAATCTAAGATACAAAGCCTCAAAAGGTCTTCTAGGACATGATTCACCCTCTCGGTCTGGCCGTCCGTCTGAGGATGATATGCGGTACTCAAACACAACTGAGTCCCCACTGCTTCTTGCAAACTTCTCAAGAACTCACTAGTGAAGATAGGATCTCGATCACTCACTATGCTAGAGGGTACCCCATGCAATCGAATAATCTCCCGAATGTAAACTGAAGCTAGCCATGGAGCAGTTCTCTTACTCTCCACGGGTATAAAAATGGGCGCTCCTAGTGAGTCTGTCTACTACCACCCAAATTCCTGTATTACCCTTCCTCGATCTTGGTAATCCATCGAGACACTATCCCACTTCCTTAGCGGAACCTCCAATGGATGAAGCAACCCACCGGGTTTCTTCTGCTCCGCTTTCATTTGCTAGCACACCAAGCAACTAGCGACATACTCGGCCACGTCTTTCTTCATACCGGCCCCAAAAGAAAACTCGCTTCATGTCTTGGTACATCCTGTCCCTATCGGGATGAATGGTCATCTTCGACCGATGTGCATCATCAAGTATAGCCTTCCTCAAACCCCTGTCTTTCGGTACACCAAGTCTACCGTCTCTATGCAACCACCCCTTACCATCTAGGGTGTACCTACTCAAATGGCTGGACGACTCCCCCCTTATGAGCTTCCCCACCAACTCAACCAACTGTGGGTCGTCCCTCTGTGCTTCTCCAATCCGCCCCAAAAGAGTAGGTCTAACCTCCAAAGAGGCTAGCAAACCGGGTACAAAGTCAACGAAAGGTCTAAAGTCAAACATAGAAATAAACTCTGAGCTCCGTCGTTCAATGAACAATGAACTCAAGGACAACCTTTTTCTACTTAAGGCGTCCGCTACCACGTTACCCTTGCCATGGGTATACACTACCTCAAACTCATAGGATGCTAAGAATCTCATCCAAAAATCATCACAACCGTCCATCTCTCACGCAGACCACCCTAGTCGAACTCGACATCCCCCAAATGCAAGCCCCAAAGGCCTAAACCAATATCAGACAAACACCCAAGGGATATCTGTTGTATATAACGGTGTTGTATACACAATTATATGATTTTTGTTTGATGATAACAACCAAATATATTTTTATTATAAATGTGTTTGGTACTGTACTGTTATATATATATACATCACAGCAATGAATATAATATTTATATTTAAATAAAATACGACTGTACAGAAATTCAAATATTAACACAGTATTTTGTTTAAATAGAATATTTTATTTCAATATTCAAACAGTACAACTATTTGTAACTCCACTATTTATACATTCACAGAATTTTTGTACTTGTATAAACAGAATAAAATAGACAAGTTCGTTTGACAACAATAAAATGATATTCTATTTCAATCAAACTTGTTTATTACAGACATCAGTACATTTCATATATACACAGCTCCTCACTGCAACACTCATACATTCATTCAGTTTACATTTCATATATATCCATTCTCACTTGTATATACAGACTCATACATTCATTGACATCACACACTGTCTTCTTATCTTCAGCTAGTCAGTCCAGTCATCCCAGCTTACCTGTCACACATGAAACACACACACAGTACACTGCAATAGAAATAAAACAGAATACATGCAAATTTAAATTTTATTTTTAAAATTTTATTTGCCTCAGATTTCTGGTGTGTTTCTCATCATTTTTCATGACTTGATCTGAATTATAAAACCATCAATCTGTGTCTAGACAGCTTGTGATATTCACAGTGATACACTGTAAATACCACAAGGCAGACAACATATATGTCAATGCAGGGACAGGGACAACTCGTCTGATGGCTGCATGTACACACGTGTACACGTGTGCACTGCCACGCCAATCAGATTGCAACTGAGGAGTAGCCACGTGGACTTGCTCGACTCAGTGCACAAGCAAGGACATGGAGCCAAAAATACAAAAAGTCAAATCAGCAAGTCCATGAATCAAACAAAATGCCAAGCAAGATGATACAAGTGCTAGTGGTCGAGCTCAGAAAGCTAAACAGCAAAGCAAAATGGATAAGCAAAAGTTCAGCAATAACAAGGCAGTACAAAATGGTGCAGCCAGGACATGAACACAACAAGCGTCGAGCCAAGAAATGTAAATACAGTCAAATCATCATAAGATGAAGCAATAATGATGGTGCAGCCATGGTAAATCAACATAACAATGAAGCTAGCAAACACAAATGGTGTATGGAAGCAACAAGGTCAGAGCATATTCCAACACAAGGTACCAAAACTAGTTTGCATGCATATGAGAAAGTCAAGTATCATGTCATACCAAATTCAAGACAAGTACTAGAAAATGCAAAGCCAGGCTACATAGCCAAGTACAACAATGGTGTATACAAAGATGCAACAATACAAAAGGGTAATCAAGACAGATTCAGAATGAATCATTTATTTCCAAGAAATCAGAGAGAGAGAGCAGCATTTACATGGAAGCACAAACATGGTGGTGAATCAACAGTTTAATGTCTTCAGCAAGCTCAATGTTAAACAATAAAATGGCATGTTCTCAAAAGGCAAGAAAATTGAGCAACAACATGATCATTGCAGATGAATGATTCCTAGCAAGGAACTAAGCTCATTAAAGTAATTATGCAAAGCTGTATTTGGAAGAAATCACAGTATTCTTGGCAAGAAAGAAAATGATTTACAGAAATGTGTCTCAAGTATGTTTGGCAACAATTTTTTTTAAAAAAAAAAAAAAATGGGAGTTTTTTTTTGGGAAAGTTTTTTTTATGGACAGAAATCTTTATGAACATCTTTTTTTGGCAATTCCTAAATGACTTCATGAGATCACAGTGGAGATACATGGCAAGAGCATCATCTCATATATGACCAAAACAGATTTGCTCAAAAAATCCGCAAGTAACATTTTAAGCAAGAAGAAATGTTTGAGGTGCAACAAGCACAAGTGAAACATGACAGTTTCAAAATGATCAAGCATGGGTGGCAAGTCAGGTTCAGGGTCAAAGGAAATATCAGGTCTCATAGCAAATGCAATATTCACGCAGGTGTTTAAATCCACAAATCATGTTTTCAGAAAATTAACAGCACAAAGGTTTAAAGCTTTTCGTTTTTGCCAAATAGATATTTTTGGACAGAAATCATGTGTGTAGTTTTTGGCAGATTTATATTTGATTCAAGAATCATGCAGGAGTAATATTGTGTCCAGGAAATCACAGTGTGATTGATCAGTTTCCAGTTTTGCTCGATTATTCAAGTGGTGCAACAAATTATATCAATGCCGAGGATATCAAATGTGTTTCCAAAAAAAAATTAACTTTCCAGATTTATACAAACATTTTTTTTGGGAAAGTTTTAAACTTCAGAAATTCACAGATTAATCTAAAATCTTGTTTTTGGGAAGTTTTTATTTTGTTTCCATTTTTTTTATCAAGGCCGAATTTATTCAAGAAATTCAAAAGTGGAAATCGCAAATTATCTGCCAAATCATTTCAAGCCGAGGAAATCAGGTTCATATACAAGGCAACAAAATCACATTTCAGCCGAGATGAATAAAACACGCAAAAAGGGAAAGCAACACACATCAGACCAAATCAGTTCGGCGTGAAATCAGAGGAATTAAAAGGATTTGTAATCCTATATAATACACACCAATTCATCATCGGCAGTAGAGAGAATTGAAAAATCCAAGCATCAAAAATTCAGAGCATAAATCGAAGAGGAAAAATCAATTCAGAAATCACTCACCAAGTTTTCGATAATAACCACATCCAAATCGAAGTACAAAAGCCATGCATAGTTTCGAATCAGCAGAGATTTAGTTCCAGAAGCATACGTTCGAGATTTGGAGTGTAGAAAACCCTAACTCCCAAATCAGAAAAAAGCCAACGTGGAGAATCACGTAGCCACAAAGAAGAGAGCCTCAGTTTCATCAAATCCAGAAGCCATCGAGTCGATTTGGGGGAAGATTCAGAAACCCTAGAATTAATCAGCCGCCATTTTTTTTTTCTTTAGAGGACAAAGCAAACGGGCAAAAACAAATGAAGTGGGCCGGCCATAATTTACAAAGGGGATGACCCTTATATTTTTAAATCCTAGGGTTTAATTTGTTTTTGTTTTTATTTTTTTTTATTGTGTTTTTGTCTTTGTTTTGTAATCCAAATTCAAACAGTGTCTAGATCTGTAAAGTCTAGGAATCCAGTCAGGGTGCTGACTGTCAGTTTTCAGAGTCTGTAAAATCTGTGTTACGTGTTACGGGATTGTAATACGGGTAAATCTGGTCGAGGGGATATCGTCCAGTCTGGGGTTTTGAGCGTAGGGTTAGAATAGGAGCAGGGTTTGCGAGTGTACATGGTCTTGTATGCGGGATCTGTTCTATCACCTAGTAGAAACCTTAGAAATGCAGCAGTAGGCAGGTTTTTGCCGAAGCTGGGTATATCTGTGTGTGATTTATTTTCTGCATTTTTGTTTCTGCTATATTCTGTAATCTGTTTATTTTTATTTATCTCGTTTGATTTTTAATTCAGTTAAAAACTGTCAAAAACCCTATTCACCCCCCCTCTAGGGTTATTCTAGATCCAACAAGTGGTATCAGAGCCTGGTAATTTCATTAACTCTAGAGTCATGGGTAACCCTTGCTGTCAGTCCACAGAGAGTCAGTCCAGTTCATCTCCAACTATTTTCACTGGAACAGATTTTTTAAATTGGAAATCCGAAATGGAATTTTATTTAAAATCTGTTGATATTAAATGTTGGGATGTTGTTATCAATGGGTTTGACATGGTAGATAAAGCTTCTAATTCTCGTGCTACACATATTCTGTATTCTCACCTTAATGATAATCAATACAGTCTGATTTCTCATTGTTTAACTGCGCAGGAAATTTGGACAGCTCTAAATACAAGATATGGAAACGACAGCAACTTCTCAAAACCCTCAACTGACAACTCAGATTCAGATCTTTGTTCAACAGATGAATCAGCCGATGAAGACTCAACAGATGATGAGATAAGAAATTTTTCATATGAAGATCTGGTTTATTTTTGTGTTGATTTAACCAAATCTGTTGACAAGCTTCAATCGAAAAATAAATCTTTGAAATCTATAAATTCTGAGTTGACCAACAAGATAAATTGTTTGGAATCGAAATTGTCAAATGTCGTGAAATTTGAAAATTCTAATTGTGAAAATTGTTTGAAATTAAAAACTGATCTCGTTCATTTCAATAATAATATTCGAAGGCTTGAAGAAGAAATTTTAATTTTAAAAGATAACGAGATTGAGCTAAAAAATGCAAACAATTGTTTACAAAAGGAATTTATAAATTTCAAGGCTATCAAAAATTCCAAACATGAAAACGCTGAAAATGATAGTTTGTTGAAAACAGATCTGATTTTGAAAGAGCTTGAAATCGAAATTGAAAATTGGAAGAAACTTGAATCTGAAAGTCGAAAATATTTTGATTCTGAAATGGCTAAGTCCCAAACCAAAATCAAATTGCTTAATGATGAAAATTTGGTTTTGAAATCTGAGTTTGAAAGATGTAAGATCACTAAAAGTCGTTGTTCAGATTTAATAAAAGAAAACGATGATCTTAAAACTGAAATTCAACAACTTGAAACAATTCTATCTAAATTTTCAAACGGTGAAAGATCTTTGGAAATGTTGTTGAAAAACCAACTTTCTGTTGGAAATAAACGTGGTCTTGGTTTTGGGAAGAATAATGTTTTTGGAAAACAAAATTCAAATGATTTGAAAAATCCCTCAAATTGCTTTGGAAAGAACTACGTTGAAAATTTGAACTCTGAAAATTTCAAAGGTTTTTTGAATCAAAATTGTGATGAGAAATCGTTTTATAATAAACCATTTAAACAATCTTGGATCCCGAATAAAAATAAAACGACTTTGACTAAATTTAAACAGATTTGGGTTCCTAAAGGTACAAAGGTTAATTCTGATGGTTTGTTATACAAACAGGTTTGGGTACCAAAAGTGGTAAACGTATTTTAGAGTGGTTTTACAAATTTTGTTAGACCACTTAATTCACTCAACTGCTAGGTACCAGTGAAGGCTGAGGAACTGCTGTGCTGAAAAGAAATTTGAAATCAAGATTGTCTATAATTCTGTGTCATTTACAGTTCCTTAGGCCAACATTTGTTGAGTTAGAGATTCTGCTTTACATTGGATTCTGGTATGATCTCTAAACTCACCTTTGTATATTCTCTTTGTTTGTTTTTTATTTTCTGTTTTTATTCCTTCCTCTATCTCCTTCTTTTTGTTTTTGATTTGACACTGCCATATTCTTCTTTGTCTATACTTCTTAAACTTCCAGTTGCAGAATTCATGATCTTTCTTGAAATATGCTTTATTTGTATAAAATCATCGTGTGTTAATCATTTCCATATCCTAAATGTAATCTTGTAAATATCTGCAATTGTTTTTTTGTGATTTTTTTTTTTTTATTTCTGAATTCATAACAGTGTTATGTATTCTTATCATATCTTGAACACTGTTAATTTGAATTCTAAATTTTTTGAAGATCTGAATATTTAATGAAATGTCACACACCTTTGTTGTTCTGAGTTTATTCTAATTCATTTTAGAAAAGCTCAGAATATTATACTCATTACAACACTCTGCTATTTATCAGTTGTGATAATTTCATTGATCTTCAGATTGGCTTGTATCAGTGATACATCTTGGAATTCATCTTTATTCATGATCATTATATTGAAATATGTTTGTTTGAAATCATCTGAAATTCTAGATATTTTGAATATCACACACCTCTTATTTTTTTTAAATTGTCAATCTCATGTGACTGATTCATTATATCCA
Organism: Allium sativum; assembly: GCA_030737875.1. Taxonomy (NCBI): domain Eukaryota; kingdom Viridiplantae; phylum Streptophyta; class Magnoliopsida; order Asparagales; family Amaryllidaceae; genus Allium; species Allium sativum. The sequence continues at coordinate 860,453,959 of CM060926.1, forward strand.
AAAACTTTACATTGATTCATGTGATTTCAAATAAATTATCCCGATCATGAATATTTTCAAATTTGATGTAAATGACCAGAAATTTCTCTTGGGCTTGTCGGAAATAGTTTTGAGAAATTCTTGAATTTTTTTTTGAAAATGGTCTTTGAAAATCATTGTTATTTCATGATTATTTGATTTGAATATATGTTTGTTTAAAATCATTTGAAATTATTGATTTATTGGATCTCACACATATCTTGAATCTGAAATACAACCTGGTGTGATAGATTCATTAAATCCTAATACCTTCACATTTCTTCAAATGATTTAAAATAGGGTATATTTGCAAATCTTGGATCATGAACCACCTTATGTGACCAACATCTTGACAAGTCTGTTGTGATACTGATTTCTCTGTGCTGCTCTGATACTGTTTTTTTTTGAAAAATGTTTGTTTTGGAATCATGCTGCTCTGATTATAAGAAATTGATTTGTAATTTTTTTTTACTGCTTGATTTGGTATCAAAGATTTATCGTGTTCTGATAAATGAATTTTGTGTGCTTCAGTTACTTGCTTTGTAATTAAGACTTTTCTGTTGACTGAGGTACCATTGTTTGCCACCAGGGTGTCATTAAAATCCTTGAGAAAGCGAGAACATTTGGCATCAGAAGCGCCTTATATTTGTCACATCCATCTGTTCTGATTTTTCACTTTGTAGAGACACCATGTGGTATCAGTTTAAAAGTGCTGTATATTTTTTTTTGGCTGTATATATATATTTTTTTTCTTCCCTCTTGTCATGTATAGATCAGCATATTACACTTGTAATTGATTTTCAATTTTAAAATTATTTATTGATTATTCTTTCAGAAATTGAAATCAATATCCAAATCGAACTGTATCTATAGTTCATCAAAATTATTTTTAGATTTAGAAATTGTGATGAATTGTGACTGCAGTATATTTCACAACAAGAGGAGAATTTTATTTAGATTTTCATGATGGTTAAATATTTATTATAATATTTTTGAACTGGCAATTATTTCACGGCAATCTTCATTACTTATCATCCTTCTGTCATCCGTTATGATTTTATATAAATGTGGAGAGTTTAATTTTTCTTAAAATCATTTTAAATAAACAGTGAAAATATTTGTGATGGAATTGTGGTTATATTATTATTCAGAATTAGTGATAATTGAAAATTTTCAATAATCCAGGTACAGTTGGTCATATCTCATAATATAATTAATTTAGAAGTTTATTTCACAGTCCATTTCTGTACCTACCACATTTTCTATCATCCATATATTGGTTTTATACCAAGAAGTTTTTCCTTTTAAAAAAAAAAACTGAAATAATAAATATATAAGTGTGTCTCTAACCTCTTTTAAAAATCCAAGCTCTGGTCATGCATGGTTAAGAGACAACTTATAATTTAAGCTGCGACTGACCTCATTTAAAAATCCAAGCTCTGGTTATGCGTGGTCAGTGTGCTCTTAAATAAATAAATAAAAAAATGTGCTAAAAACTGAAATAAAATTGAAATTCTCCTTGGTGTGTAAAAATCAACCTATCAATCCATCTCTATAATCTGTGAAATGTGTTGAAAATATTATGACGTATTATGATTTGTTGATTGATAGGTATTGAGATTTGAGATTATTCGATTTTCTCACTTAAATTGAATTTTTAATTATAATCCAAATCCATCACCGGTTTTGGTGCTTTAATTTTATAAAATTCTTTTGAAAATAATTGGGAAATATTCATTTTTTTTTATAACTCTCCTCATTTTTATAAAATTCATCGTATATCCGTCATTTTCTACAATGTGAAATATGCCACCTGTTCTTAGAATATTATGATTTTTGTTTGACTGATTGAAATTTATGATGACTATTCTTCCTTTTCAGCTGAAATTATATTTTTAGTCAATTTTCATCGGTGTTTTAAAATTTGTATCCTTTTGATGATAACAAAAGGGGGAGAATGGATTAGATTTTGATTTATGAGTGAATATTTTATAAATATTTTTAATTTTGAAAATCTAATTATTCATACATTTCACTCATGCATAGTTATAGGGGGAGTTTCTGTTGTAGGGGGAGCATTTAAATAGGGGGAGTTCAAATATCCACGAACAAACACATTTATTATACTCAAAATCTTTTATTTGTTTGTCATCATCAAAAGGGGGAGATTGTTGTATATAACGGTGTTGTATACACAATTATATGATTTTTGTTTGATGATAACAACCAAATATATTTTTATTATAAATGTGTTTGGTACTGTACTGTTATATATATATACATCACAGCAATGAATATAATATTTATATTTAAATAAAATACGACTGTACAGAAATTCAAATATTAACACAGTATTTTGTTTAAATAGAATATTTTATTTCAATATTCAAACAGTACAACTATTTGTAACTCCACTATTTATACATTCACAGAATTTTTGTACTTGTATAAACAGAATAAAATAGACAAGTTCGTTTGACAACAATAAAATGATATTCTATTTCAATCAAACTTGTTTATTACAGACATCAGTACATTTCATATATACACAGCTCCTCACTGCAACACTCATACATTCATTCAGTTTACATTTCATATATATCCATTCTCACTTGTATATACAGACTCATACATTCATTGACATCACACACTGTCTTCTTATCTTCAGCTAGTCAGTCCAGTCATCCCAGCTTACCTGTCACACATGAAACACACACACACAGTACACTGCAATAGAAATAAAACAGAATACATGCAAATTTAAATTTTATTTTTAAAATTTTATTTGCCTCAGATTTCTGGTGTGTTTCTCATCATTTTTCATGACTTGATCTGAATTATAAAACCATCAATCTGTGTCTAGACAGCTTGTGATATTCACAGTGATACACTGTAAATACCACAAGGCAGACAACATATATCTCAATGCAGGGACAGGGACAACTCGTCTGATGGCTGCATGTACACATGTGTACACGTGTGCACTGCCACGCCAATCAGATTGCAACTGAGGAGTAGCCACGTGGACTTGCTCGACTCAGTGCACAAGCAAGGACATGGAGCCAAAAATACAAAAAGTCAAATCAGCAAGTCCATGAATCAAACAAAATGCCAAGCAAGATGATACAAGTGCTAGTGGTCGAGCTCAGAAAGCTAAACAGCAAAGCAAAATGGATAAGCAAAAGTTCAGCAATAACAAGGCAGTACAAAATGGTGCAGCCAGGACATGAACACAACAAGCGTCGAGCCAAGAAATGTAAATACAGTCAAATCATCATAAGATGAAGCAATAATGATGGTGCAGCCATGGTAAATCAACATAACAATGAAGCTAGCAAACACAAATGGTGTATGGAAGCAACAAGGTCAGAGCATATTCCAACACAAGGTACCAAAACTGGTTTGCATGCATATGAGAAAGTCAAGTATCATGTCATACCAAATTCAAGACAAGTACTAGAAAATGCAAAGCCAGGCTACATAGCCAAGTACAACAATGGTGTATACAAAGATGCAACAATACAAAAGGGTAATCAAGACAGATTCAGAATGAATCATTTATTTCCAAGAAATCAGAGAGAGAGAGCAGCATTTACATGGAAGCACAAACATGGTGGTGAATCAACAGTTTAATGTCTTCAGCAAGCTCAATGTTAAACAATAAAATGGCATGTTCTCAAAAGGCAAGAAAATTGAGCAACAACATGATCATTGCAGATGAATGATTCCTAGCAAGGAACTAAGCTCATTAAAGTAATTATGCAAAGCTGTATTTGGAAGAAATCACAGTATTCTTGGCAAGAAAGAAAATGATTTACAGAAATGTGTCTCAAGTATGTTTGGCAACAATTTTTTTTAAAAAAAAAAAAAAAATGGGAGTTTTTTTTTTGGGAAAGTTTTTTTTATGGACAGAAATCTTTATGAACATCTTTTTTTGGCAATTCCTAAATGACTTCATGAGATCACAGTGGAGATACATGGCAAGAGCATCATCTCATATATGACCAAAACAGATTTGCTCAAAAAATCCGCAAGTAACATTTTAAGCAAGAAGAAATGTTTGAGGTGCAACAAGCACAAGTGAAACATGACAGTTTCAAAATGATCAAGCATGGGTGGCAAGTCAGGTTCAGGGTCAAAGGAAATATCAGGTCTCATAGCAAATGCAATATTCACGCAGGTGTTTAAATCCACAAATCATGTTTTCAGAAAATTAACAGCACAAAGGTTTAAAGCTTTTCATTTTTGCCAAATAGATATTTTTGGACAGAAATCATGTGTGTAGTTTTTGGCAGATTTATATTTGATTCAAGAATCATGCAGGAGTAATATTGTGTCCAGGAAATCACAGTGTGATTGATCAGTTTCCAGTTTTGCTCGATTATTCAAGTGGTGCAACAAATTATATCAATGCCGAGGATATCAAATGTGTTTCCAAAAAAAAATTAACTTTCCAGATTTATACAAACATTTTTTTTTGGGAAAGTTTTAAACTTCAGAAATTCACAGATTAATCTAAAATCTTGTTTTTGGGAAGTTTTTATTTTGTTTCCATTTTTTTTATCAAGGCCGAATTTATTCAAGAAATTCAAAAGTGGAAATCGCAAATTATCTGCCAAATCATTTCAAGCCGAGGAAATCAGGTTCATATACAAGGCAACAAAATCACATTTCAGCCGAGATGAATAAAACACGCAAAAAGGGAAAGCAACACACATCAGACCAAATCAGTTCGGCGTGAAATCAGAGGAATTAAAAGGATTTGTAATCCTATATAATACACACCAATTCATCATCGGCAGTAGAGAGAATTGAAAAATCCAAGCATCAAAAATTCAGAGCATAAATCGAAGAGGAAAAATCAATTCAGAAATCACTCACCAAGTTTTCGATAATAACCACATCCAAATCGAAGTACAAAAGCCATGCATAGTTTCGAATCAGCAGAGATTTAGTTCTAGAAGCATACGTTCGAGATTTGGAGTGTAGAAAACCCTAACTCCCAAATCAGAAAAAAAGCCAACGTGGAGAATCACGTAGCCACAAAGAAGAGAGCCTCAGTTTCATCAAATCCAGAAGCCATCGAGTCGATTTGGGGGAAGATTCAGAAACCCTAGAATTAATCAGCCGCCATTTTTTTTTCTTCAGAGGACAAAGCAAACGGGCAAAAACAAATGAAGTGGGCCGGCCATAATTTACAAAGGGGATGACCCTTATATTTTTAAATCCTAGGGTTTAATTTGTTTTTTGTTTTTATTTTTTTTATTGTGTTTTTGTCTTTGTTTTGTAAACCAAATTCAAACAGTGTCTAGATCTGTAAAGTCTAGGAATCCAGTCAGGGTGCTGACTGTCAGTTTTCAGAGTCTGTAAAATCTGTGTTACGTGTTACGGGATTGTAATACGGGTAAATCTGGTCGAGGGGATATCGTCCAGTCTGGGGTTTTGAGCGTAGGGTTAGAATAGGAGCAGGGTTTGCGAGTGTACATGGTCTTGTATGCGGGATCTGTTCTATCACCTAGTAGAAACCTTAGAAATGCAGCAGTAGGCAGGTTTTTGCCGAAGCTGGGTATATCTGTGTGTGATTTATTTTCTGCATTTTTGTTTCTGCTATATTCTGTAATCTGTTTATTTTTATTTATCTCGTTTGATTTTTAATTCAGTTAAAAACTGTCAAAAACCCTATTCACCCCCCCTCTAGGGTTATTCTAGATCCAACAATATCTCCTTCGAGTTCAGGCGACCTACGTGAGATGATACTAGTAAGAATGGCTAAACAACTAAGCCTTTGACCAACTTTGGATGTCCTCGCCAGTCTCGCTCCAAAACTACCGTTTGTCCCATAACTGGCTTTGCTCACCCTATTGAGCACATACAAAAACTTATTTCGTTCCCAGAAAAGACTAAGATGTCATCCACAAAGACCATCACAAACTTATTTAGGTACTCCCCGAACACTCTTCTCATCAAATCAACAAAGTATGCGGGGGCGTTCGTAAAACCAAATGGCATCACCAGCCACTCATAAAAACCATCCGGAGTCCTAACGGCAGTCTTCTCTATACTGTCCTCAGCCACTTTCAACTGACGAAACCCTGTGGCTAAGTCCAACTGCGCAAATACTGAGGCGCCAACTAACTGATCAAAGAGATCATCAATCCTCGACAATGGGTGTCTATTCTTCTTTGTGAGTTTATTTAGCTCTCTTTAGCCTACACAAAGTCTGAGGGACCCATCCGCCTTTGTGGCAAAAACTACCGGAGCACCCCACTCCGATATTCTTCGTCTTACGAACCCCTTCTCAAGCAAAATCGCCTACTTGCTTATGGAGTTCCCTCCACTCACGAGGAGCCATGTGGCACACTGACCAAGATACTGGTTTAGCATTATCCACCAGATATATTCGGAAGTCAATCTCCCGCTTCGGAGGTAAGCCCTTCACCTCCTCACACACATCCGAGTATTCCCGGACCGTTCTAACAGATCGCAAACTCTAGACCGACGTGTCAAGCGATTCTAGATAACTTAGCATAACAGATTCTATGGGATTACAAGAGATCTCGAGAGTGTTACCCAAGCGGGTCATAAGCCTAACAACTCTCTTTCCACAATAGGAACGGCACCATTACTGGATAACCAGTCCATGCCCAAAACTAACCCATAACCCGTGAAGCCCAACAAGCATCACTTCTAAACTCAACGCTAAGTATAGAAACTTTCAAACCCAAACACATCATGGAGCCCAATTGGGTTTGAAACAACTAAGGGATCATCTACTAAACTGGTGTCTAAGTGTAGTGACTCAACTAACAATGATGAGATAAACGAACTCGATGCGTCAGAATCAAACAAGTTCGAATCGGATAATAAAGAAATCCAAGTTCCAACCTAGACGGTCCTATCCCCATCTGGTACACTAGCCGTGAGGGAATACAACTACCCTCCAGGAGATTCCATACCTTGCCCTTGCTTCTTTGGACAATCCTAATAAGGTGTCCTATTCCTCCCAAAAGGATAACTACTAGCCTTCTTCTTCCCATTCTCCACTCGTAACCTCCCATCAATGAGGTTTCGTCCTCCATTAACCAAACAACTATTTGAGCCTTCCTCCCTTCTCCATCCAATAAGTACCTACAAGTCCTCCTTCTTCTTGAACCAACTTCTAATCCGACTAACGTCTAAGTCCCTTGAAGTGGTTTTCCATTCTTATCTATCTTAGAAAGATCATCTACACACGGAGGGGAAACTCAAAACGAGAGAGGAAGAGATTCAAAACGGAGAATTCGAAAGATATAGATATGGCTATTGGGGATTATGCTTTTCTTTCAAAAACTTTTCTCTTGAAAGACATGTTTTTGAAAATACTCCTTTCAAAAATATTCTTAGAAAATAGTTTTTCTAAAAATTTTATCTGTTCTGGTAACCTTAAGCTCTGATACCACGTGTAACACCCCACACCCGCTACGGTCACTCACTAAGGGAATGCCATAACATTGGTGGAGTATTTTAAGTGAATATAGAACAGAAAAATTACAACAAGACAGATATAAGTAATACTTGAAAATTTAAATCATCATTTCATTGCAGCGGAAAGTAAAACATGTTTGGTTACATCACAAAACCATACAAGAGTCAAGTACAAAATATCCATCTTGATGAAAATAAGTACATAATCCCACCAAGTAAACAATAGCCATAAAGGAAAGATGAACTGAGCTTTACTTCAACGGTCCAAGCTCCAAAGGATAGATACAGCAATTCGATCAAGGCCCACTAGCACTAGGCCCACTCTGATAACCTGGGGTAGGGGGAAAAAGATAAAAACAACGGGGTCAGACATAAGTCTGAGTGAGTCCTATAACTTTAACAATACAATCATTAAAGTAACCAGAGAAGACATAAGTTGATATACGGTAACGCCTGGGGATGAATGGCTACACTAAGCAGCTTGGCAAACTTAGGAGAAACTAAGATAACCGTAAAGACGCATTTATCCACCCAAGGATAATTACTAGACTACACCGCCCCAGACTTATCCACCCAAGGGTAATTCCTACACTGCACCACACCAGTTCTACCCACCAAGAGTAATTCCTACTTAAAGGTTGATCCCACTAAGTGTACTTAGTAATTTAGTAGTTTCGTGTACCCCTATCCGACTACATAGGTGTACCCACTACTCCCCAGCGATCGGCTCCCTACTGTAGATACCCGTGCTGGTCCCACAGTTGGGGTGTATCATTCCCCAACGTGGCCACCTGATAATATCAACGGTGCACGGCTTTATATCTACACGATGCAACAACGACTTACCAACCAGCCCGGGTCCACACACGCATATGAAACCCGTTGGTCCCGCGTTGCCACCGTTAACCCGGTTTGGCCTCTTATAGTCAAGCCCAATATGCGTGTCCCGTCACTCGACTTGAGTCGAGCCCACAAAGATACGTTTGGGATATTGGTTGAAATGGGCCCCCACAAGCTACCACCTAAGCTTGCAAATTTATCTAGTGCATCCCACTTAACCCCTTTTCTATAATCATGCCCACTTACATGTTAAGTTTTGGTTAAGTCATCTAATCATATTTCAATTGCCCCTTAAGGCACCCACTAGATTTCTACATGCCACCCATGGCACTTACTTAACCCTTTAATCATGTCTACTTACATGTCCTACTTTGGTTAAGTATTCTAGTCATATTTTCACATGCCACCCATGGCTCTTACTTAACCCTTTAATCATGTTTAATTACATGTTCCACTTTGGTTAAGTATTCTAATCGTGTCTTCACATGCCACCCATGGCTCTTACTTAACCCTTTAATCATGTTTAATTACATGTTCCACTTTGGTTAAGTATTCTAATCGTATTTTTCTATTGCCACCCAAGGCAACCCCCTAGTTTCCTCATGCCACCCAAGGCACCCACTTAACCCTCATGTCCCACTACATGCTAATTTGGTTAAGTGTTTCTTAGTTAATTAAGACCGTGATCCTCATAAAGACCTCTCACATTAGACTATCTTTTATGACTGCTGGTTAAGCCGGTTGGGTCCGGGCAGCCTTATGTCATAACCGAGTCTAACCTCGTGTCTTTACATTAATCACGTATTTAGTTTGTGCCTAAGACCTCTCACATTGGGCTAACATTTGTAGCAACTGGTTAAGCCGGTTGGGTCCGGGCAGTTTTACACTACAAATGAGTCCAACCTCGTGTCTTAGTCGATTAATTACATCTAATTAATCACCCCCATATTAATTGTCCCTAATTAATTATCAAGTTTTTCATAACATGGGTAGATCTAACTCAATAGGTAAATTCCCATGGGGTAGACCTAACTCAATAGGTAAATTCCCACTTATGTTAATTTATTTTTATGGTATGCTTAATCATACCCAATCATACTTTTATTAACATATTTATTAACCCCACCATTCCCCACGTAAATCGTTCTCATTTCATGACATAATAAAGGGAAGATCCATCACAAATATCATGGGTTAAACCAAATATTAGCATATACTTTGTCATGGGTTAAGAGGATGTCAACTTGCATATATGAGCATATATTAACCCAACTACATTTAACCCCAAACTTGCATATTATCATACACATGACTTGCATAATATGTTGCATATGAACTTGCATATTATCATACACATATCTTGCATAACATGTTGAACTTGCATATAAGCATTCACATAACTTGCATAACATGTTAAACTTGCATTTAAGCATACACATAACTTGCATAAGCATACACATTCTTGCATAAGCATTCACATACTTGCATATTAACTCATAAACTTGCATAATGTGTCATCATGAACTTGCATATTAACAAACATGTAACTCGCATAGCATATCTTGCATATTAACATACATGTAACTTGCATAGCATATCTTGCATATTAACATACATGTAACTTGCATAGCATATCTTGCATATTAACATACATGTAACTTGCATAGCATATCTTGCATATTAACATACATGTAACTTGCATAGCATATCATCATGAACTTGCATAACATGTATATGATCACATAGCCCACAACTTGCATATTTAGCATCATGTAAACATAACATACATCATACTAAACTTGCATAAACTTACATACTCAACATGCATAAACCCACTTGTTAAACATGCATAAACCAACTTATTAATCATGCATAAATCCACTTATCAAGTATGCATAAACCAACTTATTAAATATGCATAAACCAACTTATTAAATATGCATAAACCAACTTATTCAATATGCATAAACATAGAAAAACATAGAGTAACATATCATTACAAATGATTCAAACTCACTAATCCGCATTCAAGACCATAAGTCTCATTACACCTAATCTACTTGCTTTAACAATTGATGTTAAAGTGATAGAAACTCACAACTAGCAATTTGCACTCCAAATGAAGAAGATTAAGATGCTTAGAATGTATTAGGGGTTGATTAGAGAGGTTGATTAGCTTGCTTTCCTCTTCATTGATTTGTGGTGGCCATGATCAAGTTTCATTTTGCCATAGTTTAGTTACAAGACTTAATTATGAATGAATTAGGGTAGGGTTAGGGTCTTATTTATAGGATTAGGTGAGTGTTTTAGGCCCTTAGATTAACCCTAAATTAGATTAGGACCCTTAGATTTCGGCACCTTCCAGAAACCAGCCCTAAGACCAAGCCCAAACCCCAAGCTGGTGCACCCAACCACAGAACTCTCTAGAAACTGTGCAGGTTTCTTGGCTCGGCACGGGCGCACTTCCCAAGTGCGCCAGTGTATCTTTGTACTGGCGCACTTCACAAGTGCGCCAGTGCATTTTTGTTCTGGCGCACTTCACAAGTGCGCCAGTGCATTTCTGGCCTGTTTCTGGTTTTTCTGCCTAACTTCGTTCGTCCATATCTCTTTCATACGGTACCCGTTTTACGCAAACTCGGACTCTATTTCGCGTATTTTTCGGAGACGAACGCAATGACGCAGCCCGTTTCCCCTAATTCCCACATCTGGGATTAGTTATTCTTTAATTTGTGAATTTTAGCATTAACCGAAATTCGGGGTGTTACAATAGAGTTGAATGAGGATGATGTTGAAATTTTGACGATTACCAAATTCAATAAATCCTAAGTGAATTTGTGTAAATTGGGTAACACTTACTAGATTAAAATGAGATTTTTTTTTAAATGAGTAAGCAATAAATTTGGCCATAATGTCACACCACTTGCTAAGTGAAGGGTAAACATTAATGTTCAAATAGTTTAACGTTAATCGCTGACCGAATTTACACCCAAGAGTCATACAACTGAAACGATGATTTCTCTTAAGTCCTAATGATTTAATTAATTTAAAATTATCATAAATTGATTAAATTAATTAATATTTAGGAAACAATAATTATAATATTTGAATTTGATATGAGAAATAAAGTTGTTGCATATATTTATAAATAGTTATGAATAATTGATCAGTATGAGATATCGATGACAAAATATGTTAAATATGATTGTACATATTTAATTTGGGATAAACAGGCTTACAACCCGTGCATTTTTAGGGAGGAAGTTTGTTGGTTTAGTAAGAGGAAAGTGAAAGCTACTGTACATGAGATTAGGGTTTTAAGATGGGTGATTAAGATCATTTTTGGCTTCCTCTTTCTTACCTATATAAATGGTAAATCTCAAAACCCTAGATAGAAGTGTATTCATTTTTGAGTCATCACTTTCTTCTTACTCTTCCTCATTTTAATGGTAGAAAATTTCCCCTAAATTTATCCCTAAAATTCTCAAATCAAATCCAAAACAAAATTACTAATTTGTAGTAGAAAGTCTCCAATCCCGAATTAACAAACCTGACGGATTATGAACCATTATTAGAAGAGAAATCTTTGTTCAACATGGACTCAAAGGCTTCATTAAAAAGGTGTAATTTATTTAATCTTGTTTTTTATTTTAATTTTATCATATAAAAGTCTATTTTCATCCATATCCTCAGTTAGTTTTCAGATCTGCTTATTGTTTAGATTAGGTGAGATTTTAGTAGGTATATATGTGTGTTACAATTAAATTGGTTATGTGCTTGTAATATTATGTTTATTTGGTTTTGTTTAATTAATCTTCTATAAAAAAAGGGATTTTAATTTTGATATATATATATATATAGGTCTAGACTAAATTAGCATAGATCTACAAATTATCTATATCTGTAATTATATATATATATATATGCGTGTGTGTGTATCATTTGTATTTAATCCAAAAATTTCTTATGATGATTTATACATATTATAAATCATAAAATATAAATTATTTTATCAAATATGTATATATACATATATATTATTATTATTTAATGATATTGCGAATTGTTTATTATGTATATATTAATTAATATATCAAAATTTCAATTTTATAATTTTTTATTCGTTGCACCATATAATAAGATTACATAAAATTTTAAGACTTTATAAGTTTAATTTATTAATTTTAAAAATTAATTTATTTTCGCCCTGAAATTAATTGCTTAATAAAAAAATATAATTTCTAATGTGAAAACTCTAAATTTCTCATAAGCCTTATATATTAATCTGGAACCTTCAAAAAATAATTTTTAAAACTTGTTTACTAAATTTTAAATTTAATTTAGGTCTGAACTACAATTAATTATTTAATTAAAAATATAATTTTGATTGAGAAAATTCTTAAAATAATTTCAGAACCCAAAATATGTCTCAGGTAACTATACAAATTTATTTAGAATTTTTAAATTTGTTTCCTAATTTTAATAATTAATTTCATTATTGTCAATTACTTGATAATAAATATTATTTTAATTTTAAAATTTTCTGTAAATTAATATTGAGCCTAAAATGCATTCCTATGTTTCCTAAAGTCATTAAACTTGTAATTTTATCATGTAATTATTTTATATTAATTTATTACGGTAGAAACTTTTTTTTGTCAAGGCATGGTAGAAGTTATTTTATTAAACATTATATATATATACATACATATTCATATGCATATGTTAATATCCTATTTTTGACATATTACACAAGCACATATTTAAACAAACTACAGTACACATAAAATGAGCAAATGTGCCTATTGCATTGTAAATCACAACATCTATATACAGGCATATTATACCCTTCACGAAATATGATGTTACACACGCACACACATATGTATGTATATGTATATATATGGTTCACATATATGCATACTTACATATATATAATTAAAAAATAATAACAAAATTCAAACTATAATTTGTACAATTAAAATATATACGGGCATAGTAATAAACCTCGCCATGAAGAAAATAATAATTAAAGACATTTAATGTACCTATCAATTCAAATTAAAGAGAGAAAATGAAAGGGTTCTCTTTCCATTTAATGTAATTAATAATCTTAATTAATTCTTGTTTTAGGGAAAGAAACGAAAGGTTTCATTCCCTAATGTTAACCCTCTTTTTGGCAAGAGCCTCAACGAGCCAGATCGAAGCCCAAACGCACAACTGGATATATGTCGCGCTTCAGGAAGCCCAGCAGATGCACGATCCGAAGCAGTCACATATCGGCCCAAATCCAGCTTCACCCGTTAATAGCTCACTCCAGAAGAATCGCTCTCCCAGTCGATCGAGCATCTCGCTTCCATATAAGGCGTGCCGACCAAATATCTTGGGCCAACCTGGAAATTTTCAACAGAGCTACTCCATCGTATATCCTGACTTTCAAGGCAATAAAAATGGTCAAACCGTATCCGGACAAAGCTCTACTTTTGATATACCTCACAATGCATGCCACGTCAGCCGCAACTTTCGAGGATACTATTTATGAATAGTGAAATCAGTCTTCCAACTGCTATTCTAACCAAGAAATGGACTCCACGTGTCCGGGCTTTTCCGGAATGGCCGGACCACACCACAACAGTCCAAGCTGCAATCTCCACATATAAATACCTCTAAGCTTAAAGAGGAAAGGGACTTCTTTTTGGACCTTTTTTCCAACTTCTTTTTGGCTCCTACTTCTTCTTCTCAGAAAGGATTTAGCTGGAAAGGAAAAATAGCCACCTTCTCACTCTTCTTCAAACAGGAAAAAGCATTGTATTAGTAATCCAGAAAAGGGAAATAACATATAAAGTGGACGTAGGCACAGTCTTTGCCCAACCACTATAAAAATTCTGTGTGTGCTCCCCGTTCTTTTTACTTTTTCTGCATTTTATAATCATTGTTCATGTATTTATCACACGATTGGGGGTTGACTGTCACTAGTGACCAACTTTTGACGTCAACACTTTGGCGCGCCAGGAAGGGGAAGAGCACCGATATTCTGTTAGAGCATCTGCTCACTTTTGCTTATGGCGAACAAGCGAAAGAAAGACGCAACATCCTCTCGCCCCGCAACTGCCGATGCTGGCGATAACAAAGCCACGAAAGTAAGTCTCGGAGCTTCCTCTCACGAAGATGTATCTCGACATGTTACTCGGGTTGACATGGATAAGATGATGGTCAAATTCAGAGAACAAATGGCATCTCAGGGTAAACTCCTCGAACGGCAGCAGCAGTTGATGGATCACCTTCTCGGTCGAATGGAGACAAGATTGAACGCTTCAACATCAATTCTTCCACCGGCAGGGACTAGAGAAACATCTGACCTTTAATTTGCATGAAATCAGGCCACTGATCAGGCTACACCTTTATTTCATCCTGGTTTAGTCCACCAACCGATCGACCACAACCAGGAGTATCGCTTCCAGCGACCAGCGCAACTGTAGCAGCAGAACCTCAAGAGGCGGGCGATCAAGATCTTGATCGATCAAACACTGTGCCTCCACTCTTGGGAATATCTCGACCTATCGAACCAATCGACATCCTCCGGGTCCATCAGAATCAATGCCATTCCCATTACAACCCGGAATCTTGCCTCAAACCAGTCTAACCACTCTTCTCCTTTAACGAAGAGCTGGTGCATCCTTCCCTTCAAATGAGGGAGGCCAGCCTACTATACCGGTCCTCGCCGTGGCGGAAGAAAACACTACCGTAGACCCTCCTAACCTCATTCCAAATGGGGGCAACCCCGAGCTCCGAACATCACATGCTATGCTGAATCAGCCTAGGCCCTCTTTTACGGGTACGACTCGACTCACTACTCATCAGGTTCTAGAGGGGCCATTCTCCCCAAAACCAACTACTGTGGCTCATCTCCCCTCACACCTTCAGTCGACTCTCGGAGGTCGAGCCCAGTCAACGGCCGCCCTTCCGAGCATGCTTTTGCTAGACCCCCGCACAGAAGCTTTACAGAATGCAGAGCTAAATTCATGGCAACGACTCCTCAGAGATGGGAGCCAACTTGCAAGCATCATCCAACATTTTACTCGGGGAAATTCCTCGCAGTAAGACATAGATAATGTCAACTGCAGCCCCTTCACCAGGGAAATCAAAAACTCCTGAAATCCTCCATACTTCAAGTTCCCAGCTATTGAGCCATATAACGGTCGTACTGACCCGAACATCCACCTCATGCAATACATGAGACATATGGAAGTGCATGGCGCATCGACCAACGTCATGGCTAAGTGTTTCCCCCTCTTTCTCACGGACATAGCTGGCATGCGGTTTCAACAACTGACAACAGAGTCGATCGGCAGCTGGAATACTCTGGTCACCCTGTTCATCGAGCAGTTCCGAGTACATATCTCTCAAACGAAAAGTGTCATGTTCCTATCTACCATCAAGCAGTGATCCGGAGAGATGCTCAGATCCTTCCTTGAAAGACTCAACGCGCCCGTAGCATCTGTTGATCAGCCTGAGCCATCAATGGCACTCATGGCCTGTAACACCCCACTCCCGCTATGATCACTCACTAAGGGAATGCCATAGCATCGGTGGAGTATTTTAGTGAATATAGAACAGAAAAATTACAACAAGACAGATATAAATAGTACTTGAAATTTTAAAACATCATCTCATAACAGCGGAAGTAAAACATGTCTGGTTACATCATAAAACCACAATAAAGGTCAAGTACAATATCCATCAAAATAAAGAAGTACATAATCCCACTCTCATACAATAGCCAAACAAAAGAAAAGATAACTGGATAACTGGAGCTTTACATCTATCCAAGCTCCTAAAGACTGGAACAGCAATCCGATCAAGCTCCACTACTGCTAGGATCCACCGTAGGACCTGAGGGTTGGGAAAAAGATAAAAACAACGGGGTCAGACATAAGTCTGAGCGAGTCCTATAACTTTAACAATACAATCGTTAAAGTAACCAGAGAAGACATAAACTGATATACGGTAACATATAGGGATGAATGGCTACCCTAAGCAGTCAACTAAACGAAGATAAAGGATAAAGACGCATCTACCCTCCCTAAGGTAAATTACTAAACTGCACCACACCAGTCGTTCCTAACTTAAAGGTTGATCCCACCCAAGGACTTATAAAATTTACTAATTAGTACTTGCGTACCCCTAGGTGACCAAGTAGGCGCCACGGGGCCCTACAATCCACTAGGTGTACACACTACTTCCCATTCGATCGGCTCCCTAACGTAGATACCCGTGCTGGCCCCACCGTGGGATGTATCATTCCCCAATGTGGCAACCTGATGAAACTAAAGGTGCACGGCTTATATCTACTCGATGCAACAACGGCTTACCTACCAGCCCGGGCCCACTCACGCATATGAAGCCCGTTGGACTTGCGTTGCCACCGCTAACCCGTTTGCCTCTTACAGTCAAGCCCAGTATGCGTGTCCCGTCCTCGACATGGGTCGAGCCCACAAAGATACGTATGGGTTACTGGTTGAAATGGGCCTCCACAAGCTACCCACCTAAGCTTGTCCCTTTTTCTAGTATATCCCACTTAACCCTTTAATCATGTTTTAATTACATGTTCCATTTTGGTTAAGTATTCTAATCGTATTTTCTATTGCCACCCAAGGCAACCACTAGATTTTCTCATGCCACCCGAGGCACCCACTTAACCCCTCATGTCCCTCTACATGCTAATGTGGTTAAGTGTTTCTTAATTAATTAATTAAGAACGTAACCTTTGTAAAGACCTCTCACATTAGACTGTCTTTTATGACCGCTGGTTAAGCCGGTTGGGTCCGGGCAGCCTTATGTCATAACAGAGTCTAACCTCGTGTCTTTACATTAATTACGTATTTAGTTTGTGCCTAAGACCTCTCACATTGGGCTAACATTTGTAGCAACTGGTTAAGCCGGTTGGGTCCGGGCAGTTTTACGCTACAACTGAGTCCAACCTCGTGTCTTAGTCAATTAATTACACCTAATTAATCACCCTCATAATTTTATATTAATTATCCCTAATTAATCAAGTTTTCTTAACATGGGTAGACCTAACTTAATAGGTAAATTCCCATGGGGTAGACCTAACTCAATAGGTAAATTCCCAACACATAGTATGGGTACACCTAACCAAATAGGCAAATTCCCATACTATGTTTATTTATTTTGTGTTATGCATAATTATATTAATTTCACACAATCTTATTAACTTATGCATTTAATTACCCCATCGTTCCCACGTAATTTCGTTCATGATATAACACATATAAAAGGTGTCAACTTGCATATGAATGAACATGTTTCAAAGGTGCCATCTTGCATATTAACAAACACATAACTTGCATATGAACTTGCATAACATGTCACATAACTTGCATATAATATGTCACATAACTTACATATTCATTTTGCATAACAAACTTGCATATTAGCTTATAGACTTGCATAATGTGTCATCATGAACTTGCATATTAATAAACATGTAACTTGCATATTTACATACATGTAACTCGCATATTAACAAACATGTAACTTGCATATAAAGAAACATGTAACTTGCATATTTACATACATGTAACTTGCATATTAACAAACATGTAACTTGCATATTAACAAACATGTAACTTGCATATTTACATACATGTAACTTGCATATTAACAAACATGTAACTTGCATATTTACATACATGTAACTTGCATAGCATATTACCATGAACTTGCATAACATGCATATGATTACATAGCCCACAACTTGCATATTTAGCATCATGCAAACATAACATACATCATATTAAACTTGCATAAGCTTACATACTCAACATGCATAAACATAAGATTAATGCTAACATCATATCATATGATTCAAAGCTCATTAACCCACATACAAAACCATAAATCTCATCACATCTCATCTAATTAGTTTACCAAAAGATCATCAAAGTGATAGAAACTCACAACTAGCAACTTTGAACACCAAATGAAGAAGATTAAGATGCTAAGAAGGGATTAGAAGTTGATTAGAGAGTGATTAGTATGCAACCCTCTTCATAAAATTAGTGGAGGCCATGAGAGCTAGCATTTTGCCATAGTTTAGTCACTAGGTTTAATTATGAATGAATTAGGGTAGGTTAGGGTCTTATTTATAGATTAGGCAAGTGTTTTAGGCCATAGGATTAACCCTAGATTCAATCCAAGCCATCAAAGCATGTCTTGGGGAAGAAGTCAAGTGTAGGAACCATCTAGGGCCTTTAGATTAAAGATGGACCATGAGAACCATTCAAATGCAAAATCTGCACTTGAGCGAATCGGCCCACGGGTTGACAGCCAAACACCCTGGATTAACCCCTAGTCGACCCAGCGGGCTTGGGTCGACTTCAAAAATCGGCCGGTTCGGTTATTCCCCTCTCCCAATTCGCTGTTTTGAGCATTTTTGCATATTTATTTATTAAATTTTCAATTATATATATATATATATCAATATATATATATATATATATATCTACACAACCCACTTCACTTAATTAAGTATACTTTAATTTGGGAATTTTCGTGAAACTTCGCGAGGCCATATCTTGGTCATACGGACTCCGATTTTCGAAAACTCGGACTCTATTTCGCGTATTTTTCCGAGACGAACGCAATGGCATAGCCCGTTTCCCTTGATTCCCATTTTAGAATTAAATTCTGCCTCGATTTATGTTATTACAGGTTATTGAAAATACGGGTTGTTACATTCTCCCCTCCTTAAAGGATTTCGTCCCCGAAATCTTCAAGTTAGGAAGAACGTATCCTACCATCCAATCATCCATCTACTCAAAGCATCATCCACGAGCAATCATTGTCCTTACAAGATTCTAAATGCTGGATGGATATATGCAAAAGTGTGTGTATATGTACTTACCTAATGCGAAAATCAGGCGGTTACTGATACAGTAAACCTCCTTAATGCAAACCATGATAGTGCCATGCATCCAATATGTATGCGAAACCCTATTGACACATACAAATTTCTACATGCGTGCACCACCATACACAAAAATGCATCATCCATATGATAACACAGCCATGATACATCCATCAATCTAACTACCACACCCATTTATGCAATATGCAACATGAAGTGACTGAGCCGATCTAGTGCCTAATGTGTGTGTATATGCATCCACGAGCAACCACTAGCAAACAATTGCATCCATATGCATCCATCAACCATAACATGTTTCAAACACATGTTTCAACCATAGGTTTTACCCTATCTAAAGGTCATAGGTATTAGCGAGAGGATATACTAAAGATAAGATAAGTACTAGACAAGCAATAAAGGAGAAGTTAAAAGACATACTCTCAAAAAGAAATGGATACAAAGAACGCATCTTCGCTTCCGTCTCCCAAGTAGCATTGCTTTCGTCATCTCCCCATTGCACTTTAACTAGCTGGACTTCTCTGTTCCTCAACTTCCTAGTTTCTGACCCAAGGATGCGAGTAGGAGCTCGTCGAATCGTCGCGTCACGCTCTACCTCTACATCTCTAAGCAAGCTCGGCTCTACCACCTCCGCGGTCTCATGTAAGCACTTCCTCAAATGTGATACATGGAATACATCATGAACACCACTAAGTCTGTCGGGCAACTCCACCCTATATGCCATCCGTCCAATCCTTTCCTTAATAGGAAATGGCCCAACAAATCTCGGTGCTAACTTCCCAACGGACCCAAAGCGAACCACATTTCTCAATGGAGATACTTTGACAAAAACCATATCCCCAACCTCAAACTCAAGTTCCGTCCTTCTCCGATCCGCATAAGATTTCTGTCTATCTTGCGCTGCTTTCATCCTTTTTCGAATTAAATCAATCTTCTCTGAAGTCTCTCTAACCATATCCGGCCCAAGCAAGATCTTATCCGTAGATTCCCACCAACATGTAGGAGATCGACAAGGCCTTCCATAAAGAGCTTCGAAAGGAGCCATACCAATACTGGACTGAAAGCTGTTATTATATGCGAACTCCACCAAAGGAAGATGTTCTTCCCATGTACCTCCAAAATCCAAGATACAAAGCCTCAAAAGATCTTCTAAGATACGGTTCACCCTCTCAGTCTGACCGTCCGTCTGAGGATGATATGCGGTGCTCAAACACAACTGAGTCCCTACCGCCTCTTGCAAACTTCTCCAAAACTCACTAGTGAAAATAGGATCTCGATCACTCACAATGCTGGATGGTACGCCATGCAATCTAACAATCTCTCTAACATAGACTGAAGCAAGCCATGGAGCGGTCCTCTTACTCTTTACGGGTATAAAATGGGCACTCTTGGTAAGTCTGTCTACCACAACCCAAATTCCCGTATTGCCCTTCCTCGATCTCGGTAACCCGTCGATGAAATCCATCGAGACACTATCCCACTTCCACTGTGGAACTTCCAATGGGTGTAGCAACCCACCGGGTTTCCTTTGCTCCACTTTAACTTGTTGGCACACTAAGCATCTAGCCACATACTCGGCCACATCTTTCTTCATACCGGCCCAGAAGAAAACTCTCTTCATGTCTTGGTACATTTTGTCTCCACCGGGATGAATAGTCATTCTTGAACGATGTGCATCATCCAAAATAGCCTTCTTCAAACCCTCATCTTGCGGTACACAAAGTCTACCGTCTCTATGCAACCATCCCTTATCATCTATGGTGTATCTACCCAAATGGCTGGACGACTCCCCTCTTATAAGCTTCTCTACCAACACAACCAACTGTGGGTCGTCTCGCTGAGCCTCGCCAATCCGTCTCAAAAGAGTAGGTCTAACCTCCAAGGATGCCAACAAACCAGGTACAAAATCAACAGAAGGTCTGAAGTCAAACAAAGAAAGAAACTCCAAGCTTCGTCGTTCCACGAACAATGGACTCAAAGATAGCCTTTTTCTACTTAAGGCGTCTGCCACCACGTTACCCTTACCAGGGGTATACGCTATCTCGAAATCATAGGATGCTAAGAACTCCATCCACCTTTGCTGTCTTAAGTTTAAATCCTTCTGAGAGAATAAGTACTTCAATGATTTATGGTCGGTGAACAACTCGAATCTCTCACCAAGAAGATAATGGCGCCAAGACTTAAGTGCGAAAACAATCGCGGCCAACTCTAGATCATGGGTAGGGTAATTCTTCTCATGCACTCTCAATTGTCTCCCTCCATAGGCTATTACCCTTCCCTCCTGCATCAAGACTGCGCCTAATCCTGTTCCACAAGCATCGGTATAAACAACAAACGGCTTACTCCCATCCGGGAGCACTAAAACTGGAGCGGTGGTCAAAGCTCTCTTTAACCGTCGGAAAGCATCATCACAATCTACATCCCACGAGAAAACCAGATTCTTTTTCGTCAAGCGGGTTAATGGGGCTGATATCTTCGCGAAGTCTTTGATGAACTTCCTATAATATCCTGCCAACCCCAAGAAACTTCTTACCTCGGTAGCATTTCTAGGAACTTTCCAATCCTGGATAGATACTATCTTTGCGGGATCCACAGCTATCCCTTCCTTAGAGACCACATGCCCTAAGAATCGCACTTCTCTTCTCCAAAAATGGCATTTAGAGAATTTAGCTTTAAGACCATGTGCTCGAAGAGTCTCCAACACTTCTCTGAGATGTAAGGCATGCTCTTCTTCACTCTTGGAAAAGACCAAGATGTCATCCACAAAAACTACTACAAACTTATTCAGATACTCTCTGAACACTCTACTCATGAGATCCACAAAGTATGCAGGGGCGTTTGTCAACCCAAATGGCATCACTAGCCACTCATAAAAACCATCCGGAGTCCGGAAAGCAGTCTTCTCTATACTGTCCTCCGCCACTCTCAACTGATGAAACCCTGTAGCTAAATCCATTTGCGAAAACACTGAGGCGCCAACCAACTGATCAAAGAGATCATCTATCCTCGGTAATGGGTGTCTATTCTTCTTTGTGAGCTTATTAAGTTCCCTATAATCCACACAAAGTCTGAGGGACCCATCCGCCTTCGTGGCAAACACTACTGGAGCTCCCCACTCCGATATACTTCGCCTTATAAACCCCTTCTCAAGCAACTCCCCTACTTGCTTATGAAGTTCTCTTCTCTCACGAGGAGCCATGTGGCGTACTGGCAAAGACACTGGTTTGGCATTATCCACCAAATAAATTCGGAAATCTATCTCCCGCTTCGGAGGCAAACCCTTTACTTCTTCAAACACATCCGGATATTCCCGGACTACTCTGACAGAATGCAAACTCTCGACCGAAGCATCGAGCGATTCAAGATAACTTAGCAAAACAGATTCCATGGGATTGCAAGAGATCTCGAGAGTGTTACCCAAGCGGGTCATGAGCCTGACAACTCTCCTTTCGCAATCAAGAACGGCACCATTACTGGATAACCAGTCCATGCCCAAGATCAACCCATAGCCCGTGAAGCCCAATACAAAAGCATCACATCTAAACTCAACGCTAAGTATAGAAATCTTCAAACCCAAACATATCATAGACAGATATATGGAGCCCCCAATTGGGTTTGAGACAACCAAGGGATCATCAACTAGACTGGTGTCTAAGTGCAGTGACTCAACTAACGATGATGAGATAAAAGAATGCGATGCGCCAGAGTCAAACAAAGTACGAACTGGATGATCAAACAGAAAAACCAGACTTTCAACGGAAATAGTTCTACCTCTCTGCTGAATCGGTGGAACTGAGAGAACCTGAACTTGCCCCCCTGACTGAGGTGGTGCTATAAGAGCTTGCACCTGGCCTCCTGAGGTAGACCCCGTCTTCTGCCCCTTCTTTGGGCAGTTTTTCACAAGATGCCCTGCTTCACCACAATGAAAGCAACCGGTCTTCTTCTTTTTGCGACAATCCTTACTAAGGTGTCCTGGTGTTCCACAATTGAAGCACTTCTTCTTCGTCTTCTTTTTGTCACCATTGCCTTTTCCGCCCTTGCCTTGTTGTTGCTGTTGCGGTTTCTTCTGATCCCCCTTTTTCTCTGGTGCCTTAGAATTCTTATCATCCTCATGCATAAGTGCCATGTAGACAAGCTTCTCAAAAGTGGCCCCCATAGGAATGTGAGTCATAGCTATTCCTTGCAATGGTTCGTTCAAGCCTCTAACGAACCTCAAAGCCTTCTTCTCCGGTGTATTCACCAACTCTATGCTAAACCTTGCTAATTGATTGAATTTGTTGACATATTCTTTCACCGTGAGATTCCCTTGCTTCAAATTCAAGAACTTCTCCATAAACAGATTCTCTTCCGCCCTTGAGAGAAACTTAGCCCCAAACCTTTGCTTAAAATCTGCCCAAGAGTCAACAGGGCGTTCTCCATTAGTGACCTCCCACCAGAATGAGGCCTCTCCCTTCATTAACCAAGCCGCCAACTTGACTTTCTTTCCCTCTTCCACTTCAAAGATATCTAGCAACTCTTCCACTTCCTTAAGCCAATCTCTAGCCTCTACGAAAGTCTCTGAACCAAGAAAAGGTTTTCCTCCTATAGCCTTGAACTCCTTGCAAACCTTAGCAAAATTATCCACTCTAGGCTGAGGAGGAGGAGCGGTTGTCTCTGGTGTAGTAGCATTGGCCGGACCCGCAGCCGCGGCCCTAGCCTCTTGCAACCTCCTATACCATAGTGGTATAACTAAACCCTCCGGGATGTTAAGATCTTCAGCCATGCTGAAACGAAAGAGGAAAGATTCAAAAAGGAGATTCCGAAAGATAAAGATATGGCTATTGGGGATTATGCTTTTCTTTTTCAAAAACTTTTTCTCTTAGAAGACATGCTTTTGAAAATACTTTCTTCGAAAATACTCTTAGAAAATAGTTTTTCTCAAAAATTTTATCTGTTCTGGTAACCTTAAGCTCTGATACCACGTGTAACACCCCACTCCCGCTATGATCACTCACTAAGGGAATGCCATAGCATCGGTGGAGTATTTTAGTGAATATAGAACAGAAAAATTACAACAAGACAGATATAAATAGTACTTGAAATTTTAAAACATCATCTCATAACAGCGGAAGTAAAACATGTCTGGTTACATCATAAAACCACAATAAAGGTCAAGTACAATATCCATCAAAATAAAGAAGTACATAATCCCACTCTCATACAATAGCCAAACAAAAGAAAAGATAACTGGATAACTGGAGCTTTACATCTATCCAAGCTCCTAAAGACTGGAACAGCAATCCGATCAAGCTCCACTACTGCTAGGATCCACCGTAGGACCTGAGGGTTGGGAAAAAGATAAAAACAACGGGGTCAGACATAAGTCTGAGCGAGTCCTATAACTTTAACAATACAATCGTTAAAGTAACCAGAGAAGACATAAACTGATATACGGTAACATATAGGGATGAATGGCTACCCTAAGCAGTCAACTAAACGAAGATAAAGGATAAAGACGCATCTACCCTCCCTAAGGTAAATTACTAAACTGCACCACACCAGTCGTTCCTAACTTAAAGGTTGATCCCACCCAAGGACTTATAAAATTTACTAATTAGTACTTGCGTACCCCTAGGTGACCAAGTAGGCGCCACGGGGCCCTACAATCCACTAGGTGTACACACTACTTCCCATTCGATCGGCTCCCTAACGTAGATACCCGTGCTGGCCCCACCGTGGGATGTATCATTCCCCAATGTGGCAACCTGATGAAACTAAAGGTGCACGGCTTATATCTACTCGATGCAACAACGGCTTACCTACCAGCCCGGGCCCACTCACGCATATGAAGCCCGTTGGACTTGCGTTGCCACCGCTAACCCGTTTGCCTCTTACAGTCAAGCCCAGTATGCGTGTCCCGTCCTCGACATGGGTCGAGCCCACAAAGATACGTATGGGTTACTGGTTGAAATGGGCCTCCACAAGCTACCCACCTAAGCTTGTCCCTTTTTCTAGTATATCCCACTTAACCCTTTAATCATGTTTTAATTACATGTTCCATTTTGGTTAAGTATTCTAATCGTATTTTCTATTGCCACCCAAGGCAACCACTAGATTTTCTCATGCCACCCGAGGCACCCACTTAACCCCTCATGTCCCTCTACATGCTAATGTGGTTAAGTGTTTCTTAATTAATTAATTAAGAACGTAACCTTTGTAAAGACCTCTCACATTAGACTGTCTTTTATGACCGCTGGTTAAGCCGGTTGGGTCCGGGCAGCCTTATGTCATAACAGAGTCTAACCTCGTGTCTTTACATTAATTACGTATTTAGTTTGTGCCTAAGACCTCTCACATTGGGCTAACATTTGTAGCAACTGGTTAAGCCGGTTGGGTCCGGGCAGTTTTACGCTACAACTGAGTCCAACCTCGTGTCTTAGTCAATTAATTACACCTAATTAATCACCCTCATAATTTTATATTAATTATCCCTAATTAATCAAGTTTTCTTAACATGGGTAGACCTAACTTAATAGGTAAATTCCCATGGGGTAGACCTAACTCAATAGGTAAATTCCCAACACATAGTATGGGTACACCTAACCAAATAGGCAAATTCCCATACTATGTTTATTTATTTTGTGTTATGCATAATTATATTAATTTCACACAATCTTATTAACTTATGCATTTAATTACCCCATCGTTCCCACGTAATTTCGTTCATGATATAACACATATAAAAGGTGTCAACTTGCATATGAATGAACATGTTTCAAAGGTGCCATCTTGCATATTAACAAACACATAACTTGCATATGAACTTGCATAACATGTCACATAACTTGCATATAATATGTCACATAACTTACATATTCATTTTGCATAACAAACTTGCATATTAGCTTATAGACTTGCATAATGTGTCATCATGAACTTGCATATTAATAAACATGTAACTTGCATATTTACATACATGTAACTCGCATATTAACAAACATGTAACTTGCATATAAAGAAACATGTAACTTGCATATTTACATACATGTAACTTGCATATTAACAAACATGTAACTTGCATATTAACAAACATGTAACTTGCATATTTACATACATGTAACTTGCATATTAACAAACATGTAACTTGCATATTTACATACATGTAACTTGCATAGCATATTACCATGAACTTGCATAACATGCATATGATTACATAGCCCACAACTTGCATATTTAGCATCATGCAAACATAACATACATCATATTAAACTTGCATAAGCTTACATACTCAACATGCATAAACATAAGATTAATGCTAACATCATATCATATGATTCAAAGCTCATTAACCCACATACAAAACCATAAATCTCATCACATCTCATCTAATTAGTTTACCAAAAGATCATCAAAGTGATAGAAACTCACAACTAGCAACTTTGAACACCAAATGAAGAAGATTAAGATGCTAAGAAGGGATTAGAAGTTGATTAGAGAGTGATTAGTATGCAACCCTCTTCATAAAATTAGTGGAGGCCATGAGAGCTAGCATTTTGCCATAGTTTAGTCACTAGGTTTAATTATGAATGAATTAGGGTAGGTTAGGGTCTTATTTATAGATTAGGCAAGTGTTTTAGGCCATAGGATTAACCCTAGATTCAATCCAAGCCATCAAAGCATGTCTTGGGGAAGAAGTCAAGTGTAGGAACCATCTAGGGCCTTTAGATTAAAGATGGACCATGAGAACCATTCAAATGCAAAATCTGCACTTGAGCGAATCGGCCCACGGGTTGACAGCCAAACACCCTGGATTAACCCCTAGTCGACCCAGCGGGCTCGGGTCGACTTCAAAAATCGGCCGGTTCGGTTATTCCCCTCTCCCAATTCGCTGTTTTGAGCATTTTTGCATATTTATTTATTAAATTTTCAATTATATATATATATATATCAATATATATATATATATATATATATATCTACACAACCCACTTCACTTAATTAAGTATACTTTAATTTGGGAATTTTCGTGAAACTTCGCGAGGCCATATCTTGGTCATACGGACTCCGATTTTCGAAAACTCGGACTCTATTTCGCGTATTTTTCCGAGACGAACGCAATGGCATAGCCCGTTTCCCTTGATTCCCATTTTAGAATTAAATTCTTCCTCGATTTATGTTATTACAGGTTATTGAAAATACGGGTTGTTACATGGCCGCCATCGCAGGAGTTCAAAATCGATCAGAGTTCTCAATCTCTTTAACCAGAGATCCACCCATGGATATAGACGATTTTTACTCCGAGGCCAAGTGTAACACCCCACCTCCGCTAGAGTCACTCACAAAGGGAATGCACTAGCTTTGGTGGAGCATTATCTAGGTAAACATACACAGAAATATTACAAGACAGAACATATAAAACAGCGGAAGAAGAACCAAATTTCATTGCTTTAAAATCTAGAAAGGTCTAAAGCCTTTTACATCAAAATGCCATTAAATCCATTACATCGAAATCTGTCTTGCAATAGTAAAGAAGCATAAAACCATAGTCATAAATCATTCCCCAAGTAAAACAGTAAAGCATCCATAGCCAAGAAAGGTCCAAGCCATATATGATGATCTTGAAGTAGAAAGAAGTCCAAACTAAGTAGTAGTGTTTCCTCCCTGAGAACCGGGGGGGGACGGAAGAAAAAGAGGCGAAAGAAAACGGGTTAGTCATAAAGACTGGTAAGTCCTAATGACTTTCAATATAGAAACAAGTAAAGATAACATAACATGTATAAACTGAAAGTAAACATAAGGATGATGACAAGATAGGCAAGTTAAACTAAGATAACAAGATAAACTATGCTGACCAGATAAACTACGGCAACAAGATAAACTATGCTAACCAGATAAACTATGGTAACAAGATAAACTATGCTAACCATATAAACTACGATAAACTATGCTAACTAGATAAACTACGTATAGCATCGCATGTTTAACATTCTCTGCACTAGTACTAGTATAATAGAATTAGGTGCTATCCTAATGTCCAAACAGAAACGGAAACAGAAACAGGGTGATCTTTACAAAAATAGTAATGGGCTTTTACCTCCCTAACAGAAACAGAAACAGAAATGGGCCTTTACCACCTGTACTAGTAACCCAACCCGTGTCATGTATTAACTATGAAATGAACCCTTGCCCAATATCATGAAATGACCCATTACTTGGTCCCACGAAACGATCTATTAATCGATCGGCTCCCTACAAGTTCTAGCTCGTCATGTGTTTGTGTCATACGGCCCTATCACGAATGTAGTTACCTGTGCTAGGTCCACCATAGGGTGTATCAAGCCCTTGGGTGCCGACCACCGACACGAATCAAGCACGCACAGTGTAAACCTACTAGTGCCCAATGCCTGCTTTTTCAACTCCGGACTACGTGCACGACCATAGTCCGCCTGAACCTACAATGGCGCACCGACTCAGCCGTCGTTCTGGTCGCTTACAATCAGCCCAGTAATCGTGCCCCACCCTGCCTAGTTCCAGGGTACCGTGATACATCTAGTGGGTTACTGCTGAAAAGGACCGCGTAACTAGGGTTTCCGTCCAGTAGGTTAAGTGTTGTCATTTAAATTCGAGACTTAACCCCATCGGTCTAGCATGTCAAGTTGGTTAAGTATGTTCAAGCGGTTCATGACTTAGCCCTACCAAATCATCGTGTTAAATTGGTTAAGTATATTCAAGCGGTTCATGACTTAACCCTGTCAAATCATCGTGTCAAATTGGTTAAGTATATTCAAGCGGTTCATGACTTAACCCTATCAAATCATCGTGTCAAATTGGTTAAGTATATTCAAGTGGTTCATGACTTAACCCTATCAAATCATCGCGTCAAACTGGTTAAGTATATTCAAGCGGTTCATGACTTAACCCTATCATGTATTCAAGCGGTTCATGACTTAACCCTATCAAATCATCGTCTCAAATTGGTTAAGTATATTCAAGTGGTTCATGACTTAACCCTATCAAATCATCGTGTCAAATTGGTTAAGTATATTCAAGCGGTTCATGACTTAACCCTATCAAATCATCGTGTCAAATTGGTTAAGTATCTTCAAGCGGTTCATGACTTAACCCTATCATGTCATCGTGTCAAATTGGTTAAGTATATTCAAGCGGTTCATGACTTAAGTATATTCAAGCGGTTCATGACTTAACCCTATCAAATCATCGTGTCAAATTGGTTAAGTATATTCAAGCGGTTCATGACTTAACCCTATCATGTGGTATTAAAATAAATTAATGCACCCCAACCTCTCACATTAGACCTGTTGTTGTGGTCACTGGTTATGCCAAGCGGTTCCGGGCAGAATTACACCACAACTCAGTCTAACCTCGGGTTTTAAACGCGATATGACTAACTACTCTCATTGGATCCTATTGTTTGCAGTTACTGGATTTGCCGGGTGGTTCCGGGCAGAATTACACTGCAAACTCAACCCAACCTCGAGTTGGCCATTTTCAAGTTCATTCTAAGTGTCATGTCTATGTTCAAGTTTCATGTCAAGTTCGTGTCAAGTTTCATGGCGAGTTTCATGTCAAGTCAATGTCAAGTTCGTGTCCATATCCAGGTTCAAGTTATAACAGCGTTCAATTTTCAAGTTCATAACCAATTCATGTTTTGCCTAATCTACCCAAATCGTATTCCCATCGCATGTAAACTCGAATCGATCCAAATTACAAATAAATCTAATTAGGGAATAACATAAAAAGGACGGGCATAAGGTGACAAAAGTGATTACAAGTTTAGCATGGTATAACTTGAGGTAAATGATTACAACATTACTGGCATATGGAATATCGGCCTCAAACATTAGGATTTCAAGTCTAGCAAAATAAGGTGATAATCATGATAATAGTTGACATAAGGTAATAGTCCCAAACTTGTGAATAATAACTGATTCAACATCATAGTCATGACAATATTATGGACATGAGAGGTTTTTATTTACAACATGAATAGGCCCAAATTAGTTTCATAGCAATATTCCCAAATGTCAAGATCCAAGATGGAAACTAGAATAGATGTGAATCAGTTATCATACATAGGCCCAATTCCAATTTATAACATGAATAGGCCCCAAATAGAAATATTCCCACAAGTCAAGATCCAAGAATTTATTTTACAATCTAGCGTTTGAATAATAAACTAGGTCCAACAACATGAATGGGCATGATTCAATCGATAAGAAATAACCCAAAATCATAGATTCAAGAAGAGACAAGAACAGATCTAAATAGATAATCAAGCTTAGGTCCAATTTCATTTCATTCCATATCCATATTAAATTTAACAAGTTTAAATCTCAAAGTAACTAGAACTTACAGATCGTGGTCTAAGAAATTGAGATGCAGAAGTTGAATCTAGAAACTAGTAGTCGATTTGTTGAATCGATGAATTCTGATTTGATCGCAGAAGCAAATCTCCAATATGCAATTCCTAGTTGTAGTCTTCAAGAATTAGTCTTCGTGTTTTATTTTAATTTATCTTAATTTAATTTAGAGGAAGAAGAAGAAGCCATGATAATCAAGAGTTTGAGCAACATAAGGTTAGAGAAGAATGGTGTAAAGAGAATGAGGCTAGGAGGCTGTTTATATAGGATTAGGCAGACGAATCTGGACAGAAAACGAGGTCAAACACATCAGGATGCATCTGGTTCAAAAAGTGGATTCGGGAGGCAGGTCGACCCCCAGGTCGACCCTATGGTCGACCTGGTCTGGCCAGGTCGACCCCCAGGTCGACCCTATGGTCGACCTGGTCTAGTCTGGTCGACCCCCAGGTCGACCCTATGGTCGACCTGGTCTGGTCAGGTCGACCCCGAGGTCGACCCCCTGGTCGACCTGGGCTCTGGGCGGGAATTTTCCCGCCCAGCCCGCTTCTGGGTCTTGAATTCGAATTTCTGAGCTGTTTTTGATTCCGAAAATTCGTGAAACTTCTAGAGGTCATAACTCAATCATACGGACTCCGATTTTCGAAATCTCGGACTCGTTTCCAAGCAGAATTTCGAGACGAACGCAATGGCGCAACCCGTTTCTCTTGATTCTTGTTTTAAAATTTAATTATACCATGATTTCTTACCTTAACTTGTTATTAAAATACGGGTTGTTACACCAAGCGATTCCTCTGACAAGAGGATGCCAGCCTTGAATTGGAGAGCCTCGAGGTTCTAGTAGCCAAACAACAAGGTCCATTCAATGGCAACGGCCAGAATAAAGGAAGAGGAAAGGCCCCGAAGAAGAGAAAGCGTAATGTGCGATCTCGAAATGAAAATAAGTACGACCAGTACACCAAGATCAATTCCTCTTTGCTGGACATCTATCTCGATATACGAGGATCCTCACCCATTCCAAAACCACCTAGACAAGAGCCACCCCAGATGGAACTCGATTCCGGCAAGCACTGTATATTCCACAACGTAGCTGGACATAATACAAATGAATGCCGACATCTGCGTGATCTCATCAAAGAACGAGTCAGAAAAGGAGAGCTTCCCGAATATGTCAAAAATCACGCCCCGGTCGTGCCGCTGCGACCTTCTGCCCAAGCTCCTCAGATCGGTCCTCGAGCTCCTAGAAACGGAAAGGACCCTGAGACTAGCACTCGCGGCATTATCATTAATTAGATTCTTTTCTTTTGATGTATTTATTTCAATAATAAGGACACCTTGATGTAAACATGTATGGGGTTAGGATTTAGCTCCTAGGCATGCTCTGGAATCAACCGCTGTCCTCGTAGAGTTTCTTTTCTTTGTAATAATTATTTAGCAGTTATAAATTATCTTTTGCAAACATAGATCATGTTTGAAAACCTCTAAGCCGAGCATGGATAATGCTCGCCCCCTTGTTTATGTGGTCAGCATGAAAGCCCACCACCTTTTTCTAAGACACCTGCTCCTTTAACCGAGTGAGGTCATGTTTTTTAAATACGAGTATGGATTATACTCTCTCTTTTCTTTTCTTTTTACACCACGAGCGATCATAACTCCTGGACAAACTAACTTAACATGAGTCGAGCATAAAAAACACTTGCCCTAAGCCGAGCATGGTTAATGTTCGCCACTAAGCCGAGCATGGTTAATGTTCGCCACTAAGCCGAGTATGGTTAATGCTCGCCTCCCTCCAAAGACAAGTGAAATTAAATGCTCGACCCATCAACATTCTCCAAAACGAGAATGGCTTATTTTTTATATGCAGGAACCAACTCTCATACAGGTAGCGATCATCATATCGGCCTTAATATGGTTCCGATAGTTGTCGGTTTTCTTGCCTTAATACGACTGAGTATGATCGTCGGTTTTCTGGCCTTGATACAACATTGGGACCGTCGATTCTCTGGCCTTAATATGGTCCGGCGTGACCATAGCTGTTCGAGCGTTTGTGCCTCGGTTCAGATTTCAGAACACACCTCCCTCTATCGACGAAGATTCATTCTAAGGGGCAAAGTGTTAACCCTCTTTTTGGAAAGAGCCTCAATGAGCCAGATCGAAGCCCAAACGCGCAACTGGATATATGCCGCTCTTCAGGAAGCCCAACAGATGCACGATCCGAAGTAGTCACATATCAGCCCAAATCCAGCTTCACCCATTGATAGCACACTCTGGAAGAATCGTTCTCCCAGTTGATCGTGCATCTCGCTTCCATATAAGGCGCGTCGGCCAAATATCTCGGGCCAGCATGGAAATTTTCAACAGAGCTACTCCGCCGTATATCCCGACTTTCAAGGCAATAAAAGTGGTCAAACCATATCCGGACAAAGCTCTACTTTTGATGTATCTCACAGTGGATGCTACGCCAGCTGCAACTTCCGAGGATACCATTTATGAATAGTGGAATCAATCTTCCAGCCGCTATTCTAACCAAGAAATGGACTCCACGTGTCCGGGCTTTCCCGGAATGGCCGGACCACATCACAACAGCCCAAGCTGCTATCTCCACCTATAAATACATCTAAGCTTAAATAGGAAAGGGACTTCTTTTCGGACCTTTTTCTCGACTTCTTTTTGGCTCCTACTTCTTCTTCCCAGAAAGGCTTTAGCTGGAAAAGAAAAATAGCCACCTTCTTTCTCTTCTTCAAAAAGGAAAAAGCATTGTATTTGTAATCCAAAAAAGGGAAATAATATATAAAGTGCACGTAGGCACAGTCTTTGCCGAACCACTATAAAAATTCTGTGTGTGCTCCCCATTCTTTTTACATTTTCTGCATTTTATAATCATTGTTCGTGTGTTTATCACACGATTGGGGTTGACTGTCACTAGTGACCAACTTTTGACGTCAACACCTAATATTAACTAAAGTGAAAATTAGGCACACATCCCTAAAACCGAACTTAATTAGCCTCGCATCCCTCCATAAGTTTCCATTCAAACCCACCCCCTATTTTTAAACTTCCGCCTTTTTCGTTTTTTGGCCAAAAAAAATGCGCTGACATATAAAAAAAAACTAAATTCTGGAAATATTCTCGGAAGTCCACGCAATAATAATAAAAAAGTTGCATACATGTATGCAACTATTACCAATAGTTGCATACATGTGTGCAACTGTGCGCAAGCTGTTTTGGCTTGGAAATTTGGACCAAAACTTTCATACATGTGTGCAACTATTTGAAATACCTGCACACATATACACATGTTTTGCATGAAGAAAAGTTAAGTGAAATTTAGCCTACGAATTTGTTGCACATTTTTATGCAAGAATTATGCAATATTTGCACAGATGTATGCAACAAAAACAAACAACGACGCATGAATGGAATACTTGCACAGATGTATGAAGGAAAATTCAGATATATGCATACTATTATGCATTTAACTGCACTTTCACTGTTTTGCTGTTTTTTTGTTTTTGATGCCTTATTTGATGTTTTTTAGATCTGAATTTTTGTCGACTGCATGTTTAATTTAAATATGAATTTACGTATTATTTTTATTTTATTTTTTATTTTTTAGTGAATTTTCGAAAAATAGGGACTAAATTTACAATAAGTTTATGACCGAACCTAAGCCTAATTTAAAACCTTAACAGGGACCTATAAAAAACGTACTCTTAACTAAATGTTAAGTGTAAATGATACTCTAAACATTTGAAATTAAATCTTCCCTTTGACTAACTTAAATAAAATAAATGATTTTATTTAAAAACAAATTTAGAAACATTCTAAATAAATTAGGCTTCATAGGCCCAACTAAGATCCAATAGGATAGAAAAAAACCCATATCTTCCGCTACGTGATGGCCTAGTTCCTACACTATCACGTAATGAATGGTCATGAAATCGATCAGTCTAGAACATTTGAAAAGAGAATGTATTACCTTTGTATGCAAGGGAAATTAGGGTATCTTATGGACTGAAAGCCATTCGAAGTAAGATCCAATCCACAAAGGAGAATCTAAAAAAGGAGTTAAGACTCGATTTAAATCATTGTAAAAGCATATAAGAATTTCTACTTGGTTGATATAGAAGTGCCCTTCTTATATTGGATTAGTTTAGAAAATCCTGGGTATATCCCTGGCCCTTCCCCCAAAAAGGGAAGAGGTAAGACCAGGAAATCGCGCCCTGGCTCCAAGCCCAAGGTACATCCTTGACGCCTCTCGTAGGGAGGAGAGTAAGTCGTTATCCACGCTTAAGGGACAGGGAAATGCACCGAAGCCCTTAACTGTGTCCAAGGACTTGGTTTAAGGCGCCTTCTAGAGAAGAGACGGGTAAACCCGGGGACCTGCGCCCGACTTCAATGGAAGCACGCTCTGCCTCTTATCATTACGTGATCAATCTCTGTCTCTACTTACAACATAAGCACGAACTGTCGTTGTTTATGTCATATCCCCAAGAAGGGATCAAAAGCTCAAAAGGAGCACTAAAGCACGCTAAAGCCTCTGCTTTATGTAATGCCTATATTGGCCAAAGATAAATCAAAAACCAAAAGCGCTTTCGTAACTAAACCGGAAAAGGACATTCTGGATTCTTCTTAACATGCCAAAAATGGCTCCATCAAAACTAAAAGAGGATATTCCGAGTGTGCTGTGGTAAGCCAAAAAAGGTTTCATTCTTCTTTGTTGCCCGAATCTAGGTCCATTAAGCCGGAAGAGGCTTCGTTCTTCCTTTTTGCCTGGACCTAAGTCCATTAAGCCAAAAAAGGCTTTATTCTTCCTTATTTCTCGAATTTGGGTCCATTAAGCTGATGGGGGCTTCGTTCTTCCTTATTACCTAAATCTGTGTCTATTAAGCCTAAGGAGGTTTCGTTCTTCCTTATTATCTGAATCTGAGTTTCGTAAGCTATGTAGGGCTTCGAGTCTCTAATACCTGAATCTAGGTCCCTTAAGCCAAGGAAAGCTTTGCATTTTTCTTACCCTAGTTTTGGTTTATTCAGCCGAAAGAATATCTATATTTCTATTACCCATATTTAGTTTTCCTAAACCTAAGAGGGTTTTGTATTTCTACTGTTTGAGTCTGAGCTCACTAAGCCAAAGGAGGCATCGATTTTCCGTTACCACCTGAAATTGGGTCTCTTAAGCCAAAAGAGGCTCCGCTTCTCTTGAAAATAAACCCTGATCATTTATTTCCTTGCTACTCAAGTCCGGGCTTCCTAAGCCAAAAAGGGCTCTGCTTTTTCTGGAGGACAAAAAAGACGAAACCCCTAAATCCAAAAGGGACCGACATTTCTAATACCAAGAAAAAAGTTCCGTCAAAGCAGTAATTTCCCGATGGGCTCCAGTGACGAAGAGGATTGTTAACATATAACTTAGAAAGACATCAGTTTGTCCACCAACATTGAAGGCCTTGTTTCAGGAATTCCAATGAATATCAAGGGACAATAACAACCAAACAAGGTTTTCAATCTTATTATGCTTTCAGAGGAAGCGATACCAGGTACTGCCATACAAACACTCACGTAAGCGGGATCAACTCTCATTATCTATGAAAGATTAAATGTCTAGGTCCTTAGATCTTCTAAAGTGATTATGATTTCAGGCTAACCATGACAAATGGGATATACGTTACGAAAGTAAAATTCTCAAGTAAATAACTTGAAATTATTGAGAACGCACCAAAAGAGTTGGCAAAGAAGAGGATATCCTCCTATACTCCACTGTCTCTCGAAAGAAACATGGTGATCCTCTAACCTCCCACTTCGTGCAAAGTAGAATCTTCGCAATTAAATCCTTTTTAACATAGTCGGTTTTAAACATGACAGGTAACCACCCTTTTGAAATACTTGGACTAATTTACTAATTCGGACTTTATAATTTTAGCCGGTCCTCCAAAGAGCCCCTTTGTTTAAACTTGTTGAGTGGGAGTGTTGGGTGTTTAAATTCAATTGAAAGGCGGGACGAATTGACAGAGGGTCGAGGGGCGAAACCTAAGATAACAATTTCTCGAGAATTGTAAAGACTTAAATGAAATTCCATTATTTTTCAAAATAAACTCTAAGGAATCTGTGTTCTTGTCCAACGGGTGCACCTCTGCATTTGTTTCATAAACCTTGCGCACCTAGAGAGGCAATTGTTCTTTTGAATAGTTCAGGTGAAGGTTAGAATCTTTTATCACAGGCATTTCGTAAGCGAGATAAGAGCCAAATAAGTAAAACAAAATGAATTCTAAAAGATATTGTTTTCCTTAAAATCAGTATAGAGAAGAGAGTGGGTCAATATTTTACTTCAATAACACTATTAACAAAAGCAAAAGATTCTAACGTTAAAGATATTATATCCTGCAAGGTTGTGAAGCAAAGGCAACACCTTTTATTAGCCACTTCGAGTAAGTTAAAATTTCACTCAACAAATAATAAGGAATCAAGATAAACGGAAGGATCAATTAGCCATCTTTAAAAGCTTCCATCAGATATGTCCAGAGGGGGGCCACTGATAGACGATTTTCTAAATGGTTTCTTTCTCAACAAATTATGTACAAACTAGAAATAGTAAGGCTTCTTAAAATTAAAAAAAAACAAAATTACACCTTGGATTACGTTAATTTTATTACAAGAAACTATACAAATTACAATACAAATACACACACTTAAAAATCCTTTCTCCTTTGTGACCTAAAGAGATTCTCGGGCAGTAGCTGATAAAGGCTAACTGTCGAACACTCGCTCCCCAGTGAGGATCATGAGAGAAACATGGACCGTTGTTCCTAAAGATAATCAGAGAAGAAATTTTTTATAGTCTAACTAATTGCATTGTTGTAAGTTTATAAGATAAACATGTCAAAGGCATAGTTTGAAGAAAGTTGATTAAGCAACACAGATAGATACGTGAGCCAAAAACCAAGAAGACTGGATGCAATATCCCCGGAAGGCCTATCCTCCCTAAGGTGTTGGCCGATGTAGTAAAATCCACAGCAAGTGCCAAAGAGAGTCATGCTGCATGAAAAGATAAGTTCTTCCCAAGAATGGTAGAGAATCATGACAGTAAGGGGGAAGAAAGAGTGTAAGCAACAATAGAAGGTCACCCGGCGAAACTGTTAGGGAATGCAAAAGTGAATCTTACGGCAAGACTAACACTAGAGAGGGTGAATAGTGTTTTCGAAGAATTTATGAAAATCTAACACTAATATGATCTACTATACGAATCACACACAACAGAGATGATCACAGACACAAAATCAAACACAAACACGGAATTAGATAAATATAAAATACAAAAAAAGGAAAGAACACACCGGATTTTATACTGGTTCGGATTACTCATACGTCCAGTTCCACGCAACACTGAATTGCGCAGAGTTTTATTATTATCAATATTCAAGTACAATCCCCTTGATTTCACGGCTACAAGGTTAACACTGCTCCAACCACCCTTGATTTCATGGCTACAAGGTTTACACCGCTCTCTTTCCTTGATTTCAAGGCTCCAAGAAACACATCCTTTCCCAAACACTTCCTATAACTCTTCAATAACACTTCAATTCAGAGATAGTGGATAGAGTATGAGAAAACAAGAAGTTTTATATAATTAGATTAAAAATCTGCAAGGTAGAAGTGTAGAAATCAATAAAAGGATAAAGAATAATAAAGGGATGAAGAGTGGTGAAGATGGAAAAGAAGAATTATGAAAAAATTCGAAATCAGCGCCTATTTATAAGATTTGAAAGGTTGCAACATTTCAAAATTATTATAAATAGTGAGAAGATACTTCCTTTCAAAATTGAATTTTTGACAGTCGTATGTCGACATACCCAATTATGTAGTTCGACATAAACATATTTTTTTTTATTTTTAAATCCTATTTTTCAAGTGTTTGATCATATATATTATTCTGGAAATTTTTGAATTAAAACTTAATGATATAAATGAATATTCTAAAATGTAAAATCATATGAAAACATAATATATTCTATATAAACATATTTATAAATTATAAGGTTTAAAACCATAAAACCATTAGATTATAAAACTATATGTATATATACCAGTATGTAGGCATGTCCGTTGGACATGTGCATAGACTGGTCAACCAAATAATCATCATTGCAAAGCTTGGCTTTGTGCATAAGTGTTTGATCATTAATGTTTCATTGCTAATTCAGTATAACACTAATATAATATATTATTTGTAATATGCGTTGTTTGTTTTTGTACAGTCCACACACACACACACACACATATATATATATATATATATATATATATATATATATATAAGCAGCTAAATATTGACTTGTTTGTTTTGGATATTTACAAAACCTGCTAGCAACAACGGTAAAGGCTTATTAAGATAACCTTAGTAAAATATTGTAATTATTAGTAATATAGCACATTATTCAATCCAAACTAATTTATAGCTTATTAGTCGAGATCAGTTTGTATCGCATTAGAATAATTAATTTTCAAATAGATTACAGAGCTATATAATCTCAAAGGCAGTACAATCAAAACCTTCAAAAATACGTCTACAGAAACCGAATACTTTTAACCTCATGTGCCTAGCTGGTGGTATGGCTATCTTCCTCAAGTATGAAGGCTTAAATTGCTCTCGTTCCCAAGATGTTCATTCCTTTCTCCAATAGGCATTGCTTCCAAATGGAGCACTGCAATATATAAGTGAGTCAAAATTCTACTATAGCTGGAAGCACCCAATTCTCCAGCACAAAGCATGTCATTTAATAATCAATAAGTCTTGAAGGCCTAAGATACATGAAGTGATCTGAATATTAAGAGAAACAACACGTTGAAGTACACTATGAGAAACAATAAGGTGGAAACGACCTTATCATATTATTGATAGCATGAACATAACAGTAAGCAACATGTTGATAATCAATTTATCTCTAGTCTCTAATAATAATGATACTACTTGAAAATTTTTAGGTCGTGATATCTATTTCAAAAGATATGAGTCATGTAAGTGTGATTGGAAACTAAAAATGTCACATATGAAAACTGCAAAGTTACTTGAAAAGGATAAATATGGTTATAATCTAGTTTAAATAGTCGGTAAGCATCAGTTACCATCGTTATGAAATAAAACTACAATCAAGCAAGGAAAATTGCTGCATCATATGACAATTTCAGAGATCAAAATTGCGAGGATAAAAGCAGAAATGTCTTTTAACATACCGTTAAAGCCATGAGCATAACATTAAGCTACCAATGTATTTGTTGATGTAGTCGCAAATATAAATGATTTAGTCATTTGTCGGGGCTTTCTATCTTCTTTTTTCAAAACTATTTCCTACATATTTTGATATTGGGATTGAGATGGTAATGGTTGCATTGGTGTTTGTGTGTATAATGGTAAGGAGGTGCTACATCAAAATAATTATCGGAATAGTCAGCTCTTTTATCAATCTTAAAAGTACGTTATCTGAAAAGTTCAATTACTATATGTACATATTTGTTCGTTCAAGGTACATGAAGACTAAATAATGTGGCCTGATGGTCCAAGATATTAATCACACAATCAATAACACAAAATGTTAATATAAAGAGTCTCAGGAAAGAGCTGAATAAGACCATGGTCAATTAATTCAAACATCTAGCCAACATAATCTTATCACAATTAAACCAAACAATGTTTCTAGTACTACCTACTTACACATAAAACAGCACTAAGAACCACACTAAGATTGAAAAACAATTATAGCAAATACATGTAGCAACAATATATGTATTAAAACTAAATACAATTTCTAATATTATACTTAACAAATACAAAATACAAATTTCAGGAGCTCCAATTTAGCATGTAATAAAAAATAAAAAATCCGCTATGAGTAATGTTGGTTTACATAATGCTATTTTAGTTCTCCCATTGTGTATAAGTAAACTGATGTTGAATTTCTTATGATTATCCAAAGCTAATGTGTTTATTCCCGTTATTTATGCCTTTAGCACCTATTACTTTCAAATTTTAAAGTTTAGATAATTTCAAATATGGAAAATGGGGTAGAAATAATAAGAAATCATGTTAGCATTTACAAAGCATTTATTATATAAATTTCACAATTCAAGATCCGTGGGAGATGGTAAAATTAATTCAGGTAAACAAAATATAATAGGAGTATTAATTATTACTCCTGTTATGGGAATTCAATGCACTCATAATACCGTGACTTTAAATGCACCTTAAAAATCATTCATGCAAACAAATTTTTTGACATAAACTGTAGTACAATTGGGGAAATCAACGAATTTATGATTAACTTCATCCACGTTCACATAATTTGATAATGAAGAGGCCCAATATGTTGCATAAAATAAATGGCCAATATGACTCACAAAAAATAGCCAAAGGTGTTTTAAAATGGAACAGCTAATGCATGCCTGATGCAAACTAATTTTTTATGAATTCTGAAATTGACTAACATTATAAACTTGCTAATCACTAAAAATTAGTTAATGCTCTAAACCATGTAACTCTTAGTCTTAGAACATAGACATTAAATTGAAAACAATTATGTCAAAGCCATGCATTTATGGTATTACAACATAAAGTCTGCCAAGAATTAGGGATGCATGCAAACACACCATAAATCGGTGTTAAATAAAATATAGCTAGTCAACCACTAAAATACAGCTGCAAATCTTAGTAAATCCTGTATTAATGGCTGAATATATTACCTTTTCGGCTCCTTTTTCCTTTTGTCCAACTGACCAAGACTTTTTTTTTTGAAATAATTTCATGAGAGCTTCTAATGTATTTTCATGGGAAATAGCATCTACCATAATTCAAATAAGATTTTATTGTTGAATTTTCCTATTATGTGACCTATCATTTCCTTTACGAATGTGCTCACTAATTTTAAGCAAAGCCTCCGCATTTCTAGTAATTTGGGAACTGCTTCTTTAATAGTTAAACCAATAACCATTTTAATTGTCCATTTATATCAATAAATCAATTATAACACAAATAGTGTAAATAACATGTTTGGGCACATGATTAGGATTTAAAATTACAATATTAGGTATGAAGTGAATTTAACTGAATAACCTCACCAAGAATATGAAAAAGCAAAATAATCTTAAAGGCAGTATAATGAAAATTCCCAAATTAAGATGCAATATCATAGACAGGACTATGTTACTATCTGTAAAGTAAATATCTAAATCAAATTAACAAACAGAAATATCGACTTTATGTTCTATTTAAGTGTTTGTACTTTGTACAGTGATAAAAGGACACAAATCATAACAATCAAGATCATGCAAAAATAATGACAGAGGAAAGCCATCCAATTATTACACCCTTTGTCTTTTAGAAACATTTAACAGAAATCAGAACTAATAAAAGACAGTGTTAAAAATTAAAACTGCATTAATTTTATAGAAAAAGTAGCATAATAATAAAATAAAATAAATAGATAAGTTCAAAATTGAAAGAAAACACTTATATCTTAACTTGGCCAAAAATGGAAGTATAAACTACAAAGACCTAAACTTTATAGTACCCAAGCATGAATGCAGTTTCGGTAATATTTACATGCTGGCACAAATTCATGCAAAGCTTATAAACTGCATAACGGAGAACACAAATAAACAAACCATAAATTCCTAACCTGAAGCATAAAAAATTATGAATGTGCAAAATTCTAACAGGTTAAATATGTTTCAACCTTATAATCAATAACTCAAGGACTGACATAATATTCAATATTGTAAATATAATCCGAAATCTTTTCAAGCATTTGGTACCATCCCAACATTTGCGATAAAAGTGAACTTGGAATATATAATTCCTATTAGCTAGATGCATTAATAATTTCAACAGGTACAATATAAATGAATGCACATCTGCATGATAGAAATGTATTTAAACAACTTAACAACTATCTAAAGATGGTGTACTACCTTGCATATTTTACAGTTTCCTAAAAAGAAGTAGAAAATCCTAAACAATAATCAACATAACAAACAACGTGAAATTCATTTGAGGTACTAATAAACATTCGGCATGTCGCTGGTTTAAGTATATCATCATTGTAATCATAATTTAAGTTGTCAATTTGCTAGCAATTTGCTATAATTTGCTACATTGTAAATCCATCGATTTCGGCCTTCTAAACCAAAAATTTGCTTGAGAGTTCTTCGAATTTTGCCTTTCATCTCCATTATTTTTGCTTTTGGTTCAATTGATAGTTGCTAATTCCTGTGCGTTTGACTTCTATAATTTGCTGACGCATCATTTATCAAATGGACTGTTTAACTATCCCAATCTGAAGCATTACCGATAATAGTTAATCGAAAGTGCTAATTTTGAAAATTAACAAAATAAGGTATGAAACAGTTGTTTTTTGTTTTTTTTCAGCATCAAATGCTTATCCTTTTTTATACCTTATTCTTTATAACATATTGCATAAATGTATAATCATAAGCCGGTCATGCAGACCAATAAAAGGGAACTAAAGTTTCATAGTTCAAATGAAAAAAAATCCAAGTGTAGCCTTTTTCTTTAGTGCTAAATTAAGAGATTCTTTAGGAACTGAAAAATAAATAAAAATCATCAAGTATTTGAAAAGTGCCAAATTATGTAACCTATCGCAACTTAGAAAATGAAAATCATTGACAATTGGTACTGATAAGAATAAAAATGTATACTTTAACAATTCGTACTAATCAAGGACAAACGTAAAATGTAGATTTATATATTGTAGGATAGGTTGAGGGAAGAAGAAAGAGAGTCGATACCTGTTCTGTTAACCAAATAGAAATCCCAATCAAGATTGAAAGCCCTCCTTTTGATAATATCCATAAGCAGAAGTTCTGAAATTGACACGGCTGCAGGAGATACAATCGCTTTATCTCAAATCTTAGACCTGTAGTTCTGAAATCGGCATGGCAGCATGCGCTCCTAAAGCAACATGGCAGCTGGAGCTCCGGAAGTCAATGGATTGACGATGATAAATTTAGGGTTTCAGCATGTACCTGTTGGAAGAGCTGGAAAGTGACATCTAAAAGAGGATTCACGTTTTAGTATTTTCTTCTCTCCGCCATTAATAGGTTTATTATTTCTCTGCATGGAAGAACGATGATTTTGGGAGTGGGGAAGCTAAAGTCGATAAATGGGTATTGCGGTTAGGAAAGAAAATGGGTATGGGTAGTGGGAAACGTGACAATGAACTGGTTAAGTAAGGATACTATTGGCAATTCAAAAAAGCTTCACCATCCTGAACTATTTGTATTATTAGTGAAGAAAGATAATCTTGTATATATTTAAAACTTTAAATTTTTTTGAAATCATAAGTAAGATAGAATAATTTAAAATAAAAATTGAATTTTGAAAACATAATTTGAAATTTGAAAATCAAAATTTGAAAAATAGAATTTAAATTTGAACCTGGAGTGCTATTCAGAGTCTTACATAT
Organism: Allium sativum; assembly: GCA_030737875.1. Lineage (NCBI taxonomy): Eukaryota > Viridiplantae > Streptophyta > Magnoliopsida > Asparagales > Amaryllidaceae > Allium > Allium sativum. Next base: position 860,498,052 of record CM060926.1, read on the forward strand.
AAACTAGACTCTATTACTATATTTTTCTTGAACTCTTGATATCTTGATAACTTGATTACTCGTGAGTCTTGAATCTCCTCTGAATCCTGAATCTCTTGAAACTCTAAAACCGTACATTCTTTAGTATTTAAGTCTTGTATACAAATCCTGCATATATGAGTATATATGTATATTCTAGATAGAAACGTTAGTATATATCTTATAATCAATGATAATTGAAATAAGGTTGTTGTCATCAAAACTCCATTCTCCAACAGTAGAGGAAAATGGAAACTTTCAAAGTACAAGGAAGATTCCTCATGAAGGATAAAGCAAACACTTCTAAAATGAGTGTTTTCATTCTCAAATAATAAAGCAACAATGTTAAGCAAGGAACTTCAGGAAACTCTAAAGAAAAGTTTACTATCTAAGGAAAGATGAAAAACATAAGGTAAAGAAGAAGAAAACGACTATTTATAAAGAAAAAGTCTCCTCAAATAACATCGAAAAGGTGGAAAATTTGAGAAGAAATATGAATGCCAGCTAGAGAAATTAATTGCCACAGACTGAAATGACACTTACAAGTAAAGAGCCTATGAAAGAAAGAGAAAAATATGGCGTATGCATAAGAAGAGACAAAATAAATGAATCGACTCTTGTTGACCAAATCCCAACTACCAAGAAAGAATCATTAAAAAACAGATATGATGAAACAACCATATAGATGTAGGAATCCGAGCTAAATGACTTAAAAAGTCTGGAGCACTCCTTTATTATGGGAAGGCAAATGTTTGCATCAAAAATAACCAAGGTAAATCAAGAAGCGAAGTTAAAGTGAAGTAGTGAGAAAGCTAATAACACCCCTTCTGAAATAAGAAATGGAAAGAAAAGGGAATTTGCCTCCATCCAGAAAGCCCCTTTCGGCTGAAAATCGAAAGGGCATTAATTTTGGACCTGTCCTTGCAAGAATGGGAAAAAGAAGAAAACCTGAAGGAAAGAATTGGAAGACGCGGAGAATGAGGTGAGAGTCAGAAGTAGGCAAGTCTGCAGTTAAAAAAGACCTTTGATCGTATTCCAAAAGGTTTGTCTTCAATAAGCATAAAAGGACAATGGCAAGACAAGCTCATCCCTCAAGTACATCAGAAAATGTATTCCGAAGAACAAGACCGAAAGACAAGGTAAAAGATCCAAGGAGAAGCCAATCTGACATATCAGATATCGAATGAGGAATTCTCAGATCTGACCACATCAAGGAGAATGCTAATATGAAGATAACCACCACAATAAGTTGGGAGTCTGCATACGTCTATGCCTCTCGCAAGTATTTTGACCATAACTAAAGGAGTTTACCCTGAGATTATTAATAGAGAAGAATAGATGGAATCTAGAAGGCCTTCATGCAAACACTGGGACTTCTGGAGCAACAACAGTGAAGTCAGAAGACCCTTTGAGTGATAAAATGTGGGGACTGAGTAGAAAAGGAGAATTTCTTAAGGCTTACAAAGACAGAAGAAGAAAGGATAGCTCATGTGGATGCTCAAGGAGCCCTTTAGAGGAGATTAAGAAAAAACTTAAAATGCATACTTCCAAAGCCTAAGAGGAACAAAACACAGCCGGCATAGCACAAAGGGAAAGAAATCTAAATTCTGTCCCTTTAAGCCTTAGAGACAGAGCACGTAACAAAAGTTAGAAGAAAGCCAAAAGCCCATGCAGGGACATCACTCTCGCATTCAATTGAGAGCTCCGATCATTAGGACATTCGTTAATATCTATTTAGACTTACCACGGAAGGAATGTCACCGGTGTGTTCGCAAAGCCTTCACAGTTAAACCCTATCGATTGACCAAAGCGGAGAATCTAAGTCGAAGGAAGAATCAACACACGCCTATAAATAAAACCAGAGACCCATGGTCGGGTGTTCTTTTTTCCTTTTCCTGAACATTTATTGTACTTTCAACATTATCGTAATCTCTTATGGTGGGTAAAGCCCTAATAACTGAATCAGCTCAGAGGGAGATTTGTAACATTGGACATGATCAATAAAAAAGAATATACAACAACTAACGTAATTATGGAGGATCTAGTTTCAATTGCATATTATTGTCACTTTTCACTAACATTGCAGGTACAAAATGCAGTTTATGCATAGTTAGGTTTAATTCATATCATGACCCTCAATCAACTTTAAGACCCTTAGACTATGAAATAGAGACTGTCCATATGTGACGACCCCAAAACCCCGTACTACAGTGTCAAGGGTAATCTTTAGAATATAACACATAAACAGATAACAACAAATACAGAAATAAATAAATACACCAGATAATGTACAACAGAATATACTGGATACAATAAACATTAGAGTTACACAGTATACAGGATCATACTTAGTACAAATACAGTTCAGCTAAACATAAATGTCTACAGCGGAAAACAGAACATAAAATGTACAATAGGAGCTGAACAACATAAAAAGAGATAGATGATAGAATCCATCTTCAGCTCCAGCTATCCAGAAAGATCCTGCTAAAACCTGAATACAAGGCTTCCCGTGTAGAAAAAAGGGCACCCGAGTTTGCAAGTGAAACAAACTACGAGTCAGTCGTGGGACTGGTATGAGAAATCTACTTAACTGCTTAAACAACATCAAGAAGGCAAATCAAAGGACCACGCCACTTTCGCGGAACGGGTTTACTCCAGTGATTGCCAATACATTAAACTAGGTAAATTCTTTTAAAACATCGCAATGCTTTTTATAAAAATGAAGCCGATATAAGACTCAAGTCCCATCACACAATGCAACGCAAACCGGAGGATAGAGTTTTACCTTATATCGACCAAAATATGCTTAATACGTGTAAAGCAAAATCACTTAAAATGTAAATTTTATCGTTTAATTCTTAATCAGACTCCAACTGTAAATTAGTAAGAGAATGATTCCCCAAATATTAACCCTGAAGGCCGAAACCGACATCAAACCAATACCCAGGAAACCACCCATCTTAGCTTGTTTCCAGTTGGTTTCTAATTTTATACACAATCATAAATATCAATCATAGACGGCATAAGTGCCCCATACCACTATGTCGCCATATATATAGGTATACAATCAAAACCGCATACGTCGTATTTGGAAATTGGATTTACGTCATGAACCAAGGCAAAAGATAGTCCTTACCGAATTCGAGACTGTCTAGCCCGAGTCTTAGGGGAAGTACTCAGTCAAACCCTTGGATCGTCAGGGTCGGTCCATCGATGTGGATTAAAATGCCTGAACACTGCGTTTTCCCGCCCTTTGGGGCGTAAATGAGCCGACGAATGACTCCATCGGCTTCACATAGTCACCGATATATCTGAGGCGCCTCGCAACAGCAACAACCACACAGGTGAAAATAATATAAATGTCAGCCAGTTTAAGCACCGACACCACCTCTAGCTAGAAGGAAACGCATGCCCTCCCTGAGGTCCTCTCCCGTTTCTGGTTCATACCGGGGTGTGAGGCTCGCGAATTCACGTTCTACATAAAGCTATGCCACACAGGCTGTGCTTTGATCATCAACCACAAGACTTTGCTTTTTAACAGAAGCCTTGATCATCTGCCACTTAGGCATGCCACACAGGCAATTCATTCCACGCGACTGATTTCTATCGATATATAACCTCTGAGCTCGTACGTCTCAGAGAAGGGCGTTAAGCAAGAGAATAAATTCTCCGCCGCCAAACAGATATACATTTAACAGAGATCAATCAGCACAGAACAAAATCCAATATCAGACACACTGTCCATTTACACGTTCGTTCTGGGTCTGAACGAAACCGGAGGCACTATATACCTCGCATACCCATCGATCTCCAAGCACGTCTGGACGATCACCACTCATTATCCATATTTCGGGATGCCTCCCAATCAGGACATCAGTTATCATCCAACCGAGGTGAAGATCTTCGGTCTTCAACCACCGTTTTCATCATCGACCTCTTATTGCCGATCAATTATTTGAAATGAGATTTAACTCGGCCTTTTCAAATAATTCACGTATATTTAGAATTTAAATCAATTCATCTCAATGGTTAAATTATTCGACATCAATAATTCTGTTATTACATGTAATTTTCACGCCAAACACATTCAACCATCACATATCACATAAACTGAGCAAATTCAGTTTATTTCCATTCCATATCGTTTATAATATTTTATCATGATTTATCGTTATTTTTATTTATTTAAAAATAACCAATTCATTCAAAACAACGCTTCAGGCCATAACGCGGCTGTGACGTTGTTTTTCTCCAGATTTGATTTACACATATCTGAAAATCTAACCATTGGATCTTCACAAATTTTATATCATTAGAAAGATCTTTTGAAACGAATCCAACGGTTTCAATTTTGGGAAAATCCGACGGTCGGATCTCCCGGTACACTCGTTTAAAGTTTCGATTTCAAAAAACGAACTACAGCGTCGTTATTCGATTTAATTTAAATATATTTATATATATAAAAAAATATAAATGATTCTGGCGCTGTTTTTCTTCATATTTGAATTAAACATTCTAGACAATCCAACCGTTGGATCTTCACAAAGTGGATGTCGTTGGAAAGATATTTCCAAGGCGAACCCAACGGTTGAGGTTTCGAGAAAATCCGGTGGTCGGATCTCCCGCACTAATCGTTTGAAATCACGGTTTCAAAACATGAACTGCAGCTTCGTTATTCAATTTATTTTATTTATATTTATATATACATATATATATATAAATATAATTCATTCTTCGATTTCAAAACCATATTCATTTCATATATTCGATAAAAATGATATTTTTATCCCACTGATATTTATTTCAACACATCACCATTTTTAACACTTCATATTCACAATTAAAATGTGGATTTTATTGTTCAATCTATATATTCAACACATGAATGTTTACGACTTCACACACACAATAAAATATAATTTTTATCGTTCTACTCCTTTATTCAACATATGAATATTCTCTATAGTTCATATATATAGTAAAAATATGATTTATATTGTAAAATAATTTATTTCAAAACACGATTATTTTATATAGTTTATATATAAGGTAAAAATGTGATTTTTAATGTAAAACAATTTATTTCAAAATACGATTATTTTATATAGTTTATATATAAGGTAAAAATGAGATTTTTAATGTAAAACAATTTATTTCAAAACACGATTATTTTATATAGTCTATATATGTGATAAAAACGTTATTTTTAATTTTCAAAGAATTTATTCAATACACGAACTCCATCCAACACATGAATTTCATTTCAACATTCAACACATGAATTTTATTTCAACATTCGACACTTGAATTTTATTTCAACATTCAACACATGAATTTAAAATCAAACACAGAAATATTTCAGAAAATTTCGGCAGCATAACGGTAGGGTAGTTAAAACCGGGGTCGTCCCTAGTACGACTCCTCGCTCTACCTTAAAGCCTCGCAGCTTTTGACAATGGGGATTTCATGCATCTAGTTCGCACGCAGGCAGCATGTTTATTATTTTCCTTTTTCCACAACTAATCCTATGTGGTTTCAACCAAATAATTCTCAACCACAACCGGGTATTTTTCAACCACAATCAATCAATTTCAACCACAAACAATTCTAATCAACCATTCGCTATCAACCAATTTTCACACCAATCACAACCAATAAATATCTTCCATGGTTTGTGGACGAGGGGCGTATATATATATATATATATATATATATATATAAGTATATTTCACTGCCATTTCAACATATATATAATTTTTACAACGCATATATAACTTATACATCGAACATACAACTTATACAATGCTTATACATGAGGTGTACAACGCTTATATAACTCATACTTCGAATATATAATTTATACATCGTCATTTCCATATCGTTTATAATTCAGAAATCTCACATTGGGTTCCACTCCACCAAAAATAGCAGAAGGCTCAAAAAATATTCGGTCTCTTCTAAAATGTAGAAGACGTCCTCACGGTCCTGTTGTCTCTTTTTTCACTGAATTTCCTCAACAAAACGAAAAAGATATGATTTTTACAGTGAAATCAAAAACCGTAGCGCTTTAAAGTGCTATAAACCATTTTAAATAATCTCAACCGTACCTCAGCAGTTTTGTTCAAACCTAGGCCACTGATTTGCGATCAATCCGCGACGCTATAGCACGATCGGACTTCACCACGCTGTCGAGTCTCGAGAGGCGCACGTGCGCCTGAAGTGGGGTCCACTTCGGTGGTCCCTGTTGGCTGTGGCGGCGGTTTAAAACCCGCGACTTCGAAGCGACGATTCTCCCTCAACACTCGACGAAAATTTAAGCAACCGGTATGGATTTGAAGAGTGGAGAGAGTTCTTCAAAAAGTTCAACTGGAGCTCCTGATTTTATTGCATGGAGGAGGAGAAAACAAGGAGGGAAGGGAGGAGCGGTTTTCCGTTGTATAACGCGATCGGGGAGAGAGAAGACGGGGAGAGAGAAAAGTGAGGGCGAATGAATTTTTTGTATTTTATTTATATATTTTCAAAATTCTAAAATACCCCTCTTCACACACGAACACCAATTCAAACCCAACGAGTGTCGTCCCCAGCTAAATACCCCCATTCCGAACACAATGGGATATGTTTCGAAGGCCCATTCGAATGTTTCAGTTAGTTTTCATTCAAATTAAAATATAAAACATTCAATATTTAATTTGAACGTACATTTCAATTTGCCGGTGCCACGCACTGATTCTAAAAATTCCCGAAAAATAAATCTAGCTATGTTTTGACGATACGGTCCCAACAAAACTAGTTTCGTCGAATTCTGAGACCGTTTGAAAAATGGCCCTTTTCTGGTCGATCCAATTTAATAGAAATCGACCAAACACATTTTCCTTTGCCACGCTCATGTACTAACTTCAAAAATTGTGAAATTTGAAACCTAGCAATAATTTGACATCCCGGATCCAACAAAAGTGGTTTCATCGAATTCTGAGGTCGTTCGCAAAATGGCCATTTTCACGGGCTATATAAATTCTATAGCGGTCTTTCTGAAAATTCATTTAGTCATAACTTTTGCTTCCCGCTATGAAACTTCGATTTTCCAAAATTGTTAGAAATATATTCACTAACATATTTAAATATTTTTGGTTTCACTAAAATCCGTTTCATTTTGCACCCGGTACAGTCAGTCAAAGTTTGAATTCAAATTTTGAAACTACCGCGCCATTTCAGGCCTCGTTTATAATTAGAAATAATTATATTCATTTTCATACATCGATTCAAACTTACTTTTCATCGTTATTATTTAAAATATTTATTTTAAATATTTAAAATCCACTAAAATAGCCAATTTAAAATTTTGAAATTGGTTCAGATTTTACGGGTTGTTACAATCTCCCCCCACTTAAAACTTTTCATCCCCGAAAAGGAACAAAGTCGAAAGTGGTTTGATTAATCAACTCTACTTTCAATCGGGCTTCCATTCTTCAACTTTTCAGTTTCTAAGAATTTACAAATTCTTCAAAAAATTTGGCTAACACCCTAAATTTTCGAAAAATTTCGCCATAACCTCCTTTGTACGGGGGACTTCGGGATATTTCTAATAGCCTCCCATGGCCCTCACCAATCAAAAAGAAAAAGCCAATCGGCTCATAAAATCATCAAATCCCAAGAAATACAATAAACGTGTACCTATTTGTCGGGCAAACAATTTTATTCCTCTGCTTAGCTGTTTATCCATAACATGTTCACACATATATAACGCACATGTATATATTTCTATCTATTTTCAATTCAGTTCAATATTTGTTCAATTTGGCTAAATGGTTCAAAAATCTAATTGAACAACCAAAAATCAAACAACACCACCAACAATCAATTTGTTTTATCTTTCAAAAATATACTAATTAATTCATATACTCTTATAGAATCATTCAGATTATATGATTAAAATTTTACATCCATGAAAAGAAAACAACTACAAAGTAGAGAACAGAATGGAAATTTCAAAATATGGTAGATGTACCTTGCACCGGAGTCAATTAGAGATATCCATCCTGCACTTAGGATAGGCTTTCTTAATGCTTTCCTCTGTTTCCCAAGTACAATCTCGCGGATCTCCACTCCATTGCACTTTGACTAAGTGAACCTTCTTGTTCCTCGGTTCTTTGGTTTCATTGGCAATAATCTTTAGTGGTTCTCTTCTAACAGCCAATTCTGGAGTAATTTCTATATCCCACTGTGCTGCTTCTTCCACGATCAAGTCTGGATCATGAACATGCTTTTGAAGTTGAGATACGTGAAACACATCATGTACTCCAGGCAACCAATCTGGCAATTGAACTCTATAAGCGAGGGTTCCAATCCGTTCAAGTATAGGGAATGGACCAATAAATCTGGGCGCCAACTTCCCAGTTTTGCCAAATCGAATCACTCCTCTCATCGGAGAAACCTTTATATACACATAGTCACCAACAGAAAAGACAAATCTCTTCTTCTCGAATCAGCATAGCTCTTCTGTCGGCTTTGAGCGGCGAGTAATCGTTTCTTAACGAAATCGACTTTATCTGCAGCTTCACGGATCATATCAGGTCCCAATACAAGCCTATTACCAGGTTCAACCCAACAAGCAGGTGATCGGCACGGTCTACCATACAACGCTTCGAATGGTGACATTGTTAGGCTCGCTTGGTAGCTGTTGTTGTATGAAAACTCGGCCAAATGCAAATGGTCTTCCCATGATCCACCAAAATCAAGAACACAAGTCCGCAATAAATCTTCTAGTATACGATTCACCCTCTCAGTTTGACCATCTGTTTGAGGATGATAAGAAGTGCTTAGACTCAGCTTCGTTCCCAGTTCTACTTGAAATGCCTCCCAGAATTTGCTAGTAAACATTGGATCTCTATCACTAACTATACTGATCGGCACTCCATGTAGTCTAACAATTTCCTTGAAATATATCTGCGCCAGACTCTGAGCAGTTCTGTTCGATCTGACAGGTATGAAATGGGTGGTCTTCGTGAAGCGATCTACGATCACCCAAATACTTTCATTTCCTTTCCTGGTTCTGGGCAAACCATCTATGAAGTCCATGGAAATATGTTCCCATTTCCAACCTGGAACGTCCAATGGTTGCAACAGTCCGGCCAGTTTTTGTTGGTCTCTTTTGACTAGTTTGCAAGTAGATCACCTGCTGACATATATTGAAACATACCTTTTCATAGCCTTCCACCAGAATGTTCGCTTGAGATCGTTATACATTTTGGTCACACCTGGATGGATACTTAGCTTGGACTTGTGACACTCGTCTAACACTTCCCTTTTAGCTCTGGGATGTCGGGAACACAAATCCTTCCTCTCAATCTCAGGATTCCATCGTTATCTATTTGAAAGCACGAGGGTTTGCCTTTCTGGATCCTTCTGATCATATCCTTAATAAAATTATCATCCTTCTGAAGAATAGATATTTTTTCAATCAAGGAAGTCGTAATAATAAAGCTGGCGATTATTGCATTCTTTCGACTTAGCGCATCGGCCACGACATTGGCTTTCCCTGGAGTGTACAGAATCTCATAATCATATGCTGCAAGGAACTCCAGCCAACGTTGCTACCTCAGATTCAAGTCTTTCTGGGTGAAAAGATACTTTAGCGATTGGTGATCTGTAAACAGTTCGAATTTCTCACCCAGAAGATAGTGTCTCCAGATTTTTAAAGCAAATACAATGGCTAACAACTCAAGATCATGAGTAACGTAGTTTTTCTCATGCGGCTTCAGCTGACGGCTAGCATAAGCAACTACTTGACCTCTTTGCATTAATACTGCACCAAGGCCTTCTCTAGAGGCATCTGTCCAGACTTTCAAGTCCTGATTGCCGTCGATAATCGTTAACACCGGAGCCGTTGTTAATCTTAACTTTAGCTTCTGAAAAGCCTCCTTACATTCAGGAGTCCACTTGAATTTTGCGTGCTTCTTTGTAAGCTTTGTTAAGTAACCAGATGCCTTCGAAAAATCTTTAACGAACTTCCGGTAATAACTAGCCAATCCAAGAAAACTTCGGACTTCTGTGGGAGTACTAGGCTGCTTCCAATTTTGAATAGCGGTGATTTTACTTGGATCCACAGCAATTCCCTCTTTTGATACGACGTGGCCAAGAAACTTCACTTCATCTTGCCAGAATATACATTTGGAAAGTTTAGCTTTCAATACATTCCTTCTCAGAATTTCTAACACTTGTTCCAAATGTTTTTCATGCTCGGCTTTTGACTTAGAGAAGATTAGAATATCATCAATAGAAACCAGAACAAACTTATTCAAGACTCCTCTGAACACTCTATTCATTAAATCGACGAAGTAAGTTGGAGCGTTACATAAGCCGAACGGCATTACTAACCACTCATAGAATAAGTCTGAACCCCTGAATGTTGTCATGGGAACACTCTTCGGCAATACGAAGCTGATGGAAGCCTGTAGCTAGGTCCATCCTTGAAAATACTTGTGCCCCATTCAATCGATCCAACAAATCATCAATTCGCGGCAACAGATATTTGTTCTTTATTGTCTGTTTATTCAAGTCACGATAATCCACACATAGTCGAAGAGTACCGTCTGACTTCGGGACAAATACCACTGTTGCTCCCCAATCAGAGAGACTAGGCCTGATCAGACCCTTCCATACAAGCCGTCGAGTTTGATTATCTAACTCTTCTTTCTCCTTTAGAGTCATTCTCCGAATAACGTGCACTACTGGCCTTGCATTTGGAATTAAAGCGATCTTGAAATCAATTCTCTCTTCGGAGGTAAGCTAACAACTTCTTCGAACACATCTGCATAATTCTTTACGATAGGAATATCTTTTATGAGGTCCAAAATATTCTCTGTAACTACAGGGATATTTTCTATTTGAGCAGGAGAAACATCAAGAGTTGACCAAAAGTCTTTTCTATCAGAATTCGGGCCTTCACACAGTATGGTTATATAATCCCCTGATTTAATCTTTGCCCTGACCACCCTGTTGGCGCATTTAACCTCAGCCTCATATTTGGTTAACCAATCCAATCCCAAAATAAGATCGAATTCGATAAAATTCATGACGATCGAGATGGTAGGAAACCGATATCGGGAAAAAGAGACAGGCACCGCACAAATCCAGCTAAGATCGAGAGAACCCCCAACCGGATTATGGACAGCGATGGGTTCTTTGAGCTTTTTCAATTTCAAATCTAACTTCTTAACTGCATTCTTTGCAATAAAGCTTCGCGACGCGCCTGTATCAAACAGTACTTTAACTGGAATGTTTTTGACAGTAAGCATGCCTTCCAAAACATCAGACCTTCCTTGACTAGTTGAGGGCTCAGAAGTTTCTGCTACTTCATTTATGTGTACTGCTTCCGATTTCTTTGAGAGTTGGCACTCCCATGCAATACGACCTTCTTGGTGACACTTATGGCATTTCCTTTCACCATGTGACTTCTTTTTCTTCTTTGCAGGTTTGCAATTCCTGGTCAAATGCCCTTGTTTCTTGCAGTTAGAGCAGGCGGCAGTCGTTATTGGTTCTTTCTCAGATCTGACCCTTTTCTGATTGACTTTAGGCTTCTTACTGACCTCAGACATCGTACTGGTCTTAGGACTATCAGTTTCAGACTCCCCTTTGTCACTAGAACTGACTTCCTCTTCATAGCGCAACATACCTTTCTTGTCAAGATCCTCATACTGGTAAGCCATGTATATCATTTCAGAAAAAGGAAGCTTCACATGCCCCATTACACTATTCTGGTATTTTCTTTGAAGCCCGTTAATAAATCTCAAATTCTTCCTCTTCGGATTTTGAATTAGATGAGGGGAAAAGTGAGAAAGTTCATTGAATTTCTTGTGATATTCTGGAATACTCATATCTCCTTGTATCAGATAGCAGAATTCATCACATAATCGCTCAGTTGCTTCTGGAGGAGTAAATCTTTCACTGAAAATCTATTTGAATCTATCCCAGGTGATATCACCTTCTGGATTATCTTTGATGATTGTTTCCCACTAGATTAAAGCTTCTTCTTTGAGCGCCCAAGATGCCACTAATCTTTTCTTATCGTCTCTCAGTTGGAAACGCTCAAAAATTCTTTCGACAGAACTCATCCAAGCTTGGGTCTGAATAATTGATTCATTGCCCGAGAATTGTGCTCCGCCCAGATTTCGATATCTCTTAAATAGAGCCTCTAGATCTGGTTATGCATTCCTTCTGTTTCTGACACTCATTTTCTAGTACTTCTGCAAATAACAGATCAAGTGTCAGGTCAACAGAAAAGATATTATAAAGCATAGAGACATATACTTGAATGTAAATGAGTCTATCGGGGTGTATTTCATTCTGCTATACTCATACTAGGATATTACTGATCCTATGTGTAATGAGTTACTCGTCCTACAACACTACTGGTTCTATTTCTGACGAGTTCGTTAATATGTTATATTCCAGAACTAAGCTTAACCAAAGCTCTGATACCACGTTGTGACGACCCCAAAACCCCGTACTACGGTGTCAAAGGTAATCTTTGGAATATAACACATAAACATATAACAGCAGATACAGAAATAGATAATACACCAGATAATGTACAACAGAATATACTGGATACAACAAACATCAGAGTTACACGGTATACAGGATCATACTTAGTACAAATACAGTTCAGCTAAACATAAATGTCTACAGCGGAAAACATAACGTAATACGTACAATAGGAGTTGAACAGCATAAAAAGAGATAGATGATAGAATCCATCTTCAGCTCCAGCTATCCAGAAAGAGCCTGCTAAAACCTGAATACAAGGCTGCCCGTGTAGAAAAAGGGGCACCCGAGTTTGCAAGTGAAACAAACTACGAGTCAGTCGTGGGACTGGTATGAGAAATCTACTTAACTGCTTAAACAACATCAAGAAGGCAAATCATAGGACCAAGCCACTTTCGCGGAACGGGTTTACTCCAGTGATTGCCAATACATTAAACTAGGTAAATTCTTTTAAAACATCGCAATGCTATTATAAAAATGAAGCCGATATAAGACTCAAGTCCCATCACACAATGCAACGCAAACCGGAGGATAGAGTTTTACCTTATATCGACCAAAATATGCTTAATACGTGTAAAGCAAAATCACTTAAAATGTAAATTTTATTGTTTAATTCTTAATCAGACTCCAACTGTAAATTAGTAAGAGAACGATTCCCAAAGTATTAACCCCGAAGGCCGAAACCAACATCAGACCAATACCCAGGAAACCACCCATCTTAGCTCGTTTCAGTTAGTTTCTAATTTTATGCACAATCATAAATATCAATCATAGACGGCATAAGTTCCCCATACCACTATGTCGCCATATATATAGGTATACAATCAAAATCGCACATGTCATATTTGGAAATTGGATTTCCGTCGTGAACTAAGGCAAAAGATAGTCCTTACCGAATTCGAGACTGTCTAGCCCGAGTCTCAGGGGAAGTACTCGGTCAAACCCTTGGATCGTCGGGGCCGGTCCACCGATGTGGATTAAAATGCCTGAACACTGCGTTTCCCCGCCCTTTGGGGCGTAAATGAGCCAACGAATGACTCCATCGGCTTCACATAGTCACCAATATATCCAAGGCGCCTTGCAACAGCAACAACCACACAGGTGAAAATAATATAAATGTCAACCAGTTTAAGCACTGACACCACCTCTAGCTAGAAGGAAACGCATGCCCTCCCTGAGGTCCTCTCCTGTTTCTGGTTCATACCGGGGTATGAGGCTCGCGAATTCACGTTCTACACAAAGCTATGCCACACAGGCTGTGCTTTGATCATCAACCACAAGACTTTGCTTTTCAACAGAAGCCTTCATCATCTGCCACTTAGGCCTGCCACATAGGCAATTCACTCCACGCGACTGATATCTATCGATATATAACCTCTGAGCTCGTACGTCTCAGAGAAGGGCGTTGTAACGACCCAAATTTCTGTACTCTTTGAGTTGACTAAAACAGCACACATCCAACCCAAATGACATAGAAATACGAATCATTATTAGAAAGAAGTTAGAGGATGAGAAATAGAAAGAAAGAAATATTAGAATAGAAGAAAACGAAGATCACAAACTCACAGCGGAACGAATAAAATATATTAGATAATATAACTTTTGAAATACAAATCGGTAACTGTATATATACCTACCATTATCAGAGCACAACGGTTATCCCTGGAACAGTTATAAACACCTGTTTCCAGTTACAACATAGAACACAGCGGAAAATATGATAGTCTATAGCTAACTGGTGAAGCCTCCTACTTCGAGCTCCTCCAAGTGAATCTGAAAAATCCTAACTACTTGACTGCCCGTACAAATTTGGGCACCCAAGAGTTTAGGGAAAACAAAACAAAATAAACTCTGGGTCGGTCATGGGACTGGTGTGAGTAAACTCCAACCATTGGTTTAACTTTAAAAATTCTTCCGAAAGAAATGATAATCGTAAGACCGATCCACACATAAACACGGATGGTTTTTACCTTACGATAACCCAAAACATTTGGAAATCAATATCTTATTCTGATATTATGATAATGTCTAAATACAAATAAATAGAATCTAGCGGAACGCTTGCATCTCACGCTCCATATATAATATTAAATCAAAAACCGCAGGGCGCTTATTGGAGATTGGATTTCCAACACGACAAGGTATGGGACCACCTGCCGATAGTGTATCTCTAGAGACGAATACACTGGGTTCAACAAGAACTTCTTGCAACCCGGACCACACATGACCGACCACTCATTTCGCTTGAGTGTATCGAATGTATATCACCAACGGTTGGGATCGGCAACCGTTTCCCGAAAGGGATAGCATCGATAGATTAAAGAACAAATGGAATTTCTCTAGATAGGTGATTATACATCCTAATGGGAGCGACCCACATAGCCATGCTGCCTGCCCGATTTTTGTCAATTCCCGGTTGTGAGGCTTGAGGTTTGAATTACCTTCCAGAACATCTGGCCACCATTCACTTTGAATGCCACATCGTCATACCCGCCAAATCACAAATTGATTTCCCCAAAAATACCACGGGTATAAAGCTAAGAGAAACGAATTCCTCCGCCACCAAATGTAAGTACGTTTGAAAAGATCAACTTACGTGATCCGTTAGATATACTCTGTCAGACATTCATCCATTCACGTTGTCCTGGGACTGGACAAACCAAAGGCACTATCCCGTAAACAGGATAGCCCTTGCATAACTCCGTCTTCAATTATTTCATCATATTTGATCGCAACGCAAATGCCCATACAGAGTGATTTCCAGATAATGAATCTGATCCCGGTCTCTCCGTATTGACGACGGAAAAATGGTCAAAAACTTCGATAGTTGGTGATTTAACTATCAAAGAAAAATAAGTGTGCAACCAACAATATTATTTCCAGATGGACATTCTATCAATCAAACATCAAACAACATTGGCCCCTCTTTATATTAATTCCTTTTTTATATAATCGTTTACCATTCCGGTCTCTAAATTCCTCGTTGACCCATTCATTTCATTTTCTAAATGTAGAAAATAACTCTCATTTTATTTGGGGAAAACAATTCAAATTAACGCGATGTTATAAGACATCGTCATTATAACTCAAACCATAAATCATTCGCTAACTAACGATATCACTAACCAATCCTTGCCACCGAACCTTAACCATTTCTCCGTCAATCATGACGTCAGTCAAGTTGGGGTATAATTACCTCTCAGACCTTAACTAAACGACATTCTTAACTTTGAAACAGTCAAAATTCACAACTTCAAATAAACCATTGCTTACGCGACTCTCGGATTAAATCTAAGTACCCAATTCTTTTACAGAAAAACTCTGATTATAATGATAGCGTTATAATCGCTGTCTCCAATTATTTGGTTTATAAAACATTGCTTTAAACAACAACGTTACAATCGCTGTCTAGAATTATAGAACATTTAAGATAGTAGTAGCATTAAATCGCTGTTTATATTTACAAAACACTTATGATAACAACAGCGTTAAAATCGCTGTAAAGATTTGCAAAACATTTATTATAGCGACAACGCCAAAATCGCTATATAGATTTAAAACACATATGTTATAACAATAGCGTTATAATTTGCTATTAGATTTACAAAACAACAGTATTATAATTGTTGTGTAGATTTCCAAAACAAATATTATAACAACAGCGCTATAATCGCTGTTTAGATTCATAGCTCTTTTATTATAATAGCAGTATTATAATCGTTGTTTAGATTCAAATTCTAAATTCACTTTTGAATTCATTCTTTTCCCATCCTTGCCCAATTCCTTTATAACCATTTTGGTTTACCAAAGTGTTATTACGATATATTTTATATTCCAAATGTTGGAATAAAACCCATCATTTTAACGATTATCCATTTTCCTTTCCAATAAATTTCTAATTTGAATTCATATTTCAAAATTTAAATTTCCTTTAGAAATGTTTTATTTGCAAAATATCTCCTTTAAACCATTATTCACTTTAGTCGTGAATATATTCCTTTTATATACAATCATTTGGTTTCGTACTTATAAATATTTCTTTAAACCGAAATTTATTTATAACCTCTATTCGGAATTTTCAAACAATATACTTTTATTTCAATAATTTAAAATCTCGTTTATGATTTCTTATAATTTGCTGAGTTCAAATCTTATTTCAAAAAATTGCTTTCAAAACCATTTCCCACCTTCCATATACTTTCAATTTAATCCAATGACAATCTTTTACTAAATTTTTCCACATGTTTAAAATCAACTTCTTGTTTTATTATTAAAACCAGTTCCTACTTTCAGGTCCATTCAAAATTCAATTTTCTACTTTGGAAATAAATTTCCCTTTTAAATTTCAAATCCCTTTTACTATTCGAAATTATTTTACGGTATTAAAATACCAAATTTCGAGGGCCAGTGTAATTCACACAAAATAAACCACATCAAATATCACAATAAATAACAAACAATAATATAATTGTTGAGGAATCCAGTTGGATTCCTCCAACCTGTTTCCCTGCATCCACAGATGTTAATCCACATCAATAATATTATTTCACATCCAAATGAAATATTAGAACTAAATTCGATCAACGATGTAATCATATCAACCAATTTTATCAACCATTCAACCAAGCAACCATTTTACAGTATGAAATAAATTTAAAATTCGTTTATATAAAAATATAAATGAAGCAGAGTTAGTGAGTTTACTCACCATGTTTGCAGTTGACGATTCTGCTTTGGTTCCGTTTAAAATCAAACCGACGTTTGATTTTATCATGAAATACCAGTAGCTTTGCTTTAGTCACATCAGTACCATAATGTAGATTATGGTCCCATCATCTTTCGTTTCGTTTAGTTCTGTAAACAAATTCCCGGATTACCCAGTATAAGTTTATGATTTAATTTTAAATAAATAACTTTATCAATCAAGAATTAATTAACATTCTAATTTCTTTACTTAATGGATGGCAAGCTTATTCATTTTATAAGGTTTAAACTATTTAGCATCACTAATTAAGTAATTATGTGGTTAATTAACCATAAACTAATGTCCCGCATAATCACCTTATTACACAGAGCTTCTTCTCCAGTAATATATCCAGCTTCCAGGATAACACCCAACGCATAAATGCCATGTCCGAATTTTTCTTCCAATGCTTTCTGATACTTTACCCCCTTTTTTTTCTTTCAGTCCAACACAATTCTCCCTGTACAACGGTCCAGTTCACACACTCTTCTTCCCTATCGCGTTCAACTTGCCCAACCGTTGCTTTCAACCTGGCATCACCCTTCACCAAAACTCCTACTACCATTCAGTATTCACGAAATTACCACCAGCTTCCCAGGTTTCAACGTCCATTCCTCCCCTTTGTTTTATTCTTCATTATTATTTTTTCTTCTTTCTGTAATGTGAAAACTCAAAACCAAGGCCATGTACTTTCAACGCCCCGTCCACTTCAACAGTAATTGATCTTTCTTCAATTCCTATTTGCTCCATGCTATTACGCACCTGCGTTCTCTGAGCCCTACCCCTGCTCACATTCACGCCAGTGTCCCCCTCTCCGCCTCACAAACCAGTGCCACTCCTTCCGTCACGCTCAACACAATCATCATCTCATCTACAGAGCATCATCCCTACTCAATTTAAGGTAATACTCGCATTTCCCCTTTTCAAAATCCGATATTTTTGACCTGCCTTCACCGTTTGAACTCACCAATTGCTACCACCGCAACTTTGCCACCATGAAGCCACTACCCAGGTAGGACGACGTCAGCAGCGCTGGCCCTTACCCCTCCACCAGTCCAGCTCGTTACCACCAGTCCACTACGGATCGCGTCCCTCATCACACAGTAACACCGCATCCACTTTTTCACGCAGAACCGCACCATTCAACTCCTTAATCCACGTTTACCCAACCAAAACCGCACCTACAGAACTCACCCCAAACCCAATTACTCCTTCCCTCCGCCATGCAAGCACGGCCATCCTTTACCAGAAAGCCCTAGAAAACAAACCACACCCAACTATCGACAAGCTCGAGCCCTAGGTTGTACTTCAAAGACATCGTGCCTTAGAGACCCAAATCGCACTCAAAATCACACAGATCCACTCGCAGTACTAGATTAGATGAAGCGCGATTGGTTTACTATCATTTTCGAAAGAATTTAAAAATGGTGGGTGGATTTCGATTTTATCAGAATAAGTAAGTAGGAAGAGGAACGGTGAAACAGAAAGAGGGGAATAGGAATTCTTATATGATTTTTGAGGTAGCGAATCATGGAAAGAGAGGAGCTTTGAAATGGTGAAATTCCTGGAAGAAATACTTTCACCTGAAATGAGCCAATGCAAACTAGAGGATTACCATGGATTCGAGATTTCGATTTTAAATTTTTCCATGAATCTCGGTTTGAATTAAAGTGATTATTTGAGAGATGGATTTGGAGTGGTGAAAACCGAAAAGTATGCGTGGAAGAATACAGGGTATTTAAAGAAGAAGAAGTTTGGGAAACATGGTGTCTAATAGCGTGAGGGGCACGGAAATGGATTTTCCTTGGCAAGCACGAAATCGAAAACCTTGGCAAGCACGGCTCCATTGAATCCGATAAGGACAAAACAGATTCATACCATTTTTATATATTTTATTTTATATTATAACGAAACTTCGTGATGAAGTATCAAGTAAAACAAATCACAGTCGACTTCTGTCTATTGATAAAAAAGCTAATCTTGATGTAAAACGGTATTCTGAACCCAATGGGACAAGTTTCGCCGAATTCCGACTTCGTTTGAAAAAAAAATCCTTTATAAAACCAGAAATGAACACGCGTTTAAATTTTTCACGATCACCAGATAAATCGAAAAAATTTGAAACTTTGAAATCTAGCAATAATTAATCGATACGAACCCAACGGCACCAGTTTCGTCGCATTCTGAGACTGTTTCCCCGGTAGGCTATTTTTATCGTGCACCGCAATACCATTTTTAACGCCAAATTACCCGGTCTTCAAAAATAACAAACTATATACCTATCCTGACTCTAATCGACGATACGAACTCAACGGAATTGGATTCGCGGCCTAACTCGATCGTCTGTTCAAGTTATACCCAAATAACCTCTTTATTGAATTAATTACGCGTTATAGAAATTAAACGGGCGTTTACGACAACCATGGTCACATACGACATCGGTTTGCCACGCAATTCAACACCGTACAATAATTTAACGACACGGTTCCAATGAAACTGATTTCGTCGAAACCTGAGTTCATTTGCCAAACGGCTATTTTAACGCGTATATTTTAAATAACGGTTTCCACAGCGATTATTTCAAATTTTGATTTGGCCATAACTAACAAATTATAATACGAAATCAAGAATTTTCTCTTCCATATGAAAATTATAATCAATACGGTTCCAAAGTGCCTTGTTTCACAGAAATCCGAGTTATAACGAATCCTGTATTCTCAGTTGAAGTTCAAAATTCCATATTACGAAACTACCGCGCGATTTCGAGCTCGTTTTAATTATATTATAAACTATACGTTCAAACTTCATTTTAATTTATAAATTCCTATATATAATTGAAATAAAACATTTAAACCCATTTTTAAATATTCAGAATTCAACGGCTAAAAATCCGGGTCGTTACATTCCTTGCCCTTAAAATAATTTCGCCCTCGAAATTGCTAAGTAGGAAAAATGCCACATACCCTATTAACTAGGTTTTAAAAAAATCCTTTTTGTTTACTCTTTAACTTCAGTTTAACTGGACCAATATATTTCAATTAAAATACTAATTTATTCTTACTAACACAAAATTTCAAAAATTCTGAAAATTTTCTAACACTTTAAATTCTGAAAAATTTCGGCAACATCTCCTCTGCACGGCTCAATCGATACAACCACAACTCGCCTTTCTGGGCCTTCTCCAATCCAAAAGAAAATCAAAAAGCCAAGCGGCTTGCCTCATAGGCTCATAAAATCATCAAACCCAAGTAATGTTGTAAACATGTACCTTTTTGTCGGGCACAAATCCTATCTCTTGCACTTGCTTCCATTCAATATCTGCTCAGCATACATATATCCATCTCCAGTTGGTTTCAAATCAATCCAACTTCCAGTTTGAAATCTCTAATCAACTTCTGATTAGTTCACTTCCATTATACCCATTCAAATATGATTTCTATTTACGTCAACCCACTTATTCAGTTTGAATCCAATTCAATTCCAATCAACAACATCCAATATATTCACTTGCTTCTTCATAAGTCGATTCATATTAATAATTCGAATCTCAACATCTTCTTTATTTAATTCCATTCTGAATTATTTCTAATCAGTTTTATTAATCTTAACTTAAATTTCACTTCATTTGATACATTTTTACCATTTCAATCTATTCAACTTATACAAGTTAAATTTTAAATCTTTAGAATTCAAATTCCCGGGTTTTATTTCAAATTAGTTCGAAATCATATATATATTTGTACACATATATTTATAATCGACTCAATTCAAAACATTTGAATTTCTAAAACAACTTGTCCTTTGCAAACAAATTTTTCATTCCCAAATTACTATGGTAGCAATTCGTCACTCAAAAACTCGAAAATGAATACCGATAATGTCGTGACCCATTATCAGCACTATTTTCTCGCCACTGAAGTGATTTCAGTGCTTAATCACTTTCAAATCCATTTAAAACCATTCTAATTCAAAAAATCTCTTCAAACCAATGCTATATTACCTTTAAAATACTTCAGAAAATATTTTCTAAACACCCGGGATTTAAATCCACAAATTTTGGTCTGAATCCAATTCCAATATAGCTTATTTGTATATCTCATTCATATACAATATAAATATAACCACTTCAATATTTTATAATTCCATTTGATTGTAATAACAATCAACACACCTATATAATAATTCATAAATTGTTCCTTTTATATCAAAATATCTTTTGGGCAAAATTATATCATTTACCCATCTTTAAAACAATACTGTGTCGAATTGCTTTGTTCGAGAGTTTAAAAACACCTATCGATACAGTTGTACATCCTGTATCGACCAGAATTCATAAACCACTCAACAGACCAGTCAACAAAATATAAAACAAATTTTATATCAAATCTACAAATACGCGCTCATATATATATACACACTCAAACTCAATCTAGGGTATTACTAACCCCATCTCTATTGAGTCACGCCACAGAGCCAATGTAATCACTTAACCTTCAGCTCTGATACCAACTGTAACGACCCAAATTTCTATACCCTTTGAGTTGACTAAAACAGCACACGTCCAACCCAAATGACATAGAAATACGAATCATTATTAGAAAGAAGTTAGAAGATGAGAAATAGAAAGAAAGAAATATTAGAATAGAAGAAAACGAAGATCACAAACACACAATGGAACGAATAAAATATATTAGATAATATAACTTTTGAAATACAAATCGGTAACTGTATATATACCTACCATTATCAGAGCACAACGGTTATCCCTGGAACAGTTATAAACACCTGTTTCCAGTTACAACATAGAACACAGCGGAAAATATGATAGTTTATAGCAAACTGGTGAAGCCTCCTACTTCGAGCTCCTCCAAGTGAATCTGAAAAATCCTAACTACTTGACTGCCCGTAAAAATTTGGGCACCCAAGAGTTTAGGGAAAACAAAACAAAATAAACTCTGGGTCAGTCATGGGACTGGTGTGAGTAAACTCCAACCATTGGTTTAACTTTAAAAATTCTTCCGAAAGAAATGATAATCGTAAGACCGATCCACACATAAACACGGATGGTTTTTACCTTACGATAACCCAAAACATTTGGAAATCAATATCTTATTCTGATATTATGATAATGTCTAAATACAAATAAATAGAATCTAGCGGAATGCTTGCATCTCACGCTCCATATATAATATTAAATCAAAAACCGCAGGGCGCTTATTGGAGATTGGATTTCCAACACGACAAGGTATGGGACCACCTGCCGATAGTGTATCTCCAGAGACGAATACACTGGGTTCAACAAGAACTTCTTGCAACCCGGCCCATACATGACCGACCACTCATTTCGCTTGAGTGTATCGAATGTATATCACCAACGGTTGGGATCAGCAACCGTTTCCCGAAAGAGACAACATCGATAGATTAAAGAACAAATGGAATTTCTCTAGATAGGTGATTATACATCCTAATGGGAGCGACCCACATAGCCATGCTGCCTGCCCGATTTTTGTCAATTCCCGGTTGTGAGGCTTGAGGTTTGAATTACCTTCCAGAACATCTGGCCACCATTCACTTTGAATGCCACATCGTCATACCCGCCAAATCACAAATTGATTTCCCCAAAAATACCACGGGTATAAAGCTAAGAGAAACGAATTCCTCCGCCACCAAATGTAAGTACGTTTGAAGAGATCAACTTACGTGATCCATTAAATATACTCTGTCAGACATTCGTCCATTCACGTTATCCTGGGACTGGACAAACCAAAGGCACTATCCCGTAAACAGGATAGCCCTTGCATAACTCCGTCTTCAATTATTTCATCATATTTGATCGTAACGCAAATGCCCATACAGAGTGGTTTCCAGATAATGAATCTAATCCCAGTCTCTCCGTATTGACGACGGAAAAATGGTCAAAAACTTCGATAGTTGGTGATTTAACTATCAAAGAAAAATAAGTGTGCAACCAACAATATTATTTCCAGATGGACATTCTATCGATCAAACATCAAACAACATTGGCCCCTCTTTATATTGATTCCTTTTTTATATAATCGTTTACCATTCCGGTCTCTAAATTCCTCGTTGACCCATTCATTTCATTTTCTAAATGTAGAAAATAACTCTCATTTTATTTGGGGAAAACAATTCAAATTAACGCGATGTTATAAGACATCGTCATTATAACTCAAACCATAAATCATTCGTTAACTAACGATATCACTAACCAATCCTTGCCACCGAACCTTAACCATTTCTCCGTCAATCATGACGTCAGTCAAGTTGGGGTATAATTACCTCTCGTACCTTAACTGAACGACATTCTTAACTTTGAAACAGTAAAAATTCACAACTTCAAATAAACCATTGCTTACGCGACTCTCGGATTAAATCTAAGTACCCAATTCTTTTACAGAAAACTCTGATTATAATGACAGCGTTATAATCGCTGTCTCCAATTATTTGGTTTATAAAAAATTGCTTTAAACAACAGCGTTACAATCGCTGTCTAGAATTATAGAACATTTAAGATAGTAGTAGCATTAAATCGCTGTTTATATTTACAAAACACTTATGATAACAACAGCGTTAAAATCGCTGTAAAGATTTGCAAAACATTTATTATAGCGACAGCGCCAAAATCGTTGTATAGATTTATAACACATATGTTATAACAATAGCGTTATAATTTGCTATTAGATTTACAAAACAACAGTATTATAATCGTTGTTTAGATTTCCAAAACAAATATTATAACAACAACGCTATAATCGCTGTTTAGATTCATAGCACTTTTATTATAATAGCAGTGTTATAATCGCTGTTTAGATTCAAATTCTAAATTCACTTTTGAATTCATTCTTTTCCCATCCTTGCCCAATTCCTTTATAACCATTTTGGTTTACCAAAATGTTATTACAATATATTTTATATTCCAAATGTTGGAATAAAACCCATCGTTTTCATTTTAATGATTATCCATTTTCCTTTCCAATAAATTTCTAATTTGAATTCATATTTCAAAATCTAAATTTCCTTTAGAAATGTTTTATTTGCAAAATATCTCCTTTAAACCATTATTCACTTTAGTCGTGAATATATTCCTTTTATATACAATCATTTGGTTTCGTACTTATAAATATTTCTTTAAACCGAAATTTATTTATAACCTCTATTCGGAATTTTCAAACAATATACTTTTATTTCAGTAATTTAAAATCTCGTTTATGATTTCTTATAATTTGCTGAGTTCAAATCTTATTTCAAAAAATTGCTTTCAAAACCATTTCCCACCTTCCATACACTTTCAATTTAATCCAATGACAATCTTTTACTAAATTTTTCCACATGTTTAAAATCAACTTCTTGTTTTATTATTAAAACCAGTTCCTACTTTCAGGTCCATTCAAAATTCAATTTTCTACTTTGGAAATAAATTTCCCTTTTAAATTTCAAATCCCTTTAACTATTCGAAATTATTTTACGGTATTAAAATACCAAATTTCGAGGGCCAGTGTAATTCACACAAAATAAATCACATCAAATATCACAATAAATAACAAACAGTAATATAAATGTTGAGGAATCCAGTTGGATTCCTCCAACCTGTTTCCCTGCATCCACAGATGTTAATCCACATCAATAATATTATTTCACATCCAAATGAAATATTAGAACTAAATTTGATCAACGATGTAATCATATCAACCAATTTTATCAACCATTCAACCAAGCAACCATTTCGAAGTATAAAATAAATTTAAAATTCGTTTATATAAAAATATAAACGAAGCAGAGTTAGTGAGTTTACTCACCTTGTTTGCAGTTGACGATTCTGCTTTGGTTCCGTTCAAAATCAAACCGACGTTTGATTTTATCATGAAATACCAGTAGCTTTGCTTTAGTCACATCAGTACCATAATGTAGATTATGGTCCCGTCATCTTTCCTTTCGTTTAGTTCTGTTAACAAATTCCCGGATTACCAAGTATAAGTTTATGATTTAATTGTAAATAAATAACTTTATCAATCAAGAATTAATTAACATTCTAATTTCTTTACTTAATGGATGGCAAGCTTATTCATTTTATAAGGTTTAAACTATTTAGCATCACTAATTAAGTAATTATGTGGTTAATTAACCATAAACTAATGTCCCGCATAATCGCCTTATTACGCAGAGCTTCTTCTCCAGTAATATATCCAGCTTCCAGGATAACACCCAACGCATAAATGCCATGTCCTAATTTTTCTTCCAATGCTTTCTGATACTTTACCCCCTTTTTTTTCTTTCAATCCAACACAATTCTCCCTGTACAACGGTCCAGTTCACACACTCTTCTTCCCTATCGCGTTCAACTTGCCCAACCGTTGCTTTCAACCTGGCATCACCCTTCACCAAAACTCCTACTACCATTCAGTATTCACGAAATCCCCACCAGCTTCCCAGGTTTCAACGTCCATTCCTCCCGTTTGTTTTATTCTTCATTAAATTTTTCTTTTTTTTTCTTCTTTCTGTAATGTGAAAACCCAAAACCAAGGCCATGTACTTTCAACGCCCCGTCCACTTCAACAGTAATTGATCTTTCTTCAATTCCTATTTGCTCCATGCTATTACGCTCCTGCGTTCTCTAAGCCCTACCCCTACTCACATTCACGCCAGTGTCCCCCTCTCCGCCTCACAAACCAGTGCCACTCCTTCCATCACGCTCAACACAATCATCATCTCATCTACAGAGCATCATCCCTACTCAATTTAAGGTAATACTCACATTTCCCCTTTTCAAAATCCGATATTTTTGACCAGCCTTCACCGTTTGAACTCACCAATTCCTACCACCGCAACTTTGCCACCGTGAAGCCACTACCCAGGTAGGACGACGTCAGCAGCGCTGGCCCTTACCCCTCCACCAGTCCAGCTCGTTACCACCAGTCCACTACGGATCGCGTCCCTCGTCACACAGTAACACCGCATCCACTTTTTCACACAGAACCGCACCATTCAACTCCTTAATCCACGTTTACCCAACCAAAACCGCACCTACAGAACTCACCCCAAACCCAATTACTCCTTCCCTCCGCCATGCAAGCACGACCATCCTTTACCAGAAAGCCCTAGAAAACAAACCGCACCCAACTATCGACAAGCTCGAGCCCTAGGTTGTATTTCAAAGACGTCGAGCCTTAGAGACCCAAATCGCACTCAAAATCACACAGATCCACTCGCAGTACTAGATTAGATGAAGCGTGATTGGTTTACTATCATTTTTGAAAGAATTTAAAAATGGTGGGTGGATTTCGATTTTATCAGAATAAGTAAGTAGGAAGAGGAACAGTGAAACAGAAAGAGGGGAATAGGAATTCTTATATGATTTTTGAGGTAGCGAATCATGGAAAGAGAGGAGCTTTGAAATGGTGAAATTCCTAGAAGAAATACTTTCACCTGAAACGAGCCAATGCAAACTAGAGGATTACCATGGATTCGAGATTTCGATTTTAAATTTTTCCATGAATCTCGGTTTGAATTAAAGTGATTATTTGAGAGATGGATTTGGAGTGGTGAAAACCGAAAAGTAAGTGTGGAAGAATACAGGGTATTTAAAGAAGCAGAAGTTTGGGAAACACGGTGTCTAATAGCGTGAGGGGCACGGAAATGGATTTTCCTTGGCAAGCACGGAATCGAAAACCTTGGCAAGCACGGCTCCATTGAATCCGATAAGGAAAAAACAGATTCATACCATTTTTATATATTTTATTTTATACTATATTATAACGAAACTTCGTGATGAAGTATCAAGTAAAACAAATCACAGTCGACTTCTGTCTATTGATAAAAAAGCTAATCTTGATGTAAAAAGGTATTCTGAACCCAATGGAACAAGTTTCGCCGAATTCCGACTTCGTTTGAAAAAAAATCCTTTATAAAACCAGAAATGAACAAGCATTTAAATTTTTCACGATCACCAGATAAATCGAAAAAATTTGAAACTTTGAAATCTAGCAATAATTAATCGATACGAACCAAACGGCACCAGTTTCGTCGCATTCTGAGACTGTTTCCCCGGTATGCTATTTTTATCGCGCACCGCAATACCATTTTTAACGCCAAATTACCCGGTCTTCAAAAATAACAAACTATATACCTATCCTGACTCTAATCGACGATACAAACTCAACGGAACTGGTTTCGCGGCCTAACTCGATCGTCTGTTCAAGTTATACCCAAATAACCTCTTTATTGAATTAATTACGCGCTATAGAAATTGAACGGGCGTTTACGGCTACCATGGTCACATACGACATCGGTTTGCTACGCAATTCAACACCGTACAATAATTTAACGATACGGTTCCAATGAAACTGATTTCGTCGAAATCTGAGTCGATTTGCAAAACGAATATTTTAACGCGTATATTTTAAATAACGGTTTCCACAGCGATTATTTCAAATTTTGATTTGGCCATAACTAACAAATTATAATACGATCAAGAATTTTCTCTTCCATATGAAAATTATAATCAATACGGTTCCAAAGTGCCTTGTTTCACAGAAATCCGAGTTATAACGAATCCTGTATTCTCAGTTGAAGTTCAAAACTCCATATTACGAACTACCGCGCGATTTCGAGCTCGTTTTAATTATATTATAAACTATACGTTCAAACTTCATTTTAATTTATAAATTCCTATATATAATTCAAATAAAACATTTAAACCCATTTTTAAATATTCAGAATTCAATGGCTAAAAATCCGGGTCGTTACAGGCGTTAAGCAAGAGAATAAATTCTCCGCCTCCAAACAGATATATATTTAACAGAGATCAATCAGCACAGAACAAAATCCAATGTCAGACACACTGTCCATTTACCCGTTCGTTCTGGGTCTGAACGAAACCGGAGGCACTATATACCTCGCATACCCATCGATCTCCAAGCACGTCTGGACGATCACCAATCATTATCCATATTTCGGGATGCCTCCCAATCAGGACATCAGTTATCATCCAACCGAGGTGAAGATCTTTGGTCTTCTACCACCGTCTTCATCATCGACCTCTTATCGCCGATCAATTATTTGAAATGAGATTTAACTCGGCCTTTTCAAATAATTCACGTATATTTAGAATTTAAATCAATTCATCTCAATGGTTAAATTATTTGACATCAATAATTCTGTTATTACATGTAATTTTCACGCCAAACACATTCAACCATCAAATATCAAATAAACCGAGCAAATTCAGTTTATTTCCATTCCATATCGTTCATAATATTTTATCACGATTTATTGCTATTTTTATTTATTTAAAAATAGCCAATTCATTCAAAACAGCGCTTCAGGCCATAACGCGGTCGTGGCGCTGTTTTTCTTCAGATTTGATTTACACATATCTGAAAATCTAACCGTTGGATCTTCACAAATTTTATATCATTAGAAAGATCTTTTTAAAATGAATCCAACGGCTTCAGTTTCGGGAAAATCCGACGGTCGGATCTCCTGGTACACTCGTTTAAAGTTTCGATTTCAAAATACGAGCTACAGCATCGTTATTCGATTTAATTTAATTATATATATATATATAATCGATTCTGGCGCTGTTTTTCTTCAGATTTGAATTAAACATTCCAGACAATCCAACCGTTGGATCTTCACAAAGTGGGTGTCATTGGAAAGATATTTCCAAGGCGAACCCAACGGTTGAGGTTTCGGGAAAATATCGGAGGTCGGATCTCCCGCACTAATCGTTTGAAATCACAGTTTCAAAACACGAACTGCAGCTTCGTTATTCGATTTATTTTATTTATATATATATATATATATATAATTGTAATTCATTCTTCGATTTCAAAATCATATTCATTTCATATATTCGATAAAAATGATATTTTTATCCCACTGATATTTATTTCAACACATCACCATTTTTAACACTTCATATTCACAATAAAAATGTGGATTTTATTGTTCAATCTATATATTCAACACATGAATGTTTTCGACTTCACACACACGATAAAAATATATTTTTTATCGTTCTACTCCTTTATTCAACACATGAATTGTAATACCCCATATGTTGAATAACTTGTTATAATATAAATCAGGGCAGAATTAAATTTTAAAATCTGAATCAGGGGAAACGGAATATGCCATTGCGTTCGTCTTGGAAAAATACGCGAAATAGAGTCCGAAATTTCGTGAATCGGAGTCCGTAAGTCCGAGATATGGGCTTTAGAAGTTTCACGAAAAATCAGAAAACGAAACAGATTTCAAAAATGCAGAATATGGGCTAGGCGGGAAAATTCCCGCCCAGACCAGGTCGACCTGGGGGTCGACCTGGGAGTCGACCTGGGGGTCGACCTGGGTGTCGACCTGGGGGTCGACCTGGGTGTCGACCTGAAACACCCCACCTCCGTTAGGGTCACTCTTTAAGGGAATGCCCTAATTTCAGTGGAGGTTTATAAGTATAAGTCACAGATATACAAGACAGATATAAGAACACATATTTTTGAACAGCGGAAAACAACAACTTTTATTTCATTTAAATACGTGTTACACCAACCCTACCATAATCGTCTTACAATACTTCCAAAAGTCATAACATCTTCATAACTGTCTTTATTACATTATTTAAAGAAGCATAAAGAAAACATAAATAAACTGCAAAAGTCCCATAGTTGTTGTCCAAAGCCATAGTCCAAAACGAAAAGATCCAAGCAATACATTTTTTCTCTTCAAGCTGGATATGAAGGATGGTCAAGCTGCGGTATTCCCTCCCTGTGGACCTGGGGGGGAACGGAAGAAAAGAAGACGAAAGAAAAGTAGAGTCAGACATAAAGCCTGAGTAAGTCTAGGACTATTCAGTCTATGAATAAAGAACTGGGTATGATAAGTATAAACTAGAAATGGGAAAGCACCATAAACTTAGTTAAGTTGTCTAGGGTCGAATATACTATCGTACCCCATATTAATCTTTGTACCCATATAAACTAGTTCCCAACAGGCACCCCATAATCAGGGTGAAGTGATCCATTTTATGATGATCGGCTCCTACTCGCATAGTTACATGTGTCTTACGGCCCCCGATGTTGTAGTTACCTATGCTGATCCCACCATGGGGTGTATCAAGTCCCGTGGTGGCGGCCCGACACAATCCTAGAGTGCACAGGTATGCTACTGGTGCCCAGTGCCTTATTTTTCTGCGCCGGAGTGTGTGCACGCCCGCACCCCGTTAGAACCTACACAGCTGCACCACCGCCGTCGATTTGACCTCTTACAGTCAGCCCAGTAATCGTGCCCCACCCTGCCTAGTTTCAGGGTACCATGATACCTTATAGGGTTACTGCTGAAAAGGGTCCCCCGCTACTGGGTTTTTCTATTTCTAGCCAACATGCTAAGTTGGTTAAGTGTTTTATAAATCTAACCCCCAATCAGTCTGTTTAGTTTAGCATGTTCCATTTTGATTAAGTATTAATATAATTTACTTAATCCTATCAATCCTGACTCAGCCTTAATTGTCTTATTAAAGCCTTGACCTCTCACATTAGACAGGTATTGTTGTGGATGCCTGTTGCCGGTTGGGTCCGGGCAGTCTTACGCCACAACTCAGTCTAACCTCGGGTCCTTATTGGGCTCCATGTTTAACCACCCACATTGGATAGGTATTGTTGTGACTACTGGACAGCCGGGCGGTTCCGGGTAGGTTTACATCACAACTCAATCCAACCTCGGGTTAAACACATCGTATTTTTCTACATTTACATATTTTGTCTCTTTTCTTTTTATATGTAAATATTTGCGGCCCATTATTCAAATTCATCTTTATTGGTTAAATTTCATTTATGCCACTTAATTGTTCTTTCAAGGTTGTTGGCATGCGTTAAACATGCCAACACATATGTTCTATATTTTAGCCCAAACGTCATTACCCCCGTATTATACGTTCGTTCCAACGTAAGGTGTGTTGGGTTTAATACTTAAACCCAATTTAGCCAAATGAAAAGGGGAGGCTTATAACATGGTGTTTATAAAGTAACATGAAAAAGGGGAGTGTGAACGCATGAACTTGCAACGAACGATTCAATTAACATAAAATAGGCACATGTGAACTTGCAATTGTAACATCATATAATCATGGCATAACATGAATCATTTTATCCACATAATCATAGCATAAACAATACTTAAACATAAATCATTCTATTCATATGGTTAATGCATAGACAATACTTAAACATGAATTATTTTATTCATATGATTATGGCATAAGCAGTACTTAAACATGAATTATTCTAGTCATATGATAATGGCATAAACTTAAACATGAATCATAGGTTCAACTAACCATGTAAACTTGAAAATTAAGAATCTAACCAAATTAGATATCATTATTATTGGCACGCGGTCTTGACTAGAAATATAAGTCTATATTTTTATTCAGGCATAATATAAACTAATCATGTTCATAAAATCACTACATGTTAACAAAAAGGTACTTACTTTTGTCACTAATACAAAAGTATGGTTCAACTAGAATTATCCCAACCTAGTTCTTATATGAATCATGGTTTTTAATCCATTTATAGAATTATAGCATAAACATACCTAAACTTAAATCATGGTTTTTATTCTATTCATAGAATTATAGCATAAACATACCTAAACTTAAATCATGGTTTTTATTCTATCTATGTAAACTTGCAAGGGGATGTAATTCTAGTGTAATTTCTAATGTAACTCATGTGCCAAATATATTATCATATGATTAAGATAACAACATAAGCTTAGAAAACATGTTTTTAACTAGGCATAATAACAAACATAGCTTAGTCATGTTCATAAAATTAATACAAGCTTACAACGACGCTTGCTTTTGCCACTATCACAAAATCATGATTTTTATACTTGAACTATGATGCCAATTTCAACATAACCTTCATATGAATCGTAATACTTAGGTGAATCAAATTACACCATAGAATTTTACATCATGTTGTCATAACAATAGATCATAGACTTGCATGAATTTCAAAATAAACTATTACAACATGTAGTTGTTGTTTCAACATGAATCTTATACTTGCATTTACCAAATGGGTGTTGTAAATAACTACCACAAACATGTAGTTTTCAATATGAATCATATGCTTGTATGAGTCCCAATCAAAATTCCACAACATGTGGTTGTCAACATAAGCCATATACTTGTATAAATCAAACCATAGCATTGCCAAATCGTTTAGAATCAAAATAACATACAAATATGAGTCATTATCGCCACAATTCCATTTTCGTTTCCAACGCAAATCGCGTACTTGCAAATATCCAATCGTATACCATAATATTCCCAAATCGTTTTGCATCAAAGCAACATACAAATATAGATTATTATCGCCAGAATTCCATTTCTCACATTACACAAATCAACACAATTATTTAATTCACATCGGAATAGCACTCTACTTACAGCGTATGGCGAATCTTCAATTCAGAAATCTGAATTCTGAATTTGGAGATGCTATCCTTTGTTGTAGGCGTTGCTTTGATTTGATTAACGTTGCTTTAAGCTTTGAATTATCTCCTAGTTGTCTCTCTATTTCTGACGGCTATCTTCAGTCTCTCCTCAGCAGCATGACGGTCTCATCTCCATTTTAGTTTATGTGAATTAGGGTTAGTCTTAGGTCCTTTTTATAGAGTTTGTGAGTTGATTTAGACCGTCGATGAAGCTTGGTTCAATGATAGCCGTTCGTTTGAAGGAGAGACCAATCAGGAGCTGACACCTAGCCCTAGTGACAAGGCAAGGCTCAGAAAATCGACCAAACACAGACCTGGCCAGCCAGGACTTGACCAGACCTGACCAGCAGGTCATTTTTGACCAGGGCGCACTTGGCAGGTGCGCCAGGTCAAAAATGTACTGGCACACTTCCCAAGTGCGCCAGTGCATTTTTGTTCTGGCGCACTTCCCAAGTGCGCCAGTGCATTCTGACCCGTTTTCCGGTTTTTCGCCCAACTTCGTTCGTCCATATCTTCTTCATACGATATCCGTTTTACGCAAACTCGGACTCTATCTCAAGCAGAATTCCGAGACGAACGCAATGGTGTATCCCGTTTCCCTTAATTCTTTGATTTAAAATTAGTTATAGTTTAATTTATGAATTTCACAGTTATAAAATACACGGGGTGTTACACGACCTGCCCACCAGGTCGACTAGGGTGTCGACCCTAGTGTCGGCATGGGGGTCGACCTCCCTGGTCGAGCCCAGGTGACCTGGGTGCACTGATTTGGCTTTTGGGCTATGTTTTGGTGGCTAGGACGAGATCTGACGGCTCTAATCTGATTTAGGGTTAATCTAATGGCCTAAAACACCTAACTAATCTATAAATACACCCAAAGACTACCCTAATTCATACTAAAAATAGAAACTATGTCGTCATGCCGTCAAAATGCAACTTGAAGGAGCCTCCATCAAATTGTAGAAGAAGATATCCTCTCAAATCAACCTCTAATCAACTCTAGCAACTTAATCTTCTTCATAGGAGTGCTAATCAACAAGTTGTGAGTTTCTATAGCCTTAATGACCAATTGTTGAAATGATTATGATAGGATATAATGAGGTTATGGCTATGAATGTGGATCAATGCAAGATTATGTTATCATATGCTATGTTTTTATGATGTTATGCAAGTTATGCAAGTTATGTGCTATGTGTTCATGATGTTATGCAATTTATGCAAGTCATATGCTATGTGATCATGATGTTATGCAAGTTATGCAAGTTATATGCTACATGTTCATGATGTTATGCAAGTTATGCAAGTCATATGCTACATGTTCATGATGTTATGCAAGTATGCAAGTATATGATATATGATCATGATGTTATGCAAGTTATGCAAGTGTTAGGCTATGTGTTCATGATGCTAGTTATGCAAATTGCTATGATAAACATTGGTCCATTATGACACCATGATTATGCAAGGTTGGTGTATGATTATATGCAAGTTCATATATGATATGTTATGCAAGTTTGGTGTTTGATTACAAGCAAGTTCATATATGACATGTTATGCAAGTTTGGTGTTTGATTATATGCAAGTAACATGTGCAAGTTTACACCTTTGGATGATATGCATACATATGCAAGTTAACCCCTTTGTATGTCATACATACACATGCAAGTTTACCCCTTTGTATGACATAAGTAACTTATGCAAGTTAACCTCTTTATGACATATGTGATTCATGCAAGTTTGGGTTGATTATTTATGCTAGTTGGGTTTGACGCTATATGCATGTTGACACCTTTAAAACCCATGTTGATGCTAATGTTATGCAAGTTGAACCCATTGTATTTGTGATGAATCTTCCCTTTTATGTCATGTTAGCGAATTACGTGGGGAACGATGGGGTTAATATTCATGTTAATGAAATGGTTGGTATGATTATGCATACCATAAAGTGGATGGACATAATTGAGTCAATTATATACATCGTTAATTTTGTAATTAATTAGGTATAATTAATACAAAATATGGGGGTGATTAATTAGGTGTAATTAATCGACTAAGACACGAGGTTGGACCCTTTTGTAGCATAAGACTGCCCGGAACCGACCGGCAAATCCAGCGGCTACAAATGATTGGCCCAATGTGAGAGGTCTTAGGCATAAACTAAATACGCGACAAGTGTAAAGACACGAGGTTAGACTCGGTTATGGCGTAAGGCTGCCCGGACCCGACCGACAAATCCAGCTGCCATAAAAGATAGTCTAATGTGAGAGGTCTTTACAACGGTTACGTTCTTAATCAATTAAGAAACACTTAACCATATTAGCATGTAGAGGGACATGAGGGGTTAAGTGGGTGCCTTGGGTGGCATGTGGAAAAATCTAGTGGTTGCCTTGGGTGGCAATAGAAAATACGATTAGAATACTTAACCAAAGTGGAACATGTAATTAAACATGATTAAAGGGTTAAGTGCCTTGGGTGGCATGGGGGAAAATCTAGTGGTTGCCTTGGGTGGCAACAGAAGATAAGATTAGAATACTTAACCAAAGTGGAACATGTAATTAAACATGATTAAAGGGTTAAGTAAGTGCCTTGGGTGGCATGTGGAAATCAAGTAAGTGCCTTGGGTGGCATGGGGAAATCTAGTGGGTGCCTTGAGTGGCCATTGAAATATGATTAGATGACTTAACCAAACTTTAAACATGTAAGTGGACATGATTATTAAAAAGGGTTAAGTGGGATACACTAGAAGGGACAAGCTTAGGTGGGCAGCTTGTGGGGGGCCATTTCAACCAATAACCCATATGTATCTTATTGGGGTCGACCCATGTCGAGGACGGGACACGCGTACTGGGCTTGACTATAAGAGGCCAAAAACGGGTTAGCGGTGGCAACGCAAGTCCAACGGGTTTCATATGCGTGTGTGGACCCGGGCTGGTTGGTAAGACGTTGTTGCATCGTGTAGGTATAAGCCGTGCACCATTGATTGTATCGGGTTGCCACTTTGGGGAGTGATACACCCCACTGTGAAGCCAGCACGGGTATCTAAGTTAGGGAGCCGATCGAATGGGAGTAGTGGGTACACCTAGTGGAGATAGGGGAAGACGACACCTATGTAGTCAGCTAGGGGTACACGAAACTACTATTAAAATTACTAGGTACACCTAGTGGAGATAGGGGCAGACGGCACCTATGTAGTCAGCTAGGGGTACACGAAACTACTGGATAATTTTCTAAGTCCTTGGGTGGGTGGATCTGGTGTGGCGCAGTGTAGGAATTACCCTTGGGTGGGTGGATCTGGTGTGGTGCAGTGTAGGAATTACCCTTGGGTGGGTGGATCTGGTGTGGTGCAGTGTAGGAATTGCCCTTGGGTGGGTGGATTTGGTGTGGTGCAGTGTAGGAATTACCCTTGGGTGGGTAGATCTGGTGTGGTGCAGTTAGTAATTACCCTTGGGTGGGTAGATGCGTCTTTACCGTTATCTTAGTTCATCCTTTGTCTAGTTGGCTACTTAGTGTAGTCATTTATCCCCAGTCATCCCGTACTAAGTTTATATCATACCCTAATTACTTTAATGATTGTGTGGTTAAAGTTATAGGGCTCACTCAGACTTATGTCTGACCCCGTTGTTTTTATCTTTTTCCCCTCAGGTCCTCAGGCTGGGCCTAGCACTAGTGGGCTTTGATCAGATTTCTTTATCTATCTTTTGGAGCTTGGACCGTGATGTAAAGCCCAGCTTATCTTTTCTATCATGGCTATTGTTTATGTAGTGGGATTATGTACTTATGTGTTATCAGGATGGATATTTAGTACTTGACTCTTTATGGTGTTGTAACTAAACATGTTTACCTTCTGCTGCAATGAAATGATGTTTTAGATTTCCAAGTATTCATATCTGTCTTGTTGTAATTTTTCTGTTCTATATTCACTTAAAATGCTCCACCGAAGTTAGGGCATTCCCTTAGTGAGTGACCTTAGCGGGTGTGGGGTGTTACACGTGGTATCAGAGTTTAAGGTTACCAGAACAGATAAAACTTTTAGAAACAAATTATTTTTCTAAAAAAAAACATTTTTGGAAGAAGTATTTTCAAAAACATGTCTTTTAAGAGAAAAGTTTTTGAAAGAAAAGCATAATCCCCAATAGCCATATATTTATCCTTCGATTCTCCGTTTTGAATCTCTTCCTCTTTCTCTTTTGGAATTTCCCCTCCGCGTATAGATGTCTTTTTAAGATAAATAAGGACTTCCGTATGAAGGACGGAAGAACCTTTTTAAGGGACTAAGACGTTTGTCGGGCTAAGAAGTTAGTCCAAGGAGGTGGAGGGCTTATGGGTACCTTTAAGATGGACGAGGGAGGAAGGTTCAATATAGCCATTAGGTAAAGGACGAAACCTCATCATGGTGAGAGGTCACGAAAGGAGAATGCGAAGGAAAAGGCTAGTTGTTTTGGAGAAACAGGACACCTTATTAGGATTGTCCAAAGGGGTAAGGACAAAGTACAGGATCTTCTGGAGGGTAGATGTATTCCCCCACAGCTGGTATACCTGATGGGGGTAGGACCGTCTAGGTTGAGAATTGGTTCTCTCGATCATCCTGCTCGAACTTTATTCGACTCTGGCGCATCACATTCGTTTATCTTATCATCATTAGTTGAGTCACTGCACCTAGACACCAGTTTAGTAGATGATCCCTTGGTTGTTTCAAACCCAATTGGGTGGCTCCATTTATTTGTCCATGATATGTTTGGGTTTGAAGATTTCTATACTTAGTGTTGAGTTTAGATGTGATGCTTTTGTTTTGGGCTTCACGGGCTATGGGTTGATTTTGGGCATGGACTGGTTATCCAGTAATGGTGCCGTTCTTGATTGCGAAAGGAGGGTTGTTAGGCTCATGAGCCATTTGGGGAACACTCTCGAGATCTCTTGTAATCCCATGGATTCTGTTATGCTAAGTTATCTTGAATCGCTTGACGCTTCGGTCGAGAGTTTGCGATCTGTTAGAGTGGTCCGGGAATACTCGGATGTGTTTGAGGAGGTGAAGGGCTTACCTCCGAAGTGGGAGATAGACTTCCGAATATATCTGGTGGACAATGCTAAACCAGTATCTTTACCAGTGCGCCACATGGCTCCTCGTGAGAGGAGGGAACTCCATAAGCAAGTAGGGGAGTTGCTTGAGAAGGGGTTCATAAGACAAAGTATATCGGAGTGGGGTGCTCCAGTAGTTTTTGCCACGAAGGCGGATGGGTCCCTCAGACTTTGTGTAGACTATAGAGAACTCAACAAGCTCACAAAGAAGAATAGACACCCATTGCCGAGGATTGATGATCTCTTTGATCAGTTGGTTGGCGCCTCAGTATTTTCGTAGTTGGACTTGGCCACGGGGTTTCATCAGTTGAGAGTGGCTGAGGATAGCATAGACAAGACTGCCTTTAGGACTCCGGATGGTTTCTATGAGTGGCTGGTGATGCCATTTGGTTTGACGAACGCCCCTGCATATTTTGTTGATTTGATGAGTAGGGTGTTCAGGGAGTACCTAAATAACTTCGTAGTGGTCTTTGTGGATGACATCTTGGTCTTTTCTAAGAGCGAAATAAGTTTTCGTATGTGCTTAATAGGTTAAGCAAAGCCAGTTGTTTGATCAACGGTGGTTTTGGAGCGAGACTGGCAAGGACATCCAGAGTTGGACAAGGGCTTAATTATTTAGCCATTTTTACTAATATCATCTCACGTAGGTCGTCTGAATTCGAAGGAGGTATCCCTTGGGTGTTTGTCTGATATTGGTTTAGGCCTTTGGGGCTTGCACTTGGGGGATGTCGAGTTCGACTAGGATGGTCTGCGTGAGAGATGGATAGTTGTGACGATTTTGCATAGGAGAATATCCTAGTTTTCTCTAGAAGTGGAGAAAAGCATGCCCTACATCTTAGGGAAGTGTTGGAGACTCTTCGAGCGCATAGTCTTAAGACAGCAAAGGTGGATGGAGTTCTTAGTATCCTATGATTTCGAGATAGCGTATACCCCTGGCAAGGGTAATGTGGTGGCGGACGCCTTGAGCAGAAAAAGGTTGTCCTTGAGTCCAACGACGAAGCTTGGAATTTATCTTGATGTTTGATTTCAGACCTTCCGTTGACTTTGTACCCATTTTGCTAGCATCCTTAGAGGTCAGGCCTACTCTTTTGGGGCGGATTAGCGAGGCACAACGGGACGACCCACAGTTGGTTGAGTTGGTAGAGAGGCTCATAAGGGGGGGAGTCGTATAGCCATTTGAGTAGGTACACCCTAGATGATGGGGGTGCTTGCGTAGAGACGGTAGACTTTGTGTACCGCAAGACGAAGGTTTGCGGAAGGCTATTCTTGATGATGCACATCGTTCAAAGAGGACCATTCATCCCGGTGGGGACAAGATGTACCAAAACATGAAGCGAGTTTTCTTTTGGGCCGGTATGAAGAAAGATGTGGCCGAGTATGTCGCTAGATGCTTGGTGTGCCAACAAGTGAAAGCGGAGCAAAAGAAACCAGGTGGGTTGCTTCACCCATTGGAAGTTCCGCAATGGAAGTGGGATAGCGTCTCGATGGATTTTATTGATGGGTTACCTAGATCGAGGAAGGGTAATACGGGAATTTGGGTTATGGTAGACAGACTTACTAAGAGCGCCCGTTTCATACCCGTGAAGAGCAAGAGGACTGTTCCATGGCTAGCTTCGGTTTACCTTCGAGAGATAGTTCGATTGCATGGGGTACCCTCTAGCATAGTGAGTGATCGAGATCCTATCTTCACTAGCGAGTTTTGGAGGAGTTTGCAAGAGGCGGTAGGGACTCAGTTGTGTCTGAGCACCGCATATCATCCTCAGACGGACGGCCAGACCGAGAGGGTGAATCGTGTTCTGGAAGACCTTTTGAGGCTTTGTATCTTAGATTTTGGAGGTACATGGGAAGAGCATCTTTCATTGATGGAGTTCGCGTATAATAACAGCTTTCAGTCCAGTATTGATATGGCTCCTTTCGAAGCTCTTTATGGAAGGCCTTGTTGATCACCTACATGTTGGTGGGAATCTACGGATAAGATCTTGCTTGGGCCTGATATGGTTAGAGAGACTTCAGAAAAGATTGATTTAATTCGAAGAAGGATGAAAGCAGCGCAAGACAGACAGAAATCTTACGCGGATAAGAGGAAGACGGATCTTGAGTTTGATGTTGGGGACATGGTCTTTGTCAAAGTATCTCCATTACGGAATGTTGTTCGCTTTGGGTCCGTTGGGAAGTTAGCTCCAAGATTTGTTGGGCCGTTTCCTATTAAGGAAAGGATTGGACGGATGGCATATAGAGTGGATTTACCCGAGAGACTTAGTGGGGTACATGACGTATTCCATGTGTCACATTTGAGGAAGTGCCTACATGAGACCGCAGAGGTGGTAGAGCCGAGCTTGCTTAAAGAAGTGGAGGTAGAGCGTGATGCGACTATTCGGCGAGCTCCTACCCGCATCCTTGGGTCAGAGATTAGGAAATTGAGGAACAGAGAGGTATGACTAGTCAAAGTGCAATGGGGAGAGGATGAGAGCAATGCTACTTGGGAGACAGAAGCGAAGATGCGTTCACTATATCCATTCCTTTTTGAGGGTATGTCTTTTAACTTCTCCTTTAC
Organism: Allium sativum; assembly: GCA_030737875.1. Classification (NCBI taxonomy): domain Eukaryota; kingdom Viridiplantae; phylum Streptophyta; class Magnoliopsida; order Asparagales; family Amaryllidaceae; genus Allium; species Allium sativum. Next base: position 860,538,506 of record CM060926.1, read on the forward strand.
CGTTTGTCTAGTACTTATCTTATCTTTAGTATGTCCTCTCATTAGTACCTTTGACCTTTAGATAGGGTAAACCTATGGTTGAAACATGTGTTTGAGACATGTTATGTTTGATGGATGTGTGTGGATGCAAGTGGTTGCTAGTGGTTGCTCGTGGATGCATATACACACACTCTAGGCACTAGATCAGCTCAATCACTTCATATTGCATATTGCATATAATTGTGTGTAGGTAGCTATATTAATGGATGTAAAATGGTTGTGCTATCATATGGATGATGCATTTTGATGAATGGTTATGCACGCATGTAGTAATAGTATGTGTCGATAGGATTCTTTCGCATACATATTGGATGCATGGCACTATCATGGTTTGCATTATGGAGGTCAACTGAATCAGTAGGCCGCCTGATTTTGCATTAGTCAGGGAACATATACACACACTCTTTGCATATGTTCATACAGCATTAGAAACTCTAAGGACAATGGATGCCAGTGTTTGATGGTTTGAGTAGATGGTTGTTTGGTTGGTAGGATACGTTCTTCTTGACTTAGAGATTTCGGGGACGAAATCCTTTAAGTAGGGGAGAATGTAACACCCCGTATGTTGAATAACTTGTTATAATATAAATCAGGGCAGAATTAAATTTTAAAATCTGAATCAGGGGAAACGGGCTATGCCATTGCGTTCGTCTCGGAAAAATACGCAAAATAGAGTCCGAAATTTCGTGAATTGGAGTCCGTATGTCCGAGATATGGGCTTTAGAAGTTTCACGAAAAATCAGAAAACGAAACAGATTTCAAAAATGCAGAATATGGGCTGGGCGGGAAAATTCCTGCCCAGACCAGGTCGACCTGGGAGTCGACCTGGGGGTCGACCTGGGTGTCGACCTGCCCACCAGGTCGACTAGGGTGTCGACCTGGGGGTCGACCTCCCTGGTCGAGCCCAGGTGACCTGGGTGCACTGATTTGGCTTTTGGGCTGTGTTTTGGTGGCCAGGACAAGATCTGACGGCTCTAATCTGATTTAGGGTTAATCTAATGGCTTAAAACACCTAACTAATCTATAAATACACCCTACGACTACCCTAATTCATACTAAAAATAGAAACTATGTCGTCATGCCGTCAAAATGCAACTTGAAGGAGCCTCCATCAAATTGTAGAAGAAGATAGCCTCTCAAATCAACCTCTAATCAACTCTAGCAACTTAATCTTCTTCATAGGAGTGCTAATCAACAAGTTGTGAGTTTCTATAGCCTTAGTGACCAATTGTTGAAATGATTATGATAGGATATAATGAGGTTATGGCTATGAATGTGGATCAATGCAAGATTATGTTATCATATGCTATGTGTTTATGATGTTATGCAAGTTATGCAAGTTATGTGCTATGTATTCATGATGTTATGCAATTTATGCAAGTCATATGCTATGTGATCATGATGTTATGCAAGTTATGCAAGTTATATGCTACATGTTCATGATGTTATGCAAGTTATGCAAGTCATATGCTGCATGTTCATGATGTTATGCAAGTATGCAAGTATATGATATATGATCATGATGTTATGCAAGTTATGCAAGTGTTAGGCTATGTGTTCATGATGCTAATTATGCAAATTGCTATGATAAACATTGATCCATTATGACACCATGATTATGCAAGTTTGGTGTATGATTATATGCAAGTTCATATATGATATGTTATGCAAGTTTGGTGTTTGATTATATGCAAGTATATATGACATGTTATGCAAGTTTGATGTTTGATTATATGCAAGTAACATGTGCAAGTTTACACCTTTGGATGATATGCATACATATGCAAGTTAACCCCTTTGTATGTCATACATACATATGCAAGTTTACCCCTTTGTATGACATAAGTAACTTATGCAAGTTAGCCTCTTTATGACATATGTGATTCATGCAAGTTTGGGTTGATTATTTATGCTAGTTGGGTTTGATGCTAAATGCATGTTGACACCTTTAAAACACATGTTGATGCTAATGTTATGCAAGTTGAACCCATTGTATTTGTGATGAATCTTCCCTTTTATGTCATGTTAGCGAATTACGTGGGGAACGATGGGGTTAATATTCATGTTAATGAAATGGTTGGTATGATTATGCATACCATAAAGTGGATGGACATAATTGAGTCAATTATGTACATCGTTAAATTTGTAATTAATTAGGGATAATTAATACAAAATATGGGGGTGATTAATTAGGTGTAATTAATCGACTAAGACACGAGGTTGGACCCTTTTGTAGCATAAGACTGCCCGGAACCGACCGGCAAATCCAGCGGCTACAAATGATTGGCCCAATGTGAGAGGTCTTAGGCAAAAACTAAATACGTGACAAGTGTAAAGACATGAGGTTAGACTCGGTTATGGCGTAAGGCTGCCCGGACCCGACCGGCAAATCCAGCTGCCATAAAAGATAGTCTAATGTGAGAGGTCTTTACAACGGTTACGTTCTTAATCAATTAAGAAACACTTAACCATATTAGCATGTAGAGGGACATGAGGGGTTAAGTGGGTGTCTTGGGTGGCATGTGGAAAAATCTAGTGGTTGCCTTGGGTGGCAATAGAAAATACGATTAGAATACTTAACCAAAGTGGAACATGTAATTAAACATGATTAAAGGGTTAAGTAAGTGCCTTGGGTGGCATGGGGGAAAATCTAGTGGTTGCCTTGGGTGGAAATAGAAGATAAGATTAGAATACTTAACCAAAGTGGAACATGTAATTAAACATGATTAAAGGGTTAAGTAAGTGCCTTGGGTGGCATGTGGAAATCAAGTAAGTGCCTTGGGTGGCATGGGGAAATCTAGTGGGTGCCTTGAGTGGCCATTGAAATATGATTTGATGACTTAACCAAACTTTAAACATGTAAGTGGACATGATTATTAAAAAGGGTTAAGTGGGATACACTAGAAGGGACAAGCTTAGGTGAGTAGCTTGTGGGGGCCCATTTCAACCAGTAACCCATATGTATATTATTGGGCTCGACCCATGTCGAGGACGGGACACGCGTACTGGGCTTGACTATAAGAGGCCAAAAACGGGTTAGCGGTGCCAACGCAATTCCAACGGGTTTCATATGCGTGTGTGGACCCGGGCTGGTAGGTAAGACGTTGTTGCATCGTGTAGGTATAAGCTGTGCACCGTTGATTGTATCGGGTTGCCACTTTAGGGAGTGATACACCCCACTGTGGGGCCAGCACGGGTATCTACGTTAGGGAGCCGATCGAATGGGAGTAGTGGGTACACCTAGTGGAGATAGGGGCAGACGACACCTATGTAGTCAGCTAGGGGTACACGAAACTACTATTAAAATTACTAGGTACACCTAGTGGAGATAGGGGCAGACGGCACCTATGTAGTCAGCTAGGGGTACACGAAACTACTGGATAATTTTCTAAGTCCTTGGGTGGGTCGATCTGGTGTGGTGCAGTGTAGGAATTACCCTTGGGTGGGTGGATCTGGTGTGGTGCAGTGTAGGAATTACCCTTGGGTGGGTGGATCTGGTGTGGTGCAGTGTAGGAATTACCCTTGGGTGGGTAAATCTGGTGTGGTGCAGTTAGTAATTACCCTTGGGTGGGTAGATGCGTCTTTACCGTTATCTTTGTTCATCCTTTGTCTAGTTGGCTACTTAGTGTAGTCATTTATCCCCAGTCATCCCGTACCAAGTTTATATCATACCCTAATTACTTTAATGAATGTGTGGTTAAAGTTATAGGGCTCACTTAGACTTATGTCTGACCCCGTTGTTTTTATCTTTTTCCCCTCAGGTCCTCAGGCTGGGCCTAGCACTAGTGGGCTTTGATCAGATTTCTTTATCTATCTTTTGGAGCTTGGACCGTGATGCAAAGCCCAGCTTATCTTTTCTGTCATGGCTATTGTTTATGTAGTGGGATTATGTACTTATGTTTTATCAGGATGGATATTTAGTACTTGACTCTTTATGGTGTTGTAACTAAACATGTTTACCTTCTGCTGCAATGAAATGATGTTTTAGATTTCCAAGTATTCATATCTGTCTTGTTGTAATTTTTCTGTTCTATATTCACTTAAAATGCTCCACCGAAGTTAGGGCATTCCCTTAGTGAGTGACCTTAGCGGGTGTGGGGTGTTACATGAATATTCTCTATAGTTCATATATATAATAAAAATGTGACTTTTATTGTAAACCAATTTATTTCCAAACACGATTATTTTATATAGTTTATATATAAGGTAAAAATGTGATTTTTAATGTAAAACAATTTATTTCAAAACACGATTATTTTATATAGTTTATATATAAGGTAAAAATGTGATTTTTAATGTAAAACAATTTATTTCAAAACACGATTATTTTATATAGTCTATATATGTGATAAAAATGTTATTTTTAATTTTCAAAGAATTTATTCAATACACGAACTCCATTCAACACATGAATTTCATTTCAACATTCAACACATGAATTTTATTTTAACATTCGACACATGAATTTTATTTCAACATTCAACACATGAATTTAAAATCAAACAAAGAAATATTTCAGAAAATTTCGGCAGCATAACGACAGGGTAGTTAAAACCGGGGCCGTCCCTAATACGGCTCCTCGCTCTACCTTAAAGCCTCGCAGCTTTTGACAATGGGGATTTCATGCATCTAGTTCGCACGCAGGCGGCATGTTTATTATTTTCCTTTTTCCACAACTAATCCTTGGGGTTTCAACCAAATAATTCTCTACTACAACCGGGTATTTTTCAACCTCAATCAATTTCAACCACAAACAATTCTAATCAACCATTCGCTATCAACCAATTTTCACACCAATCACAACCAATAAATATCGTCCATGGTTTGTGGACGAGGGGCGTATATATATATATAAGTATATTTCACTACCATTTCAACACATATATAATTTTTACAACGCATATATAACTTATACATCGAACATACAACTTATACAACGCTTATACATGAGGTGTACAACGCTTATATAACTCATACTTCGAATATATAATTTATACATCGTCATTTCCATATCGTTTATAATTCAGAAATCTCACATTGGGTTCCACTCCACCAAAAATAGCAGAAGGCTCAGAAAAATATCCGGTCTCTTCTAAAATGTAGAAGACGTCCTCACGGTCCCGGTGTCTCTTGTTTCACAGAATTTCGTGAACAAACGAAAAAGATATGATTTTTACAGTGAAATCAAAAACCGTAGCGCTTTAAAGTGCTATAAACCATTTTAAATAATCTCAACCGTACCTCAGCAGTTTTGTTCAAACCTAGGACACTGATTTGCAATCAATCCGCGACGCTATAGCACGATCGGACTTCACCACGCTGTCGAGTCTCGAGAGGCGCACGTGCACCTGAAGTGGGGTCCACATCGGTGGTCCCTGTTGGCTGTGGCGGCGGTTTAAAACCCGCGACTTCGAAGCAACGATTCTCCCTCAACACTCGACGAAAATTTAAGCAACCGGTATGGATTTGAAGAGTGGAGAGAGCTCTTTAAAAAGTTCAACTGGAGCTCCTGATTTTATTGCGTGAAGGAGGAGAAAACGAGGAGGGAAGGGAGGAGTGGTTTTCCGCCGTATAACGCGATCGGGGAGAGAGAAGACGGGGAGAGATAAAAGTGAGGGCCAATGAATTTTTTGTATTTTATTTATATATTTTCAAAATTCTAAAATACCCCTCTTCACACACGAACACCAATTCAAACCCAACGAGTGTCGTTCCCAGCTAAATACCCCCATTCCGAACACAATGCGATATGTTTCGAAGGCCCATTCGAATGTTTCAGTCAGTTTTCATTCAAATTAAAATATAAAACATTCAATATTTAATTTGAACGTACATTTCAGTTTGTCGGGGCCACACACTGATTCTAAAAATTCCCGAAAAATAAATCTAGCTATGTTTTGGCAATACGGTCCCAACAAAACTAGTTTCGTCGAATTCTGAGACCGTTTGAAAAATGGCCCTCTTCTGGTCGATCCAATTTAATAGAAATCGACCAAACACATTTTCCTTTGCCACGCTCACATACTAACTTCAAAAATTATGAAATTTGAAACCTAGCAATAATTTGACATCCCGGATCCAACAAAAGTGGTTTCGTCGAATTCTGAGGTCGTTTGCAAAATGGCCATTTTCACGGGCTATATAAATTCTATAGCGACCTTTCTGAAAATTCATTTAGCCATAACTTTTGCTTCCTGCTATGAAACTTCAATTTTCCAAATTCGTTAGAAAGATATGCACTAAAAGATTTAAATACTTTTTGTTTCACTAAAATCCGTTTCATTTTGCACCCGGTACAATCAGTCAAAGTTTGAATTCAAATTTTGAAACTACCGCGCCATTTCAGGCCTTGTTTGTAATTAGAAATAATTATATTCATTTTCAAATATCGATTCAAACTTACTTTTCGTCGTTATTATTTAAAATATTTATTTTAAATATTTAAAATCCACTAAAATAGCCAATTTAAAATTTTTAAATTGGTTCAGATTTTACGGGTTGTTACACCATAGTTCAATGGCTATAATTATGATCTAAGGTTTTTTTTAGGATATCCCTGTCAAAGGACCTATAGGTTTGAATGCTTGATCAGAATTAGGGGTATTTTTCCACTATTTCTTCAAACCTCTAAGGAATTAAGGATGATTTATGAAAACCCTTTATACAATGACTACAAAGAGGGATTTGCCCTCCTTAACTCAATTTTCTGATCAAATAGGACTATCTAGTAATCTCAATGTATTCCAAAGATGTAACCACCCATATTTTGACGACTGGATATTTAAATATTTTTATTTAAATATTAATCGTCAATTAAGTGGTGGTTCCAAAATGTGACTTTTCACAGAAGATCGAATCAGGACTTGGGACAAGTTCCATTGAGTCCAAATCGATGGTGGGAACTTTTAGACTATAAGTATCGATATATTTCGACTGTTGGATTTTTGGCTAGTAGCTTAGGATCGATTCGTGAATCGATCAAAAAGACTATTTTTTGTGTATGATAGAACTAGGTTCTGAAAACTTTTCCATTGGTATCGGAATGGCTGCCATGATTCTTTTGAATAGTGTTTTGGTGGAGGTTATAAATAGACATCATCTCTCCCATCTTCCACATTTTGCAATCCCTATCCTCCATCCCTATCATTAATGGCCGAAATCCCTAATCCAATTTGTCCATTTTTAGCCAAAACCCCAACACGAAAGTTGTTCATATCGACGACATGAACTCAACGACGTTGGGCGCTCGTCGATCGAATGTCGGAGTTAGCCAGAAATTGCCAAAACCAATGTAGGTCCATTTCGTTCTTTTGCTTGCTGCGACTTCCTCGTCGAGAATCAGCTCTTGGCACTAAAATTAAAGATGTAAAGGATTGAAAAACGAAGAGATTGGCACTAGTAGAGGTCGATCAGAGCTCATATGAGGGAGAAATCTACATTTCAATGATTTTGATTATATTTTTTTCTGGTAAACGAAGCACGGTTGGGCAGCGAAATTTATGCCGAAGGTAGCCTGGAGTGAGGCGCTTCAGACGATGGTGGTTTGGCCTCAATCAAAGGTGCGAGGTGGTGGTGGCATTTGATCAAATTTCGGTCAAAGGGTGGATGTGATGTTTTAAAGTCCATTCAAAACTACAAACTTCCAACTAGTATAACTTTCGCATATGAGGTTGGATTTGGATGCGGTTTCATGCGTTGGGTTTGCACATATGAGCTCTACGCATTAGAGCTGATTTCGTTGACGTGAGTGATCTTATCTCTTACTATACTATAGTTGTAGTATTTGACATTATTGATGTTTATGTGTGATATCTAATTATAAAATGGAATATCTTGGATAAGAGAACCTACTAATTAGTAATGAAAATGAAACGAGTAGCGATCTAATTATATTTGACATGGACATCACATTTTGTCTATTTGCGTTCTATTACGCACCATTATATGTCAGTTTGGCACTGTCACTGGACTCGGACCATTTGGACGTATATTATACCTTGGTTATTATAAGTAGGCTATATTTGACCTATTATGGTCATTTTGGATGTTTTCTAGTTTAGGATTTGTATGACTATTGGTTGCATGGTTGACTTGTTTGTTTAGTGTAATCTAAAACGTCGTTTGTAGGCGATCTAGTACTAGGAAATATTTCATTCATTAGAGTTTTGTGATTGCTTATTGATCAAATGCACTTGTTGTGTACCCTTATTGTACGTACAAGGATGGCAGACTCGAGCAGGCGAGATGTTTTCTCGATGGAGCTTCAGAGCGCATAGATGGATTCGACGATAGAGCAGCATTAGAGCTCAACAATAGATATGAAGACTTGGATGGAGCCAATAAGTCAAAGGACGGAGTGGATCCCGGTTTAATCAATTTCGGACCCATTTAGTCGATCTGGAATAGGTTTGACCAATTCCGGATCGACATACTCGATATGGAATCGGCTCGACCAATTTCGAACCAACATAGTTGATCCGGACTTGGGTCGGCTAAGAGACCAAGTCTGGATCGACTATGCCAATTTGGATCTGGTTTGACTTTGTTGAACCGGAGTTAGGAAGATCCAGGGAAAGCAACACAATGGTGATCTCAGGAGCAGGAGTTCTTCATGATAGCATTTTCCTAGGCAACAAGCCAGATTTCACGATGAATGCTAGACATTTTCCTTAGATATTTATTTAATAAATTTTAGTTAAACACGTTATCTGAGTAGCCATTATTGATTGCTACGAAGTGGTCGATATCGATTACTATTGTTGTTTGCCATTTTGGACAATTTGACATCGACAACGACGTGATTACGAGGAGCAAGGTATGATGATTTGTTCGATACCGATTTCGATACAATGGCTCTTTGATCGATGGCTTTGGCTTGAGGCAAGGATGTGGTGCTTCTCTGCAATAATGTGTCATTCAACGACGATGGTTCTAAGATGGGGAGCAAGGCTGCTGCGATGGATCATTTTCTCCGAGATGCAAAAGAGGCGACATTAAGTCGTATTGAGGTGACTATTGGAGTGAGAGATATGGGAGACACAGGGTAATATCCTACGACATACGATGACCATCGGGGATAGTTTTCATATTGAAATGACTTCGAATGGGAGTATTATGGACAGTCTAGTGATGGATCCTATTGTGGAGAATGTGTGCAAAGGAATAATTGATACGCAGGTTCGACGGGTACTCGGGGAGAAGAAATGGCAAGTGTGTAGTCCATTTGGACTTGTGTGGGTCCTTTTCTCCTAGTGCAGTGAGATTTTTTCTAGTGCAAGGAAACCTATGGCACACACTTGGACCTAGTGCAGTGCCATTATCTTGGGTTGTACAGATAGGTACAACTTAGTTCCTGGCCGACTGAGTGGCATGGATTTTGAGTACCAAGGAACGAAGGTGATATTTATTTATTTATTTATCGTCATCAGTGCCTAGGCATTTACCACACCCCTTTTATATGATGTTTACCGTAGTGTAGCATATACCGACTGTTATTTGCTAACTCTATGGATGCAGAAGCAGGGTAGGTATGATTCTCCATACCCTTTCCTCCATATACGCTATTATGACTTTTATAGTACTTTGAGATTTGTTTATCGCTCACATCATACTTTTTTCTGACCTAAGGTTTTATTTTCCTCTTATTACGTTGGGTTCTCATCAACGATGCTAATGAGTAAACCAGGTGATAGGTTCAGATTATTCGTAGCTGCACAGGTGGATTCCCAGGAGGCGACGGTTTACTTGTTTATACATGCATTATATATGTTTATTCTATTGTGTCACATTGTGGAGCCTTAACAGTGTTGTGTGTCCTGTTGGAAACAATATATCAATTGATTTTATTTCTTGTATAAACTCTATTATTGTTCTATATAACTGTATGAGCCTATCTATTCTGATCATATGGTTTGTATATAGTACTATCGTGTCTATTTTATATCTATGATCGATAATTATACATTATCTAATGCACTGTGAGATATACAATATATTCTATGGTTATGTTTATGTTATGTTTCCTTCTTTTTCTTTTATTCCCTTCTCTTCTTTCTTCTTTTTCTCCATTTCTACTATTTCTTTCTCTTGATGATCGCTTTCCATTGATCAGATGCTTGTACAACACAGATTATTAATTCTGAGCACTGGAGATTTATGGCGGGTCGTCACAAAAGGAGTAGGAATATAGGAAAACATAACTCTCATTCGGGAAATTGAATCAGGATTAACCACTGAATCTGATCTCGGTAGGAAATATGCCTCTAGTACTCAAGAATGATATTTTCTACAAGGATCGCAGAACGTTGTGTCGAAGTTTAATCTTTGTTCCACTTTCAGATGAGAATTTGGCAGGTAGATCTCATTTTTGGGGTCTTAACCATAAATTTGGCTAACAACATCTTTCCAGAAAGGGTGTTTTCCTGAAGTCCTGCATGGATGGATATTAATTTAGCTCTGTCATTCATACCTTTTGCCCTTATGGCTTCAGCATCAAATCTTTTCATGTACTCACCAAGGGCCTCCCCTGGCTGTTGTTTGATATTGGAAAGCATTGTGTAGTGAACTGTGGGATCTTTTCAGACATAGAATTATGCAACGAATTCAGACAAGAATTGTCTTCAAGAATATATAGCCTTCTCGTGATACTTCTGATACCATTTGGCAATAGTGCCTTGAAGAGTTACTGGGAACGATCTGCAGCGGACTTCCCCGGAAGCATTATACAGGTCCATCTGGATGTAAGAAGGCCATCAAGTGATCGTCAGGATCTGCGATTCCTTAATACTTGATTGTCGAAATCTTTAATTGTGATGGGATGACTGCTATCATTTACATAACCTTTACTTGCGATAGATGTAAGCAGGCATGATCTCTTCGATTAATGGAGAAACCCTCTCGTTATCATTTACATAAGCATCGAGGGTTTACTTACCTTTGAAATTGAATGTATCTTTTATTATTTTCGCAATCAGGTATTTAATGTAAGCATCTTCGTCAGGATAATTCATCTTGTGAGGTTTATACCTTTTGGTGGTAGACCCCTTAAAGCCGTCGTTATCCATCAGATTCTTTTGATAATCAGCTTTCGCATTCCCATTCTTTGGCTTTTTAAGCTTGAGTTCGGAAGGCACATTTTTGCTTTTTCTTTTCAATTGAGTAGCTTTGGGCCTTTTCTCTTTTATATTCCACCACCTAGTTTACTGTTGTTTTTGCATTTTAGAGACTACTTCTTCTAGCGGATTTCTAAGAAAGCACTTCATTCAAAAATATTTTTAATTCAAAGATTTCATTTCTCATATGTTTAATTCCTTCAGCAATTGATTCTTTTGATTCCGTAAAGGAAGGCTCTCCTTATAAAATATCCGCCTGGTTGAAGGATGGCATTATATCTGTCTCTAGTCTAGAGGTGCGGGCACGTCTTTGTTGATTGGGTCTAATCTTTTTGATTTGGTTTTTGTTGTCTTCATTATTCCTATACATTCAAATACGAAAAATTAGTTTGCATTAACCAAAGAATTGGAGGTTCAAGCCCTCCTTCTAGCACTACAAATGTTAGCCATAAAAATGGTTAACACGCCGAACTAGTTTACGGTATATAACTTTCAAAAGCAAAGGCTTTCGTATTAGTTATGTTGTCCGAAAGGATAATATGTTTCGACTAATGCCTCTGAAAGCTTTATTTAATGTAGGCAGACATCTTTGACTTTCGGTCCATAAATTACCAAAGGCGTATTAAGCTAAGGTTTTGTATGTCCAATTTGACTGAAACTGCATAATAAACCGAAAGCTAGTTCCTTTCAGGATATTACCAATGCTATTGGTTATGATTTGTTTCAGAACTCGACAAAATAATAATCTGATGTCATGAAACTGAATAGAGGGGAAACAAGCCCCTTCGGTAGTAATCCTTCTTATTTCTTTCGGGTAAGCATTGCTACTTTTAGACCTAGGTGTATTATCCCTTCTTATGTGCTTCGTAACATGGTTTAGGTTAAGAATAAGAAGTTTGAAGTTAGAATCATGTGCAACCGGTTATTCAATAGGTTAATGGCTAAAAACGATCATGCCCCTTTCTCTTAAAATTAAACTTCATAAGTTATAAGATCCTTAGTTCTCTTTCGTTTATTACAAATTGCCAAATAAGATTACAAGAGTAAGAGAAAATCCCCAATTTGATTTAGAAATTAGGATTACACTATGCAAATTTGTGATTATAATTTTTTGAATGAATTCATTTTCCCGATTATGGACCCTTAGGGTATTTATAGATGCGGGTTGGCCCCTTTTCATTTGCAAGGCTTCGTACAGGTGCTTTTCCAAAGGCTACTCTGAGAGATCTGCGAAGGCAAAACTGTTATTTTCTGTTTTTTCAAAGTACATCTATTGGGATGTGGGTTTGATTTCTGCGAGAGGCACGTGTCCATGCAAGATCTCGGCTTGTCCTAACAACTTATCTTTGTGCGATGATATTTTGGCATGATAATACTTCTGTGTGGCTTATTGATTTTCTTTGTGAATTTCTTCCGAAACACCCCTTTGGGTTTCTTTGAAATCTACGCTTTGCAGTTTGGATTCAAATATGCTTTCCCGAAGGGCATGCCCTCTGTCATTACCGGAAGGGGATTTTCTTTACCGTGCTGCTAGCTTATTGCCTTCTTTGATGATAATAGTGCTTTATATGGCCTGTACAAGGCTTTTTCTTTCTCTTTTAACCTTTGCTTTGGATAACTTTTTGGGAAGCTTGACCCTTCCTTGCTTATCTTGGATATTTTTCCTTCCGTCTCAACCTTTTTTCACCCTGCTCTTATGAAGTAGTGAATTTTGCCTAACATAAAGGGTCGGTAGATATCTAAGTAATTACACAACATAAGAGGCATGACATTCAGGTACTATTAAGGATAGCATCGCATGGTTATTGGGTCATCGTCGGTCTAAAAAGTTAAGTAGGGAAGAACATAGGCTACACCTTTTGGTTTCAAATGATCTTTTGCTATCGAGATGGTAGGGAAAGAATATGTAATGCCACATTGTTTTTATTAGATTTTTTATTAGGGCAATGCTAGTGATCCATATCGAGATATACTTTCAAATTAAAAAAATAGTGGTTTAATGGAGTCGATCCGTGGAGAAAACGATAGACCAAATGGAAAATCCCAGACTTAGGCAATGAATTGCTTAGCGGAATTCAAAGCATTTGTGATAGGATGAACACGCACATACTTTTGATGAGAGCATAGCTTGTCCATACTCATAGAATACGATAAGGATATTGGGACATGGCGAGACAATAGATCCCAGCGAAGTGATTGCGAAAGATACTAAGGGATAGTATCTAGGTCTGAGGTGGACCAAGGGATATACACACACATACTTATATATTAGACTAAGTCTACTTTGAAGTACATTGATGTGGTTCGTGCGTAGTGGTGGTGTCTGAATGACTTAAACAAAAATCGACAAAATATAAATGGTAAGAAATCAACGTATGATAATGTTATGTATAAGGTATATAATTTACCAATCACCAAGACATTATATTGACGCCTCCACATGATAAACAGAACACGTGCATTTATAATTTGGGTAGGATTGGAGTTGATAGGGATACTTACTTCAAAATGTAAATTTTATCGCCAGTATTTATTACTATTTATTAAATTATTCCATTATGAATTAATTACTTAAGCTCTAATGGACATCCCTTTTTATTTGTAAAATACCAAACAAATGATTCATGTCCCTATGGATTTGCATTTTCAGTTTCTACGAAAATTCAGGCCTATTGAGGTGCGGATTATCCCATTTTAAAGGAGTAATTTAATAATATATGCATGACTCATATGGAAATAAGAATTTTTATTCTAAAGTTGTGAAAAAAGGCAAATGGATAGAGAAAAACCTAATATAAACACACACATACATACTTACATATACATATATATACAATAACACATCCACACATATATTCATATTAAGAACAATAAGTTAAAATATGTTTTACGAACTAATGCTTACTTATCGTCTGGGGAAAAAACAAACACATGGTATGTTTACTTATCTATCGAGAAAAGAAGAAGAAAATAAACTCTAAGTATGTTATACGTCTTGATTATAAATTATTTTCCAAACTTATTTTTCTAGATATAAAATGTAATTTCAAAGAAAAGAGAAGATCAATGATGATTTAAATGAAATTGTCCATGGATATGGGATATAACTATATATAAAGTAAGAGAAAATATTGAAATGCGGCTTAAGATTAAAAAGAAACTATAATGACAGATGGAAACAAAGAAAATGGAGATTCATCTTTTAATGATAAGAAAACGGAAAATTTTGCTTAGGGCCGAGCTTTATAGAGAAGTAAAATAGATTTTGAAATATGAGTAAAACTAATAAGGGATATCAAAAGGACATAATATTGTAATTGAATATATTAAAACTCATTAATCGAAAAGTTTGAAAGGGTAAATGTGCAAATTTACACTTCAAACATGGAGAAATAAGTACCTAAGTTCTAAAATTGTGATACAGGGCAATAGGATTAGGAGAGACCTGACTTTAGCATGCGTCCACACATATATACATACACACAAAAAACGTGCACGCGCACACACACACATTATAAGACTACATGAGGCCAACGGTTAAATTAACAAAAATATCTCAAGATAAAGTTATAACCCTTAAAATTAAATATAATATACATATATATATATATATATATACACACACACACACGCAGAGAGAGAGAGAGACTTATTATTATCATTTTTATTAATATTTCAATAAGAATTGAAAATGGTACATAACTTCAAATTTGAAACTTGCAGCATCAAGAGCAGGCCAGGGTGCATTTCTCCCTAAAAGGCCAAATTGATCGATATCAGTCGGTTTCTATTTGCAAATTGTTCAAGCTTTACTTCGCTACATGTCCCGAAGCCCATTTTGCATGCAATCCAGCAAAATATGATCAATCAATATCGATTAATGTAGGCTGGTATTAACTTGGTTTTTTTTTTTTTTTTAATCAAAGCTTCAAATTATTCCCTTAGTTGACGTATCTAAGTATTAATATAGGCAAATCAAGATAAATCGATTTGTATGGATCTAAACAATGTAGTAACTATCGATATCACTTGGCTTGATCTTGACTAATTTTTGCGAATTTCTTCACATCATTCCATATGATTTCCAAACTCTATTTTTCATTTCTCTATCGTTTTGTATTACAACTTCTCTATCTGAGGCCACATTTAAACTGTGGTAAATTTGTTAAAAAGGGTACGTGAATCATTATACACAACATGTGTATTTGAATTATAATTTAGAACTTACTAATATATGGATTCTAAATCATATATTTGTGTATAAGCTTTTTTGAATTTGATTTTTTATGGCTACATAGAATAATTAGTGTACATAATTTTATTTTAAAACATTTTTTAAAGCAACACAATGACCTAATAATTCATGTACAATTAATTAAGAAAATTAACCATAAGAATAAAGCCTGATTGATACATAAGAAAACGAACGGGTTAAATAAAGTAAATACATGAGGGATATTCTTTTTTACTTTGTCCATCGGGGTTGAATGTAAAAGTATTAGCATGAGATTAAATGGGATGCAACTCAATTTATTGGTGAATAATGAGAATCAATAATTGGTTATCAAAGGCAATTAAATATAATCAAATTCATCTATCGATATGAAAGAATAATATTTATTTGAGAAAGATAATTTGGGCAAGAACGACGCAAGGGGTATTGAATTAATTAGGCGTGGAACACTTTCTAAAGTTAATGAAAGCAACCAAAAATAATGTGCAAATAAAGCCTATGAATTAATGAGAATAGCTAAAATTGAATTTTCAACAATAAAAGGATCTAAAATGTGATGGAGGATAACTAACTTGATATCAATTATGGGTCTTTATATGTTGTTTGAAATGTAAGGTGGGCCCTTGTGTAATAACTAGTTTTCTATGTATCATAAAAGTTATAAAATGAATCTAATTAATTTATTTGAGGTTGTATGAATCTATAATTTTGGCACACGGTTCTTGCGATTTTTACGCATATGTGGGTAGGCGCTTGTACAATTTGCAAGAAGTAGCATTCCAGTAGAGGCATACGACGCCAAAGCCTGAAACGAGACAGCTGCTTGACCTTGTTCCACCACTGAAGCACATTAGACATCATTCACCGAAGAGACACCACCAAAACTAAACGAGCAACTAGGGATCTGCACTAGAACATAAAAACACTATCCACCAGAGAAACTTAAGCTACAAGATGATGACACCTAGAGGCCTTAAAACGCAGCAACCACCAACATCCTAATCACCTAGACAAGCACATCTTGTTGAGCAAAGCTCGATTATGATTACACACCCTATAAAATTACTTACAATAGAAGATGAGCAACGAAGGTAGGATAATAAAGAAAGTGTGACATAGAAAACCGGTACCCAAGAGGGATGTAAATGAGGACAACAAACGAAACTCAAATGCAGTAGAGTTTGAACTAGAGTAGGTTGAAAAAGGTCGAGAAAGGTATATAGAATGGCTCGAGGTAGGAAAACTGAAAGCAAAAAAAAAAAAACACCGTGGACATACTAATGGAGTTGTCAGTTGTCACATTGTTAGACCATCTCTGGCATTGGCTAGAGATGTGAAAATAAGGCATTGTCCCATTTTAATTCGATTCCCTACGCTGCAGCAGAAGCGAATCGAGCATGAAGACCAAATTGAAATGGAACATCGTTGAATACTTCTTTAAACGTCGATATATAAACGAGATTTAGAAACCTGTTTATAGTTTAAAAGAGTTTATAAACTCTGTTTAGATATTCTTTTAGTCAGAAATAGCATAAACGAGTTTTTGTTTCACGTTTATACTATGATCGGGAACAGAAACCCATTTTTAAATAATTAAAAAAAGAAACTAAAAAACAATGATTTCTCCCACTGCATTAAAAAGATGGGAGAAATCGATGCTTTTATTTTCTCTCTTCAGATGCTTTTAAATTAAGATCATAAAGAATATCCTTGTATTGAGCCAAACCTTATTATTTCATCGATCAAGATCATAAAGGTTGGAGAATCTTAAAGTACAATAACATGAACAGGTAAAATTACTAGGTTGAATAAAGAAAACATTTGTGCATTTGATCTAAGGAAGTTCAGGTTTTTAAATAATTAGATCACCATGAAAAACAAACCCACCTTAGTTGTCTTGAGGAAGTTTATCTAAACACCAGATGCAATCAAACATGAATTTGCAAAATTAACCTACTGAACATAAAAAGATCATAGTATTATGTAAAAGATCCTAGTATTATGTAAACCTGTAGTACATCGGTGGAGAATCTGTAACAGGTACATGGTCACTAATAGATGAAAGTGAGTGTTTCATAAATAATTTGGTATATGAATTTCAAATAATGAAAGCTAACAAATATCAATCGTTGTAAAAGAACTTCAACATCAAATGCAACCGGACTAATAGCTGAAAGCATTTACTCATGACAATGATACAGACATATACATGTAATTGTTCCTCTTTCTTTAATTACCTTTACAGTGAGCCGAGACCAATCAGTCATGTTCCCATTATGATGTCTGAGACTCGGAAACACCTAAATCTCAAAACCTACAACTCTATATCAACCCAAGCAGTCTCATCATCTCCATGGCTGATGGCTTAATCCAAATCGAACCAACGTCAAAACATTGACACGCTTACTTCCATGTTATACAAGAGTATGTCATTCCACATTCACAAGTTCTCAAAACTATTCACATGTTGCTACTGTTCAAACAATAAACATTAAGATAGCACCTTGAAAATGTAGTTTAACGATTATACAATCAATGGTATGAACTGTTTGCAACGGTATCTCCCACAGCATGCACAGGCATGAACTATTTAAATTTGGCAAAAAATAACAGTATCAAAGGGACAACTACTATAGAACAGGGTTTCATTCAATTCATAATCTTAAGCAAGACAGATGTCCAGAAAATTACAAATGCACGAGGATGATAACTAAAACAACGGCACTAGGTTAAAAACAGGATTTCAAAAACAGAATTGAACTCGAAATAAATCTATGCCCTTTCACCTCTAATCCTCCTAGCAAGCTGAATATCTTTAGGCATGATTGTAACTCTCTTAGCGTGAATTGCACACAAATTAGTATCTTCAAACAAACCAACAAGGTAGGCCTCGGCAGCCTCTTGAAGAGCAGAGACTGCAGAGCTCTGAAATCGCAAATCAGTTTTGAAATCTTGAGCGATTTCACGAACCAGACGCTGAAACGGAAGCTTCCTTATCAGAAGTTCGGTGCTTTTCTGATACTTACGGATCTCACGAAGGGCAACGGTTCCTGGCCTGAATCTGTGGGGTTTCTTCACGCCGCCAGTGGCTGGAGCGGACTTGCGAGCAGCTTTTGTTGCTAATTGCTTCCTTGGAGCCTTTCCACCGGTTGATTTTCTAGCAGTCTGCTTTGTGCGTGCCATTGGAAGGGAGGAAGGAAGAAATTAGGGTTTTATCGATTTGGGGATGTTTTCAAGATTTGGGAGTGATGACTAATGGAGATGGGATACTGAGGTATATATGCAGTTGCGAGGTATACATGAAGAATGGAGAGGGCATCGATCACGCGGATCAATAACACTGGGCGTTGGATATTTTCACGTGAACCGTCCGGATGAGGAAGAATCTAGGGATGCGGATCGCTATTTTTTAGTACTTCTGCAGTGCTTAATCGTTTGTGTTTGTGATGTCCATGATTTTGTATTTTCTCCTACCTCTACTTATTGGATTTTTTTTCTACTTTTTGCACCATTTTGAGGATATAAAACAACATTCGGGAGAAATACACCAATTTTACTTATTATTATGAAATTAATTATTTATTTATTAAATAATTGTCAATACCACCACACAACGGTAATGGAAGAGACAGTTCAACGCTTCAATTACATAAAAATTGTAATGATCGCTTGTTAGCTTCGAGTAAAAAAATATATATATATAATGTATTGACAAAAATAAGGAACCTTTACATGAAAATTTAAAATGTAAATTTTAAAATTGAACATTGAAACTTAAACCACCAAACTCAAAAGTAATTGTCTGTGTTTGGAGTTATAAATTTTAAAAGCCAACGTTCAAATTTGAAACTTGGATTTTGTGATGCCACACCTCGAAACTCATATTAGTAAAGAGCATTAGTGGATAATATCGTTTGCTAATACGGAGAATAGAGTTGGTTAAGAGCGATTATACATTAATCCTATAGTAAACAAGTATCAAGTACGTAAAGATAATGCTTTTTTTTTCTTACCATAAGAGCATCGGCATACTTAATTCTAGATTATTACAATACTACGGTGGCTAATGGATAAATATAAAACAAAACACAACATATTTTAATAGTACACATCACAAAACATCAAACATGGTGATATTTATACATATACATTAACTACAATACATAAGTTGATATAAACCACAATATTTATACAACATTATGTTCCATAATAGATTTTATACATATAACATAGTACATTGCAAAACAACCAGAAAACTACTCCAGAATATGCCTAATTAATGTACCAAAAGACGACAAGTAGTCAAAGCGGAACAAAAGAAGTAGGAGTCTACGTAGAAGCTAACCTGAAAAAACTCGGTCTCACCCGAGCATATAAAATACATGGGTCTATCTACTTTAGATTGCATCATTAGGTCATAACAGATGAATATAGCATTAAAAGGAAATACCCTTCTCAATTAGATATAGAGTAGGTTCAACTTGATATAACACAAGATTCATGTGATAGAGTACAACTAAGCAACATATAAGAGTCTCTTGAATGGTATAAATAACAACATGAAAAGATTTGCCATTAACAACTAGTGTTAAGCAACCGAGCTGAGCACGAGTATAAAATATCTAAGCTCTAAATCAACAAAGGCAAATACATCGAACGCCAACATATAAATCTCATATGAGAGTATAATCAACACGTAAGTGATCACTAGATATATATATAAACCTCAAGATAACTTTAAGCTATATAAGCCTCAAGGTAGCTCTCGGCTATAGAAAAAATACAACAATCTCAAATTCTTATAAATCGGATCAAAAGCAGCAATGAGAGACAAAATCCTCAAAATCATCATAAAGTGGATCTAAAATAACAAATTACGCATGCATAAATATATAGTTCCCCGAGCTTCAATTAGTACTACACATGTATTCAGGCGCGCGATACTACGACCCCCAACCAAGTGTAACTTTCCCCCGACCAAGTGAATACGTATATGAGACCCCTCCGGGCCTAGCATTCCCCTAAAGCAAAGTATAAGCATATTAACGTCTAAGAATGTGTCACAGACTTCCAAATAGTAACTTGAAAAGTCAAAACAATACGTTATGCACTGCATGTTTCGCTAATCGATTCACTATAGGTCAATCCACTTCACACTGAAAAATATAAATAGCTTCAATCAACGAGTCTGGAATTAATCGATATAGTAACCCAGTGTGTCCATACCGCATGGTTTACTACATCATTTAAATCACAACATCGCCTTCTCGAAGAGTGCAAAAATGTATGCTTTTATATATAGAAATTACTTGGATTTGAGAAAACAAGTTTATAAAAGGATTTCAAATTCATTTAATTTGTTTCTTTGAAAATCCATATATATCAGGAAATATCGTATATAATATAGCCTTGAGACAATTTTATTTTTATAAAACCAACTTTGAAAAACCTTGTCTCAAAGCGATATACATATATATATATATATATATATATATATATATATAATTCCCTATTGAAATGTTTTTATAAAATGTGCACAGTGCCAAAAACCTCATGAAATAGCTCATGAAATCATCCACGAAAACCAAATAAAACTCCATCAATTCAGTGTACGAATTGATGACATTAATGGCTTAACCACTTACAAGGTTCAGCCTTGTAAAGCCGCGTTAAAGCTTGCTTTTAAAGTTACCTAGAGAAACAAAGGAAACAACATATAAATGCTTCCGAAATTCCCTAGACACATAACTAAACTCTTTGTGCTTAGAACATTACCAAAGGGACAACTACTATAGAACAATGTTTCGTTCAATTCATAATTTTAAGCAAGACAGATGTCCAGAAAATTACAATAGCACGAGGCTGATAACTAAAACATCGGCACTAGGTTAAAAACATGATTTCAAAAACAGAATTGAACTCGAAATAAATCTATGCCCTTTCACCTCTAATCCTCCTAGCAAGCTGAATATCTTTAGGCATAATTGTAACTCTCTTAGCGTGAATTGCACACAAATTAGTATCTTCAAACAAACCAACAAGGTAGGCCTCGGCAGCCTCTTGAAGAGCAGAGACTGAAGAGCTCTGAAATCGCAAATCAGTTTTGAAATCTTAAGCGATTTCACGAACCAGACGCTGAAACGGAAGCTTCCTTATCAGAAGTTCAGTGCTTTTCTGATACTTACGGATCTCACGAAGGGCAACGGTTCCTGGCCTGAATCTGTGGGGTTTCTTCACGTCGCCGGTGGCTGGAGCGGACTTCCGAGCTGCTTTTGTTGCTAGTTGCTTCCTTGGAGCCTTTCCACCGGTTGATTTTCTAGCGGTCTGCTTTGTACGTGCCATTGGAAGGAAGAAATTAGGGTTTATCGATTTGGGGATGCTTTCAGGATTTGGGAGTGATGTCGAATGGAGACGGCATATTGAGGTGTATATGTAGCGAAAATACTACATCGACCGGGAATTGGTAAGCCAAAAATTGCGGCAACAGTAGGAATCGTCCGATTGAGTAGCTCCAATGAATTACAGCCGTGAATTGCGTGAATCGGTGAATTTGACCGCAAATTTTGCGGTCGAAGTAGCATGCTCCTATATGCAGTTGCGAGGTATACATGAAGAATCGAGGGGGCACTGATCACGCGGATCGATAATACTGGGCGTTGGATATTTTCATGTGAACCGTTCGAATGAGGGCAAAATGTAGGGATGCGGATCGTTATTTTTTAAATACTCCTGACTTCCGCCGTGCTTATTCATTGTTTGTGCTTGCGATGTCCTGATTTTATATTTCCTCCTGCCTCTTCTTATTGGATTTTCCCCCCTTTTTTCACCATTTTGAGCATACAAATCAACATCGTGAAAAAATACATCAACATTATTTATTATTAGTCAAATAATTATTTATTTTCTAAATAATTGTCAATGCCAACACACAACCGTGATGGAAGAGACAGTTCAATGTTCAATTATATAGAAATTGTTATGATCGTTTGTTGGCTTCGGATAAACAAAAAATGATAATGTATTGACAAAAATATGGAACTTTGATTTGAAAATTTAAAAATATATTTAAAAATTGAATATTGAAAGTTAAATCACCAGACTCAAAAGTAAATGTTTGTATTTGGAGTTACAAAATTTAAAAATCAACGTTCAAGTTTAAGATTTGGATTTTGTGACGCCTCATCCCCATATTAAGAAAGAGCATTAATGGATAATGTCGTCTGGTAATACGGAAAATATGACTGGTTAGGAAAGACCATCTGTAAATCATATACTAAACAAATTTATGTACGTTGAGTTACTGCTATTAAGGATTGGGTGGTTTTGATGACAATAACCTTGATTCTGCTTTATTCAATTACTATTGTTATAAAAATAGATACTAACACAATTTTCTATAATATATATGTGTGTAAACAAGAAATCTATGCATGTATTTTATAATTGAAGACCGTACAGTTCACAAGAATCAAGATTTCAAATAAAAAAGCTCAACTTTCAAGACTCGTGAGTATCAAGAAATCAAGAGTTTAAGAATTATAGAGTCAGTATGTCTAGAAATTTTGTTAAAATTCTTGTTAGCACTTGATTCTATTTTCAAATTTAAATTCTGATCTTAAAATTTAAATCCTGATTTTAAACTTGATTTCAAAATAATTTCAAATTTATTTACTTAATCTTAAATCTGGTTTTCAAATGATTTCAAAATTACTTCCTTATTTAGAATATATGCTTCTTTATTATAAAAGATATTTTAACTTATGATAATCATTTTCTAAACTTCTGAAAACTAGTTTATATTTAGACTTTAGATCACTACTTATGTTGTTTAACCTTCTTGTTTATGTTAACTTTTTAATATATATATATATATAGTTTTATATAATTATACCTTTATATCATTCTATGTTTAATTTCTTAATTATTTTTAGTATATCTTTATATAAGTCTGAAAAAATTACTTTGAAAAAGAATGTTTAAACATTAGGGAATTTAGTTTGTTTTAACTTTGGATTCACCATAATTTATTTAAACGTCATTTACTTTGTTTTAAATTTATTTTTTTATTTTACACTAGCATATGTCGACATGTGCTTTTATCAGGGTCGGTTCTGTAAATTATTATGCCATGTGCAATTTACTAAATGGTTCCCCTAATGTAAAATTTTACATAATGATATTAAATAATATTCATGTTTATAAGGTGTGTCAATATTTGAAAATTCAAAGTGTGACTATAGGCTAATAGTGCAAACAAGGTAGATAAAATAACTTTAAAAATCATAAATAATAAGTCTAAATGGTGTAGTGAGATAAAATCATATTATTTGTTATAACAGTTATGTTCACCAAACTTATAAATAAAAGTTGACTTTTCTAAACATATTTAGCATTTAGAAATTCCAATATATGTACACAAATTCAAATTCTTCTTCAAATTTCCAATGCAAAAAATACATTTGTGTTCTTTTTATTCAGTTGAAATAAGAGAACAAATTAGAAGTAGCCAACTATGATTATGGTCTAATTTCTCACCTTAATATTTTTTCTTAAGGTGCTACAATAAACTAGACTTAAAGAACGGAATCCTTAGCTTATTAAGGTACCGTTTGATTTCGCAACTGCCCAGTTTACATTCACGTCTGCGTCGGACACATCGACGTGGGACTCACCACATTTGCCCCTTACAACTGAACACTACAAAATCAACTGTTCGTGATCCCCTTTTGTTTAAAGCCCATTTTACACCCTATTTGCCCCTTTAGTGTGCCATTTCCAGATAAAATAAAAACGCATACCTCTTTCACCGATTATCCCCTTCTCCAACCCCCTTTAATCATACCCCTTCCTACTAGAAAATCAAACGCATCCTAACAGCATTCAATAGAACTGATTAAAGATACATTATAGAAAATACCATTAGAAACCAAAACATTATATAAATCTGATTAAAAAATGCATTGGCTTTGTTAACCGAATTTAGTAGAAACTAGAACGTTACAGTAATCCATTAGATTGTCAACGAAATCTACATTTCAGCCAAGAAATTTCGAATATAAAAAATACATTTGCTTGACAGACTGAACTGTATCAAAACATTCGGTATCAACAGCTCATATTCGCTCCTCTTTTCCTTTTCTTTTTCTATTCTATTATTTTCATACCTCCTTTAAATAATGTGTACTGATTTTTACGCATCTTAGCCTGAAGCCGATGTCAATATTCACAATCGTAAGATCGAATTCTTATTATTAATTAAAAAATTAGGGTTACCTTTCTTTTCTAGTTCAACGTCTCTTGACTCTCTTCTTCGCAAGTTTGTTTTGTGCGACCCTCTTCGTTGGTCTTCGTCCTTCCTGTATGCATTCTTTCTTCGCCCTCCATTCTTCGTAAAAAAAATTATACGCATTTTATGATTTAGGGTTTTTTATGCCCACCGCGAATTGCTGCCCTGTGCAATGGCCCAGTTAGCACTGGGCCAGGGCCAGCTTTGGCTTTTATGCATGTCGGCATACTAGCCGTTAAGATGTTTTTCAAATTTTGAAAAGAGGTGTCTTTTGAATTCAAATCCTTTCAGAAATGTTATGACTATTGGAAACCTATAAATACCTTCCAGAAACCAATTTTTTTAATAACTGATCATCTTCTTCCTTTCTTTACATCCTACCATTATAGTACTTTATTTCTTAATTTCCTACACATATACTCTACTGATTTCAATAGAAATCATATCATCCTTCTTCTGTTTCAATTCTAGATCTCTTAAAATTCAAGTGCTTCTCAAGAGTTATAGGATGTTTGTAATCATAGATCTCAAGACAAAGTCTTATAGAGTCAATACTACAAAAAATTATAAGAGAAGGGTGTGGTCCTATCCCATTTAAAGTGATTAAGTACGATTGTGTTCCGGAAATCGATTGGGTGTAAAGTTATGGCACGGAAATTAACTAAGTCTCGTTGTAATTGGAATCAGGTAGGATGTGCCGTTATGGCCCTGAAATCGAGGATTATAATTGGGTACTATTAAATAAAAATCTGCATCAACCCAGCGTTTTGTGGGACTGGATGTAGGGGAGTCTCGAACCAGTATAAAATCCCGGTGTGTATCTTCCTACTATTGCTTTTAATTTCACTTTCTGCATTCTGTGATTGATTTTGTGTTTGCTAATATATGTGATCAGTACACTATATGTTTGATTCAAAAAGATTTCAATTTTTTTAATAATTTCATCAAACAATTGTTTAACTTGCCTTAAGATCCTTAATCCGCATCTCCAACAATTGTAATTAGAGCATTGGTTTTCAAAAATTTCATAATCTAAATTTTGAAAATTTTAAATGGAAAATTTTGAAGTTTTTCATGACACTAGTTCAAATATATGCATTTCGCTATTGTTTCATAAGTCTACATTGAATTATTGTGAAAAGTCAAGTTGTCTACCGAATCGATGCGTTGTATAGGAATAGAGATGTTACATGGCTGTTGATGATTCAAAACTTATTGAATAATGTAGTCTATGAAGATGGAGGAATGGTTAATTTTGGTGATAACTCGAAAGGATATGTGATTGGCATCGGCAATGTTGGTAACTCTAAAACTCCTACTAATTCTAATGTTTTATTAGTTAAGAATTTAAAATACAATCTGCTTAGTATAAGTCAATTATGCGGTAAAGGCTATAAAATAAATTTGAAAAAGATAAGTGCTTTATCGAATATAATAATTCAAACATAATTTTCAAAGGAATTAGAAAGAAAAATATTTATATCTTGAGTATGAAAATTTCAAATGATAACTTGTGTCTTTTGGACAATACATGTGACCCTTGGATTTAGCATAAGAGATTTGGACATTTGAATTTCAAACATCTATCTAAGATCCTTAAATTAAATCTAATCAGAGTATTACCCAAAATGAATTTCAAATTAGATAACTTATACGATGCTTGCCAGTTAGGGAAATTAAAAAGAAGTTCTTTTAAGTCAAAAGATGAGATTACTACTTCAAATCCGTTAGAATTACTTCATATGGATTTATTTGATCCATCTCAAACACAATCAATAAACCATAGTAGATATTTTTTTTCATTACTATCAATGACTTCTCTAGATTTACTTGGACATTATTTCTTAAACATAAAAGCGATGCTTTTGAATTATTTAAAACGTTTTATAAAAGAATTCAAAATCTATTATCTTTGAAAATTAAAACTATACGTGGTGATCATGGTGGAGAATTTGAAAATGGAAATTTTGAGAAAGTATGCAATAAAAAGGGAATTACTCATAATTTTTCTTTTTCAATAACTCCTCAATAAAACAGGGTAATTGAGCATAAAAATAGAATGATACAAGAGTGTGCGAGAAATATGTTCTCTGATATTAGTTTACCAAAAAGTTTTTGGGCTGAAGTAGTAGCTACAACTTGCTATAATTTGAATAGAATTTAATTAGACCATTAACTAACAAAACTCCATATGAACTTCTATATAACAAAAACCCGAAGGTATCTTATTTCAATTTTTTTGGGAGTAAGTGTTTTATTTTAAATACTAAGGATAATTTACATAAATTTGACCCTAAATCAGATAAAGGAATATTTATTGGATATTTAAATAAAA
This sequence comes from Allium sativum, assembly GCA_030737875.1. Classification (NCBI taxonomy): domain Eukaryota; kingdom Viridiplantae; phylum Streptophyta; class Magnoliopsida; order Asparagales; family Amaryllidaceae; genus Allium; species Allium sativum. The sequence continues at coordinate 860,565,511 of CM060926.1, forward strand.
GTAAAGCTTATAGAGTTTTTAATTTAAAAACTAATACTGTTAAAGAAACTATAAATGTATCTTTTAAAGAAAATTATAAATATTTGAATCAAAATGAAGATGAATTTGATAATAATGATGGATCAAATGAAATAAATAATTAAATTAATCAACCTAATAAAAGAATTGGGCTTTTAAGAGATCATCCTGTAGAAAATATTCCAGGAGACGCTGAATCCGTAGTTAGAACCAGAAAGCAATTAAATTGAGTAATATAGCATTTATATCAACTATTTAACCCAAAAAACCAAAGAAAGCATCATTTGATGACTCATGGATACTTGCTATGCAAGAGGAATTGAATCAGTTCACCAGAAATGATGTATGGTAACTTGTTCCTGAACCAGATGATAAAACTATAATAGGAACTAAATGCGTATAAAAATAAAATGAATGAATTTAGTGAGGTTGTTAGAAATAAAGCACGATTACTTGCTCAATGATACCATCAGGAAGAAAGAATAGATTACAATGAAACCTTTGCCCCCATAGTAAGACTAAAGGCTATTAGAATTCTACTAGCTTTTGTTAATCATAATAATTTTAAATTAATTCAAATGGATGCAAAAGTATAAAGAAGATGTTTATATTGATCAACCCCCGTTATTTGAGGATGAAAAATTTCCTAATCACGTTTATAAATTAAAGAAAGCCTTATACGATTTAAAGTAAGCTCCCAAAGCCTGGTATAATTGTTTAAGAACTTATTTAATACAATCAAACTTCAAAATTGGTAAAGTATACATTATTAATTAAACAAAACGGAAATGATATTAAACTAATACAAATCTATGTAGATGATACAATTTTTGGATCTACTAATAATAAAATGAATCAAGAATTCTCAGAAATAATGACTAGAGAATTTGAAATTAGTCATATGAGAGAACTCACTTTCTTCATAGGATTGCAGATTAGATGATTAAATAATGAATATTTATTATTCAAGAAAAATATGCTAGGGATTTAATTAATAAATTCAATATGGCTAGCTTTAAAGGAAAACCCACTCCTATAACAACTAATGAATCCTTAAGTAAAGATGAATCTTCAAAATATGTAGATCAAAAACTTTATAGAGAAATGATAGGATCTCTATTATATATATCTATGAGTGGACCAAATATAATGCATAGTGTTTGCCTTTACGCTAAATATCAAACATAACCTAAAGAATCTCACTTGAAATCCGTAAAACGTATTTTAAGTTTCGTTAAACATACGTTAGATTTTGGATTATTCTATCCAAAGAAAGATTCATTCAATTTAATTTCATATTGCGATGCTGACTATGCTGGTTGTAAATCAGACCGTAAAAGCCCAAGTGGAACTTATCACTTTTTAGGTCATTTCCTAGTTTCCTAGTTTAGTTAGAAGCAAAATATCATCTCCTTGTCAACAACCGAAGCAGAATACATATTTGTTGCTTTGTCTTGTTCTCAAATAATATATATGCAACAAACTCTAAGTGATTTTGGTTAAATATAACCAAATCACCAATTTAGTACAGTAATACAAGTGTTATTAATTTATCTAAAAATCCTACATGTCATGCTAGAGCAGAGCATATAGATGTGAGACATCATTTTCTAAGAGATAACATAAATAAAAAAAAAACATTTCACTGGAATTTATTAACATAGAAAATCAAATTGTTGATATATTAACTAAACCTTTGAACGAAGCAACATTTACTAAATTAAGAAGAGAACTAAGGCTTTGTTCTCTAAACGATGTAAAATAATCTAATAATATAATATAAATATAAAGTGAAATATAAAAAATTAAAAAAATTCAAAAATTACCTATATATATTGACATATATCAGAAAAGTTTTAAAATTAAAATTCCATCCAAAGTTAGTTATAACTCTTATTTAAACTCCCTACTTCGGAAAATTTTCTCTTCTCGCTCATTTTCTCTGTAACAAAAATTCCTAAACATTAAAATAATGGCTTCCGCTTCAAATAATAACGAAAATGATTCCTTTTTGTCTCCTAGGCCTTCTCAAGGTCCATTTCAACAAATGACGCACAAAAGGGTAATCAAAATAGAAAATTCTATAAAATATACCCTTCAATTACTCGCTGAAATTCAACTTCTTCAACTCCAGATGGCCAGAGAACAAGAGAAGCAAGGAAAGATTATCAGAAATCTTCAAAAATTTATAGTGGATAACCAGGAGAATCCAATTATCATTGAAGATGATTCCTCCAACATTCATGTTTATAAACCTACAGAAGAAGCTGAAAAAGAATAAGAAGAGGAAGAAATCAAGGAATGAAAAAAGATGATCAAGTAATCTGCGTTGGTGAAGTATGTTTTCATAGGTATGGCAATGTGATTGAACAAAATGGAGAATTCTGCCTCCATTACCCAAATTGTCCAATTCACAAGTCTCCAATTGTCAAAAACAACTAAGTTTCGTATATTTGTTAACCGGTGTATGTAATTAATTTGTACTTTCTTGTCTATTTGTAAACAACAAATTACAATAATTAAAGTTTGTGTTTATTATAATCTTAGAGTAGTTTTTCAGTCTATTTTCTTAGGAATAGTATTAGAAACTAGATTTTGTCTTAGATTAGATTAGCAATAATCATATTAGTCTTACTTTTAGAATTATGCCTTAGTTTTAGGATAATAGAATAGTATAGTGTATTTAGGGTTATATAGTTTTTATTGACGACAAAGGGGGGGAACTATAAAATAGAGCTTAGATTAAAGAGGAGTCAGTAGTTTCTGGGGAATTTAACGAAGTAAGGGGGGGTAATAAAAGAATAGAGACATCAAGTATGAATATTTTATAACTAAGGTTGTCATCATCAAAAGGGAGAGATTTTTAAGGACTAGGATGATAAAGATGATGGTTTTGATGACAACAACCTTGTTTTTACTTTGTTTCAATTATTATTGTAATAAAATATATACTAACACAATTTTCTAGAATATATATATGTGTGTGTGTGCGTACACAGGAAACCTATGCATGTATTTTATAATTGAAGGATGTACAGTTCACAAGAATCAAGATTTCAAATAGAAGAGCTCAAGTTTCTTGACCCATAAGTATCAAGAAATCAAGAGTTCAAGAGTCGGTATGTCTAGAAATCCAGTTAAAGCTCCGGTTAGCACTTGATTCTATTTTCAAATTTTAATTCTGATCTTAAAATTTAAATCCTGATTTTAAACTTGATTTCAAAATAATTTCAAATTTATTTACTTGATTTTAAATCTTGCTATCAAATGATTTAGAAATTACATCCTTATTCAGAATACATACTTCTGTATTGTAAAAGATATTTTAACTCCTTATAACCATTTTCTAAACTTTGGAAAACTAGTTTATATTTAAACCTATAGATAATTACTTATGTTGTTTAACCTTCTTGTTTATATTAAGTTTTTAATATATATGTATAGTTTTATGTATTTATACTTTTATATCATTCTATATTTAATTTCTTAATTATTTTTAGTATATCGTTATATAAGTTTTAAAATATATTTCACTTTGAAAAAAATGTTTAAATATAAAGGAATTTAGTTTTTTTCAACTCTAGATTCACCATAATTTATTTAAACATCGTTTACTTTGTTTTAAATTTTATTTTTTGATTTTACACAAGCATACGTCGAGATATGCTTTTATGCATGTCGACATACTAGCCGTTAAGGTGTTTGCTAAATTTTGAAAAGAAGTGTCTTTTGAATTCAAATCCTTTCAGAAACGTTGTGTGACACGACCCGAAATCCCCGTTCGACCTAGACCGAACAAGAACACGGATTGCTTGAGAACACAACACATAGGAATATGAAACAATAGATTTTTTCATTGCTATTACAACAATTTACATCAGAGTACAAGAATAACAGAGTGCGGAAAATAAATATACAACGAAAACACAATCATCAGGGAATAAAATAAATTACATAACAACTGAAATGTTATATGGATACATTGTGAATAACAATGCAGTGGAAAACATCAACTAAACAGCTGAAGGCAATACACAGAAATAGACCTTTCCAAATATAGATCCAGTTGTAATCCAGGATCCTGTGAAAGAAAAGAATATGCAAACCAAAACTACGGACTGCCTGTGTGGAAAATATGGGCACCCAGAGTTTAGGTGGAAAACAATGAACTCCAGGTCAGTCATAGGACTGGTATGAGAGCTAAAACATTTATTAAAACTTTATTTAAAACAGGGTAAATCACGGGACCACGCTGTATATCACGGGACGGGGTTTACTCCCATGGATACTTCGAAATAAAATAATTAATAAATAACGCAATGTTTTTTGGAAAAATGAAGCTATTATAAGATTTAGGTCCCATCACACAATGCAACGCAAGACAGAGGATAGAGTTTACCTTATAATAGCCAAACATGCTTGGTACGCTTTAAAACTAATAATTTTGATATTATTATAAGTGCATAGGTGTAAAACAACTTCGGATATAAATGTATCAATCATAGACAACATAGTATCACATACTACCATGTCACCAAATAGGTTTACAACTAAAACCGTAAAATCGCGTATTGGAAATTGGATTCCATTTGTGAACTGAGGCAAGGGATCTTCCTCATTCGATTCGGGCCATCTCTAGCGGGATGCCCAGAATCAACACATGTGACCCTTGGGAGTGGTATAGTCGGTCCACACTTATTTGTGGATTTGCAGTTTCTGAACAATGCATTTCCCTATCCTATAAGACCTCTAAAATTGTCAGTACGTCAACCACTAAGCCTTTTACAGCCCTATATCTGAGGTGTAACGACCCGTATTCTACGTATCATAAAATCGTAGAATATTTATTTCTTTCGCATATGAAGTCGTACAGTCATGTAACTTTGGGAGACGACTATTGGGGTCATTTCCCATGTTCATGATTTTTCCCGATTTTAAAATGACCATTTTACCCCTAGTTTGCACTGTTTTGGCCATAACTTTTGACTGGAAATGAATTTTGACCTGAAACCACTTCCATTGGCTCCGGATGATGGTTTCTCTTTCCGTAGAGTGGTCACATTAGCCAAACGGACTCACCGTTTGAGAGATATGGCTGAAACAAGTTTCAGATGGTGAAAAACAGCTTAATTGGGCTTAACCGGGTGATTAGCAGCTAGGCCCAGAGGGAAATTTCGGGTTTAGAGGCATATGAGGTCTGATTAGGGTTAGGGAATCACTTTCATTTCAGTTTTTAGCCGCCACAAACCTTCTTGAGACCTTAGTAATGGCTTCCATCCTCTAAAACCACTCCAAAACACATTTTTAGTAAAGATTAAGCCTAAACTACATCAAAACAAGGCCAAATTGTATCAGAGCAAGGTTGGAGCTGCTGCTATACATAGGAATTCGACCCAAACAGAGAGTATTTCAGATTGGTGATTTATTTTGTGGCAAAGGTGAGTGATTAGCATCATTTTGACACTAATTACAGTTGATTAAGGGTAATTAGTGAAGATTAGCGAATTTATACACTAATAAATTCTAGAAAAATGTTTAGAAATTCTTAAATAATATTTTATGCCTCTGTTAGAAATTTGGTTCGATTTGATTAAGTTTCGTTAACCCTATGATTAGTTTTATTTAATCATGCTTAAGGAAAAAATGGGATTTTGGGTACATTTGATCCATTTTGACATGTAAATTCATTGTTTTGGTGTTTGTGGTTAGTTTGATATGATGCTATGATTGTTTGAGATGATTTGTGATTGATTAATATAGTTAGATTTGTCGAAAACGTCGTCGAATGGCGTAAACAAGTTGCTGGAAAAAGTTGCAGAAAGTTGTGTAGGGTTTCGGATCGGATCGGATATGGGCTCGGATCGGATAGGAGACCTGGGCAAGGAACCCAAACCGAACTGGAATCTAGCACAAATGAGGCTATGCAAAAAGGAAGGCCATGTTGGTTAAGCTGGGGATCGGATAGACTTGAAGACGAAGGGCTCAGATCGGAACTTAACACTTGGGAGAACTGGCAAGAGGGAAGGCTACGCGGATCAGATGGCGAAGGAAGGATCGGATCGGAGCACGTGGAGAACGAGGGAGCGGATTGGAGCGGAAGCACGAACTGGAAGGGAGATGGCACCCGACCCGACCCGGAGGAGGACACCCGACCCGACCCGAAATAGAATACCCGACCCGAACCGATGCGACACTGTGGACCCGAACCGAACCGCCACAGGAGAAGACTACGAACCGACCCGAAGTAGAGGACCCGACCCGAACCGATGGCTAGGAGGAGAACCCGACCCGACCCAGTATTGACCAATAACCCGAGATGCAAAGGTAGTCCAATATGGGAAGTTAGAGCTCAGGATCTAGTTGGGAACCGATGAGTTCACTTCATGATTGGGCTTTGCTGCGGGACGTGTGCCAAGGGGCAGTCGATGTTTATAACTTTGGATCACTATGTATGGGAAGTACGTGAATGGATTCAGGGCTGCAATGGCCTAGGTACGACTAAAGGGCTATAAACCAGTGAAGTGAGTTCATTTGTAAAGATTTGGTCATGACTCCATGTGGTAAGCTTGGTAGTAGCAGTAGTTGTACAAGTTGAACTCCGTCACTACTTCAATGGTTCTAGTGATTGACAGTGGTGGACATCGTATGCTTTACCCACTGAGTGAGAGATGTGAGGATGGTTGCTATGGTTGATTTTTTTGATATCATTATGACATGCACACCCCACACCCGTATTCTTACACTATTTATTATGGCACCTTAGAGTATTGTACGGTATATGGTACTAACTCTTTGGTTGCAGGTCCAAGTTCAGGTATGGTTTAGTATACCTGTTATTATTCTGTTTAGATGATTATCGCTCATACCAGGCTTTATGTCTGACCCAGGGTTTTATGTCTCCTCTTATTGCTCTGGGTGCTCACACGAGCAGACTAGAGACAGGTTAGCTGGTGATGCACGGGTAGATGATCCGGAGACGAGCAGGAGGCTTCCACGTAATATATATATATAGTATTCTCCCTATGTTGTTGAAGATCACTGCTTGGGCATTAGTGGTGTATCTTCTACTTTAGCTTTCTTTTGTTTAGAGACAGTAAAATTGGAAAGTTGTAATAAGCTGTGTTTGGATTTCCGCTGCTCTGATGTCGATGTTGATTTTAGTTATCAGCTTATGCACTGTCTCACCTGTTTTATGTCTAGTATGTTATTACTATTATATTTTACTCCATACGCTGTGATACATTCTACAGGTTCCTTGATTAGTTAATTCCCTTCTTTCCTTTCTTTGGCGACCGTTCCGTGCTAGTCGGGCATGTGTACAGCGCACTTTCGGAGGAAATGCCGACTGGTGCGGGGCGGGCCGTCACACTTGGTATCAGAGCTCTAGGTTGCGTAGTTAACCTAGGGAAGTTATCAGGGAGAGATAATATACGTATATGAGAGAGCGTATTTGTGATTATTTTGGTTTTTAAAAGCTATATATATATATATACTATTAGTAGTATAAGGATGAAGTCGTACTGTACTAACACCACTATGGAGTCGTTAATCGTTTCCTTTTTCAGATTGACGATGAGCCGATATACTAGAGGTGTTGGTAGGGGAGCCAATAATGGGAATGCTGCTGACATGAGGACGATGTGTACTGACCTCATGAGAGAGATGCTTAGAGATGTACAGAGGGCAGCTCCCAATGGTGGAAATGGTGGTGGTCCAATAGTGCGAGCGCCGAGAGTCGACTTCGCCAAACTGAATAAGGATTATACTAGCCTTGGTGGGAAGCCGTTCCATGGAACGGAGTCGGCTACGGATGTTCAAGATTGGTTGGATAGTTGCGAACGTATCTTCGAGGATTTGGGTATCGAGGATGCGATGAAGAGAAAGCTAGCGTCCCGTCAGCTGCAAGGGCGGGCAATGAATTGGTGGAATGCTATAAAGGCTGCTACTCCTGAAGATCAGATTACTTGGGAGCAGTTTAAAGCTCGCTTTAGCGAGAAGTTCATTCCAGCTGCTCAGAAGTCAGTGCTGTTTAAGAAATTCTTGGAGCTCAAGCAGAATGGCAGAGCTGTCTCGGAGTATATTGCTGAATTTGACACTTTGTCTAAATATGGGTTATCTCTTATTGATACTGCCGAGAAAAAGAATGAGAAATTCATAACTGGTTTGGATCAGTACTTGGGGGAAAAACTTATTAACCACATCAATGAGACGTTTGAATCGATTGTTGGGAAAGCACTGAGATCAGAAAGTCTTTACCCTAAGCCGAAGACTGAGGTTGCATCCGCAAATGAGCCAAAGCCACAAGCAAGTGGTGGAGGCAAGGGTGGTTCCCAGAATAAGAGAAAGCAGAATCAAACTAAGGATGGCCAGAAAAAAAGGAATAAGCAAGATGTTGAGTGCTTCAGCTGTGGTAAGAAGAGCCATTATGCTAGTAATTGTCGGGCCAAGCCAGCGGATAGGAAGTGCTTCAACTGTGGCCAAATGGGACATCACAAGGACAAGTGCCCGCAACCCCCCAAAGAAAAGCAAATGGTGAAAGCCTACGCCCTTAATGCTATTCCTTCTTCGTCGAATGCCCCAACTGCGGCGGAGAAGGGAAAGAATGTCGTCATTCAAGGTATGCTTTCTGTTTATGATGTTCCTGTTAGAGTTTTATTTGATACCGGAGCTTCCAGTTCTTTCATATCTAGTGACCTGGTAGATAGGTTGGGATTGGAGCCCGAGATTGTCGATAGACCTTTAGTAGTGACGAACCCGATTGGTGGTTCGACTAGCCTTAGTATGATTTGTCGTAACGTGGTCTTATCGAGTCATGGATGCATGTTTGATTGTGATTGCTTTGTTTTGGGCTTTACTGGGTTTGGCATTATTTTGGGAGTAGATTGGCTCCAAAGATATGGGGTGGTGGTATACTGTGAGGGCTTTTTGGTGACAGCTAGAGCGGATGATGGGCGGAGGATAGTGTTTGGTGGTCTACCCAGTGAGGGGGTATTGGCTAGTTTTCTAAACTCCCTCGACATTCTGCATAGTGAGTTGTCAGGTTTGCCCGTAGTTGGCCAGTATCCGGATGTTTTCGAAGAAGTGACCGGGCTTCCACCACACCGAGAGATTGAGTTCCGTATTGATTTGGTGAAAGATGCCAGACCTATAGTGATTCCACTTCGTCGTATGGCACCAAGAGAGCAGCGAGAGCTCGAGGTGCAAGTCAGCGATCTTTTGAAGAAGGGATTTATCAGAAGGAGTGTTTCTGAATGGGGAGCACCAGTTGTGTTTGCTACCAAGGCGGATGGTTCCCTTCGGTTGTGTGTAGACTACCGCGAGTTGAATAAAGTAACGAGGAAGAACAAGTATCCTCTACCGTGGATAGATGATTTGTTCGATCAGTTGAGTGGCGCGAGAGTATTTTCTCAGTTGGATCTCGCGACGGGTTTTCATCAGCTTAGAGTGGAAGCTGAGAGTATAGCTAAACGACATTTCGGACGCCGGCTGGGTTTTATGAGTGGTTGGTCATGCCATTCGGGCTAACCAATGCCCCAACATATTTTGTGGATCTTATGAATAGGGTATTCAGAGATCAGTTGAATAAGTTTGTCCTTGTGTTTGTTGATGATATTTTGGTCTACTCAAGAACAGAGGAAGAACACAAGGAACATTTAAGAATAGTGATGGATGTGTTGAGAAAACACCAATTGAAAGCAAAGTTTTCTAAGTGTCACTTCTGGAAGAGGGAAGTGAGGTTCTTGAGCCATGTTGTATCAGAGAATGGTATTGCCGTGGACCCGGCGAAGGTGGCTGCGGTACAGGATTGGCCTGCGCCCAAGAATGCAACAGATGTAAGAAGTTTCTTGGGATTAGCTGGATATTATCGTAAGTTTATCCAAGGTTTTTCCAAGGTAGCAGCACCATTGACCCAGTTGATCAAGAAGAATCAAGCTTTTGTCTGGGATGAAAGGTGCGAGAATGCATTCAAAAGTCTAAAGGACAAGTTGACAAGCGCACCAGTGTTAGTCATTCCTAAGGGGAATGAAGAGATGACGGTATACACGGATGCCTGTGGTACCGGACTGGGTGCTGTATTGATGCAGGGTGGTAGGGTTGTAGCTTATGCAAGTCGACAATTGAAACCGCACGAGAGAAGGTACCCTACCCATGATTTAGAATTGGTAGCGATCGTGTTTGCATTAAAAATTTGGAGACACTATCTCTTGGGAGAAAGATTTGAGCTGTTTACAGATCATAAGTCGTTAAAGTATCTCTTCTCTCAGAAAGATCTGAATCTCCGTCAGCAGAGATGGTTAGAGTTCTTAGATTCCTATGATTTTGACATCGCATATACACCGGGAAAGGGCAATGCGGTAGCCGATGCGTTGAGTCGAAGACATGCCAGTTTAGGGGCTATGTTCCTTGAATGGAAGCAACTGGAGTATATCGCGGGGTTTGATTTCAGACCAAAGTGCGAATTGAATCCAGAAATGTTAGCAAGTTTGACGATCAGACCCACTTTGATTGAGCGGATCGGCTCTAGTCAGAGGGACGATCCTAACCTATTGGAAATCATCTCCAAGTTAGAGATGGGTATCGATGAGGAGATGAACAAGTATGGGCTTGATCGAGATGGATGGCTTAGAAAGAATGGAAAGCTTGTTGTACCCAATGTCAATGGATTGAGAGATGAAGTGCTTAGAGAATGTCATCACTCAAAGCTGACTATACACCCGGGTGGTAACAAGATGTATCGAGACATGAAGCAGACCTACTACTGGGAAGGGATGAAAAGAGACATTGGGAGGTTTATATCCAAATGCATGAATTGCCAGCTAGTTAAAGCCGAGCAAAAGAAGCCTAGTGGGTTGTTGCAACCATTAGAAATTCCCGAATGGAAATGGGAGCAAATCTCGATGGATTTCATCAATGGTTTACCAAGGACTAGATCGGGACATGATAGCATTTGGGTAATTGTGGATCGATTGACTAAGGGTGAAAGATTCATACCAGTCAAATCGACCAGAACGGCAGCTAAGTTAGCAGAACTGTATATGAAGTGGGTAGTGAGATTTCATGGGGTACCTAAAAGCATTGTGAGTGACCGAGACCCATTTAAAATGACCATTTTACTCCTAGTTTGCACTGTTTTGGCCATAACTTTTGACTGGAAATGGATTTTGACCTGAAACCACTTCCATTGGCTCCGGATGATGGTTTCTCTTTCCGTAGAGTGGTCACATTAGCCAAACGGACTCACCGTTTGGGAGATATGGCTGAAACAAGTTTTAGATGGTGAAAAACAGCTTAATTGGGCTTAACCGGGTGATTAGCAGCTAAGCCCAGAGGGGAATTTCGGGTTTAGAGGCATAGGAGGGCTGATTAGGGTTAGGGAATCACTTTCATTTCAGTTTTGAGCCGCCATAAACCTTCTTGAGACCTTAGTAATGACTTCCATCCTCTAAAACCACTCCAAAACACATTTTTAGTAAAGATTAAGCCTAAACTACATCAAAACAAGGCCAAATAGCATTAGAGCAAGGTTGGAGCTGCTGCTATACATAGAAATTCGACCCAAATAGAGAGTATTTCAGATTGGTGCTTTATTTTGTGGCAAAGGTGAGTGATTAGCATCATTTTGACACTAATTACAGTTGATTAAGGGTAATTAGTGAAGATTAGCGAATTTATACACTAATAAATTCTGGAAAAATGTTTAGAAATTCTTAAATAATATTTTATGACTCTGTTAGAAATTTGGTTCGATTTGATTAAGTTTCATTAACCCTATGATTAGTTTTATTTAATCATGCTTAAGGAAAAAAGGGGATTTTGGGTACATTTGATCCATTTTGACATGTAAATTCATTGTTTTGATGTTTGTGGTTAGTTTGCTATGATGCTATGACTGTTTGGGATGATTTGTGATTGATTAATATAGTTAGATTTGTCAAAAACGTCGTCGAATGGCGTAAACAAGATGCTGGAAAAAGTTGCAGAAAGTTGTGCAGGGTTTCGGATCGGATCAGATATGGGCTCGGATCGGATAGGAGACCTGGGCAAGGAACCCGACCCGAACTGGAATCTAGCACAAATGAGGCTAGGCAAAATGGAAGGCCATGTTGGTTAAGCTGGGGATCGGATAGACTTGGAGACGAAGGGCTTGGATCGGAACTTAACACTTGGGAGAACTGGCAAGAGAGAAGGCCACGCGGATCAGATGGCGAAGGAAGGATCGGATCGGAGCACGTGGAGAACGAGGGAGCGGATCGGAGCGGAAGCACGAACTGGAAGGGAGATGGCACCCGACCCGACCCGAAGGAGGACACCCGACCCGAAATAGAATACCCGACCCGAACCGATGCGACACTGTGGACCCGAACCGAACCGCCACAGGAGAAGACTACGAACCAACCCGAAGTAGAGGACCCGACCCGAACCGATGGCTAGGAGGAGAACCCGACCCGACCCAGTATTGACCAATAACCCGAGATTCAAAGGTAATCCAATATGGGAAGTTAGAGCTCAGGATCTAGTTGGGAACCGACGAGTTCACTTCATGATTGGGCTTTGCTGCGGGACGTGTGCCAAGGGGCAGTCGATGTTTATAACTTTGGATCACTATGTATCGGAAGTACGTGAACGGATTCAGGGCTGCAATGGCCTAGGTACGACTAAAGGGCTATAAACCAATGAAGTGGGGTCATTTGTAAAGATTTGGTCATGACTACAGGTGGTAAGCTTGGTAGTAGCAGTAGTTGTACAAGTTGAACTCCGTCACTACTTCAATGGGTCTAGTGATTGACAGTGGTGGACATCGTATGCTTTACGCACTGAGTGAGAGATGTGAGGATGGTTGCTATGGTTGATTTGTTTGCTATCATTATGACATGCACACCCCACCCCCGTATTCTTACACTATTTATTATGGCACCTTAGAGTATTGTACGGTATGTGGTACTAACTCTTTGGTTGCAGGTCCAGGTTCAGGTATGGTTTAGTATACCTGTTATTATTCTGTTTAGATGCTTATTGCTCATACCAGGCTTTATGTCTGACCCAGAGTTTTATGTCTCCTCTTATTACTCTGGGTGCTCACACGAGCAGACTAGAGACAGGTTAGCTGGTGATGCACAGGTAGATGATCCGGAGACGAGCAGGAGGCTTCCACGTAATATATATATATATATAGTATTCTCCTTGTGTTGTTGAAGATCACTGCTTGGGCATTAGTGGTGTATCTTCTACTTTAGCTTTCTTTTGTTTAGAGACAGTAAAATTGGAAAGTTGTAATAAGCTGTATTTGGATTTCCGCTGCTCTGATGTCGATGTTGATTTTAGTAATCAGCTTATGCATTGTCTCACCTGTTTTATGTCAAGTATGTTATTACTATTATATTTTACTCCATGCGCTATGAGACATTCTACAGGTTCCTTGATTAGTTAATTCCCTTCTTTCCTTTCTTTGGCGACCGTTCTGTGCTAGTCGGGCATGTGTACAGCGCACTTTCGGAGGAAATGCCGACTGGTGCGGGGCGGGCCGTCACATGAGGCGCCTCGCTTTCCATCATCCACATAAGTAAACGTATGGGCTCTATACCATGACATTACTCCTAGCTAGAAAGAAACGCAAGTCCTTCCTACGGTCCGTCATCCCGTTTTTGGTTCATATCTGGGTGTGAGGTTAGTGAATTAACGCTACAACATGAATCTATGCTATATTAAAGTCGTGCTTCGATCATTATCCACAAAGCTTTGCTTTTCAACAAAAGCTTTGATCGCTGCATCTCAGCATGTCACATTGACAATCCATGCCATACGTCTCGGAGAAGGGAGTTAAGCTAAGAGAATAAATTCTCCGCCACCAAAAATATATATATATATATATATTTAATATAAATCGATCATTATAGAATGAAATACAATGTCAGACACACAATCCATTTACAAGTTCGTTCTGGGTCAGAATGAAACCAAAGGCACCTTATTCCTCGTCCTATATGTTCAATACAGGAGAGAGGTCCTCGCATATCCGGTCATCTCCAAGTACATTTGGACGACCATCACTTACTACCTCATTTTGAGTGTACACCCAAATCAAGACATCAACAATAATCCAAATGATGTGAAGATCTCCGGTCATCTACCACCGTCTTCATATCTTCAACTTTTAATCATCGTACAGTTATTCAGAATTTGTTAAACCCAGTAGTTCCAAATAATTGTGCATCTTTATAATCATGTGATAAATACACAAAGATAACGCACATCTCATTCCAATAGAGAATATTCTTTTATTCAAATACTCTTTATATTGGGAATCATTCCAATAAATCTTATCACAGATTGTCTCATTTAAACTTATTGTTTAATTCATAGCTTGGAAACCATTACAAAAGATTTTATAGAATCTTTTCACAGCTTAAACCATTAAGGTTTATAAAACTAGTCAGGATCGAGCCTTACCTAAATAGTCATTCATTTTACTATCATGATGCCAACCTATTCTTCCTATGGAGCAAAACTGGTAGTATTCCATGTCTAACACTCCTCGTGTTATCGGAAAATTTAATTACCATTTATCTATTAATCTAATAAAGGATTCATTTAAAACTCCAACTTAGTTTTAATCTCAAAAATAATTTCTTAATGATTATTTAACTTTAGGAAATTAATCATGTATTTAACTGGGTTAAAGAACAAATGTCATTTAAAATATTACTAACGATAAACCCAAAATAAACCTCCATTAATATGGAATCTCCACGGGTTTCTGAACAATTTATAAATTTCTGTATCAGACCAATACTATAAGCGGAATAGCGACAAAGCCTTTTAACTTCTATAAATAGTAAATGCCTTCCTTTATAGAAACTCATTTCGATTATTATTAAATCGAATTTCATTCGATTCTAGTTTAATTAATTAAATTAGATACTTCTCTAAACCTTAATTAAAAGATTTATTCCATTCACAAATGGGTTCAAGAACAGTATTATTGAAGATACTATTCACAACAAACCCAAAATTCACTTTCATTTCCATTTAAATTTAATTTATTAAATTGGAAAACATCCATTAAATCTTAATTAAAAGACTTATAAATTTCAAATCATAATTTCACTGTTAATCGAGTTTAAGAACTAATGTTATTTAGAACATCATTCAACAGTGAACCCAAAATCAACTTCCATTTAATTCTAGTTATATTTATTAAATTGGAAAACTTCACTAAACCTTAATGGAAAGATTTATCTATTATCAACTGGGTTTAAGAACAGTATCATGAAGATACCATTCACGACAAACAAAAAAAAATCCAATTTGATATTAAATACAGGGTTCTGAATAGAAATCTTATTGACTTATATTCAACATCAATTCTGAAACCAACAGATATCGTATTGGGAATGACGAAATCTGTATCTTCCAAATTCCTCAACGATATCTGTATAATTACGGAATCCAATATTGAAGCATCCGAAGATAATTTCTTTCCAAATCATTTCCAATTTATATGTCGGAAAACTCTGGTTATATTAATACCACTTTTTAAATCCATTTCATTATATTAAACATTGGATTTTTCTTCTGGTTTGAAAACAACATTTTCAGATAAAATAACATTTATCTTCCAAACCTCGGAATATTTAATCCAAACTCTTTCCAAATCATTTATTATGATTTATCATAATTTATTCATATTTTTAATAATTTTATTAAGGCTTGTAATGTCAGTTTCCAATATCGGCCACCGAACTGCATTCATGGTGACCTTTTCCAAAATTGATTTTGACATATTTAAAAATCCATTAATTAGAATTTAAATCTCCTATATTCGTTTGAAAGGTATTTCCGATACAAACCTAACGGTTTCGGTTTCAAGAGAATCCGACGGTCGGATTTCCTATTACGCCATTCGAAGTTACGGGTTAAACTTCGCGAACTGTCATTGTGCGACACATCCCATTCAAACCCGAATTCGATTTATAAATTTAAATTAAATCGAATCACTTATCAAAATAATTTATAAATTATGTAATATATATATATATATTCGTTTTTGAAAAATCGTTTCAATCGTTTATCTTCAAAATCTCATCTACATGTCCATCCAAAATCGGACATCGAAATCAAACATCGATTTTTCACATAATATTATATTATAAAAATATTCATTTTTATTCTGGATTGGAATGAAATTCAATCAAACATCATGTAATCTCACTAGAATGAATTTTGTACATCCAAAAATAGTTGTAAACAACTATCTTCATCCAAATAACATCCAAAGTGCACTTACATCCATATAAGCCTGAAATTAAATATTTAATACTTATATCAGCCTGTCAATCAACCGATTAACCTCAATTAGACACAAGGGAGATATGTGAGTCAAACACCATCCCGAGACCCGTGTTGGGTTTTTAACAAATTTATATACCCTGTTAATTTACAAATTTAATCATAACTAGTTCAATTCGAATTATTTTTCAATCTAACAAATTTTACTTAAACAAGCGATGATATGAACTATAAATGGATATTTAATCAAATTTCAACTACCATAAATATTTTAACATGTTAATTAACTCAACATCGCATTTAAATCATAATAAAATCAATCATCCATATGGTTTATAAACAATTTGTGATGTAAGCTACCATATACCATATAATAAATTTGTGATAATTAATCCTACAACAACTACCACAGGCAACCAATACATATTCAGTTATGATTCTAAAGCCTACAAGACGAACCAGTTTGAGTGAGAAGCTCCCATTAATATGGTTCCAACGCGTCTTCAATGGTCGAATTTCGATCTCATACGAAAACGTTATGATTTTTACAAGTTCGCATATTTACGCTAACCAAACAATTCAACAACATATCCATGATTTAATTACACAAACCATATAAATTATGCAATAAATTCTGACCACAAGCATCCTAGCATCATGACACTTCACCGTAGGCGTTCCATGCTCTTACCACATGTTAGAAATATCGCTTTTCTTTGCCGAATCACTTCACACTTCACGAACACTAGCAGATCCGGAGTTTTAAAGCGAAACGGAGGGAGAAACGGACACAAAAAGGGGAAGTGAGACCTGTGGGCTCACTGCTCGGGTCTAACCTGGGGTTGTCATGGCGTTGACGTGGTGGGGGGACCCACGGGGAAGGAGGAGAAGGGGGTAAGAGGAAGCTTATAGGGGTTTATTGCTAAAAGAGGGTAAAAATTGGATTTTTACGAAGTTGATGGGGAGAGAGGAGCACGACAAGGGAGGAGCGGGGATGCGTGGCGGCTCGAAAGGGGGAGGGCGTGGGGAAGCGACGGCGACAACCTAGGGGCGGCGGTTATGACGGCCCGCCCCGCACCAACCGACATTTACTCCAAAGGTGCGCTGTACACATGTCCAGTTAGCACGGAACGGGTCGTCAGAAGGAAAGGGAAGAAGGAAATGAACATACAAAGAACCTGTAGAATGTCTCACAGCGCATAGAACAAAATATAATAATAACATACTTGACATAAAATAGGAGAGACAGTGCATAAGCTAAAAACCAGAACTAAGCATCATAGCAGCGGAAATCCAAAATATAGCTTATTACAACTTTTCAAACTGTCTCAAAACAAAAGCAAGATAAAGGAGGTACACTACTAATGCCCAAGTAGCGACCACCACCGACACAGAGAGAATGTGTATATATATATCATACGTGGAAGCCTCCTGCCGCCTCCGAATCAGCTACTCGCACATCACCAGCTAACCTGTCTCTAGTCTGCTCGTGTGAGCACCCAGAGTAATAAGAGGAGACATAAAACTTTGGGTCAGACATAAAGCCTGGTATGAGCGATAAGCATCTAAAGTGAACAATAACAGGTAGACTAAAACATACCTGAACCTGGGCCTGCAACCAAAGAGTTAGCACTACATACTGTACAACACTCTATGGTGCCATATCAAATGGTGCAAAGATACGGAGGTGGGGAAGGTGTACATGTCATAGTGATGGCAAACAATCAAACATAGCATCCATCCTCCCGTCTCTCACTCAGTGCGTAAAGCATACGATATTCACCACTTCGATCACCCACCCTTGCTACGATCACTTTGCCCCATGAAGTCATAAATGACTTCACTGCACTGATAACGTAGCCACTGATCCTTTGCTATGTCCACTTGCCCCATGGAGTTATTAACCCCATCTGCACTGGCTCATAGCCTTACCAATCCTTACTATGTCCACTTGCCCCATGGAGTTATTCACCCCATCTGCGCTAGCTCATAGCCTTACCAATCCTCACTATGTCCACTTGCCCTATGGAGTAATTCACCCCATCTGCGCTGACTCATTGTCTTACTACGCCTCACCTTGCCCCTCGAGTCGTAATGACTCTACTGCACTGATAACGTAGTCCTGCTACCATCACCTTGCCCCTCGAGTCATAATGACTCTATTGCACTGATAAGTAGCCCATCATTCATTTTTAGTGGTGAATCGAAGTTATGAACGTCGACAACTCCTTAGCACACGTCCCGCAGCGAAGCCCAACCATGAAGTGAACTCATTGGTTCCCAACTGGATCCTGAGCTCTAGCTTCCCATATTGGACTACCTTTGCATCTCGGGTTATTGGTCAATACTGGGTCGGGTCGGATTCCCTTCAAGCCATCGGTTCGGGTCGGGTCCCCTACACCGCGTCGGTTCGAGTCTTCCTCTGGTACGGTTCGGGTCAGGTGTCTCCCTTCGGGTCGGGTCGGGTGTTTCCCTTCGGGTCGGGTTGGGTCAGGTGTTTCCCTTCTAGTTCGTGCCTTTGCTCCGATTCGCTCCCTCGTTCTTCACGTGCTCCGATCCGATCCCTCCTTCTCTATCTGATCCGATCCCAGTTTAGTTAGCGTGGCCTTCCTTTTTACCACTTTTCTCAAGTGTCAGGTTCCGATCCGATCGAATCCCTTGCCCAGTTCAACATATCCGATCCGAGCCCCCTTATCCGATCCAATCCGGAACCTGCACTGCTTTCTGAAACTGTTCCAGCAAGTGTTTACGCCATTCGACGACGTTTTCGACCATTATAACTATTGAAATCAATCACAAAGCATATCATACAGTCATAGCAACATGCATAATCAACCACAAACATCAAAACATCAATATGATAGGTTAAAATGGATCAAACATACCCAAAACCCCATATTTTCCCCTTAAGCATGTTTAGGTGAAACTAATGATAGGATTAGAAAAACTTAACCAAATTAACCCAAATTCATATCAGAAGTCTAAAACATCATTTAGGAATTTATGAACATTTTTCCCGAATTTTATCACGTTTAAATTCGCTAATTAACACTAATTACCCTTAATTAGCCATAATTAGTGCAAAACTATGCAAATCACTCACCTTAGCCACAAATAAACTAAGATCTGAAATAAATATCTGATTTGATGCAAATCCCAATAGTAAACAGCAGCTCCAATGTTGATTTGGTGTAGATCTCCCTTGATTAGATGTTGCTAAGCTTAATTCTTGACCAAAAGATGATTTGGAGGTGATTTAAAGGTTGGAGGCCATTTTTAGGGTTCCTTGGTGATAAGTGGAGGCTAGAAAACTGAAATGGAATGATTCTCTACTTCATTTCAGCCTCCCCATAACCCTAATCCCGAAATGGGTTATGGGCCTACTCACTAATCACCCTATTTGGCCCGGTTAAGCAGTTTTTCACCCTCCAAACCTTATTTCAGCCATATCTCCCAAACGGTAAGTCCGTTTGGCTATTATGACCACTCTACGGAAAGGTAAACCATCAAACGAATTTAAAGGAAGTGGTTTCAGGTCAAAATTCCTTTCCAATCAAAAGTTATGGACAAAACAGTACCAACTAGGGGCAAAATGGACATTTAAAAATCGACAAAAATCATGAACATGGGAAATGACTCTAATAGATGTTTTCCAAAGTTACATGACCATACGACTTCATATGGGAAAGAAATAAATATTCTACGATCCTCCAATGCGTAGGATACGGGTCGTTACACTCTTCCCCCCTTAAGAAATTTCGCTAAGAAATTTCGCCCCCGAAATTCCCTAATCAAAACACACACAAAGGGTCCCGCATGCCTATCAACCATAAAACAACAATCAAACATGCAAAACAAGTAAGGTAAGTCTATCCTAGCATGCGAAATAACTAAATTATGAAGTAAGTTTTACCAGGCAAAGAGTTCTGGATACGCCTTCCTAATGCTTTCCTCTGTCTCCCAAGTACAATCACTCTCGTTCTCGCCCCACTGGACCTTGACTAGCTTCACCGCCTTCCTTCGAAGTTGCTTCGTATCGTGCCCCACAATACGAATCGGCTTGCGGTTCCCAACCGCCTCGGGTTCTACTTCGAAGTCCTTTAACTGATCAGGTGAAATAGTCATATCTGAGTCGTGAACGAACTTCCTTAGTTGGGAAACATGAAATACATTGTGAACTCCCACCATCTTCTCTGGTAAGCCAACTCTATACGCCAAATTCCCGACTAATTCAAGAACAGGGAATGGGCCAACAAATCTTGGTGCCAACTTGCCTCTCCTGCCAAATCATATCACGCTCTTCAACGGAGAAATTTTGACAAACACCAAGTCACCAACGGAGAATTTTAAATCTCTTCTCCTCTTATCAGCATAACCCTTCTGCCTATCTTGGGCAACTTTCATTCGTTGTTGAATGATCTTGATCTTATCGGAAGTTTCCCTCACCACATCTGGTCCAAGTGCAAACTTCTCGCCAGTCTCTATCCAACATGATGGTGAGTTGCACGGTCTTCTGTACAAAGCTTCATATGGAGCCATACCGATACTGGATTGGTAGCTATTATTATATGCAAACTCAACTAGATGCAAATGGTCATCCCATGTTCCACCAAAATCCAATATACAAGCTCTCAAGAGATCTTCCAATATACGATTCACCCTCTCCGTCTGACCGTCGGACTGAGGATGATATGCGGTACTGAGATGTAATCCTGACCCTAGAGCCTCCTGTAAGCTCTTCCAAAACCCACTAGTGAACAATGGGTCTCGGTCACTCACAATGCTTTTGAGTACTCCATGAAATCTCACTACCCACTTCATATACAATTCTGCTAACTTAGCTGCCGTTCTGGTCGATTTGACTGGTATAAATCTTGCACTCTTAGTTAATCGATCCACAATTACCCAAATGCTATCATATCCCGATCTAGTCCTTGGTTAGCCATCGATGAAATTCATCGAGACTTGCTCCCATTTCCACTCAGAAATCTCTAATGGTTGCAACAACCCACTAGGATTCTTTTGCTCGGCCTTAACTAGCTGGCAATTCATGCATTTAGATATAGACTTCCCAACGTCTCTTTTCATCCCTTCCCAGTAGTATGTCTGCTTCATGTCTCGATACACCTTATTACCACCGGGATGTATAGTCAGTTTTGAGTGATGACATTCTCTAAGCACTTCATCCCTCAAACCATTTACGTTGGGCACAACTAGTCTTCCATTCTTTCGAAGCCATCCATCTCGATCAAGCCCATACACATTCATCTCCTCACCGTCAATGTCCATCTCTAACTTGGAGATGATTTCTAATAGATTAGGATCGTCCCTCTGGCTGGAACCAATCCGCTCTATCAAAGTGGGTCTGATCGTCAAACTAGCTAGCATAACTGGATCCAATTCGCACCGTGGTCTGAAATCAAACCCCGCGATATACTCCAGTTGTTTCCACTCAAGAAATATAGCCCCTAAACTGGCATGTCTCCTACTCAAGGCATCGGCTACCGCATTACCTTTCCCGGGTGTGTATGCGATATCAAAATCATACGAAGCCAAGAACTCTAACCATCTCTGTTGACGGAGATTCAGATCTTTCTGAGAGAAAAGATACTTTAACGATTTCTGATCGGTAAACAACTCAAATCTTTCCCCCAAGAGATAATGTCTCCACATCTTCAGCGCAAACACGATCGCTGCTAATTCCAAATCATGGGTAGGATACTTCTTCTCATGCAGCTTTAGATGTCGACTAGCATAAGCTACAACCCTACCTCCTTGCATCAATACAGCACCCAGTCCGGTACCACAAGCATCCGTGTATACCGTCATCTCTTCATTCCCTTTAGGAATGACTAACACTGGCGCACGCGTCAACTTCTCTTTTAGACTCTTGAAGGCATCCTCACACACTCCGTCCCAGACGAAGGACTGATTCTTCTTAGTCAATTGAGTCAACGGTGCTGCTATCTTGGAGAAGTCCTGGATTAACTTACGATAATATCCAGCTAATCCCAAGAAACTTCTTACATCTGTTGCATTCTTAGGTGTAGGCCAATCCTGTACCGTAGCCACCTTCGCAGGGTCCACGACAATACCACTCTCGGAAACAACATGAGCAGGGAATCTCACTTCCCTTCTCCAAAAATGACACTTAGAGAATTTCGCTTTCAATTGGTGTTTCCTCAACACCTCCATCACTATCCTCAAGTGCCCCTTGTGTTCCTCCTCTGTCCTTGAGTAAACAAGGATATCATCCACGAACACAAGAACAAACTTATTCAATTGATCTCTGGATACTCGATTCATAAGATCCACAAAGTAGGCTGGTGCATTGGTCAACCCAAATGGCATGACCAACCACTCATAAAATCCAGACGGTGTCCTAAATGTCGTTTTCGGAACACTCTCATCTGCTACTCGAAGCTGATGAAATCCTGTCGTGAGGTCCAACTGGGAGAACACTCTTGCTCCTTCCAGTTGATCAAACAAATCATCTATCCGCGGTAGAGGGTACTTATTCTTCCTCGTCACCTTATTCAACTCGTGATAGTCCACACACAAACGAAGGGAACCATCTGCCTTAGTGGCAAACACAACTGGTGCTCCCCACTCGGAGACACTCCTTCTAATAAATCCCTTCTTCAAAAGATTGCTGACTTGCACCCCGAGCTCTCGCTGCTCCCTTGGTGCCATACGACGAAGTGGCATCACTATAGGTCTGGCATCTTTCACTAAATCAATACGGAACTCAATCTCTCGGTGTAGTGGGAGCCCGGTCACCTCCTCGAAGACGTCCGGATACTGGCCAACCACGGGCACATCTGACAACTCATCCTGCGGGATGTCGAGGGAATTTACAAAACTAGCCATAACCCCATCACTAGGTAGACTACCAAACACTACCCATTGTCCGCCCTCACTGTCACCAAAAAGCCCTCACAGTCTACCACCACCCCGTATCTTTGGAGCCAATCGACTCCCAATATAATGCCATACCCAGTAAAGCCCAAAACAAAGCAATCACTAACAAACATACATCCATGACTCGATAAGACCAAATTTCTGCAAATCATACTAAGGCTAGTCGAACCGCCAATCAGGTTCGTCACAACCAATGGTCTATCGACTACCTCGGGTTCCAGTCCCAACCTATCTACCAGGTCACTAGATATGAAGGAACGGGAAGCCCCGGTATCAAACAAAACTCGAACTGGTACATCATAAATAGAAAGCATACCTTGAATAGCAACATTCTTTCCTTTCTCCGCCGCAGTTGGGGCATTCGACGAAGAAGGAATAGCATCAATAGCATATGCTTTCACAATTTGCTTCTCCTTGAGAGGTTGCAGACACTTATCCTTGAAATGTCCCATTTGACCACAGTTGAAGCACTTCTTATCTGCTGTCTTGGCCCGACAATCTTTAGCATAATGGCCCTTCTTACCACAGCTGAAGTACTCAACATCCTTCTTGTTCTTTTTCTGGCCACCCTTAGATTGGTCCTGCTTCCTCTTATTCTGAGAGTTATTCTTGCCTCCATCGCCTTCTTGCGGTTTTGGCCCTTCTGCAGATGCAGCCTCAGTCTTTGACTTAGGGTAAAGACTCTCTGATCTCAAAGCCTTCCCCACAATCGATTCGAAAGTCTCATCGATGTGATTGATAAGCCTTTCCCCTAAGTATCCATCCAAACCAGTAATGAACTTCTCATTCTTCTTCTCAGGAGTGTCAATGAGAGACAGTCCATACTTCGACAAAGTGTCGAACTCAGCAATATAGTCAGAAACTGCCCTTCCGTTCTGCTTGAGTTCCAAGAACCTCTTGAACAATACTGACTTCTGGGCAGCTGGAATAAACTTCTCGCTAAAGCGAGCTTTGAACTGAACCCAAGTAACCTGATCCTCTGGAGTAGCTGTTCTAATAGCATTCCACCAATTCATCGCTCGCCCTTGCAGCTGACGAGACGCTAGCCTTCTCTTCATCGCATCCTCAAGACCCAAGTCATCAAAGATACGATCACAACTATCCATCCAGTCTTGAACATCTATGGCCGACTCCGTCCCATGGAACGGCTTTCCACCAAGGTTAGTGTAATCCTTGCACAACCTGGCGAAATCGACCCTAGGCGCCTGCACTACTGGGCCAACACCAACTACGGGATTGGGAGCTTCCCCTTGCACTTCTCTAAGCATGTCTCTCACGAGGTCAGTAAATATCGCCCTCATGTCAGCAGCATTCCCATGGTTGGTCCCTCTACCAGCACCCCTCGTGTCTCGGCTCATCGTCAATCTGGAAAAGGGAAACGATTAACGACCCCATAGTGGTGCTAGTGCAGTACGACTTCATTCTTATACTACCAATAGTATATATATAGCTTTTGAAAACCAAAGTAATCACAAATACGCGCTCTCGTATACGTACTATCTCTCCCTAGTGTCTTTCCCTAGGTTAACTACGCAACCTAGAGCTCTGATACCAAGTATGACGGCCCGCCCCGCACCAACCGACATTTACTCCAAAGGTGCGCTGTACACATGTCCAGTTAGCACGGAACGGGTCATCAGAAGGAAAGGGAAGAAGGAAATGAACATACAAAGAACCTGTAGAGTGTCTCACAGCGCATAGAACAAAATATAATAATAACATACTTGACATAAAACAGGAGAGACAGTGCATAAGCTAAAAACCAAAACTAAGCATCATAGCAGCGGAAATCCAAAATATAGCTTATTACAACTTTTCAAACTGTCTCAAAACTAAAGCAAGATAAAGGAGGTACACTACTAATGCCCAAGTAGCGACCACCACCGACACAGGGAGAATGTGTATATATATATATCATACGTGAAAGCCTCCTGCCGCCTCCGAATCAGCTACTCGCGCATCACCAGCTAACCTGTCTCTAGTCTGCTCATGTGAGCACCCGGAGTAATAAGAGGAGACATAAAACTCTGGGTCAGACATAAAGCCTGGTATGAGCGATAAGCATCTAAAGTGAACAATAACAGGTAGACTAAAACATACCTGAACCTGGACCTGCAACCAAAGAGTTAGCACTACAAACTGTACAACACTCTAAGGTGCCATATCAAACGGTGCAAAGATACAGAGGTGGGGAAGGTGTACATGTCATAGTGATGGCAAACAATCAAACATAGCATCCATCCTCACATCTCTCACTCAGTGCGTAAAGCATACGATATTCACCACTTCGATCACCCACCCTTGCTACGATCACTTTGCCCCATGAAGTCATAAATGGCTTCACTGCACTGATAACGTAGCCACTGATCCTTTGCTATGTCCACTTGCCCCATGGAGTTATTCACCCCATCTGCGCTGGCTCATAGCCTTACAATTCCTTACTATGTCCACTTGCCCCATGGAGTTATTCACCCCATTTGCGTTGGCTCATAGCCTTACCAATCCTTACTATGTCCACTTGCCCCATGGAGTTATTCACCCCATCTGCGCTGGCTCATAGTCTTACTACGTATCACCTTGCCCCTCGAGTCGTAATGACTCTACTGCACTGATAACGTAGTCCTGCTACCATCACCTTGCCCCTCGAGTCATAAAGACTCTACTGCACTGATAAGTAGCCCATCATTCATTTTTTGTGGTGAATCGAAGTTATGAACGTCGACAACTCCTTAGCACACGTCCCGCAGCGAAGCCCAACCATGAAGTGAACTCATTGGTTCCCAACTGGATCCTGAGCTCTAACTTCCCATATTGGACTACCTTTGCATCTCGGGTTATTGGTCAATACTGGGTCGGGTCGGATTCCCTTCAAGCCATCGGTTCGGGTCGGGTCCCCTGCATCGCGTCGGTTCGAGACTTCCTCTGGTGCGGTTCGGGTCAGGTGTCTCTCTTCGGGTCGGGTCGGGTGTTTCCTTTCGGGTCGGGTGTTTCCCTTCGGGTCGGGTTGGGTGTTTCCCTTCTAGTTCGTGCCTTCGCTCCGATTCGCTCCCTCGTTCTTCACGTGCTCCGATCCGATCCCTTCTTCTCTATCCGATCCGATCCCAGTTTAGTTAGCGTGGCCTTCCTTTTTGCCACTTTTCTAAAGTGTCAGGTTTTGATCTAATCGAATCCCTTGCCCAGTTCAACATATCTGATCCGAGCCCCCTTATCCGATCCAATCCGGAACCTGCACTGCTTTCTGAAACTGTTCCAGCAAGTGTTTATGCCATTCGACGACGTTTTCGACCATTCTAACTATTGAAATCAATCACAAAGCATATCATACAGTCATAGCAACATGCATAATCAACCACAAACATCAAAATATCAATATGATAGGTTAAAGTGGATCAAACATACCCTAAACCCCATATTTTCCCCTTAAGCATGTTTAGGTGAAACTAATGATAGGATTAGCAAAACTTAACCAAATTAACCCAAATTCATATCAGAAGTCTAAAACATCATTTAGGAATTTATGAACATTTTCCCCGAATTTTATCACGTTTAAATTCGCTAATTAACACTAATTACCCTTAATTAGCCATAATTAGTGCAAAACTATGCAAATCACTCACCTTAGCCACAAATAAACTAAGATCTGAAATAAATCTCTGATTTGATGCAAATCCCAATACTAAACAGCAGCTCCAATGTTGATTTTGTGTAGATCTCCCTTGATTAGATGTTGCTAAGCTTAATTCTTGACCAAAAGATAATTTGGAGGTGATTTAGAGGTTGGAGGCCATTTTTAGGGTTCCTTGGTGATAAGTGGAGGCTAGAAAACTGAAATGGAATGATTCTCTACTTCATTTCAGCCTCCCCATAACCATAATCCCAAAATGGGTTATGGGCCTACTCACTAATCACCCTATTTGGCCCGGTTAAGCAGTTTTTCACCCTCCAAACCTTATTTCGGCCATATCTCCCAAACGGTACGTCCGTTTGGCTATTATGACCACTCTACGGAAAGGTAAACCATCAAACGAATCTAATGGAAGTGGTTTCAGGTCAAAATTCCTTTTCAATCAAAAGTTATGGCCAAAACAGTACCAACTAGGGGCAAAATGGTCATTTAAAAATCGACAAAAATCATGAACATGAGAAATGACTCTAGTAGATGTTTTCCAAAGTTACATGACCATACGATTTCATATGGAAAAGAAATAAATATTCTACGATCCTTCGATGCGTAGGATACGGGTTGTTACAGCGGTGGAGGAAGAGGTGCCATGAAAGAGGAGAAAGAAGAAGAACGAGGAAAGTGTAAAAGTGAAAGGGAAACGGGAAGAAAAGAAAAGAAAGAGGAGGGGTTTATTGCAAATTTCCTACCTCTCACACTGATCGCTGATTTGGCGTCGGTGGGTCCAAACAAACCACCTCGGCCCGTTGGATGGCCTTCATTTTAAATTAAGTTTTGTAATTCAACGTTTATATAGGCCTGCTAGTTAGCCCCCACCTCTTTTGATTGTACGATAATAAATTAATTCCGTTTGCTACGAAATTTGTACTACAATAATAAATGTAATTATAGATCTAGCGGAACATGTTTTATCGAATTCCGAGTTCGTTTGAAAGTCCATTTTATTTTTTGATCATGTTTCAGCTTGTTTTAAAAATGCGATTTTAGCGTACGTTTTCTTCTCGCATGTCCACACACTAGCTCCAAAGATTATGAAATTTTGAATCCTATCATTATTCGATGCTATGAATCCAAAAAAAGTTTCGTCAAAATCCAAGGTCATCTCAGTAACGTTCCTTTGTAAATTGATTGTTAGTATCACATCAAATGGTTCTATTACGCACGACCATAAAGTAACTTCCTTTGGTGCGAAATATGAAATCTAGCCATGATTCCAATAGAAATTTTCTCGTCGAATTTTGCGGTTGCTAGCAAAATTTCACTTTTTAAGGGCTATAAACTGCTTTGAAAATCGAATTTTTAAATTCTGCCGTATTCTCTTAATAAATTATGTTAAAAATAAATTTTAAATTGGTTGTGATATTCCGGGTTCTTACAATCTCCCCAATTAAAACTTTTTCGTCCTGAAAAAGGAACGGAGTTGTAAGTTGTTTAACTAACCAAATCAACTTTTGTTCTGGCTTGAGTTCTTCAACTTTTCAGTTTCTAATAACTTCCAATTTTTCCTAAAATTTGGCTAACGCCTTAAATTTCTTATAAATTTCGCCATAACCTCCTTTGTACGGGCTGATCTGAACAAATATATATGGCCTTAACATGAACTCAATAAATCAATATACACACACACACACAAAACCCAAACAAAGCAATTGTGACTTATCTACACCTAAGAGAGATGTGTAAAAAAATCACCCCTTGACTCTATGAGAGGGATTAGTCGCGATCCATGTGCCTTATCTACACACAAGAGGGACGTGTATGTTTCTGTCATCTCAAGACCCAGTGATGGGTTTTATTATTAAATCTTGCAATTTATCGTTATATGTTTATTAAGTCTACAATCAGTCCTCAGTTCAACCTATAATTCAGTCCTTGCCATACAAGCATCAAATACTTACATGATCATATAGTAATCCAAACCTCGTCATATAAGCATCAAATAATTATTTGCTTATATGGATATGCTATGCAGTCCATAATATATGCTATGCAGTGTAGTCCATAATTACTGTTTACTATCTTATGGTGTATGTTTAATTTCACACAAGCAACCATCACAGCGCATCCAATCGACTCAAAATAATAATAATAAAATTGCGCAATCAATACAATAAATATGTACCTTTTTATCGAGCACACAATTTTATTTCTCTTCTTAACCTTAAATCAATATCCTATTCGACATGTATATGTACATATATCCAGTTCCATCTAATTTTCAAACTTAACTAAATTAAAATAAATAACAAGTGTTTTTCATATATTCACTGTCCAAAATCACTGAAGATTCCATATAATTTATTTAAATCAAACTTCCTAAATAATTAAATAGGAAATCAAACAATCACACAAACAATCAATTGATTATTTAAAATTTATATATTCCAAGCGTATTTTCAAAATCGGTATATATATATATATATGCATATATATGCATATAACAATCCCAAATACATTTCTTATAAACATATCATTCTTTACCCATTCTAGGGTATTACTAACCCCATATCCTATGAATTTCTCATTCTAGGATACTACTGATCACATTTCCAATGAGTATTCTTAAATAGAATGTTACTAGTTCTATCTCCGAGGAATTCTTTCGTTTGGTTTTGATGTGTTTTGTTCTCGAGCTCCGTAAACCAAAGCTCTGATACATAGCTGACACGACCCGAAATCCCCGTCCGGCCTAGACCAAACAAGAATGCAGATTTCTTGAGAACACAACACATCAGAACATGAAACGATAGAATATCTCATTGCTTACAATAATTTACATCAACGTACAAGAACAACAGAGTGCGAAAAATAAATATACAGCTGAAATACAATTATCAAAGAATAAAATAAATTACATAACAACGGAAATGTTATATAAAAACAATGTGATTAATAATGTAGCAGAGATAATCAACTAACACAGCCGAAGGCAATACATAGATAAAGAGCTATTCGAATATAGCTTAAGCTGTAATCCAGGATCATGTGAAAAAAAAGAATCTGCAAACCAAAACTACAAACTGCCCATGTGGAAAATATGGACACCTAGGGTTTAAGTGGAAAACAATAAACTCCAGATCAGTCATGGGACTAGTATGAGAGGTAAAACAATTATTAAAAATTTACTTAAAATAGGGTAAATCACGGGACCATGCCGTATATCACTGAACGAGTTTACTCCCATGAATACTTTGAAATAAACAATTAATAAATAACACAATGCTTTTTAGGAAAATGAAACTATGATAAGACTCAGGTCCCATCACACAATGCAACACAAGCCAGAGGATAGAGTTTTCCCTTATAGCAGCCAAACATGCTTGGTATGCTTTAAAACAAATAATTTTGATATTATTATAAGTGTATAGTGTGTAAAACAACTTCGGATATAAATGTATCAATCATAGATGGCACAACACCACATTCTACTATTTCGCCATACAGGTTTACAACAAAAACCGTAAAATCACGTACTTGAAATTGGATTCCATCTATGAACTAAGGCAAGGGATTTTCCTTATCCGATTCGGTCCGTCTCTACCAAGATGCCCAGGATCAACGCACGAGACCCTTGGGAGCGGTAGGTCGGTCCACGCTTATTTTTGTGGATTGGAAATTCCTGAACAATACGCTTCCCGGTCCTATCAGACCTCTAAAATGGTCAGTACGTTGACCATATGAGCCTTTTACAACCCTATATCTGAGGCGCCTCGCTTTCCTTCATCCACGTAAGTAAAATGTCTAGGATCCATACCCATACATCATTCCTAACTAGAAAGAAACGCAAGTCCTCCCTACATTCCCTCATCCCTTTTTGGTTCATATCGGGGTGTGTGGTTCGCGAATTAATGCTACAATACGAAGCTATGCTGTATTAAAGTCATGCTTTGATCATCATCCACAAAACACTTCTTTTCAACAAAAGCTTTGATCACTGCATCTCGGCATATAACATTGACAATCCATGCCATAAAATTGATGTATATCGATATATAACCTCTAAGCTCGTACGTCTCAGAGAAGGGTGTTAAGCTAAGAGAATAAATTCTCCGCCACCAAACAGATATATATATTTAACAAAAATCGATCAATATAGAATGAAATACAGTACCAAATACACAATCCACTTACAAGTCCGTTCTAGGTCTTAACGAAACCGAAGGCGCCTTATTCCTTATCCCATATGTCTAATAAAGGAGAGAGGTCCTCATATATCCGGTTGATCTTCAAGTACGTTTTGACGACCATTACTTATTCCTTCATTTTGGGTGTACACCCCAAATCGAGACATCAGCAATAATCCAAACAATGTGAAGATCTCCTGTCTTCTATCACCGTCTTCATATCTTCGACTTTTAATCGTCGTACAGTTATTCAGAATGAGATAAACTTGGTCTTTCCAAATAACCGGCGTATCTTTATAATCATGTGATAAATACACAAAGATAGCACACATCTCATTCCAATTCATAATATTATTTTATTCAAATATTCTTTATACTGGGAATTATTCCCATAAATCTTATCAAAGATTGTCTCATTTAAACTTATTGTCTAATTCATTCCTTGGAAACCATTGCAAAATATATTAAAATATCTTTTCATAGCTTAAACCAGATTAAGGTTTTTAAAACTAGTTGGGATTATCGAGCTTTACTGAGGTAGTCATTTATTTTATTATCCTAATCTCAACCTATTCATTCTATGTAGCAAAACTGGTAGTACTCCATATCTAACACCCCTCGTGTTATTGGTAAATTTAACTACCATGTATCTTTCAGTGCAGTTAAAGATTCATTTAAAACTCCAACTTAGTTTTACTCTCAAAAATCATTGCTTGATGATTATTTAACTTTAGGAAATTAATTATGTCTTTTACTGGGTTAAAGAACAGATGTCATTTAAAACACTGCTCACTATTAACCCAAAATCAACTTTCATTAATATGGAATCTTTACGGAAATCTGAACAATTTGTAATCGATATAAATTTCCGTATCAGACTAATACTATAAGTTGAATAGCGGCAAAGCCTTTTAAATTCCATAAATAGTAAAGGCCTTTCTTTATAGAAGCTCATTTCCATTATTATTAAATCGAATTCCATTCAACTCCAATTTAATTAATCAAATTAGAAACTTCTCTAAACCTTAATTAAAAGATTTATTCCATTCACAAATGGGTTCAAGAACAGTATTATTGAAGATACCATTCACAACAAACCCAAAATTCACTTTCATTTCCATTCTAATTTAATTTATTAAATTGGAAATCTTTCATTAAATCTTAAATAAAAGACTTATAAATTCCAAATCATAATTTCACTGTTAATCGGGTTCAAGAACTAATGTTATTTAGAACATCGTTCACAATGAACCTAAAATCAACTTCCATTCAATTCTAATTATATTTATTAAATTGGAAAACTTCACTAAATCTTAATTAAAAGAATTATTCTATTCTCAGTTCGGTTTAAGAACTGTGTTATTGAATATACCAGTCAACACAAACCCAAAAACCCAATTTGATATTAAATATAGGGTTCTGAATAGAAATCATATTGACTTATATTCAACATTACATCTAAAACCAATAGATATTGTATTAGGAATAACGAAATCTATATCTTCCAAATTCCTCAACGATATTCGTATAATCACGGAATCCAATAATGAAACATCCGAAGATAATTTCTTCCCAAATCCTTTCCAATTTATATGTTGGAAAACTCTATTTGTATTCAAACCACTTTTTAAATCCATTTCATTATATTAAAACATTGGATTTTCCTTCTAGTTGCAAAACAACATGTTCAGATAAAAATAACATTTATCATTCAAAACTAGGAATATTTGATCTAAACTCTTTCCAAATCATTTATTATGATTTATCATAATTTATTCATATTCTTAATAATTTTATTAAGGCCCGTACAGTCGGTTTCCAATATCGGCCAATGAACTGTATTCATAACGACCTTTTCCAAATTTGATTTTGACATATTTAAAAATCCAATCGTTAGAATTTAAATCTCTTATATTCGTTTAAAAGGTCTTTTCGATACAAACCCAAAGATTTCGGTTTTATGAGAATCCGAAGGTTAGATCTCCTATTACGTCCATTCAAAATTACGGGTTGAATTTCGCGAACTGTTGATGTGCGACACGTCCTATTCAAACCCGAATTCAATTTATAAATTTAAATTTAATCGAATCGCTTCTCAAAATATTAAAAAAATTATATAATAAGTATATATGTATATATTCATCTTTGAAATTCGTTTATCTTCAAAATCCTATCTACGCGTCCATCCAAAATCGAACATCGAAATCAAACTTCGATTTTTCACATAATATTATATTATAAAAATATTCATTTTTATTTCGGATTAGTATGAAATTCAATCAAACATCATATAATTTCACCGGCATAAACTTTGTATATCCAACAAGAGTTGTAAATTACTATCATCATCCAAATAACATTTAGAGTGCGCTTACATCCGTATAAGCCTCAAACTAAATATTTAATGCTTATATCAGTCAGTCAGTCAACCGATTAACCCCAATTACACACAAGGAAGATGTGTGAGTCAAATGTCGTCCCGAGATCCGTATGAGGTTTTCAACCAACAAATAGTCAATTTAAATAACCTATTAATTCACGAATTTAACCATAACTAGTTCAATTTAAAATATTTTTGAATCTAACAAATTTTACTTAAGCAAACGTTGATAAATTCACCGTTTGAACTATAATGGATATTTAATCCAATTTCAACTACCAAAAATATTTTAACATGTTGATTAACTCAACATCGCATTCAAATCATAATACAATCAATTAATCAATCATCCATATGGTTTTCAAATAATTTATAATTTATCATATACCGTATAACAAATTTGTGATAATTAATCCTATAACAACTACCATAGATAACCAGTACATATTCAGGTATGATTCTACTAACTGTAAAAAAAAATCATATTGAGTGAGAAGCTCTCATATATACAGTTCCAACGCCTCTTGAATGGTCGAATTCCGATCTCATACGAAAAAGTTATGATTTTTACAAGTTCGCCTATTTACGCTAACCAAGCAATTCAGCAACATTTCTATGATTTAACTACACAAACTATATAAACTAAGCAATAAATTATCACCCAAGCATCCTAACATCATAATACTTCACCGTAGGCATTCCACGCTCTTGCCACGAGTCAAAAATGTTGCCTTTCTTCGCCGAATCACTTCACATTTCTCGAATACTAGCAGATCCGGAGTTTTAAAGCCAAACGAACACAAAAGGGGGGTGGTGGGACCCATGGGCTCGCTGTCCGAGCCTGACCTTTGGCTGTAATGGCGCTGACATGGCAGAGGGACCCAGGGGGGAAGAGGAGAAGGGGGTAGGAGGAAGTTTCATTACGCCATAGATTGCATACTACAACACCAGAGAAGTGATGCAGGAAATGCCAAAAAAATGTTCCTATAGGCCAAAAATGATCTATGGCAACACTTTCTTGGTGTTGCATTTTGCCGCATTGCCTCAGAGTCAAAGGCAACATCTTCGTGACCCTAAGGCAACATCGGTACCAGTGTTGCCACATGTAGTAAATTTACAAAAAGGTGGGGCATACTAAAATCTGCATCCCGAGTTCACAGAATCCCCACTAAAATCTGTAGCCCGGGTTCACGTAATCCTGTTGTGGGGCCCTCTGCATTAATTTATGGCAACACTTTTACCACCCAATGGCAACACTATATCATAGCTATGACAACATTTAACATCACATACTGCAACATTATATCATAGCTATGGCAACATTACATGACATACTGCAACATAACAACAATTAACATGACACTGAAATTAACAAAGAACTTTTTATTTCAAATTAACCAACAACAAAAGTTCTACCTAGTCAACTACGAAATAACAAAACATAGCCACTAAATTCAATTTTATAGACATTTCAGTTACAAACACAGCCAGTACTAAATTCTTGTATACATCAAACTAAAACAGTTCCAAAATATAGCGCGAGCCTCGTTCAGTGCCTCAACTGCCTCGGGTACCTCTAGTACCTTCAGTAACATGTTCTTGAACAACCTTATCACTGCCTCCTTCATCTGCATGCCTCGGTTCATTTGCATTTCAGCACAAACTGAGTTTAATTTGCATTTCAGTTGCATTATTGAATTACATAACTGAATTTCATTAGCATAACTAAGTTGCATTTCAGTTGCATACCTCAGTTTATGGCCTGCATGCCTCAGTTGTAAATTGATGCAATGTGTCAATTTGTTCAAAGAACAAACGATACTGAGTAAACAATTAGATAGTTACAATGTGGATAAAATTATCACTAATTAGCACTATAGGTTTAATGGGCAATGCGGCAAAATTATCACCAATCTACAATGTGACAAAACTAAAAATTATACCTGAAAACTATCCAAACATTACCATAGCAAAACAAAAAAGAACTCCAAACATGATCCAGGATATAGCTAAATCCGTTGCAAAAAATTTTTCTCCTTTCTCGTGTTTTCCACATTTAATACGCATTAGGGCCATCTCTTCCTTCATATCTGCCACAAATTCATTGGTTTCTACCCTCTTTTATTTTTGCTTCAACAGCTTTTTTTCAGTTGTCTTCCTTTCCATGAGCGGTTGCGATATAGTCTTTTCTTTTCCATCAATTTAGCAGTAGTATCATCCAATTCCGCAGTGCTATTGATTTCATACACTTCGTCATGCCACATAAAATACCTGCAATTGCCATCTGCACATATCTTAAAATCTTGACTAAAACATCATGAAAGATATGATAATAGACAAAGCAACCAAGAAAACCTAATTTATACTTATCGGCCACATGGAGCAACCAAAAGACTTCTTCCCGCATTCGATCCTGCCTTCACAGTCCTCATCTTTGCGGGGATTTTGTGATGGCAGTTCTTTCTTGCAGCCACTGTTGATGAATTTGAAGTAGAAATTGATTGAGCAGTCATTGAACTCGAATTGAAGGAAGAATCAAAGTGATATCACAAACTGCAAATCGTTTCAGTAATGTCATAAACTGCAAATGATTATATAAATATTCCATATCATGAATTTCATGTAGTAGGCTTTCAGGCATTCAGTACTTGTATGCGTATATTTATTAAACAATCTTACACATGCACCCCAAAACAAAGCTCACATCAAATTTTAAAAGCATGCATCATGAAGAAACAATCATCCATTAGCAGTTTATTGATCCATGTGTGCATATACAATGATGTCAACGATGATGCACACATCAATGTACAACAGGCTTCTTAAGAAATTTCTGATTGGGAACTTGGTGAAAAATCATGCCTATGACAAACACGAAAATACTTAAGAAATGAATAGTATCATGTATATATAAGCATCCTTATGAAACCATTTTCATAAACCACTGTATATCTTATTATAAAAGCTAGCAGTATCATGTCTCAATCACCACTGTGTTATTAAATTGTTTAACAACCCAATAGCTGCTCAAAGAACATTTCAGTGAATCAACATACAGAAGAACCACAAATAACAGAAACTAATTGCATACAACTACAAACTGAAAAAAGTGTGGATTCATTACCAAATAACAGACAAGAATTGTTAATCATCTGACACCAATTATACTCATGGTGATAATAATCTTAGTTTCTCGATAGGTTAATTAATAGCGGTGATAAAAAAAGGAACAGAAACGTACATGAGAAACACAGGATAAAAAACTAGTACCTTTCTTCTTGGATTGATTGTCGTTTGATGAAGGAGAAGGGGAGAGAAGTGGGTGCATTTGGAGTTGGAGTCCAAGGCTAACTGGAATATGGAGGACGTAGAGAGGGTTGGAGTGGAAGTAGTAGGTGAACGAAAATTAGGGATTGTAATTGGAAATTCGGGGGTGAGAACGAACAATTTTGAGTTGAGAAAGAGTAATGGAATGAGTACCGTAAGTTGATTTCCTGTTGGTGGTGGAGGATTATAACGGATTAGTGAGGTGTCAACTAAAGATGTTTAAAAGGTAAATTGACGGATAAATATGCATCTTTTTATAGATGCAGATCGATGACGTGGCAAATTAAATTTATAAGTTTATAACTATAGCTACTGTAACATAATTTGATATCCATGCTAACATATTAAAGAGTGCATTGCAATAGACAAAAATCGGCATAGCTGTGGCAACATTTTAGCTGGCAACACCTTGGATTTTCGTTGCAATAAGCCATCTATGGTGTAATGCTTGGAGGGGGTTTATTGCAAAAAGGGGGTAAAAATTGGATTTTTAGGAAGTTAAAGGGGAGAGTGTAGCACGACAAGGGAGGAAAGAGGGGATATGTGGAGGCGCAAGAAGGGGGAGAGCGTGGGGCTGCGGTGGTGGTGGCCTAGGGGATGTAGTGGAGGTGGAGGTGCCATGAAAGAGGAGAAAGAAGGAGGAAAGTGTACAAGTGAAAGGGAGGGAGGAAGAAAAGAAAAGAAAGAGAAGGGGTTTCTTGCAAAATTCCCACTCCTCACGCAGATCGCTGAGGTGGCGTGATCCTGTGTGTCCAAACAAAACCACATTGGTCCATTGGATGACCTTCATTTTATATTAAGTTTTATAATTCAACGTTTATAAAGTTGTGCTAGTTAGCCACCACCTCTTTTGATCACACGATCACAAATTAATTCCATTTACTGCGAGTGTTTGGATTATGATAATAAACATAATTCTAGATCCAACAGATCATTTTTTTTCGAATTCCGAGTTCGTTGAACGTTCCGTTTTATTTTTCGATCGTGTTTCAGCTTGTTTTAAAAATGCGATTATAGCATACGTTTTCTTCTTGCACGCCCACACGCTAGCTCCAAAAATTATGAAATTTGGAATTCTACCACTATTTGACGCTATGAATTCAAAAAAAAAAAATCATCGGAATCCGAGATCATCTCAATAACGTTCATTTGTAAACTGATCTTCAATATCATATCAAATGGTTTTATCGCGCACGACCACACAATAACTTCGTTTGGCGCGAAATTTGAAATCTAGCCTTTATTTATTATTCTGAATCCAGTAAAAAAAATTCTCGTCGAATTTTGAGGCTGCTAGCAAAATTTCACTTTTTAAGGGCTATGCAGTGCTTTAAAAATCGAATTTTTAAATTCTGTCGTATTTTCTTATAAAACTATATTAAAAACAAATTTTAAATTGGTTGTGAAATTCCGGGTTGTTACATTATGACTATTGGAAACCTATAAATACCTTCCAGAATTTGATTTTTTTAGTAACTAATCATCTTCTTCTTCCTCTCTTTGCATAATATCATTATAGTACTTTATTTGTTTGTTTGTGCTTATGATGTCCATGATTTTATATTTCTTCCTGCCTCTTCTTTTTGGATTTCCCCCCTTTTACACCATTTTGGGAATATAAAGCAACACTGAGGAAAATTACATCAATGTTATTTATTACTAGTAAAATAATTATTTATTTATTCAATAATTGTCAACACCACCACACAACGGAGACGGAAGAGACAAATCAATGGCTCAATCACATGAAAATTATTATGATCATGTGTTAGCTTCAGATAAACAAAAAATGATAATGTATTGAGAACTTCGATTTGAAAATTTAAAATATAAATTTTAGTTTTGAATATTGAAACTCAAATCACCAGACTCAAAAATAAATAACTGTATTTGGAGTTACAAATTTTAAAAATCAACATTCAAGGTTGAGACTTGGATTTTGTGATGCCTCATCCTCATATTAACAACGAGCATTAACGGATAATGTCGTCTGCTAATACGGAGAATATGCTTGGTTAGGGGAGACCATCCATAAATCATATACTAAACAAATATCACGTACATCGAGGCAGTGTTTTTAAGGACGGGGATGATAATGATGATGGTTTTGATGGCAACAACCTTGTTTCCACTTTGTTTCAATTATTATTTTTATAAAAATATATACTAACATAATTTTCTAGAATATATATATGTGTGTATACAAGAAATCTATGTAGGTATTTTATAATTGAAGACTGTATATTCACAAGAATCAAGATTTCAAATAGAAGAGCTCAAGTTTCAAGACTTATGAGTATCAAGAAATCAAGAATTTAAGAATTATAGATTCAGCGTGTCTAGAAATTTTGTTAAAACTCTGGTTATCACTTGATTCTATTTTCAAATTTAAATTCTGATCTTAAATTTAAATCCTGATTTTAAGCTTGATCATAAAATAATTTCAAATTTAGTTACTTGATCTCTAAATTTTTACTTTCTTATTCTGAGTATATACTTCTTTGTTATGAAAGATATTTGAACTCCTAATAATCATTTTCTAAACTCCTTAAAACTAGTTTATATTTAAACCTATAGATAATTACTAATGTTGTTTAACCTTCTTGTTTATGTTAACTTTTTAATATATATGCATAGTTTTATATATTTATACTTTTATATCATTCTATATTTAATTTCTTAATTATTTTTAGTATATCTTTATATAAGTTTTGAAATATATTTTACTTTGAAAAAGTATGTTTAAATATAAAGGAATTTAGTTTGTTTTAACTCTGAATTCATCATAATTTATTTAAACATCATTTACTTTGTTTTAAATTTTGTTTTTTGATTTTACACTAGCATATGTCGAAATATGCTTTTGTGCATGTCGGCATACTAGATGTTAAGGTGTTTTATTAAATTTTGAAAAAAGGCATCTTTTGAATTCAAATCCTTTCTGAAATGTTGTGACTATCGGAAACCTATAAATACCTTCTGCGATTATTTTTTAATAACTAATCATCTTCTTCTTCCTCTCTTTACATCCTACCATTATAGTACTTTATTTCTTGATTTCCTACCTTTATACTCTACGGATTTCACTAGAAATCATATCATTCTTCTTCTCTTTCGATTCTAAATCAAAATCTCTCTGAATTCAAGTACTTCTCAAGAGTTATAGACAGTTTGTAATCAAAGATCTTAAGATCAAGTCCTATAGAGTAAATGCTGTAAAAACTGATAGGAGAAGGGTGTGGTCCTGTCTAGTTTAAAGTGACTTGGAGCGTTTGTGTATCAGAAATTGATTGGTTGTAAAGTTGTGGCCTAGAAATTAACGAAGTATCATTGTATTTGGAATCAATTGGGGTGTACCCTTTATGCCTTGAAATCAAGGGTTATAATTGGATATTGTTGAATAAAAATCTACATCAACCTAGCGTTGTATGGGACTGGATGTAAGGGAGTCTCGAACCAGCATGAAATCCCAGTGTGTACTTTCTTTTTATTGCTTTTACTTTTACTTTCTGCATTCTGTGACTGATTATGTGTTTGTTAATATCTGTGATCTGCATACTGTGTCTTAGATTCAAAAAAATTTCAAGAAATTTAATAAATTTCATTAAACACTATTTACCCCCTCTATTGTTTAACTTGCCTTAAGATCCTTAATTCGCATCTTCAACAAGTGCTTTTTTTCTTTCCTTGAGAGCATCGACATACTTAATTTTCGATTATTACAATATTATGGTGGCTAATGGATCAATCCAGAACAAAACACAACATATTTAAATATCATGCATCACTGAACTTCAAACACGGTGATATTTATACAAATACATTAACTACAATACACAGTGATATACATAAGTGGTTATAAACCATAATATTTATATAACATCGTGTTCCATAGTAGATAAGTTATACATATAACATAGTACACAACAAAACAACTAGAAAACAAGTACAGAGTACGCCTAAGCATCCCAAAAGATGATAGTAGCCAAAGTGAAATAAGTGGAGTAGGAGTCTACGTACAGCCTAACATGAAAAAACTAGATATGACTCGAGCATATAAAGCACATGGGTCAGTCTAGTTTAAACAGTATCAACAGGTCATAACAGATGAATGTTGCATCAAAAGGAAATATTCTTCTCAAGTAGAGAAAGAGTTGGTTCGACTCGACATAACACAAGATTCGTGTGATAGAGTACAACTAAGCATCATATGAGAGTCTCATGAATTGAATAAACAACAACATGAAAAGATTTGTCGTTAACAACTAGTGCTAAGCATCTGAGCTAAGCATGAGTATAAAATCTCTAAGGCTCTAAAGCAACAAATGCAAATACATCAAATGCCAACATATAAATGTCATATGAGAGTATAATCGACATGTTAGTGATCATTGGATACATATAAACCTCAAGATAGCTCTCAGCTATATAATCCTTAAGCCAGCTTTCGAATATAGGAAACATATCAAATTCTTATAAATTGGATCCAAAGAAGCAATGAGAGATAAAATCATCAAAATTACCATAAAGTGGATTCAAAACAACAAATTGCACGTGCATAAAGATATAGCTCCCCGAGCTTTTCCTTGTATTATATATGTATTCAGGAGTACAACACTACGACCCCCGACCGAATGTGACTTGGCCCCAGGCCTAGTGCATACGTATATGAGACCCCTCCAAGCCTGGCTTTCCCCGAAAGCAGGTATTGGCACATCGAATTTCTAAGAATGTGTCACAGACTTCCAAACTATAACTCGAAAAGTGAAAACAATACATTATATACCACACGCTTAACTAATCGATTCACTACTAGTCAGTCGACTTTAAACTAAAAAGTAGAAATAGCTTTAATTAATAAGTCTGGAATCAACCAATATAATAATCCAATGTGCCCATATCACACGGTTTACTACATCGTTTAAATCAAAACCTCGCATTCTCGAATGGTGCAATTCAAAATACATTAA
Source organism: Allium sativum (assembly GCA_030737875.1). Taxonomy (NCBI): domain Eukaryota; kingdom Viridiplantae; phylum Streptophyta; class Magnoliopsida; order Asparagales; family Amaryllidaceae; genus Allium; species Allium sativum. The sequence goes on from CM060926.1 coordinate 860,607,220, forward strand.
TTTGAGAAAATGAGTTTATAAAACAATTTCGAATTCATCTGATTTGTTTCTTTGAAAATCTATATGTATCTGAAAATACTGTATATTGTATAGCCTTGGGATTATTTTATTTTTATAAAACCAAAACATTGAAAATCCTTTGTCTCAAAAATATATATACAAATACAAAATTAACAATAAATAAAAATAAAAAATAAAAGAGTTTAAATGGCGGAACCTATCCCTCTCGATCCGGCGAATCAATCTTCCTCAAATTCAACGGTGGATGCTAACAAATCTATTGCTAATTCAGATTGGCAAGAGGTTAATAGAAAATCCTATGCTAGGGTTGTTGATGATAAGGGGAGTCTGCATGGTAATTCAACGTGGGGATCCTCGAAACCTAAAGTGGAAAATTCAAATCAGGCGGCTAAACAAAAATCAAGCCAACAAGCTTTTAGATCTGGTGTTAGATCATGGATAAATGCCATCGTAGTTATTACTAAGATTGAAGGGGGAGTTGAGAATTTTGGGTCTAAAACAGATGACAAAGGTGAATATGCTCTTCTTGATGATCAGGTGTTCGAAATGGCTAAACAAATGTGGACACACTCATTATACATCTATTTGGTTGGTAGGAGCCCTCATAATGTTCATTTAAATGCTTATATCAAGCATGAATGGAAACCATTAGGTAGATGGGATGTTTTTGCAAGAGAGAACGAATTTTACCTAACAAAATATGAGAATAAGCATGATTGCAACCGTGTTTTAACTAGAGGCCCATGGTTTATGGATTCTAAACTAATTTTTATCAAACGTTGGGGACCTAATCTTCATTTGGAAAGAGATATTAAACTAATGAATCTTGACTTATCTCTGTGGTACTCTAGGGGTATTAGCATGTTGGCTAGCCTTATTGGCACTCCTCTAGCTATGGATGAATACACTAAAAATGTAAAACGTTTGAACTATGCTAGAGTGTTTGTGGACTTAAAAGCATGCAAAGAAATTATACAACAAGTCAGAGCAAAAGATACCAAAGGAAATATTTACATTCAGCAGGTAGAATACGAGTATATCCCACCTATATGCAAAAGTTGTTAGTGCTTTGACCATTCTGACAATCAGTGCACTACGGATGTCGAACCTACTAGACAAATCTAGATGACAAAAACTGCAAGTAGCAGTACAGATTTATCTAAGAGCCCAAACCTAGATGCTATTAACATTACTGATACTTTAACTATTAACATATCTACAACTAATGATAATCCCTCATCTACGGCAGTGGAGGAAGCTTTAGATAAGTCTCCAGATGAGCAAGATGAAGTTGTGAATCTGGACTCGGCCCATAACTTTTCTGGGCTAAATACTCAGGCCCAAGATCCAATTGTGCATTTGGTGGCTCAAGTTGTGGCAGATGCTCCTGCTATTATACAGGCTCAAGAAAAGGCTGCACCGTTGTAGACAATTCATCCAGAGGACTCGATGCGGGGGAAACTGAGGTTCTTCCTGAAACTTTAGAAGAGGTAAATAAGCTCAATATTGACTTCGATTATGAAGAGGAAAGTGAACATGAGGAATGTGACATCATTGTAACATTAACAAAACCAAATCAGGAGTGCATTGAACAATTCAAACAACAAGAAGTCAACAACAATAGGACTAAAGTAAGAGAGGGCTCGTCTTGTATGTTAAGGAGCAGGCCTCCCAAAGCTCCATATCCATAATTACATGGAATGTGAGAGGTCTAAACAATGATACACTTGGTTTATACCTCTCTAATCTTAGGAGGATGTATCTTCCTTCTATAATGGGTATCTTGGAGAACAAATTTACCATAGATAACCTTAATCTTTTTAACCTCTCAATTGGGTAATGACCGGGACTTTACTCACAATAATGATACTAACTCCCACGGTCGCATCTTAATTGTTTGGAATAAATATATTTGGCAGATTACAGTTTTAGATAAAGATTCACAACAAATTACTCTAAAGGCTATTAACTCTGGTGATTTGGAATTTCTTGTCACTATAGTTTATGCTAATAATCTGCCAAACATTAGATCGTCTCTTTGGGGGTATGATAAGTGACATTTCTAATTCTATTCATGGCCCTCTGGTGATTTCAATGCAGTTTTGCATGCAAATGAGAAAAAGGTGGCTGAGCTATTCGTGTTAATCAACTTACTGAGCTCAATAATTGTGTACTCTCAGCTGGCCTTCTTGAACCGATGCACATTAGCCTGCAATACACATGGCGAAGTGGTGAGAATAGGAAAATATCATGCAAATTAGACCGGGCTCATGTAAATTCAATTTGCTTGAATATGTTTCCTGACATGAAAGTGAATGTGCTTCCCCCTTCTACCAGTGATCATTGTCCAATTCAAATGAACTTAAAGCCTAGAGAAGATAACATGAAGGGTAAACCATTTAGATACGCTAATCACTGGCATATGCTAGATGGTTATCATAGCAACATTATTTGCCCTGAATTGTCTCTTCATAGTGATTTCATATGTATCATTTGGTAAAATTTCTCAAAAGTACAAAAGCTAGATTAAAATAGTGGAACAAAGTTAGGCTAAAAATGACAATGTTATTGGAGGGTTAGAGAAGCAATGTGCTGTCTTGCTTGAAAAACTAGAGGGAGGTAATGTGACTGATGATGACTATAGGAATTACGCTGATACTCAAGCTAAACTCAAAAATGCAATGCAAATCAAATCCACAGAACTCAAGCAAAAAGCAAAAGAACTATGGTTAACTGAGGGAAACGACAATACAAATTTTTTCTATACTAAAATGTCTATAAGAAGAAATACTTATTATAATTTTCAACTGTTTGACTAGGAAGGACGTGTGACTGTTGGTCTCAAACAAACTAAAACTGAAGCTTTGTCCTACTTCTCAATATTATACAATCATGAAAGCAAAGAAGTGGACTTACCCAGTGTTACTCCTCGACGCTTGATAAATGCTGCTGGTCGTTGCATGTTGATCAATCCCATCACTATTGTTGAAGTCAAGCTGGCGCTGGATAGTATTCATCACAATTCCTCTCCCGGTCCCAACGGTTTCGGTTCTGGGTTCTTCGTTAAACACTAGTCCAGCCTACAAAATTATATTGTGTCTACAATTCAAGAATCATTTAATTCTGGTAAAATTTTGAAAGAGATCAATCATACTTTTATAAGTCTAATATCAATGGTAGAAAGACCTACATCTATTGCTGATTATCGGCCCATTGCTTGTTATAGTGTGATTTATAAGACTTTCAGCAAAGTTTTGTGCAATAGAATGAAAATTGTGTTACCAGATATGATTGCAGAATGTCAGAGTGCCTTCATAAAGGGCAGAAATATTTCGGAAAATTCATTGCTTGCACATAAGCTCATTTGTAACTTTAACAAGAAAGGTGCATATAAGTTCTGTTTGAAGGTGGATCTACAAAAAGATTATGACAAAGTTAATAGATCTTTCATTATTCATATGTTGAAGTGTATGGACTTCCCTGAAAAATTTGTGGACCTGATCAACGAGTGCATCTCTACTCCTACTTTCTCTATTCTGATCAATGGTATCCTCAGAGGTTTTATTAAAAGTACGAAAAGGATTAGACAAGGTAACCCCTTATCCTCTTCTTATTTTCTATAGCCATGAAAATTTTCTCTTTACAGATGGAATTGGCCAGTCACAACAGTTAATACAACCTGTACACAATTTCCAACCGAGCATCACTCATTTGTGTTAAGGCAAGTGTTACCTCGGCTCAGGCTATTAAAGATATCTTTTCTAAACTTGACAAATTTGCGGGTTTAAGAATGAATGAACAAAATCAAAGTGTTACTTTAGCAGATATTGTAGATTTAAAGAAGATATCTTATCTACTTTGAATGTCAAGGAAGTTACATTACCAGTCAAATACTTGGGAGTTCCACTTTCATCTAATAAGATAGCTGATACAGAATGCATTGTTTTAATCTCCAATATCAGAGACAAACTATATAGCTGAAGTTCGAAGCTACTATCATTTGTTGGGAGATTAGAATTGGTCCACACTGTTATAAAATCTAAAGTGTAATTCTAGCTACAAACGTTTCAATTACCTAAAGCTTCTATTGATAAAATTGAACGTGTATGCACTAATTTTATATGGAGGGGTGGCTTACATAAAATTAGCTATCAATACCTATGCAAACCAAAAAAATAAGGTGGAGTTGGATTGAGGAACATAAGAGAAATGAAAGAAGTGTACACTTTATAATTGGCGTGGAAAGTTATTTCTTCTAATGGCTTGTGGGAAAGATGGATGCGTAGACGATATATTAGAGAATTTTTTTGGACTATGGCTAATGACAACAATGCATCATCAACCTAGAAAGCAATTCTCAGAGTTAGTGACACTCTAGAAAAAAATTGTGAAAGGAAAATTGCATATGGTCGTACTACAAGCCTCTGACGAGTCCCTTTGATCAATGGTAAATCCATCACCGATTATGTTGGATAGGACACATATTCAGTACGGCTACCCTAATATGCCTGTCTCTCAAATTATTGATAATAATTGGCACTTAAATGACATACCTTTAATAGACAATCAACGATGACACATAGAATTCACACCAATTTATCATGATAGAGAAAGTGACATTTGGATGTGGAAACACGATGATGATTTCACAATCAGGTCAGCATATGATAGCATTGGGCAATAAGGAACAATTTATGAACGGGATGTGATTCAGAACAAGTGCAACGTTCCTAAAATGGCATTTACAACATACAAATCAATCAAAGGAAGGCTACCTACCAAAGATCATTTAAATAATTGGGGAATCACTAATTCCACCGCATGTGTTTTATGTGAAGATGGTGTAGAGACACATAAACATCTATTCTTTGAATGTAACTTTTCACAACAAATCGATCTTTCATGTTTTCAGAAACTCAACATGCATCAACACAGTACTGATTTACACCAACTTGCAAATTATCCGACCAGTTCATGGAATCCCAAAGATATGAAAGCCAAGATAGATTGCGTCACTCTCACATCTATTGTGTGGTGGATTTGGAAAGAACGAAATCGAAGAACATTCCAGGACAAATCAAGAATGAAAGAGGAAATTAGTCATATAATCTTGAATGAAGTGGGTATAAGAGTGAAATCGATTCTCAATCGAAGAATTACCTCCACCCAGGAAGATAGCGAACCTCATACTGTAGTCGCTGATCTTGAGGCGATGCTTTCTCGAACCCAAAGTATTGTACTTGCCCCTCATGATCCTCCGCTGCTGCCATAGAAAGGGTTTTATTTTGGGAATGTTTTGTTTGAACTGAATATGGAGTTACGTGTATGGCTTTGAACTGGTTACTTTACCAGTTAATTGTAATTACTGCATTTTGGGTTATGTGCTTATTAAAGATTTATACCCACTTTCAAAAAAAAAATCCTTATTGAAATATGTTGACACCAAAAAGTGACACAACACCCAAATAGAGATGATGTAAAGAATAAAAAGAAGAAATATAAATGAAAACGAGAGAAAATGAAATCACACACAAATCTATAGTGATTTGGCATTAACGAGCCTACGCCGACTTTATAATCTCTTGATTATATATGAACTTTGAGTTCAAATGATGGTTCAATGGCTAAACCTGAGTACAATGTAATAATAATAAATAAAATGACAAAAGATTGGCCAAAAGTCCTTTTTCGTAGCTCTAAATGGCTATTTATAGATGTTATAGTTCTTGGGTCGGCTAGGATACACGGTGCTCTATCCAGGAGTGTAGAAAGTATGGAAGAAGTCTTCAGATCGTGGGAGAAGGTCTGGCAAGATATGGACACGCTGAGGTAGATCCGGTGTTGCAAACATGCTGGAAGTGGTTTAATCGGAGCAAGAACAAATTTTAATGGAAGATATTCTCGTGTTGACTAAGTTCGGTTCGACCTAGTCGACCTGATACTTTGGGTACTTGCTTTCCTTCACACTCGAGCTGATTAGATATGTGGTGAGTTTCCTTCGAACTAGGGTTTACATTTTACCAGACCTGAGATTTAATCCGACCCAACTTCATCCAACCCAAGGGATGTCTAGGCTCTGTCTAAGTCGAATCGACTCCTATTCGACTTGAGAGAGGTGCTTGATTATTGCCTTTTTACAGGATGACTTGGACATGAGAGGTAATTTTGAATGAATACTACATATGTGCTATAGGTCTTGACAACCATTCTAAAATGCTGGTCAACACTTTACCCCTCAAAGTACGTCCCGTCATAGACTGGATATGCTTTGGAATATGTTACTCGGATTATCCTATCTATGTGTATGGCCTGTCATTTGTCATACCGAATCGTTGGCTCCCGAATGTGACATCACACATATAGATCGTTGCCGAACGATATTATCATTTTGCGGTAGTCAAGGGCGAGGTTAAGTCAGACCAGGCGATTACATACAAGCCAGTACGAACCGCTATTCGGATCTGATAAGAGTTGAAGTTGATCAAGGTTGCTGAAACCTTTATATGGTAGATAAACCAATTCAAATTTACTCTCCTGGGTCGATAATCAAACCGAAGTCTGGTCTGAGATCTCCGGGTCGACCCATCTTAGGGCTATATTTATCCAAGAGCTATCATTTCAAGAACATGAAGAGTCTCTCTTCGTTTTACTATATAAGGCTATCCCACCTTATTCCTTACCTTTCACTTTATTTTTGACCGCATACTTCGAATCAAACTCAACTCAAGAACTTTCAAATCCATTTTCCTTTGAATCAAACAAAACCCGCTAATTCCTTTCCAAATCTGAAACTAGGTATGTTTCGATTCATCTAATTCATGCTTGCCACCATAAAACTCATACGATTTAAACACGATTCCATGCATTCCCTTGTTTCTTCGATTAAACCCAATTCTGCACCTCGTATGCTAGAATTCGTCACCGGTGGAGACCGCCGCGAGGCATACGATGAGGAGGAAATGGAGTTGATGGATGGAGTCAAAGAGTAGCAATGGTGGGCTCGATACTTGATGAATTTGAGATCTTGATTGTGGCTGTTCCCATAGAGGAAGAGGAGCACATGTAAGTAGTTCGAGACTTCCCTGCTTAGATCCACAACATCGCATGGAAGAGGAAAAAATTAGAGTCGGATCGAAGGAGGAAGACCTGGGTTTTAGTTTGGATGGAAGGCGAAGCTTAGGTTGTATAGGAGGAAGCCGAGTCGAGCATCTTCGAGTAGGAGTGAAGTAGAAGGATGTGGCACAAAGTTAGGAAGATGGCTTGGGTCAGGGAAGGTAATCGCCTACCCAACTATGTGGAGTAAATTGAAGTGAAGTGGAGTTGCATCATTTTGGTTCGATGGGTGAGGCACGTCTAGCCGAGGGAATAAGGATGTGGGGGAATGGAGTGGAGCTTCGAGTCGATGAGGCCGAGGCTAATCGAGCTGGGCATTATTGACCCGAAGTACATCAAATCGAGCATTGTCGACCCAAAGTACATCGAATTGTGGCTTATAGTGGAACTTGGTTACACACAGTCTAGTCGAGCCTAGAAACTCCAACCGGAGGAATGACCACCCGGGTCATTCGATCAGAACCTTAAGACTCAATTTCCAACAATCCTGCCTAGATTCATACCTTCATATATACCAACAGTTAAAGAACCAACTTCACTTACATATCTGGACAGTTAGGATAGTGTCTTGGATATGTGAACTTGAGACTACATATGAATAGAACTTATCTGGACATATGCATATTACTATCTTTAATTTTTATGTTTCTACAATTATCTTTGTACACTCCAATTACACGCACTTGCACTAGTACACACACTAGAGGGTGACGGTTTTAATTTTCTAACCAATGATCCTTCTTGAATAGCGTAACTAGAGGGTGTTGACTGGCTCTCTCTCCATTGCATGATCATACTTTTCATCAGACTCCTTTAGAAGTTTTCTGATTTCAACTTGATTTCCTGCAGCGGCTTGCTTTTTTTGCCACCTTGGCTCCTTCTATCCTAAAATATTGGTTATCGGTAGGGGTCAAGTCTTCTTTTGATCCTAAGCCATAACTGTCTTGTGATTATCTAAATTTTGAACTTTCACCCACTCTTGTTGCTTTACCACGACTATTGCTTGTTTGGGCAACTTGGACAGTTTTCTTAAGTGATGATTCCCATTTCATGTGATTAACCAGGATGTTATACACATGCATGAACTGATAGAAATAGGTACTTGTTTACTATTTGGTTTATATATCTATTTGAGTAACTTGTTTGCGACAAGTCTCTGAAACAATAATATGATACTTCAAGTATAGATTTTTGACAAACAATGTAACAATCAATATTAATTAAATCTTACCATATGAGTATCACTTCTGAATCCACTTAGATTACTCTGCTTCAGCTTTAACATCTGAGCATCATAACACTGGGTTTGACGGCTTATTTTACAATAACGATCTTTGATCGAAGCTAAGCTTATATTTCGATCTATGTTCTTCTTGTTATACACATTAGTGATTATGCGCCAGAAAGTTTCATCACTCTGATCAGCACCTCGAACCGGTCGAGGGAAAGTGAACAGTTGATGTAGCAAAGATCAAAGTCTTCCACGGGACTACAACTTGCATTAGTAACCATTCCACCAATCGGACGTATGCCATCTTGTAAATCAAAATTTTCGAAGCTACTTCTTACTGCATTAACATCAAGTTAGTATTCATTCTAGTTTAGAAACTTAGATTTGTAGAAGAAGATTGGTTGTTGAAGATAGAAGAGGGGTGGTATATTTATAGGAGGAAAGGAAAAAGAGTCATAAGGGAAATATCCATTGGTTTTCAGGCGTTTGTTTAACAAACGCTTGGAATAATAAAGCCGTTAGAATACAGTTGTTTGTTGAACAAATGCCTGGAAACAAGCACATGGTCAACAAATGCTTTATCTTAGGCATTTGTTGAACTGACGCCTGATATAAGGCGTTTGTTCAACAAGAGCCTAGATAGTTTGCAGATTCTGGAACGATTGCCCCCGAAATCCACACTATGGGATGTTTTGGAACTCTATTGCGCCACTTTTGGGTGTAGATTTCCAAATTTTGCATTTCCATGCTTTAGTTGGAGATGCTTTAACAATGAAAGGATTCAATAATATCGCATCATGTTGTCTTGCATAATAAATTGTTCTCCTCATAAATAACCATTGAAAATTAAAATAAAACTTAATGAATGAATCTGAACAGCACATGCCTTGCGACAACCAAAGCTGAGAATTCACAAACTTCTGTGTGTTTTTAATCTATAATTACCAACTATGCAAGTTTCCCAAATTCCTTGATTCTCGTACTCTAACTTTTGCAGGATCTTTTTTTATAAGTTTCTCAATTTAACCTTCATAAGTAATGATTCACTATCATCAAGATCATCTCTCATGATCAAATCCCTTCTTTACTATTTATTGTAAAAAGTCATAGAACTTTAATGGTATTAGCAAACCTGAAAAGGTAGCCTGGTATAATACGGTTAATGCTCGTAAATGTGTTTATAGGCTTTTGTTCATTGCTTAATGGGCCTGGGGATCTATTAGAGTGATGGTAATGTGATGCATAAGGTATTTCACTGAAAATCCATAAAATGTGAATTTTCATGTGATTGTATGCTGAAAAATAATAATTCGAAATATGATGTAGGTTTGAAGTTTAAACTACTTGATGCTAACATAAGTTTATTATACTCATAAATCCAAATGTTACCTTGATAATTTCAACTCGAAATGGAATACTAAGCTTAACATAGTAAGACTAAGGTCATATCACATACGCAAAAAAATAATATAACTAGTAACTGCATGATATTAATTATGCCTACCAGTACTTAATTAAGATGAAATAAAATTAAACTAACTGAAAGAAGTTAAACTTATTAGCCACCCTACAAGTGTAATGGCACATGAACAATGTTTTCAGAAGACATGCTTAGAATGGTTTTCTTTCGTCACAGGACAAGCCCAAAGTGTATCTCCACTTATCAGAAGGCAATGAGATACACTATAAGCTATTTATGAATGGAATAAATCCTTATAACTAGTTTTGAAACCCTACAAGTGATCCCAATCTAGATAGGAGCACCTTTATTATACAAGATTCATTATTAGACGTGAACAGATTGTGTAATAATATCAATAATTATCTTAGTACATAAACATTGATTTCCCGTCGATATTTATATTTTTTGTCTTATTTTTAACTTAAAATATTTAAAACACATGGTTTTATACTGAAATCATAGCACACCAAAGTAAATTGCAATTTTTGCAATACATACAATATAAATCTCGTAAATCCTATTTAATCAAAATTTGTACATTATAAAGGGTTTTTCCTTCATTTTTACACACCAAAATTTATTTACTTTAAATTTTCCATAAACCTAGTTTATTTCCCCTTTGGTCACATATTTCCTTTAAATTAACACATTACTCATACAAACCCCCAGATCCCTTCATATACACACTCAAATTATTATATTAGTTATTTAGTTTTGAACTCATGTTTCATTTCCTTTAATGTTAGATCACACAATCTTATTAAAATATATTTAGCCTAGTACTCAGAACCAGGGTTGTTACAGATGACTTACCACTAAGGGTAAATATACAACAATGACACGAAGCATATCCATCACATATGCAAATATATTAATCTCACATCAAAAGTATAATATTACCATAAGCATGTTGTGAACAAAGTGTATACCAAAATAAGTGACACAATTATCTGGATACAACGTGTAAATGGTCAAACAACTCGTGAAAAAATAATATAAGAGAATATGTAAATATCGAAGATCACATCATGTGTAATGTGTACTACACATGCATACATGTGTATGCCCTTGTTTCATCTTATAGCTATTTGAATAGCATTTTTAAATAATTTGATATTTATATAAGACATTGAAAGTTGTTTAAAATATATGCGTATGTGTGTGTGTGTGTGTGAGAGAGAGAGACAGAGAGAGATTTGTTTTTATTTAAAAAGGCCACTACCTTTTTATAGTTGTATATTACCAGAAAGGCCATTTTTGCAAAAAGGATTGCAACTTTTAGAAAGGTGTTTGTTTCCACATTAAAATTATTTTTGAAATTTTCTAAAATAGTAGATATTGTGGCAGTTGGGATTTGAGCCCAGGACTGCACGGCCACAACGTGGAATTCTTACGACTAAACTATAACCACTTTATATCTAAATTATAGTATATATACACATACACATGCATATGTTGCTTAAAAATTGACTTAACACCACAATATCAACAAAGAATGAACTAAAAAAAATATAAACATGAAGAAATCTTAAATGAATAATGAAAGAAACACCAGCTCGACAAAATTTTGAGCCACGTCCACTTCATTCTTTTATTGCTGAATTTTTTTCTAGAATACCCTATTTTCTAGAATACACAATGTACAACTGACTTTGAAGTACAATCAAGTAGGTCTCGATTTTCTAAAGTCTTATGACAAAAGATAAATGATCTTAAAATCCCTTTTAGTTGAGGCTAGGCTTCTATTTATAGACGAAATACAAGCTATCATATCTAATTCGAATACATGTATAACTTTAAATTTGAAAGTTCTAGCATCAAGAGTAGGTCAGGGGCATGTCTCCTTAAAAGGCCAAATTGGATCAATATCAACTGATTTTTATTTGCAAATCGTTTAAGATTTACTTCATTATATGTCTCGAAGCCAATTTGCATGTAATCCAGAAAAATATGATCAATTAATATCGACCAACAAAGGTTGGTATCGACTTTTTTTTCCAAAGCTTCAAATTATTCCCATAGTGGATGTATCTGAGTATTAAGATAGGAAAATCAAGATAAATCGATTTGTATGGATTTAAATAGTGCGGTAATGATCGATATCACTTGGCTTAATCTTGACTATTTTTTTGCAAATTTCTTCACATCATTCCATATGATTTCCAAACTTTGCTCTCCATTTCTCTATCGTTTTGTATTACAACTTCTCTATCTAAGGCCACTTTTAAACTGTGGTAAATTTGCAAAAAGGGTACGTGCATCATTACAAACAACATGCGTATTGGAAATTAAAATTTATAGCTTACTAATATTATGGATTTTAAAGTCATATATTTATGTATAAGTTCGTTTGAATCTTATTTTGTATGGCTAAATAAAATAATTATTCTACTTAATTTTATTTTAGAATATTTTTTAAATCAACACAGTGGCCTAATAATCAATGAACAATTAATTAAGAAAATTAATCATATGAATAAAGCTTGAATGATTCATAAGAAAACGAACGAGTCAAATAAAGTAAATACATGAGGATGTTTTTTTTACTTTTTCCATAGGGACTAAATGAAAAAATATTAGAATGGGATTAAAGGGGATGCAATTAGGGATGGCAATGGGGCGGGTCTAGGGTTCAAACCCACTTGACCCGCCCCTGTTTTGACCCGTTTGGACCCGCCCCATAGGGTCTTCGGGCGAGTAGACCCGCGGCCCACCTTTGGATGTCCGGGTCTAGGGTCGGGTCTGGGGCACGACTAACCTGCCCCAACCCGACCCGCATGATTGAGACATCATTAAAACACTTTATAATTATAATAATTGCTTGTTAATATTCTTAGTTATACATGGTTATAACTTGAATATTATATTGTTTCAATCAACAAACTATAAATTTTTCATAGCATTAAGTTGCATCAATTATAACCATACAATAAAAAATGCATACATTTTGAACTATTATTTCACAACTCATTTTATTATATTCTCCTATCATTGTGAACACAATATTATATGTATATAATTTATAATTTTGTGATTAAAAAATATAAGTATATAAATTTGTGTACATTAGAACACAATATTACCGGGTCGTGGGGCGGGTCGGGTCTACCCTGACCCGTACGGGTTTCGGGTACGGGGATAAATTCCAGACCTGCACCGGGTCTACGGGGTGGGTCTAGGGCGGGGTTTAAAAAGTTCGGGTTGGGTCTGGGGCACGGGCACGAGAAACCTGCCCCATTGCCATTCCTAGATGCAATTCAATTTATCGATGAATAATGGGAATCAATAATTGGTAATCAAAGGTGATTATAATTAAATTCATCTATTGGTATGTAAGAATAATACTTATTTGAGAAAGATAATTTGGGAAAGAACCACACAAGGGGTATTGAATTAATTAGGGGTGGATCACTTTCTAAAGTTAATTGAACCAACCAAAAATATTTGAGAAAATAAAGTTTGTGAATTAACGAGAATAACTCAAATTGAATTTTCAATGGTAAAAGGATCTAAAATGTGATGAAGGATAACTAATTGGATATCAATTTTGGGTCCTTATATGTTATTTGAAATACAAGGTGTTGTTTATGTGTAATAAATAGTTTTCAATGTATAAAAAAATGGTATTGTTATAGACACTCCATTTTTTGTTAAGGGGAAGCCAAATTTTAAGAACACTCCATTTTATTTAAAAGGGATTGTTAAAGGGACTCCACTTTTGGTTAAGGGTAGGACAATTTTAAGGGGACTCCACTTTAAAAAAATTTTGTTAAGGGAGGGTTTGGTTTTTTATTTTAGATAAAACATGGACTAAACTACTCCTCATCACAACATACAGTTCACTATCATTCTTTTTTGATCGAAACATATAATTAAGGTTTTCATCATAAAAACCCATAATTCATGATTGAGAACAATATTTTATTTTCGTGTTTTTAGAGTACAAGAAGATGGTTCATAGACATTATCGGGACAACAACAATACTTCAGTAGCTAAGAACAACAATATTTAGTAAAATGATGCTCTCTTGAAATATCCTATAAAATCAGTAACGGCTGTTGCGTTCTAGAAACGTTTCCTTCATGTTTTCATCTTCAATGTGTATTTTTACTTAGTAAAATATAAAAAAGATGTGCGCTAAACGAATGCATGGACCATATGATTCGTTAGACATGTACAAGACTTTGTATTTGTTTTTTTTGGAAAATTAATAAAAATTATAAGCCTCTGTATATACCCATTTATAATCGATAAATTTGATCATTTACATTTCATGTTTGTAATGTAAAGTAAATATTTTCTACATATGTTTGCAATGAAATCTTCAAATTCGGCCAACGCATGCCATTTTAAAACACATATCTTGGCCATGTTTTGTCGTTTAATTTAATTTAATAGTTCAATGCTCTGGCAAATAACACGGTGTTGAGCCACCGCATATTTTTATATTCCACGCTGATTTGCATAAGCATGAATACAATTTCTTACCATTTCCTGGATGAAAAAACATCTGCATCTCAATTAATATTCCGATTATACAAATTCAATCAGATTTGTTCATGAATATTTAAGTATTTTAAATTGAGCCATCGAATTCCAAAACGATATTCATTAAACTTACTTGATCCGATATATTCTGATCATGCATACAACTTTCTTGTGTCTCCATTATGTTAACTATATCCCTTTTTTATTTCATTAAATTGTGCTCATTAATTAGGGTTTAGGTTTTAAAGTTTACATTAAATAAGATTATAGGGTTAATATTGGAATTTTTAATTAAATGTTTAAGGGGAGGCTGTTTTTTGGTCTTACTCTTAGCAATTTAACAATAATTTAAAAATTGTCCTCCCCTTAACTGAAAGTAGAGTTCCTTTAACAATCCCCCATTTAAATTGTTGGGGGGGGGGGGAAGGGTTAATGTAGGTGACTAATTTTTTTACTACTTACGCTTTTACCCTTACTTCTAAAAATTACTCACCATAAATTCATCAGTCCCCTAAATCGTTTCAAATGCAAATAACGTTAGGGCAAAGTCGAAGAAAAAATAGTGCGAACGAAGAAAACATCACTATCCTCTCTGCCAGATCGTAGGATAGAGAAGAAGCTAATCGAAAGATATGTGATATTGATCTTCGTTCTTCTTTATTTTGATGGTTGTAGTTAAATTTCTTCATTCTAAAAGTCTCGATTTTGGTGTAATTAATCGAATTGACTCGTCGAATTTTGAATTTTTTTAGGGAATTACTAGACGCATTTTTTTTATTTCGCCAAGGATATCATGATAATGATTTTAGTTAGGTCAAGGAGGTTGATTTCTTCATAGCTAATGGTGTTGATCAACCATCAAAAAATAGATTAATGAATATAAGAGTGAAATTAAGCCTAAACGGGTAATAAGGTAAAATTACATTGATTTGTTAATGGGATACTTTCCTCATTGGTACTCTCCTTAACAATTTTTTTTAAATTAAAAAATTGTCCCCCTTTAACAATATTTGGAGTATAAATAACAGTCCTCTAAAAAAATATCATAAAATGATTCTAATTAATTCATTAGAGGTTGTATGAATCTATAATTTTGGCATATGATTTCTAGGATTTTTACGCATATGTGGATAGGCACTTGTACGATTGGTAAGAATGAGCATTCCAGTAAAGGCTTACGACACCAAAGCCTGAAACGGTACAGCTTCTTGACCTTGTTCTAATACTGAAGCACATTAGGCATCATTCAACAAAGAGATACTACCAAAACTAAATGAGCACATAGGGATCTACACCAAAATAAAAAAACACTATCCACCAATGAAACTAAAGCTACAAGATGATGACACCCAAAGCCCTTAAAACGCAATAACCATAAACACCCTAATCACCTAGACAAGCACATCTTGTTGAGCAAAGCACAATCATGATTTCACAACCTATAAAATTACTGACAATAGAAGATGGGCAACGAAGGCAGGATAATAAAGAAAGTGCAACATAGAAAACCGGTAACGAGAGGAATATGAGTGAGGACAACAAACGAAACTCAAATGTAGTAGAGTTTGTAGGTTGAAAAAGGTAGAGAAAGGAATATAGAATGGTTTGAGGTAGGAAAATAGAAATAAAAAAACACGAAATAGTTGATTACACATGTGGATGTGTTAATGGCGTTGTCACATGCAGTGGCTAGAGATGCGAAAATGGGGCATTGCCCCCATTTTAATTTGGTTCCCCATGCTTCATCAGAAGCGATTCAAGCATGAGGATCGAATTAAAATAGAACATTTTTGTGCTCTTTAAAACATCGATATATAAAAGGGATTTGGAAACCTTTTATAGTTTAAAAGGGTTTATAAACCTTATCGAGAATAATTTATTTTTACTGCACACCATTGTCATGTATCATAGTTTTGTATGCTTATTATTAGAAAGTTCAATTCAAACACGGTTCTGTCATGTAACTGAACTAATTTTATACCAATCATAGAAGTTTTATCTTTTTTTTGTCAAATATGTATCATAGTAAAATAATTTTTCATGGTATCTTGAACTATTTTCACCAATTGGGCATTTTGAAAAATCGTATTATCAGTTGACGTCGCATTGTATGAGAACTAAAAGATCATGCATTGCTTAATTTTCTCATTTAACCGCTGGTAAATTAGGAAGTATGGGATATGGATACTTCATTTATGATATACTAGTTAAAATTAGGGGTCAGGAGAATGAAAGACCATATTATGCTTTGGTTTCATTGCAGATTTGTAAGAAAACGTTGAAATGTATTTTAAAACCTGCATAGTATTCATTTTTGTTGGAGTAAACCAAGTCTCCTCCTTATTCCGTTGCCTTGATCAAGAATTGGATGAAACTATCCTCCTTGAAATATTTGAATTCAAGAAATGAGGAAAGACAGTTCTTTCCAAATCAGAGTCAAATATAGAAGTAGATGCTTCTACCATTTTATCAGTTTGGTAAGCTATTGTACATAAAAATGAATCCAAGCCACTTTTTCAAAATTATCACGTAAATATTTCATTTTTAAAACTAATTAATAATATATGTTGACTTTGATTGTGTCGCTTACATGCACACACATACACACACATCTACACGCATTGGGGACTGTTGGAAGGGGTCATATATATTTGAGAAAAGAACTTTGATGACATTTTATTTGTTGTCAAATAAATCTTAGCATTTTAATTAAATTGATGAATTATGGACAACTTTATAGAAGGAGCTAATCAGGCCCGGCCCTAGGCATAGTCCTATTAGGCGTCCGCTTAGGGCCTCCGACAAGGAAGGGGCCTCATACAAAATTTTTTGTGTATATATAAATTTGATAATGGAATGTTTACAAAAGCAAAAATGGTTGGGTGGAATTGCATCTGGCTTCCACGTTTAATGTCCTGAGTTTGAATCCTGGGGAGCACTGGGGGATGTAGCTTTTTTTACTATATACTAACTTTTTCGGCTCTCAGCTTGGGCTAGGGGTCTCTGATTGGTTAGTCATCTTCCACTTTGGCCTTGGGCCTCCAAATTGTCAGGGCCGGCCCTGGAGCCAATGCAATATCTCTTTTGAGCCATCTCAGAAATCGTCAATCATCAAATCTATTTCTTAAGCAACATCATTTTCATATTTTTTCTTATCATTTTAACTTATCAAGTTTAAGCGAAAAACAAACAAACGTACCTCTCTTCCCTTCCGAAATTCTCATCGCGTCAAAATAAATCAAAATTAGTGTTCATAAGCTACATCAACTACTAACGCAAAGACAATTCTTTATCAACTTTGTAATATAAACGACAGAAAACTATTACAATCACTATTGCAGTGAACATGGACGCCTTAAAGCGTTAGTAATAATGTTTCAATGCTATTGTTACACACAATAACAAGAAACAGTCACAGATTTGCAAAAAAATAACTACGAACAATATTATGCAGTCCAAAAAGAGGAAGGTAATAATAGTTTACTGATTAATGTCGAGTCCAATGATTGTTGTTTCCTTGAAACGAAATTGCTGCCTCTATGGCGCTTTAGGTTGTTGAGCAATCATTATGCAAGGATGAAACGATACTTCTCTATGATGCTGCGTAACAGTCACAGAGCAACGACGAACGCATGAAGTTTGATCAGAACATATTTCTATGGGAAGAATAAAGAGAGCAGAGGAGAAAATAAAAACATAATGATTCCTCTATTTTATGTACTCCTATTTATTGGCGTGGGGGGTAGTGTCTCTTCGGCTAGGGGATGACGATAAGAATGGTTGTGTCTATTGGAAAGGTTGTGACCCTTTTGCCAACAATTGTGACCGCTGTTTGTAAAAAACGCGGTTCATTTTACAAAAAGTAGTCGTTTCTACGCAGGTTACTTAGCAGTCGGAAGCCCATTTAATGACGAGACCTCAAAAGCCCCAAGGTCCAAGGCCATATCTTTGACTGTTTAATATTAATTATGAGGGTTTTTCTTGCCATTGCCTCCACCTCCTCAGTTCTTTTGATATAATGTGTTATCTTGTGCAATATAAAGTAAAATAAGTTTTATTATTTCCTGATGTGGAACTTAAAAACTTCTCCAAATCACTTATTCACTTCTAACAATTTCAACATACAAGAATAACCCTACTACATTCCTTACACTACACCAAAAAAGACCTTTAGCAGCGTTTGTAAAACACTACCGAAACCTTTTTGTAGAGTTGTAACACCCTGAATTTTCTGTTAACAATAAATTAACAAATTAAAGTATAATTAATTCTAAATGAAAGAAGTAAGGGAAACGATTACGCCATTGCGTTCGTCTCGGAATTCTGCTTGAGATAGAGTCCGAGTTTGCGTAAATCGGACTCCGTATGAAGAAGTTGTGGTCTTCGGAAGTTTCAGAATTCAATTTAAAATTCAAACAGCCCGAAACAAGTTCAAAATTCGAAAACTGGACCAGAATTGGGCTGGGTGGGAAAATTCCCACCTAGGACCCAGGTCCACCCGGGGGTCGACCTGCGTAACCAGGTCGACCAGGTGGTCAACCTGGGGGTGGACCTATGGGTCGACCTGCCCAGTCGACCTGGTCAGGTCTTAACTGGCCTGGTCGGGTTCTGAGCGATTTTCTGAGTTCAGGTGTGACACTAGGGTTGATTTGTCACTTTCTGTTTGGCTCTCCTCGATGTTAATGGTCTAGATTCATCTATTATCATCTGACGGCTCTAATTAGTTTGAAATTCTATATAAACAACTTAAGTCTCCAACCTAAATTCACACAAAAATTCGAACCAGAGCCGCCCTGTTGTCGGAAGAAAACTGAGAGGAGCCTCCACTTGAAGAAAGCTAAGAGACGAACAAATCTAATTCAATTAAAATCAAAACAACGTTTATCTACCCAAAGGAAAGCGTCTCAATTCCAGAACTCAGAATCCAGAACTCAAGTTCGTCGTTCGTTGTAAGTTTAGTTATGTTTTGGGATGCGAACTAAAATTAATGTCATGCCTTGGAAATAAAGTGATAATAGAACAATTTTATTATGTTATATGTGGAATTGAATGATATTGACTATGTCTGTGGTGCTATTTTATTATCATGTTGAATTTGGAATTAATGGATAAGTCTACTCATATGTATTGAACTTGGAGTATAACCCGTTATGACAAGTTGTGTAGCTTATCATGTTAAGCAAGTTTTAGGTTGTAAGATCATATCACATATGTGATCGAATGTTAGATCTACGTGTTTATATGTATATGTTAAACCTATGTCATATTTCAAGTTCACACTTATTCATATGTTCGTGATTGTTTTGCAAGTTCACATATATGTAAGTTGATTTGGTCTATGTTGCAAATTCACATGTATGTATGTTGATTTAGTCTACGTTGCAAGTTCACACCTATGTGTTAAAAACTATACATACTTTATGGACATGACATAATTTTGTCATATACTAGTTTATGTTTGAGATTATGTCCAGATCTAAACATGTTTGGGCTTATGTTGTCTAAATCATATGCTAATTCAAGTGACACCTGTTTAGTTAGATTCCCCTTTCAATGCAAGTTCACATGACAAGTTGAAACCAATGATTTATGATTATTAGACCTTAAAGTTGCAAGTTCATATGTCACACACCCTTATTGTTATTTAGAATATTTCATGTTTATCGCTTTCCCCTTTTATGTTGATAAGTTGGGCTGAAATATCGAGCCCAACACTCATTAAAATCTTGCGAAGTACAAACGGGGGATATCATTGGGATTAGACATAAAAATATATGAAATTGGCATGTTTGGCACATGCCAATAATTGGTGACACTTAAATGGTATAAATTCTTATACCAAAAATAATGAACTTGGAAAGTGGGCCATAACATTTAATTGTTAACAAATTTACATATAAGAATAAAAGAACAAATATGTAAATTTAGAAAATACGAGTATGCTTAACCCGAGGTTGGATTGAGTTGTGATGTAAACCTGCCCGGACCTGCCCGGCTGTCCATTAATCACAACAATACCTATCCAATGTGGGAGGTTAAGGCATTGAGCCCAATAAGGACCCGAGGTTAGACTGAGTTACGGTGTAAACCTGCCTGGAATCGACCGACACATCCAGTAACCGTAACAATACCTGTCTAATGTGAGTGGTTGGTGCTTTAACTAATTAAAGCTATGTCAGGATGGTAGGCTATGTTAACTAAAACACTTAACCAATTCAACATGTTAATTAAACTGATGGGTGGGGGTTATGTTAATGCAGACACTTAACCACTTAACATGTTTGACTAGAAAACCCAAGTAACGGGGACCCATTTCAGCAGTAACCCAATTAGGTATCATGGTACCCTGAAACTAGGCAGGGTGGGGCACGATTACTGGGCTGATTGTAAGCGGTCAAAAGCGACAGCGGTTGATGCAGCAGTGTAGGTTCTAACGGAGTGCGGGCGTGCACACACTTCAGAGTAGACAAATAGGGCACTGGGCATCAGTAGTATAACCTATGCATTCTAGAATTGTGTCGGGCCGCCACCATGCGACTTGATACACCCCAAGATGGGACCAACATAGGTATCTACAATCATGTAGGGCCGTATGACACAGGAAGAAAACATTGCAAGTAGGAGCCGATCGAATAAGTGATCACCTTGTCATGAACACGTGGTGCTAGTTAGGCTAGTTAGTAGGTGCAGAGAAGTAATGGTGAGTGCGTCTAGTATAGTTAGTATTTCCTGCCATATCTTGTCTTATATTCTGGTATTGTCCTGTTCTCAGTTTATGCAAGTCATGATCTTTTTATTGTTCTCATGCTAGAATTATAACTAGACTTACCAGACTTATGTCTAACCCATTTTCCTTTCGCATTCTTTTCTTCCGTTTCCCCCTTCAGGTCCACAAGGAGGAAACACCTCAGCTTAGCCAGATTTTTTCATCCAGCTTGAAGAGCGAGAATGTATTGCTTGGATCTCTTCCGTTTGGGCTATGGCTTTGGACATTCTATGGGGATTTATGCAGTTTTAACTATGTTTCATGCTTCTTTAAGTTTTAAATCAAGACAGTATTATGGTTGTAATAATTGGAAGTTTGTCTTGAGGCAATTATGGAAATGTTTTGTATGAACAAGTATTTATGATATGAAAGTCTGTTTGTTTTTCCGCTGTTTATATATATATGTGTTTGTAACTGTCTTGTGTTTTATCTATGACTTTTACTTATAAACCTCCACCGAAGTTAAGGTATTCCCTTTGTGAGTGACCTTAACGGAGGTGGGGTGTTTCACTTGGTATCAGAGCACAAGTTTACCAGATTAGATAAAGGTTTTTGAAACTATTTTCAAAAAGAAGTTTAAAGAAGCATTTTTTTAAGAAAAAGCGTTGTTTTTAAAAGACATAATTCCCCAAAGCCATATGCACTATCTCTCTATCCTTTTATCTTGAATCTTTCCTTTTTGTTTCAGCATGTCTGGAGATCTTAACCTTCCAGAAGGAGTACCGATACCTGGCTGGTTCCGAAGGTACCTAGAGGCTAGGGCCAATGATGCGGGCCCAGCAGACATTCCTCCTCCCCCAGTGGTACCTCCTCCTCCTCGTGGAAATGCTTTCGCTAAGACGTGTAGAGACTTCAAGGCTATGGGTGGAAAGGACTTTTATGGAACTGAATCCTTTGTGGTAGCAAAGAACTGGCTGAAGGAGACCGAAGATTTGTTCGTCATCTTCGAAGTTGACGACATGCAAAAGATATAGTTAGTAGTGTGGTTGCTTAAAGACGAAGCTTCTTATTGGTGGGAAGTTACCCATGCTGAGAGGCCAGTGGGAACTTAGGAAGATTTCAGGATGAGGTTTGAGATGAAATACCTCTCCCAAGCTGAAAGAAGCCTGCAGTTGGAGAAGTTCCTAACTCTTAAACAAGGAAGTATGACAATCAAGGAGTACGTCAATCAGTTTAATGAGCTGGCCAAATTTGGGCTGGATTTAGTGAACACCCAACACAAGAAGGCCCTTCGCTTCGTCAAAGGTTTGAATGAGCCTCTACACAGCCTTGCTATGACCCATATACCCATGGGAGCGACTTATGAAAGCTTGATGGACATGACGCTTCTACCGAGGAAGATAAAGGCAAGAAAGAGGCAAAGGTGGAAGTGCCTCAAGAAAAGAAAGAGGGTTTACAGGCTAAGAAAACAGACTTCAAGAAAGGCGGGAAGAACAACAAATCCCATGAAAAGAGAAAGTGTAATTCTGTGGCATTGTTGGACATATAGTGAAAGACCGCGGAAAGAAGAAGGCGAAGATGAATGGTGGTTGTTTCCATTGCGGCGAGACTGGACACATGGCTAAGGACTGCCCAAAGAAGCGTGGGCAGGGACAGAGGACTGGATCCACTTCAGGGGGACAGGTTCACGCGCTGGTGGCACCTCCACGGGAACGAGGTAGAAATATTTATGTAGAAAGCTTAGTTTATCTCTATGATCATCCAGTTCGCACTCTCTTTGATTCTGGTGCATCACACTCCTTTATTTCATCTGCTTTAGTAGAATCTCTGCACCTAGACACTAGTATGGTAGAAGATCCCTTGGTTGTTTCAAATCCAATTGGGAGATCATCTTATTTGTCAATGGTTTGTTTAGATTTGAATTTTTTTATTCTAAGTGTTGAGTTTAGATGTAGTGCCTTTGTTTTGGGTTTCTCGGGATATGGATTGATCTTAGGCATGGACTGGTTATCCAGTAATGGTGCTATTATCGATTGTGAGAAGGGAGTGGTTAGACTCTTGACTCGGCTCGGTAACACTCTAGAAATTTCTTGTAATCCCTTGAGTGCTGTTATGCTTAGTTATCTAGAGTCGCTTGATGCTTCTGTTGAGAATTTGCAGTCGGTTAGAGTGGTCCGTGAGTATCCGGATCTCTTTGAAGAGGCGAAGGGCTTACCTCCGAGGCGGGAAATAGACTTCCGCATATATCTTGTTGATAATGCAAAGCCCGTACCTTTACCTGTTAGACACATGGCTCCAAAGGAGAGAAAGGAGCTCAGTAAGCAAGTTAAGGAGCTTCTCGAGAAGGGGTTTATAAGGCGGAGTATCTCGGAATGGGGTGCTCCAGTGGTGTTCGCCACCAAAGCAGATAGCTCACTACGTCTTTGTGTGGACTATAGGGAGCTAAACAAGCTGACTAAGAAGAATAGACACCCGCTTCCTAGAATAGACGATTTGTTTGATCAGTTTGTTGGTGCGTCGGTCTTCTCCAACTTGATCTGGCTGCTGAGTTCCATCAGCTAAGGGTAGCTGAAGATAACATTGATAAAACGACGTTCAGAACCCCAGACGGCTTCTTCGAGTGGCTTGTCATGCCTTTCGGCTTGACAAACGCACCCACTTATTTCGTAGACCTAATGAGCAGGGTGTTCATAGAATTCCTCAATAAGTTCGTGGTGGTCTTCGTAGACGATATTTTGATCTTCTCAAAGAATGTGGAAGAACATGCTCAGCATCTGAAGGAGATCATGGAAACTCTTCGAGTTCATCAGCTGAAAGCCAAATTCTCCAAGTGCCACTTTTGGAGGGGAGAAGTAAGGTTTCTTGGACATGTAGTGTCCAAAGAGGGATTAGCTGTGGACCCCGCAAAAGTGGTGGCGGTGCAAGATTGGAAGGCACCAAGAAATGCAACCGAAGTCCGAAGCTTTCTCGGGCTAGCAGGTTTTTACCGAAAGTTCATTAGAGATTTCGCGAAAATCTCAGCTCCACTCACAAGGCTAACATAGAAGAATCTAGCGTTCGCTTGGGATTTGGATTGTGATATTTCTTTCCAACGCTTAAAAAGGGCTCTTACAACAGTCCCAGTTCTGACTTTGCCTGACGGAAGCAAGACATTCATAGTATACACGGATGCTTGTGGTACGGGACTAGGCGTTGTTCTGATGCAAGAAGAGAAGGTAGTAGCTTATGGTGGAAGACAATTGAAAGTTCAGGAAAATAACTACCCAACCCACGATCTTGAGTTGGCCTCCATCGTCTTTGCGCTTAAGTCTTGGCTCCATTATCTCCTAGGTGAAAAGTTCAAATTATATACTGACCATAAATCGTTGAGGTATCTTTTCTCGTAGAAAGATCTTAACTTGAGGCAGCAAAGGTGGATGAAGTTCCTTGCCTCGTATGATTTTGAGATTTCCTATACTTCTGGCAAGGGCAACGTAGTAGCAGATGCCTTGAGTAGAAAGAAGCTGACCTTAAGCCCTCTCTTTGTAGAAAGGCAAAGCTTGGAGTATATAGCCAGTTTTGACTTTAGGCCCTCCTCCGATTTTGTACCTGGTTTGTTGGCATCACTAGAAGTACGACCCACTCTTTTAGACTCAATAGGGGCCGCACAACATGAAAACCCTCAGCTTGTTGATGTGATGGATAAGCTAATTAAGGGTGAAACTTCCAATCACCTCAAAAGGTACTCCATCAATGATAAGGGTTGGCTAAGGCGGGATGGAAGACTATGCGTCCCACAAGCAAGGGATTTGGTAAAGATGGTTCTCGAGGAAGCATACCATTCCAAGATGACAATACACCCAGGTGGAGACAAGATGTACAAGGACGTAAAGAGAGTTTTCTTTTGGAGCGACATGAAGAAGGACGTGGAAGATTTCGTTTCTAAGTGCATGATATGCCAACAGGTCAAGGCGGAACAGAAGAAGCCGGCAGGACTGCTTCATCCTCTAGAAGTCCCGCAATGGAAGTGGGATAGCATTTCAATGGACTTCATTGATGGGTTGCCTTGGTCAAGAAGGGGCAATACTAGCATTTAGGTAATAGTGGACAGGCACACAAAAAGCGCCCACTTTATACCTGTCAAGAGTAGAAGGACTGCCTCATCTCTAGCCTCTCTTTATCTCAAGGAAATAGTTCGACTCCATGGAATACCCTCCAGCATAGTGAGTGACCGAGATCCCATCTTTACAAGCGAGTTTTGGCGGAGTCTGCAAGAAGCTGTAGGCACACAGTTATGCTTGAGCACGGCCTATCACCCCCAAACTGATGGTCAGACGGAAAGGGAGAACAGAGTATTAGAAGATCTTTTGAGACTGTGTGTTCTTGAATTTGGAGGGACATGGGAGGATCATCTTCCTTTAGTGGAATTCGCCTACAACAACAGCTACCAAGCCACCATCGGCATGGCGCCCTTCGAAGCTTTGTATGGAAGACCATGCCGATCACCAACTTGTTGGTGGGAGTCTACAGACAAGCTTATACTTGGGCCAGACATGATTAGAGAGATTTCAGAAAAAGTGGACTTGATACGAAGGAGAATGAAGACTGCCCAAGATAGACAGAAATCCTACGCAGACAAAAGAAGGACCGACCTTGAGTTTGAGGTTGGGGATAGGGTTTTCCTTAAGGTATCTCCTTTAAGGAACGTCGTTCGCTTTGGATCCGCAGGAAAGCTGGTGCCAAGGTTTGTAGGACCGTTCCCTATCATCGAGAAGATTGGGAAGATGGCTTATAGAGTAGAGCTGCCCGAAAGGTTGGCTGGGATTCACAATGTCTTTCACGTTTCTCATCTTCGGAAATGTTTACATGAGTATGCGGAAGTGGTGGAGCCAAGCATTCTAGAAGAAGTTGAAATAGAACGAGAAATAACCGTGAGGAGAGTTCCAACTCGAATCATAGGAACTGAAATTAAAAAGCTACGCAACCGTGAAGTCAAGCTTGTTAAAGTTCAATGGAGCGATGCCGAGGAAGACGCGACTTGGGAAACTGAGGACAGAATATGCGCTGCCTACCCTTTTCTTTTTAAGGGTACATCTTTGATCTCTCTTTTTCCATAAGTTTATGCTTGTATCTACCTTTTGGTGTATCTTCTCGGTCCTTTCTCCTCCTAACTCCTTAGGTAGAAACTAATGTATGTAAACATGTATTTGAAACATGTTATGATTGATGGCTGCAAGTGGTTGCTAGGGGTTGCTCGTGGATGCATATACACACACCCTAGGTATTAGATTGGCTCAGTCACTTCCATATTGCATATGCATATATGTATTCATATTTGTATGTGGTTGAAACTTGATATGTTGTCATATGGATGTCGCATTTGTATGAATGGTTGCGCACTCATGTAGAATTATGAGTAGGGAAAAATTTGCATACATAATGGATTCATGACACTTACATGATTCGCATTAAGGAGGTCAACTGAATCAGTAGACCGCCTAATTTTGCATTAGATAAGGACATACACACACTATGCATATGATCATGAAGCATTAGAAGTCTTTTAAGGACAATGGACGCCTGTTATTGTTGGTTGAGTAGAGGGATGATTGGATGTTAGGATATACGTTCTTCTAGACTTGAAGATTTCGGGGACAAAATCCTTTAAGGAGGGGAGAATGTAACACCCCGAATTTTCTATTAACAATAAATTAAAAAATTAAAGTATAATTAATTCTAAATGGAAGAATTAAGAGAAACGGGTTACGCCATTATGTTCGTCTCGGAATTCTGCTTGAGATAGAGTCCGAGTTTGTGTAAATCGGGCTCCGTATGAAGAAGATGTGGTCTTCGGAAGTTTCAGAATTCAATTTAAAATTCAAACAGCCCGAAACAAGTTCAAAATTCGAAAACTGGACCAGAATTGGGTTGGGCGGGAAAATTCCCGCTCAGGACCCAGGTCCACCAAGGGGTCGACCTGGGTAACTAGGTCGACAAGGTGGTCGATCTGGTCAGGTCTTGCCTGGCCTGGTCGAGTTCTGAGCGATTTTCTGAGCTCTGGTGTGTCACTAGGGCTGATTTGTCACTTTCTGGTTGGCTCTCCTCGATGTGAATGGTCTAGATTCATCTATGATCATCTGACGGCTCTAATTAGTTTGAAATTCTATACAAACAACTTAAGTCTCCAACCTAAATTCACACAAAAATTAGAACCAGAGCCGCCATGTTGTCGGGAGAAAACTGAGAGGAGCCTCCACCTGAAGAAAGCTAAGAGACGAACAAATCTAATTCAATTAAAATCAAAACAACGTTTATCTACTCAAAGGAAAGCATCTCAATTCCAGAACTCAGAATCTAGAACTCAAGTTCGTCGTTCGTTGTAAGTTTAGTTATGTTTTGGGATGCGAACCAAAATTAATGTCATGTCTTGGAAATAAAGTGATAATAGAACAATGTTTATTATGTTATATGTGGAATTGAATGATATTGATCTATGTCTGTGGTGCTATTTTATTATCATGTTGAATTGGGAATTAATGGATAAGTCTACTCATATGTATATGAACTTGGAGTATAACCCATTATGACAAGTTGTGTAGTTTATCATGTTATGCAAGTTTTAGGTTGTAAGATCATATCACATATGTGACCAAATGTTAGATCTACATGTTTATGTGTATATATTAAACCTATGTCATATTTCAAGTTCACACTTATTCATATGTTCGTGATTGTTTTGCAAGTTCACATATATGTAAGTTGATTTGGTTATGTTGCAAATTCACATGTATATATGTTGATTTAGTCTACGTTGCAAGTTCACACCTATGTGTTAAAAATTATACATACTTTATGGACATGACATAATTTTGTCATATACTAGTTTGTGTTTGAGATTATGCCTAGATCTAAACATATTTGGGCTTATGTTGTCTAAATCATATGCTAATTCAAGTGACACCTGTTTAGTTAGATTCCCCTTTCAATGCAAGTTCACATGACAAGTTGAAACCCATGATTTATGATTATTTGATCATAAAGTTGCAAGTTCATATGTCACACACCCTTATTGTTATTTAGAATATTTCATGTTTATCGCTTTCCCCTTTTATGTTGATAAGTTGGGCTGAAATATCGAGCCCAACACTCATTAAAATCTTGCGAAGTACAAACGGGGGATATCGTTGGGATTAGACATAAAAATATATGAAATTGGCATGTTTGGCACATGCCAATAATTGGTGACACTTAAATGGTATAAATTCTTATACCAAAAATGATGAACTTGGAAAGTGGACCATAACATTTAATTGTTAACAATTTACATATAAGAATAAAAGAACAAATATGTAAATTTAGAAAATACGAGTATGCTTAACCCGAGGTTGGACTGAGTTGTGATGTAAACCTGCCCGGACCCGCCCGGCTATCTAGTAATCACAACAATACCTATCCAATGTGGGAGGTTAAGGCATTGAGCCCAATAAGGACCTGAGGTTAGACTGAGTTACGGTGTAAACCTGCCCGGAACTGACCGGCACATCCAATAACCGTAACAATACCTGTCTAATGTGAGTGGTTGGTGCTTTAACTAATTAAACTAAGTCAGGATGATAGGGTTAAGTTAACTAAAACACTTAACCAATTCAACATGTTAATTAAACTGATGGGTGGGGGTTAGGTTAATGCAGACACTTAACCACTTAACATGTTTGATTAGAAAACCCTAGTAACGGGGACCCATTTCAGCAGTAACCCAATTAGGTATCATGGTACCCTAAAACTAGGCAGGGTGGGGCACGATTACTGGGCTAATTGTAAGCAGTCAAAAGCGACGATGGTTGGTGCAGCAATGTAGGTTCTAACGGAGTGCGAGCGTGCACACACTTTGGAGCAGACAAACAGGGCACTGGGCATCAGTAGTATAACCTATGCATTCTAGAATTGTGTCGGGCCGCCACCATGGGACTTGATACACCCCACGATGGGACCAACATAGGTATCTACAATCATGTGGGGTCGTATGACACAGGAAGAAAACATTGCGAGTAAGAGCCGATCGAATAAGGGATTACCTTGTCATGAACACATGGTGCTAGTTAGGCTAGTTAGTAGGTGCAGAGAAGTAATGGTGAGTGCGTCTAGTATAGTTAGTATTTCCTGCCATATCTTGTCTTATATTCTGGTATTGTCCTGTTCTCAGTTTATGCAAGTCATGATCTTTTTATTGTTCTCATGCTAGAATTATAACTAGACTTACTAGACTTTTGTCTGACCCGTTTTGCTTTCGCTTTCTTTTCTTTCGTTCGCCCCTCAGGTCCACAGGGAGGAAACACCTCAGCATAGCCAGATTTTTTCATCCAACTTGAAGAGAGAGAATGTATTGCTTGGATCTCTTCCGTTTGGGCTATGGATTTGGACATTCTATAGGGATTTATGCAGTTTTAACTATGTTTCATGCTTCTTTAAGTTTTAAATCAAGACAGTTTTATGGTTGTAATAATTGGAAGTTTGTTTTGAGGCAATTATGGGAATGTTTTGTATGAACACGTATTTATGATATGATAATCTGTTTGTTTTTCCGCTGTTTATATATATGTGTTTATATTTGTCTTATGTTTTATCTGTGACTTTTACTTATAAACCTCCACCGAAGTTAAGGTATTCCCTTTGTGAGTGACCTTAATGGAGGTAGGGTGTTTCAATAGTTTTAAAGAACGTTACTATTGGTCCTACAACTAAAGTCTTGTTTTTTGGTTGCATTTTGATAAACGCTACCAAATCTTCTGTATAGTTGTGTTTTCTAAACGCTACTAATGGTCTATACATGGGTCATTTCTTGCTTTTCTGTAGCGTTTGTTTTGTACAACTAAAAGCTTTTCGTTGCATTTATTTTTTGCCACTAAAAATTCAAACAGCGTATTACATTTGTTTATGTTGCGTTTCTTAAACGCGACTAAAAATTGTTGATTGTCTTATTGCATATTTTAAATGCTACTATATACTGTTAACGACTTATATTATTTCCAACAACCAATTATATAATAATCATGTTAAAGTCAGCAATAATTATATAAAATTCTAATTTAAATCAACAATCAATCAATCATACAATGATCATACTCAAATAACTAAGAACACATTGGTCACATAATTATTTTTCATAACCATTTAGATAATAGTTATTTGACAAAATCAGCAAATTCTCACACCACAAGCATTCAGAAATAAGTTTACACAATAAGTACTAACAAATACCATAACACATATAACAATTAAAGTCATGTCCATTATTGTTGTTGGTCTTCACTCCAAAAAAACTAATTACTTGTAGGCAAGGTTGATAATCAGCAATAAGAATTTTTCATGAATTATCGAGTAACATTGGAACAATAGTTTATGTCAAAGGAAATGATAAGATAAATGCTTGTCTTTTTGTTGGAGGTTGCATGCTACCTAAAGATGGTAGCCGCAACATATTTTGATTGTGAATGGTGATATTTGGCGATAAGTTGCACTGCAAACTCATGTAGTATAGGTTCTTAATATATTAAACATAATTTCAATAATAGATGGTATGCTGGTCTAAAGTGTTTTCAGTTATCATAGTTGGTAAATAAAGTATATTAAGACATATATTTAATTAGTTAGACCAAATACTAAGGAGATTTGTTTGCTGCTATTTACATAATCTTGCTACTTAGTTCAACATTTGGTCAGTCACAATACTTGAAAATGTTGTCGCTTTGATTAAAGAAAGGGGGTCCTCCACAAAAACATTATGTCATACTTAGAGTACCTTAACAAACTCCTATTTATGTTTTTTATAGGCACAACAATATATATAGTTTGATCAGAATTTTGAGTTATCAAATTATGCATATAATGTAGTGTGACATACATATGATCAGGAGAGAAACTGAAGAAATCATATGGTATTCAGCAATGTGATAAGATCACATAGATTAGCATGGTTCAAATATGAGTCAAGATCTAATCATCATATATTTTGATTAACCAATTGTAGTTTGAATTTCCAATTTGGATATAGATCCTAAACTCGATCATTGATGTACATGTTTATCGTCTTGTCTTATTAATAGTAATATTGCTAAACTAAGACACTTGGACAAATGTGTAGATATAGTGCTTAAGAAATCCATAGAACTTCACAGATCTTATACTTCTTGTGCACATCATCTTTGATCTCTTGCGTGTTCCTCATAACCAGTATAAAATGCTGATTTTAGCTTACCTGCATTTGAAGGGAAAAACAACTTAAATTTAGAACAAATCATAGTTGCCTCTTAATTGCCAAATCGAGTTTCAAATATATACATACTGAGATACGCTCATAAATTCACTAGTAGCAGAATTGAAGTTGCAAGAAGGAAAAATAAATTGACTACTATGTTTTTAAGAAAATGAGAAAATTGTTAGACCCCTTAAAATTTGAACATGTTTGAAAATTGCAGTAACAACCCGGAAAATCAGAACCAATTTAAATTTTTTATTTTGGCTATTTTAATGAATTTTGAATATTTAAAAT
The DNA here is from genome assembly GCA_030737875.1 of Allium sativum. Classification (NCBI taxonomy): domain Eukaryota; kingdom Viridiplantae; phylum Streptophyta; class Magnoliopsida; order Asparagales; family Amaryllidaceae; genus Allium; species Allium sativum. The sequence goes on from CM060926.1 coordinate 860,638,770, forward strand.
GATTTATTTTAAATAATAACGACTAGAAATTTATTTTGAATAGAATCAGAACGTATAAAGTTATTTAATTCGAAGTTAGAATATAAATATTTATTTTAATTATATAACGGGCCTGAAATGGCGCGGTTGTTTGAAAATTCAATTTCAAATTTCAAATGAATGTAAAGGATTCAAAATAAACTGGATTTTAGTAAAACCAGAAATATTTGAATCTATTTGAAAATATCTTTCCAACGATTGTGAAAAATCCAGATTTCATAAGGAGAATAAAAAATTATGTCCAGTTGAAAATTCAGAATAGTCGCTATGGAATTTTATATAATATATAGCCCTTAAAAATAGCGATTTTGCAAACGACCACCGTTTTCGACAAGACCACTTTTGTTGGATCCGATGTCAAATTATTGCTAAATTCCAATTTTCATAATTCTTGGAATCTATATGTGAGCGTGGCGAATTTAAACGTGTTTGGTAATTTCAGTTTGAATTTATTCGAGTGGAAAATGATCGTTTTTCAAACGGTCTCCAAATTCGACGAAATTAGTTTTGTTAGGACCGTATCATCAAAACATAGCCAGATTTATTTTTCTGGAAATTTTGGAGTTAGTATGTAGACCCGGTAAATTAAAATGTACGTTTAAATTCAATACATATGATTTATATTTTAATTTTGATAAAAATTATTCAAAACAGTCGAATTGGCTTACAAAATATATCCCATTTTGTCCGGAATGTGGGTATTTAGCTAGGAACGACAGTCGTTGGGGTTGATTTGGGGTTCGGACATAAAATGCTAATTATAAGAATAAATTAATAATAAAATATTATATATATATAATCCCATTTATCCCCCTTCCCCTCGTTTACTTTTCATCGATCAAATTCAAAGGCCCCCTTTTCAATTTTTTTCTGTCTCAGCCAAATCGGAGGCGCTGCCCCCTCCACCATGCCGCCTATCCCCACGCCGTGCCCCTCCCCTCCGGTGATCCCCTCCCTCCTCTGTGTCCCTTTTCTTCCAGTTCGAACCCAACTCCCCTAGTTCGCCAAAAGACCCGCCGCCAGCCAATGTGGGGCCCAACCACTACCCCAATGCCCCTACGCCGCCACCTGGATCCTCCCCCGCCACCTGTAAACCGTGGCTCGCCCCTCAACCGTACCCCCATCGACAAAGATACGATTTTTGCAAGGTGAGTTTTTATTTATTTTTATTTTTACTTAATGTAATTAGTTATATATAAAAAAATCAGTTTTCTTTTTAAATAACATAGTTTAAAAAACCAATTTATATATATATATATGTTTAGAATAAAAATTTGATTTTTATATATATAAGTTTGGAATAAAAATTTGATTTTTATATACATAAGTTTGGAATAAAAATTTGAATTTTATATAGATTTTATGTGAATAAAAATTTGATTTTCTATATAGTCTACGTGGAAATAAAGTTTTGATTTTTATTAAAAAAAGTTATGATTTTTACGAATGTTAAAATTTTATTTTTATAATGAAGTAGCGAATATAAAAATTTGATTTTTATAATGAAGAAGTGGTTTAAAAAAATACGATTTTATATAAGAAGTAGCAATATAAAAATACGAGTTCTATATAAGAAGTAGCGGGTTAAAAATATAATTTTTATATATGAAGCAGCATTGTAAAAATATAATTTTTATATATGAAGTAGCATTGTAAATATATAATTTTTATATATGAATAGTGAAATAAAAATATGATTTTTAATATATATAGAAAGGTTTAAAAATAAAAATTTTAAATATATAAGCATCATATTAAAAATGTGATTTTTACTATGAACAGCTTGAAAAGTGTTGCGTAGGAATTTTGGGAAAATCCAAGCGATTCAGAAATTCAGGAATAAAACTGGTGGAGTGGATCCCAAAGGTGAGAACTTCTCACTCTAACTTTGTTTACAGTTAAAATTATATATACTAGGATGCAGACGATGCTTAGTAGCACCCGACACCTTTGTTTGAAACCATGTTTGTTTAGTTGTTTGGCTGATTGGGTTATTTGTTTGAATTTGGTTTGGGAAGTGAAATGAATTGATTAGAATTTGGTTTGTATATGGCGCGAGCCATTATTAGGCAAGGGATAAGGCTAGACCTTATCACGATTCTAGTATGCGCCATTATGCTGCCGAAATTTTCTAAAATAAAATGTGTTAGTTAAAAATATAACTTTAAACGAATAAATGAACTGTATAAAATATTCATATGTTGAAATAAATATTTTATCATTAAAAATAAATTTTTTAAAGTGTATATGAATAAAATAAATATTCATTTACAAATCGGACAATTTGTTTATGTACACACATTTGACTGATATTGATTGGAACAATATATTTTACACATCGCCCAACTGCACAAATAAAATCTATGTGTGTTGATTGAAACACCTCATGGGTATTGGGTTGATATTTGACGTACACTAATCCCAATTGTTTAGTTGTATGTCAATCGATTGGTTGGCAGACTGTTGTAAGCGTTAATTATTTATATTTAACGCTTATGCAGTTGTGTAACGCACCCGACAAGATGGTTGACTGTGTTTGATATTGTTTTGTACATGTGTGTATGAAATCCATATAAATAAAATTATATGGTAATTGACTGTATCTGATTCCAATTCGGAAAGGACGAATATTTTAAAATGACGAATGATGAATATTTTAAAATAATATTCAGTAATGGATCAAAATATGTTTTTGATGTCCGTTTTGGGATGGACATGAAAATATTTAAATATATAAAGTCGTGTTGATTAGATTAACGCCATTTTGACGTAAACGATATTTATATCGATTTTATTCAGTTTTATAATGAATATCGAAAAGGAAATGATTTCAAAATCAGTTATATTTTGAAAATCGTATCGTTTACATATTATAATGATAGGGAAAATTCAATTTTGATTTAAAATTGAAAATGAAGTTAGAACTATTTTTAAAATAAATTTAAAATGATTTATAAAATACGTTTTAAATGGAAATCGATGAAATATATATAATATATATTTAATGGCCTGAATATAACGCGCCGCACCGCGACCGTTCGCGAATTTCGACCATTGAATTCGAATTTATATGACGGGAGATTCGACCATCAAATTCTCCTAAAACCGAAACTCGTTAGGTTCGTATCGAAAAGAGCGTTCCAACGAATATAAGAGATTTGAAATCTAACGGTTGGGTTTGGAATTATGTCCAAATCAAATTTGGAAAAGGTCGTTGTAAGTGCAGTTCGATGACCGTTTATGGAAATCGACTGTACGGGCCTTGATAAAATTATTAAAAATAATGATAATTTGTGTAAAATCATAATAAATGATTTGGAAAGACTTGGGATGAAAAATTCCATGTTTATAAGGATAAAAGTATATCTTTATCGAAATGAACTAGTTATCAACTAGAATCATAATCCAATTATTTTTAAATAAACAAATTGGATTTGAAATGGTTTTAAAAATAACCAGAATTTCCAATATATGAATTGGAATGGATTTAAATCAAAATCATCTTCGGAATATTTCGATATTGGATTCCGTGATTATATGGATACTATGGAGGAATTTGGAAGATATATATATATATTGTTATTCCTAATACGATATTTGTTGATTTCAGAATTTGATATTGAATATAAGCCGATATAATTTCTATTCAGAGCCTTGTATTTAATATTGAATTGGATTTTAGGTTTGTCGTGAATGGTGGCTTCATTAACACTGTTCTTAAACCCAGTTGAGAAAATAATAAATCTTTAATCAAGATTTAGTGAAGTTTTTTTTCCAATTAATTAATATTTAATTGGAATTGAATAAAAGAATTGAATTTTGGGTTTGTTGTGAATGGTGTCTTAAATAACATTGCTCTTGAACCCCGTGTGAAAAGAATAAAATTTTTAATTAATATTATTAGAGTTTCCAGTTAATTAACATTTAATTGGAATAAAATGAGATATGAGTTGGGTTTATTGTGAACTGTGCTTTTAACGACATTCGTTCTTTAACCCGATTTACAGTGAAATGTGATTTGGGATTTATAAATCTTTTTATTAAGATTTAATGGAAAATTTCCAAAGTAAAGTTTTCCAATTTAATATATTAAATTGGAACTGAATGGAATTCGATTTGATAATAATCGAAATGAGCTTCTGTGGAGGAAGACTGTTAATATATATGGAATTTTAAAGGCTTTCCCGTTATTCCATTTATATTATTAGTCGGATACGGATATTGATATTGATTATATATATTGATCTGTTTTCCATGAAGGTTCCATAATTAATGGAATGTGATTTGGGTTTATCGTGAACTGTGTTTTAAATGACATTAGTTCTTTAACCAGTTAAAGACATGATTTCATATCTAACATTGTATTTCGAACTATAGGGTTGATCTCTGCTAAATATATATCTGTTTGGTAACGGAGAATTTATACTCTTGGTTAACACCCTTCTCTGAGACGTACGAGCTCAGAGGTTATATATAGGCAGAAATCAATAGTACGGTGTAGATTGTCGATGCGACATGTTTGATTTCCCAAAGTTAAATAATCATTAATATTGATTTTTGGGAAGATAAAAACCAAGTGGAGTTTTAATGAATCTTTAATTAGATTGAAATGCGAATTGATAATTTAAATTATAAAATTTGGGAAATGATCGAGAATGGAGTATCACTAGTTTTGCTCCTAGCGATAGTTAAATCGTTAATTAGATTTGAACGTGAAATGGTAATTAAATTTACCGATAACACCATGGTGTTAGATATGGAGTATTACCAGTTTTCCTCCATGGGACGAATAGGTTGGTATTGGGAAATTGTAACGACCCGGATTTTTGTCGGTTAATTTTAAATATTTAATATGGATTTAAATGTTGAGTTAGATAATATAAATCGATTTTTATATTGAGTTATCGATTTAATAATCGAAATACGATTTATTTAGAATATATACAATCATCATAATACGAAAATGAATTTAATTGTATTCAAAATTTAAAACCGAATTGAAAATAGTTCAGATAACCAATATAAACTTCCATCTAAATTAGAATAATAATACTAGTTTATTATCGAAGAATATATTGTTTTGAATTTAATTTATATTGATTTAAATTAATATCTTATCCATATGATCAAATGGAGCTTCGAATCTTGTTTCAGTGTGTTCGGAATAGTAATACAACCCTGGAAATGCTAGTTGTTGCATTCGAATAGGAGTCCGTAAACAACGGAATTTTTTAATTAATTAATTCATATCAGTTAATTTAAATTTATTAATAAATAAATAAATTAATAAAAAGGGGTTTCCTTCTACCCTAAGTAAATTAATATACAGTACATGCAAGTGCAATGAACAGCAAATCAGGCAAACTCAATTTCTTTGTTGCTAAGTATTCATCAGCTATAAATCGTGCTTATCTCCCTCTCTATTTCTTTCTTCTAAAACTCGATCTAATGTTTCAGATAAATTAAAATGGCCGCACCCCTCACATCTAAAATTTGTGATTTACCTCACCACTCTTCTGTTTATTATCAGCAAAAGAAAAGAAGGAAAAAATGTCAAAACCCATTTATTCTCAAAGCCGCTACCCTCCCTCTTTCTCCGTTCTTTCACAGTATAAAAATAAAAATGTTGGGAAATCTAATCAAATGGAAATAGGTTCGATTTCTCGAGAGATCGGCTGCATCTGTTGTGGTGCGATGAAAACTAGGGGAATCGATTTTGTACAGTTGCAGTTTTGGTCCAGATCGCGATGGAGTTTAAATTAATGGGTTTAGGAAGGTCGTGACTTCCATCATAGTTCGATAAGTTGATTGTTTGGAGGGTTGCGAAAATGAGGCTCGTGAGGAGGACTTGTGGTTTCTGAAGGAACGATCTGCGGTTTTGTGAAGGATGCGATGGTTGAAACTGCGATTGGAAGAAGGATGATTTGGTTTAGAGGCTGAGGGGGGATCTACAAATTCATGGAGTAAAGGGCGTATGTCTAGGTGATGGAAACCGTGAAGTTGGGATTAACATGAATCGCGATTTTCGGTTGTCTCGATTTAGGGAAGGCCGAGATGGTATGCACTAAAATCTGGAATGCGGTGAACGAAAGGGTGTAGATCGATGATGCAAACTAGAGTTCGATCATGACTGGGTAACGATTTCCTAGGGAAGTGCAAAACAAATTAGAAGACATGAGGATGAGAGGAGCTTCAATTAATATATTAGGAGCGGGTTCGATTCTTTTACGAGGGGAGAGAAGGAGCTAATGCAGATTAAGAGTGGAGAGGTGAATCTGGTGCTTATGGTGATCAACATTATGAAGGAAGATCACGACAGTACTGAGTAGAGAAGGAAATTTTTTGCTTAAGGCATTAGGTAATGGTTTGAATAAATTAATTAAATTTTTAATGACAATTTAATTTGTTCAAAGCTTATAACGCTCATATAAAATTCATATGATACAGATTTCGGTAAAATGAGTTGCGATGGCTTCATATGAGTATTGGCTATGTATTTGGATTGATTCGGGATTTCTCGGAGTTAAGTGGAATTTTTAATTTACATTGAACATCGTTCGATATAAATTAAAAATTGAAACGGATCACAAATAAAATCACTGTGAGTAATTCTCATTCAGAAATTTATTAAAATTAATTTTGTCATTAAAAATAATTGATGGTTGTTTGGTTGCATTAAAATGTTTTTGTGGCTATTATTAAATATATATTAGTTATTTAGGATTGGTGTTTGTGGTTATATATATATATATATATATATTGGTGATAGTTCCCGCAGTACCATTAGCGGATGCCCGCAATATCATTAGCGGAGGACCCTATACGCCCCACGCTATGATAGTGGATGACCTTCTTTACCGCGGTATCCTGCCTCGAAGCAGGATGAATATTATTTATGTTGGCTAACGTCTGTGGATGCTGGAAAACAGGTTGGAGGGATCCAACTGGATTTCTCAAAATATATTATTGTTTGTTTTCATATATATATATTATCATATTATGATGTGTTGATTGAAAATTGGGTGGTTTGATTATTTACATATCTTTGGGCCCAAAATGTTAATTTATAAAAATACTTTGAAAAGGAGATTTTGAGATTTTAAAGGGAAATTCTATTTTAAAAAAAATAGAATTCGAATTTCGAATGGACTAGAAATATTAACTTGTTTTGAATAAATAAAACAAGTATTGAATTTATAAACGGTGTTTATAAATTAAATAATACAAGAAATTGAAGTGATGAATTTATAAACGATGTTTACAAATTAAATAACACAGGAAATTGAAGTAAATTTATAAAGGGTATTTATAAATAAAATGGAATGATTTTCATTGGTTAACGCAGAGAATTAAAGTGAATTGAAAAACAATGTTTATAACTGAAATGGAAAATTTAACATTTGGATAATTTAAATATTTAAATTCAAAACTGAATTTAAATTGAGGATTGGGAATCATGTTAATAAGGAACGAGGAAATTATTCCAATGGTTGGAATGAGAATTGGATTAAAATAAATACGTATGGATTTATGATTTGAATTCTATTAGATCGAATTAATTTAAATAAATATTTTCAAAAAAAAAATAGTTTAAATTTTAAATATGAAAATAAATTCACTGTATATATATATAATTTTTATAAATAAAGTTTTCCAAATATAGAAATTTGGTTTCAAATGGGTTCTGAAATGGAACTTGTTTATTGTATAAAACAAGGAAGAAAATTTATAAACGATGTTTATAAAGTGGAATAATTATCATGGGATAAAGGTGAAATTATAAATTCAAGTATGAATTTGAAAGTGAATTGGAAATCGTTTCGAAAAGGGGAGCGACGTTTTTATTTCGGAATTCGGAATATAAACTGAATAGGAAAAATCCAAAGGATATATATATATATTTAAAATTCAACTTCATGAATTCTATATAATAATTTAGTTCTAATGGAATTAGAAAATAATAACAGAAATGGAGTTGTAATTGAATTGATAACTGAGTAATGGAAAATCGACGATTAGAGATGATCAGAAATATTAAGTTAGATTTGAAAACTAGATTTAATATATATATAATATATTAGAATGGAGTTGAAATTTATTATAAACGAAGTTTAAACGTTTATATTTAAATTAAAACGAACTCGCCGCAGTGTGGCAGTTCGTAAATTGGCGTTTCGAACTTCAATTGAGTATATAGAAATCAATTTAAGTCGGAATTTTGTGAAATAAGAATCGATAGGATTGATTGAATAATAGTTTTCTAATGGAAGAGAAAAATATGGATTTCATCTTATAGATTTTGAGTTATGTCAAAATCAAATTTTCTAGAAAAACAGTGCCATAACCATTATAAAACCATAACGGTTTATTTAAATAAATAAAAGGATTTTAAGTAAATAAAATCCGAATTTCATTCAGGAAAAATCCAGATTTGGGTTATAAATAATATCTGAACTCGAGTGGAGTAATGAAATGATTTTTGAAATAAAATCAAGTCAGATGTTTAATTGTTGAATAGACTTAACTAATTCGAAAAAAAATTAGTTAATGGAATTGTAATTCGAAATTGGACTTTGGATAAGAAAAGGGGTTTGTAAATTCATATTCGAAATCGAATATGAGACTTGAATTATAAATGCCATCCGATTGGTTTATAAACAAATTAAAATATATTTGAATGTAATATGTTCAAATAAAAAGCGAAATAAGTAAAAGAGCTAATTCAAGAATAAATTAGCGAACTGAGTTAAAATGGCCAGATTGAGTTGGAATAAATTAGGAATGGACGTATATGGGTTAGACAGATATGGAATGAAGTGTACGAAGATTATAATTCATGTGCCCGACAAAAAAGTACACGTTTAAATTCCATATGAGATTTTATGCGCCGAATCGGCAAGCCGCTTAGCTTTTTGATTTTCTTTTTGAATGGAAAGGGCCCAGAGAGGCGTTTTGTAGTTGTACCGAGTGACTCATACAAAGGAGGTTATGGCGAAATTTTCCGAAAATTTAAGGAGTTGGAATATTTTTAAAAAATTTTGATAGTTAGAAATCGATGTATCGATATATATAGAATTCGATAAGGAAACAAACTTAAAAATAGAATATTATAAACAAAAAGGAAATATATAATTATATCTGATAAAAATAGAATAGAGAATCATATATACGTTTAAAAATGAATAATTGGTTTATATGATGTTAATTATTCGAGGTAAGTGGTCTTGTTCGTTTTGAAGTTAAGGATGTTTTCAGTCAAGGTCTGAGAGTTAGTTATACCCCAACTTGATTGATTTCATTTTTAACCGATAAATAACAAGATCCAATCTCGAAGAGAAATATTTGAATAAGAGTTAGTTGAATGCAGTATTTTGGGTTGTTTGTGATGATGTTTTACAAAACAACTGGTTTTGCCTAAGTAAGTGGAATTTTGGAAATATAAAGATAAATATTTCCTAAGTATTGAAATAAATGAATGGTCGTGGAAGAGATAAGTAATTGGAATGTTTTCCAATTATAAATAGAATATATTTTCTAATTATAGAAAACAAAAGAAGGCAATATATGGAAATGTTTTTCCAAATAACGTAAGAGGCCAAGATGATTATTGAAAATATTTGGTTAACAAATATTGATACGGAAATGGAAAAGTAACTTAATTAATGAAATATTAATTAAGGGGCCCAGTGATTGTTTGATGTTTTGTATGAATGTTTGTTTTTCTTCAATAGTTAAATAACTGACTATTGAAGTATTTTCCAATATCGTTGTCAATATGGAGAGACCGGTTGGATTATAATTCGAGAACCACTCCGTATTAGCAGTAGCGTTGCGAATCAGATTATATAAAGATAATCGGAGATGGAGTAGGGTGCAAGGGCTTTTTCTATTAGCGGAAATTGTGCCTTCGGTTTCGTTCAATCCCAGAACGAACGTATATGGACGAATGTCTAACAGAGTATTTCCAATGATCGCATATATTGTTCTGTACAAATATTTATGGTGGCGGGGAATTTATTCTCTTAGCATAATATCCAGAATATATTTGTGCAATCAATTAGTGATTTACGGATCTGACAATGTGGCATTCAAAGTGATTGTGCTATTAATGAATGGAAAGTAATCGTAGCCTCAGGCTTTAACAACCGGGAAATGACAAAAATCGGGCAGGCAACATGGCTATGTGGATAGCTCCTATTAGGGTGTATTATAACCTATCTAGAGAAATTCATTTAATTCCTTATTCTATTCGATGTTGTCCCATTCAGAAAAACAGTTGCTGATCCCAACCGTTGGTGATACACATTCGATACACTCAAGCGAAATGAGTGGTTGGTCATGTGTGGCCGGGTTACAAGATGTTCTTATTGAACTCACTTTATTCTCCTCTAGAGATACACTATTGGAAGGTGGTTCCATACCTTGTCATAATTGGAAATTCATTACCCAATAAGTGCCGCGGTTTTGATTGTATATTATATATATGTGGAACGTGAGATGCAAACGTTCAACTAGATTTCTATTATATTGATAGACACTATTATAATATCAAAAGAGTTTCGATATAAAGATTATCGTTTGCTTTCAAAAAGAATTTGAAAGTTATATCAAGTTTTTGGATTCTCTACGGGAAAAATCGTTCCGTGTTATACGGCGTGGTCTTATGAGATATCAGTTATTTTCTCAAACTGTTTTAAATTGTTTACTTATACCAGTCCCATGACTGACTTAGAGTTTATTTTGTTTTGTTTTACCTAAACTCTTGGGTATCCAATTTGTACGGGCAGTCAAGTAGTTCAGCATTTTATAGATTTATCTGAAGGAGCTTGGAACAAGAGGCTTCAGTGTTAGTTATATAGAGTTTTGTTCCGCTGTGTTGTACTCTGATAACTGTATGGTATACAGTTTAAATTTTGTATTTCAAAAGTTATGATATATTATATTTTGTTCCGCTGCGATGTGAGATTCTCTGTTGTTATTTCTGTTCTTCTTCTAAAAAAAATGATTTGTATTTCTGTGATATTTGGGTTGGACGTGTGATGTATGTAATCAATTCAGATAGTACGGATTTGCGGGCCATTATAGAAATAAAAGAAATGATTACTTCGGTAAGGTGCGCTAATCCCGACTAGTTTGGATAAACCTTAATTTGGTTTGAATTGATATCCAAAGGAAGATTAAAGAATAAATTTAAAGAATTTATCTTTGATAAAATTAATGTGAACCTTTCCCAAAGGATAAGAATATTTAAATTGAAAAATATTCAGAATTGGAATGAGGCGTATGTTGTGCTGTTGTAGCACTTGTTTATTATATACGCAAGTTATTCGAAAAGGTCGGGTTTATACCCATTCTGAATAACTGATTCGACGATAAGTCGACGATGAAGACGGTGGTTGAATGCCGGAGGTCTTCACATCGTTTGGATGATTACTGATGTCTTGATTGGGTTGTACACCCAAGACAAGGTAATAAGTGGTGATCGTCCAGACGTACTTGGAGATTGACCGGATATGCGAGGACGTCTCTCCTGTATTGGACATATGGAACGAGGAATAAGGTGCCTCCAGTTTCGCTCAGACCAATAACGAACTTGTAAATGGATGTGTGTCTGACATTGGATTTTATTCTGTGTTGATTGATCTCTATTAAATATATATATCTGTTTGGTGGCGGAGAATTTATTCTCTTGCTTAACACCCTTCTCTGAGACGTACGAGCTCAGAGGTTATATATCGATAGACATCAGTCGCATGGCGTGAATTGTCAGTGTGGCATGCTGAGATGCAAATGATCAAGGCTTCTGTTGAAAAGCAGAGTCTTGGTGTTGATGATCAAAGCATGGTCTTAAAGGGCATAGCTTTGTGTATAGCGTTAATTCGCGAACCTCACACCTCGGTATGAGTCAAAAATGGGATCATGATTGCAGGGAGTGCACGACGGTTCTTTCTAGACATTTATTATATTTTTACCTATGTGGATGTTGGATTGTGAGGCGCCTCGGATATATCGGTTACTACGGAGCCGATGGATAGGTCCGATAGGACCAGGAAACATGTGTTCAGGAATACCAATCCTCAAACGTAAGGGTGGACCGACCCTGAAACATCACAAGGTTCTCTACGGGGAATCCTGAGACATTTGCTGGAGTGTCTCGAAGCGGAGAGGAGCCATCCCTTGCCTTGACTCATGACAGAAATCCAATTTCCAATATGTGACATTTCCGTTTTGATTGTAGAGCCTAGTATGGTGACATGATAGTTGGCACCCATGCCGCCTATTATTGATATATTTATATTTGAAATTGTTTTATACATTATGCACTTACAATAGTATCAAAATGATTTGTTTTAAACGTACCAAGCATGTTTGGCTATTATAAGGGAAAACCCTATTCTCCGGCTTGCATTGCATTGTGTGATGGGACCTGGTCTTATAATAGCTTCATTTTTCCAAAAAGCATTGCGTTATTTATAACTGTTTATGCACTGGTATTCTTGGGAGGAAACCTATTCTGTGTTATACAGCGTGGTCCCTTGATTTACTCTATTTTAAAGTAAAGTTCTAAATAACTGTTTTAATTCTTACACCAGTCACATGACTGACCTGGAGTTTATTGTTTTAACCTTAACTCTGGGTGCCCCTATTTTCCACACGGGCAACTAAGATTTTTATTTTTGCAAATATTATATTCACAGGAACCTGGTTTACAACTGGAGCTATATTCGGAAAGCTATGTATCCATATATTCCTTTCAGTTGTGTTATGTATCATTTTCCGCTGCACTGTAATATGTAAATCTCTGATATTTATCAAATGTATATTATTTGTTTATACTCTGTATATTCTTATACTCTGATGTAAATTGTTGTAATAAGCAATGAAATGTTCTTATGTTTATGTTCTGATTTGTCATGTTCTCAACTCAATCCGGATTTTCCTTTACGGGGAAGTTTGGTTCGTGTCAGCTTGTTATCAGAGCTTTGGTTTACAGAGCTCGAGAACAAGATATATTAGAACCGAACGAAAGAATTCATCAGAGATTGGATTAGTAATATCCAATGAGAATGACTCGTTAGAGATATGATCAGTAGTATCCTAGAACGAGTGTGAAGAGTAGTGTTTTTAAAATAAAAATGAAAACAAATTTTTGTTTTAGAAATTTATATTAAATTATACGTATTTGAATATTTATTTTAGATTGAATTTGGACAATCGAGTATATGAAGATTTTGCATATATGCCTTGCAAATGTATATTCGAAGTTTGAATATACTGGATAGATATAAAATCACACTTTAGTCTCCCGAGCAGGATACTGATGATGGTGCCATCATCAGTATTTGTGTTCGAGTTTTGAAAGTGGGATGTCTATATATTTCCAATTTGACTGGTGTGAGAACCAAAACTAGATAGGGTTATTGTTGTGAATTGGCATCAAAAACATGATTTTGAGTATATAAGTTAAAGATATATGATTGAGAAACTAATCAACTATTTTATTGTTGATGGTGTTGTTTGATTATTGGTTTGATTAATTAAAATTTTGAACCATTAAGCCAAATTGAATCAAAAATTGAACTGACTTGATAATTGGTTGCAAATGCATATATGTACATATATATGTGTAAAAAGGTAATAGCAGGGAAGCTAAGCAGAGGAATAAAATTGTATGCCCGACAAATAGGTACATGTTTACTAATTTATTAGGTTTGGATGATTTTATGAGCCGATTGGCTGGACCCTTGGCTTTTTCTTTTTCTTTTTGCATGACGAGGGCCCTGCGTGGCTAGTTGTGGTTTTAAATGTCTCCCTGTACAAAGGAGGTTATGGCGAAATTTTTCAAAAATTTAGGGTGTTGGCCAAATTTTTGAAAAATTAGAAATTTTTAAAATCTAAAAAGTTGAAGAATGAAAGCCAGAATGAAAGTTGAGTTGATTAGTTAAACAACTTTCAGCTCCGTTCCTTTCCGAGGACGAAAAGATTTTAAGTGGGGGAGATTGTAACAACCCGGAAAATCAAAACCAATTTAAAATTTTTATTTTGGCTATTTTAATGAATTTTGAATATTTTAAATAATAACGACTAGAATTTTTTTTTGGATAGAATTAGAACGTGAATCGAAGTTAGAATATAAATATTTATTTTATATATATACCGAGCCTGAAATGGCGCGGTAGTTTGAAAACTCGATTTCAAATAAATGTATAGGATTCAAAATAAACCGGATTTTAGTAAAACCAGAAATATTTGAATTTGTTTGAAAATATCTTTCCAACGAATGTGAAAAATCCAGATTTCATAACGGGAATAAAAAGTTATGTCCAGTTGAAAATTCAGAATAGTCGCTATGGAATTTTATACAATATATAGCCCTTAAAAATTGCGATTTTGCAAACGACCTCCGTTTTCAACGAGACCACTTTTGTTAGATCCATAATTTCAAATTATTGCTAAATTCCAATATTCATAATTTTTGGAATCTATATGTGAGCGTGGCAGATTTAAACGTGTTTGGTAATTTCAGTTTGAATTTAATCGACTGGAAAATAACCGTATTTCAAACGGTCTCCAAATTCAACGAAATTAGTTTTGTTAGGACCGTATCGTCAAAACATAGCAAGATTTATTTTTTTGGAATTTTTGGAGTCAGTATGTGGCCTCGATAAATTGAAATGTATGTTTAAATTTAATATATAAAGATTTATATTTTAATTTTGACAAAAAATATTCAAAATAGTCGAATTGGCTTACGAAATATATCCCATTTTGTCCAGAATTGGGGTATTTAGGTAGTGACGACAGACGTTGGTGTTGATTTAGGGTTTGGACATAAAACCCTAATTATAAGAATAAATTAATAATAAAATATATTATATATATAATCTCGTTTAACCCCCCCGGTTTACTTTCCATCGATCAAATTCAAAGGCCCCCTTTTCTATTATTTTTCTGTCTCGATCAAACCGGAGGCGCTGCCTCCCTCCACCGCGCCGCCTAGCGCCATGCCGCACCCTCGCCGCCCCTCCCCTCCGGCGATCCCCTCGCTCGTCCACGTCCCCTTCTTCCAATTCGAACCCAACTCCCCCGGTTCGCCAAAAGACCCGCTGCCAGCCAATGTGGGGCCCAACTACCACCCCAATGCTCCTGCGCCGCTACCTGGATCCTCCCCCGCCACCTGTAAACCTTGGCGCACCCCACAACCCCTCCCCCTTTGACAAAGATACCATTTTTGCAAGGTGAGTTTTTATTTATTTTTATTTTTACTTAATATAATTAGTTATATATAAAAAAATCAGTTTTCTTTTAAATAACATAGTTTAAAAAAAACCAAATTTTAAATATATATAAGTTTGGAATAAAAATTTGATTTATATATATATAAGTTTGGAATAAAAATTTGATTTTTATATAGATTTTATGTGAATAAAAATTTGATCTTTTATATAGATTACATGGAAATAAAGTTATGATTTTTATAAAAATAAAGTTATGATTTTTACGAATATAAAAATTGATTTTTATAATAAAGTAGCGAATATGAAACTTTGATTTTTATAACGAAGAAGTGGTATAAAAATACGATTTTTATATATAGCAATATAAATACGATTTTTATATAAGAAGTAGCAGCATAAAAATATAATTTTTATATATGAAGCAGCATTGTAAAAATATAATTTTTATATATGAAGTAGCATTGTAAACATATAATTTTTATATATGAATAGTTAAATAAAAATATGATTTTTAATATATATAGAAAGGTTTAAAAATAAATTTTTTAAATACACGAGCATCATATTAAAAATGTGATTTTTACTATGAACAACGTGAAAATGGTTGCGTAGGAATTTCGGGAAAATCCAAGCGATTCAGAAATTCAGGAATAAAACTGGTAGAGTGGATCCCAAAGGTGAGAACTTCTCACTCTAACTTTGTTTACAGTTATATATATATATATATATACTAGGATGCAGACGGTTCTTAGTAGCACCCGATACCTTTGTTTGAAACCATGTTTGTTTAGTTGTTTGGATTATTTGTTTGAATTTGGTTTGGAAAGTGAGATGAATTGATTAAAATTTGGTTTGTATATGGCGCGAGCCATTATTAGGCGAGGGATACGGCTAGACCTTATTTCATTTCTAGTATCGCGCCGTTATGCTGCCAAAATTTTCTAAAATAAAATGTGTTAGTTAAAAATTTAACTTTGAACGAATAAATGTACTATATAAAATATTCATACGTTGAAATAAATATTTTATCATTAAAAATATAATTTTTAATGCGTATATGTATAAAATAAATATTCGTTTACAAGTCAGACGATTTGTTTATGTACACACATTTGACTGATACTGATTGGGACGATATATTTTACACATCA
Source organism: Allium sativum (assembly GCA_030737875.1). NCBI lineage: Eukaryota > Viridiplantae > Streptophyta > Magnoliopsida > Asparagales > Amaryllidaceae > Allium > Allium sativum. Next base: position 860,655,199 of record CM060926.1, read on the forward strand.
CACAACTGCACAAATAAAATCTGTGTGTGTTGACTGAAACCCCACATGGGTATTGGGATGATATTTGACGTATACTAATCCCAATTGTTTAGTTGTACGTCAATCGATTGGTTGACAGACTGTTGTAAGTGTTGATTATTTATATTTAACGCTTATGCAGTTGTGTAATGCACTCTGGGCGATGGTTGACTGTGTTTGATATTGTTGTGTACACGTGTGTTTGAAATCCATATAAATAAAATTTTATGGTAATTGACTGTGTCTGATTCCAATTCGGAAAGGACGAGTATTTTAAAATGACGAATAATGAATATTTTAAAATAACTAGTATTTTAAAATAATATTTAGTAATGGATCAAAATATGATTTTGATGTCTGATTTGGGATGGACACAAAACATTTAAATATATAAAGCCGTGCTGATTAAATTAACGCCATTTTGACGTGAACGATATTTATATTGATTTTATTCATTTTTATAATGAATATCGAAAAGGAAATGATTTCAAAATCTGATATTTTGAAAATCTTATCATTTATATATTATAAGGAAAATTCAATTTTGATTCAAAATTGAAAATGAAGTAAAAATCGTTTTTAAAACGAATTTAAAATGATTTATAAAATATTTTTTAAATGGAAATCGACGAAATATATATAATATATACTGTAAATATTTAATGGCCTGAATAGAACGGGCCGCGCCGCGGCCGTTCGCAAATTTCGACCATTGACTTCGGATTGATATTACGGGAGATCCGACCGTCGGATTCTCCTAAACCGGAACCGTTAGGTTCGTATCGAAAAGAGATTTCCAACGAATATAAGAGATTTGAAATCTAATGGTTGGATTTGGAATTATATCCAAATCAAATTTGGAAAAGGTTGCTATAAGTGCAGTTCGATGACCGTTTATGGAAATCGACTGTACAGGCCTTGATAAAATCATTAGAAATATTGATAATTTGTGTAAAATCATAATAAATGATTTGGAAAGACTTGGGATGAAAAATTCCACATTTTTAAGGATAAAAGTATATTTTTATCGAAATGAACTAGTTATCAACTAGTTTTTAAATAAATAAATTGGATTTGAAATGGTTTAAAAAAAAACCAGAATTTCCAATATATGAATTGGAATGGATTTGAATCGGAATCATCTTCAGAATATTTCGATATTGGATTCCGTGATTATATGGATATTGTGGAGGAATTTGGAAGATGTATATATCGTAATTCCCAATACAATATTTGTTGATTGTAGAATTTGATATTAAATATAAGCCGATATAATTTCTATTCAGAGCCTTGTATTTAATATTGAATTGGATTTTGGATTTGCCATGAATGGTGTCTTCGTTAACACTGTTCTTAAACCCAGTTGAGAAAATAATAAATCTTTAATCAAGATTTAATGAAATTTTTTCAATTAATTAATATTTATTGGAATTGAATAAAAGAATTGAATTTTGGATTTGTCTTAAATGGTGTCTTAAATAACACTATTCTTAAACCCCGTGTGAAAAGAATAAATCTTTTAATAAAGATTATTATAGTTTCCAGTTAATCAACATTTAATTGGAATAAAATGGGATGTGAATTGGGTTCATTATGAATTGTGTTGTTAATGACATTCGTTCTTTGACCCGATTTGCAGTGAAATGTGATTTGAAATTTATAAATCTTTTTATTAAGATTTAATGGAAATTTTCCAAAGTAAAGTTTTCCAATTTAATATATTAAATTGGAATTGAATGGAATTCGATTTGATAATAATCGAAATGAGCTTCTGTAGAGGGAGACTATTAATATATATGGAATTTTAAAGGCTTTCTCGTTATTCCATTTATATTATTAGTCGGATACGGAAATTGATATCGATTATATATATTGATCTGTTTTTCGTGAAGGTTCCAAAATTAATGGAATGTGATTTTGGTTTATCGTGAATTGTGTTTTAAATGACATTAGTTCTTCAACCCAGTTAAAGACAGGATTACATGTCTGACATTGTATTTCGTACTATATGGTTGATCTCTGCTAAATATATATCTATTCGATGGCGGAGAATATATTCTCTTGCTTAACACTCTTCTTTGAGACGTATGAACTCAGAGGTTATACATAGGCACAAATCAATAGTACGGTGTAGATTGTCAATGCGGCATGTTTGATTTCCCAAAGTTAAATAATAATTAATATTGATTTTTGGGAAGATTAAAACCAAGTGGAGTTTTAATAAATCTTTAATTAGATTGAAATGTGAATTGATAATTTAAATTATCAAATTTGGAAAATGATCGAGAATGGAGTATCAACAGTTTTGCTCCTAGCGATAGTTAAATCTTTAAGTAGATTTGAAGATGAAATGTTAATTAAATTTACCAATAACACAATGGTGTTAGATCTGGAGTATTACCAGTTTTGCTCCATGGGATGAATAGGATGGGATTGGGAAATAAAAGATATGATTACTTTGGTAAGGTGCGCTAATCCCGACTAGTTTTGATAAACCTTAATTTGGTTTAAATTGATATCCAAAGGAAGATTAAAGAATAAATTTAAAGAATTTATATTTGATAAAATTAATGGGAACCTTTCCCAAAGGATAAGAATATTTAAATAGAAGAATATTTAGAATTGGAATGAGGCGTATGTTGTGCTTTTATAGCAATTGTTTATTATATACGCAAGTTATTCGAAAAGGCCGGGTTTATACCCATTCTAAATAACCGATTCGACGATAAGTCGACGATGAAGACGGTGGTTGAAGACCGGAGGTCTTCACATCGTTTGGATGATTACCGATGTCTTGATTGGGCTGTACACCCAAGACAAGGTAATAAGTGGTGATCGTCCAGACATACTTGGAGAATGACCGGATATGCGAGGACCTCTCTCCTGTATTGGACATATGGGACGAGGAATGAGGTGCCTCTGGTTTTGTTCAGACGCAGAACGAACTTTTAAATGTATGTGTGTCTGACATTGGATTTTATTGTGTTGATTGATCTCTATTAAATATATATCTGTTTGGTGGCGGAGAATTTATTCTCTTGCTTAACACCCTTCTCTGAGACATACGAGCTCAGAGGTTATATATCGATAGACATCAGTCGCATGGCGTGAATTGTCAGTGTGGCATGTTGAGATGCAAATGATCAAGGCTTCTGTTGAAAAGCAGAGTCTAGTGGTTGATGATCAAAGCACGGCCTTAAAGGGCATAGCTTTGTGTATAGCATTAATTCGCGGGCCTCACACCTCGGTATGTGTCAAAAAGGGATCGTGACTTCAGGGAGTGCACGACGTTTCTTTCTAGCTATGGGTGGTGTCATGGTATGAAGCCCAGACATTTATTATATTTTTACCTATGTGGATGTTGGATTGCGAGGCACCTCGGATATATCGGTTACTACGAAGCCGATGGATAGGTCCGATAGGACCGGGAAACGTGTGTTCAGGAATAACCAATCCTCAAACGTAAGAGAGGACCAACCCTAAAGCATCATAGGGTTCTCTGCAGAGAATCCTATGACATTTGCTAGAGTGTCTCCATGCGGAGAGGAGCCATCCCTTACCTCGACTCATGATGGAAATCCAATTTCCAATACGTGACATTCCGTTTTTGATTTTAGAGCCTAGTATGGCGACATGATAGATGATACCCATGTCGCCTATGATTGATACATTTACATTTGAAATTGTTTTATACACTATGCACTTATAATAGTATCAAAATGATTTGTTTTAAACGTACCAAGCATGTTTGGCTATTATAAGGGTAATCCCTATCCTCCGGCTTGCGTTGCATTGTTTGATGGGACCTGAGTCTTATAATAGCTTCATTTTTTCAAAAAACATTGCGTTATTTATAACTGTTTATGCACTGGTATTCTTGGGAGGAAACCCATTCCGTGTGTTATATGGCGTGGTCCCTTGATTTACTCTATTTAAAAGTAAAGTTCTAAATAACTGTTTTTGTTCTCACACCAGTCACACACTTACCTGGAGTTTATTGTTTTAACCTAAACTCTGGGTGCCACTATTTTCCACACGGACAGCTAGGAGTTTTGGTTTTGCAGATATTATATTCACAGGAACCTGGTTTACAACTGGAGCTATATTCGAAAAGCACTGTATCTGTATATTCCTTTGAGTTGTGTTACGTATTATTTTCCGCTGCACTGTAATTTGTAAATCGCTGGTATTTATCAAATGTATATTATTTGTTCATACTCCGTATATTCTTGTACTATGATGAAAATTATTGTAATAAGCAATGAAATGTTCTTCTGTTTGTGTTCTGATTTGTCGTGTTCTCAACTCAATCAGATTTTCCTTTACGGAGAAGTTTGGGTCATGTCAATTACATCTAGACTTCCAAGATATATTTGAAAAGAAAACACTGGGAACTACTTTCTAAGTTTTTTTATATGATGTGCTTGATCGCTTAAGAAAAATTTCAATGCAGTTGCATATTACATGCAATTTGTACTAGATGAGAAAATGTACCCAATTGAGATAACACTATGACCATCACTGCTAAACACACCCCTACTCTCTTCTGCATCATCTCTTCCGCTAGTAAAACCAACCAACAACCACCACCAACTGCACCAGTTACAAACAACACCATTCACATTTGCCTATGACTTAGTCTTACATACCATATCTTTTCGAAACGAATTGCTTAATTAAGAATAAAAGGGTACAGTCCTCAGGTTTGTTCGGTTCGACCTTCGTACTACTTGACTATGAGTGATCATGGTTAGATCCGCGGTCTGATGTTCAACACTACGGTAATAACTAATAAATTCAACCCATGTTGCCATTTCTGTGATAATACACATCATTTCAACCATTGTCCTTGCATCATGTACATAAAGCGTATGTGTGGAAAGTATGGTTGTTATATGATTGTCAATATAATAAATTTCGTTTTAAACATTCGTGGCAAATATTCCATGCCTTTTCTTTTTTAAAGTGACCATCTTCTATTTCACAGGGTAAAGTAGCCCGATGATTTTAAACTGCATTTTCAGTTCCACTTCAACTCTTAATATCAACTGCCTTTTGCTTGGAAATCATTAATCATTCAACCTCAAGGCACTTCTCTTATTTAATGGATAGAGCTGACACTTACGACTTTATTAGCGGTGGTTGTTTCAAGTCAAAGTTCCATTTATATTTCCAGTTCATTTGCACTCAATGGAAGTACCCATTATCCTGTAAATACATTTCTCAGCTTCCTGTTTACAACCCCAAACTAAAACACAAAGACACAAAAAGCAATTTTGCTTTACCAAATCCAAACACCACAACACAACAGCCTAGACCCAAGCTTTTTTCCTTCTTCGATTCTCATCCATGATATCCACATTATGAATTAACTTCCCCACTAATGAAAACCAACTGCAATTCTCCCTCACAACTCAGCATCATCACACAACCATAAAAATCACCACCCATATTTGTTGCAGCCAGCAACACCCAAACCAATCACCCTAGTCAGAACACCGGTAACATATACCATCACCACAACTGAAAACTTAACGACTTCTATTTTATACATTGTTATTAGATATATTTTCAAATGATCATTATTCTAGATATAAAAAGTATAAAAAGCTTTTGTCAACTCTGACCCAACTTAGTAGAGATAACATGGAAAAAAATAGAATAAATCAATATTTGAATCAACCTGTATGTATAGTACATGGCTTTTTGGTAAATACAAGCATGAACTATCTCTTATTGTATTTATATATTAAAAAACATATAGTCTGACTAGCTGCAGAAAACCAACAACCCATATATAAATTCAGGCTCTAATTAGTATAGAGAAATATCGGTTAGTAGATAAAAAATCTAGTGTGTCCTAACCAATATGCATTTAATAAGATTTTGAACTAATAATTCAAGCAGTGGAGAATGTATATTTATTATGGCCTTAAAACAAAGTAGGTGATCTTACCATGAATATAATAGTACCTTGACAACATCGAGATAGGTTCATTTTAGGTTGGCCCACACTCAAGGCCGGGAGACTTGTAGCAGTCGGCGAGTAAACGAGTCTAAACCATGGCTGCCTAAGCAAAAAGAAATACGGCTAGGGCCTGCAGTGGAGCCTAGTGAGCTACACTTTACGATAAGGATAAAATGACTGACCTTATCACTGTTTTACTATGCCTCCTGATGTTGTCTATAGTGTTCCCGACAGCCAAAACAATCTAACAAAAAGTAAGTTAATGCTAGTTTATTTTACTCAGGCAAAATTATCTAATTAACCATTGGAAAAATCTTTTAACAATTTGTGATGCCTATCTGTATATATCCATAGTTCGCTTATAAATTAAACATAAATTATATTTACATAAAAACATTGAGATTTTACAAGGAACAATGTCAATTCTGCTAATTTGGATCAGAGACTCATAGCACTACAAGCCAAGGCGTTGTTAGCTTTACCTTCTCTGTGGTTTGCCTAGTCCTAAAATTCTCAATATACTTCATACTGACTTTAATTTACCTTCCAAAAAATACCAACAGCTTAAAATATACCAAGTCAAAGATATTGTTGAGCACTCCGACACTTAATACATAGGTTTTTCCAAAATCAATCTATACACCACTAAAATCCACAAAATTTCCTAGCCACCTAAAAATCTTTTGATTGTTGTAATCGTTGTGATTAATCCTATTCAAGACCACTCGAATCTGATATCCAAACCACAAAGCGCTAGCGGAAGACTAGACTGTTGTTAGACTTGCAAAAATAACCAAAGTAATAACTCTAGCCACAAACAAAGATCAACCAATCACGAACAATCCAAATCTCAATCACAAGCAAGAAACTAATGACAAAAGTGGCAAAAATAAATCACACAAAGATTTATAGTGGTTCCACTAACATCTTGTTAGTATGCATCCACTTTGGAGAGAGTATTTATTATCACGATGAAAGGAATACAAGAGATTGATCCAATGATCACTATATTTCAATATAGAAAAGAGTTTGAGGAGAATAAAATTGAAGAATTGGAACTAGGTTATAAACCCTAATTCTCCCTTGAGAATAAACCCTTGAACCCAAATCAAGTCTTTAAGCTCTTACTAATTCACATCAGAAATTAGCTTATATAGAGGTTGGCCAATTACCCAAATTGCCTCCGAATTAGTCACAAATCTACTTGCCAATTTCCAGCTCAAAATAGCCCAATACCCGATCAGACTCTGTTGCATCGCCTGACAGACGTCTGTCATCTTCCAGAGATTAATTGGGCATATGCACTCAACACAGACGTCTGTCCCTCATGTGTCAGATGTCTGTCTGAGCTCTCGGGAAATCACCACCCTATAGTCAGACGTCTGTCATCCCCTATGACAGACGTCTGTCCCGCTTCCTGCTGACAGCAAACACCTTCCAGCTCATAACTCCTACCTATGAGCTCCGATTTGCGAACGGTCACCGCCAAATCGAAGCTATCTTCGACCTCTTCAATCCAACATATAGTATCGCATACTTCAACACTCTACCTCGATACTATAACCATCTCAACTCCAAACTCCAATGCACCCAAGCATTTCCTTCTACTTTCGACTAAGCAAACTTGAATGTTTTCCCAATGAGCTTCGGCATGGCCACCACCCATTACACTACACCAACGAGTTCAGGCAATGCCCCCACCCGCCAATGTAGTGTTGAAAACATTCAAACCAAAACCATCTCACCAAAAGACAATGTACTCGGGAGTGTAACAAGTACTTACCATGCAGATAGATTTCCAATCTCTCACCGCTATTCCTTTTCCATCAATCACAAAATCACTCTCTGCACCTCGTGCCACCTCGTGGCACCTAGCAACTCAACAAGCGAATTAAGTTCGAGCAATGCTCGAACTTCCCATATGGCAGTGCCTTCGTAAACATATCTGCCGCATTATCCTTTGTGTGCACTTTCCGAAGGTATACTTGCTTACCCTCATCCATGGCTACAAGAAATGACTCCCTCACCTCAGTATGCTTGGTCCGTGAGCTAAACGCCAAATTCTCCCCCAAATGGATAGCACTTTGGCTATCACATCGAACATCAACACTTTCATGTTCGAAACCCAAGTCACACAATAATCGCTTCAAGGAGAGTGCCTCCTTGGCCGCTTTCACAGTGGCAATCAACCCCGCCTCCGTAGTCGATAAAACAATTATTGCAATCACGATCTCCAACTAATGGCAGTCCCGCCAAGTGTGAAGACATACCCGTAAGTTGATTTCCTCTGATCCCTATCACCGGCGTAGTCCGAGTCACAATAACCAACCAACTTGCAACTCCTATCTTCACTAGAATTGAAGAATTAGAACTAGGTTATAAACCCTAATTCTCCCTTGAGAATAAACCCTTGATCCCAAATCAAGTCTTCAAGCTCTTACTAATTCACATCAGAAAATAGCTTATATAGAGGTTGGCCAATTACCAAATTGCCCCCGAATTAGTCACAAACCTGCTTGCCAATTTCCAGCCCAAAATAGCCCAATACCCGATCAGACGTCTGTTGCATTGCCTGACAGACGTTTGTCATCTTCCAGAGATTAATTGGGCATATGCACTCAGCACATACGTCTGTCTCTCATGTGTCAGACGTCTGTCTGAGCTCTCGGGAAATCACCACCCTGTAGTCAGACGTCTGTCATTCCCTATGACAGACGTCTGTCCCACTTCCTGTTGACAGCAAACACCTTCCGGCTCATAACTCCTACCTATGAGCTCCGATTTGCGAACGGTCACCTTCGACTCAAAGCTATCTTCGACCTCTTCAATCCAACATATAGTATCGCATACTTCAACACTCCACCTCGATACTATAACCATCTCAACTCCAAACCCCAATGCACCCAAGCATTTCCTTCTCCCTTCGACCAAGCAAACTTGAATGCTTTCCCAATGAGCTCCGGCATGGCCACCGCCCATTGCACTACACCAACGAGTTCAGGCAATGCCCCCACCCGCCAATGTAGTGTTGAAAACATTCAAACCAAAACCGTCTCACCAAAAGACAATGTACTCGGGAGTGTAACAAGTACTTACTATGAAGATAGATTTCCAATCTCTCACCGCTATTCCTTTTCCATCAAACACAAAATCACTCTCTGCACCTCGTGCCACCTAGCAACTCAACAAGCGAATTAAGTTCGAGCAATGCTTGAACTTCCCATACGGCAATGCCTTCGTAAACATATCCGCCGCATTATCCTTTGTGTACAATTTCCGAAGGTATACTAGCTTACCCTCATCCATGGCTACAAGAAATGACTCCCTCACCTCAATATGCTTGGTCCGTCAGCTAAACGCCAAATTCTCCGCCAAATGGATAACACTTTGGCTATCACATCGAACATCAACACTCTCATATTCGAAACCCAAGTCATACAACAATCGCTTCAAGTAGAGTGCCTCCTTGGCCGCTTCCGCAGCGGCAATCAACTCCGCCTCCATAGTGAATAAAACAATTACAGTTTGCAATCACGATCTCCAACTAATGGCTGTCCCGCCAAGTGTGAAGACATACCCGTAAGTTGATTTCCTCTAATCCCTATCACCGGCGTAGTCCGAGTCACAATAACCAACCAACTTGCAACTCCTATCTTCACTACCGCCAAAGACAAGTCCATGAGATGTTGTGCCTTTGAAGTATCTCATAATAGCCTTCACGACTTCCCAATGTGATTTCCCCGGATTAGCCATATACCTACTAACCACCCCGACGACATTTGCAATATCGGGCCTTGTACACACCATTGTGTACATCAAACTACCAACCGCACTTGCATATGGCACCTTTTCCACATAAGCCTTGTCTTTATCCCCGATAGGTGATCCCTTATCCGAAAGCTTCATATACAAAGGTAAAGGTGTATTTAATTTGCATCCTCCATGCTAAACCGGCAAAGCACTTTCTTAATGTATTCCTTTTGAGTCAATCTTAACTCAAAACGCTTTCGGTCACTTTCAATTTCCATGCCCAAGATTTTTCTTGCTTCTCCAAGATCCTTCATCTCGAATTCCGATTTCAAAAGCATCCTTAAATTGTTGATTTCATTTTGATCCTTGGAAGCAAGGAGCATATCATCCACATACAAGAGTAAATACACCCAACAATCATTTCCCAACCTCTTGAAATATACGCAAGCATCCTTGATGTTTCGATGGAAGCCACTTTCAAGCATGAAATGATCAAATCTCTTGTACCATTGTCTAGGTGATTTCTTCAACCCATATAGTGATTTCTTCAATTTGCAAACCAATTTAGACTTACCATCTACAACAAACCCTTCCGGTTGCTCCATGTAGATGTCTTCATCCAAGTCTCCATGCAAGAAGGCGGTTTTCACATCAAGTTGCTCCAACTTCAAGTAATGGATAGCAACTATGGCTAGTAAAACCCGAATAGATGTATGACGAACCACCGGTGAAAAAATTTCATCATACTCCTTTCCTTTCCTTTGTGAGAACCCCTTTGCCACTAACCTTGCTTTTTACCTTCCATCAGCCTTCACCTTGTAAATCCATTTGCACCCTATAGCACGGTTTCCTTGAGGAAGTGGAACTAACTCCCGAGTTCGGTTCTTCATAAGCGATTGCATCTCTTCCTCCATGGCGCAAATCCACTTCGAGTTCTCTCTTGACTCCATGATGTAATCAAGGTCCATCGGCTCATCTTGGACTACATTGAGAGCATAGTCCAAATGATCACAAAAGCTAAGGTAGTTCCAATCACCATATCTTTCAGGAGGCCTTATTGCACATCGACCATCCCGAGTAGCAATACTATCACCCAAACCCCTTTCGGCTCCACCTTAAGTCAAAACTTCTCTAGTATCATGTACATCACCAACATCACTTGAGGAACCATGTGGACTATGTGATGTTTCATCAACCGCTTGAACCCCACGAGCTTCTTCAACTCTACTACCACTTGGACGGAATGTGGGAATGACTTCCTTCTCCTTTGATTCACCATGAACCAAATCCAGAATGTCCGATGAACTCTCATTCACCTTGAATAAACCCAACTCATCAAAAGTGACATGATGAGAATTAACAACCTTCTTCGTTTCCGGATTCCAAATCCGATAGATATTCACGCCATCCGTGAAACCAAGCAAGACCCCTTTGATTGCTCTAGCTCCAAGCTTATCATTCCCCGGATCATGCACATAAACCGGGATACCAAACACACGAAGATATCTCAAGTCAACACTCTTCCCTTTCCACACTTCCTTTGAAATTTTGTTACCAATGGCCGAGCACGGAATTCGATTTATAATATGCACCGTGGTTGACAAAGCTTTGGCCCAAAATTGCTTATACATACCCGATGTCAATCTCAAGCATCGAGCTTTCTCAAGTAGAGTTCGGTTCATTCTCTCCGCTTCACGTGAGACATATTCACCGCCATTGTCGGTCCTTAACACCTTCAAAGTCTTACCACTCTCATTCTCAACAAGATCCTTCTGCACTTTGAATTTAGCAAATGCCTCTGATTTGGCCCCCATTACATACACCCATACCTTTCGAGACAAATCATCAATGAAAGAAATATAATACCTTGCTCCTCCCAAAGAAGCAACTGGTGCCGATCCCCAAACATCTGAATGAACATACTCAACAACCTCCTTTGGGTCATGCTTTCCTTCATCAAATGATACCATTGTTTGCTTCCCCATGACACATTCCTCGCAAAACTCTAGTTTGTTGAAACTCTCACCCTCGATCATCTCCTGCTTTCGAAGAATATCCAAGCTCCTCTCCGAGACATGAACCAATCTCAAATGCCATAACCGTGTCGCATCCAAGTCACGAGAACTATCAACACCCACACAAGTCTCACCTCCTACGGTCACACCTTGAAGCAAATATATACCATGAAACCTAGAACCTTTCATAACCATAAGTGCACCCTTCGAAACCCTCAAGCAATCCTTCTCTATAGTGATCTTGCATCCTAGAGAATCCAAATGCCCCAAAGATATAAGCGATTTCTTGAGTCCCGAAACATAGCTAACATTGGTGAGCGTGCGAACAACTCCATCAAACATCCTTATTTGCACGGAGCCATTACCCATTGACTTGCAAATAACACCATTTCCCATAGCAATTTCATTTCCCTCTTTGACCTCAAAGGTTGAAAAACAATTTCTATTTGGCATCATATGATACGGTGCACCCAAATCGAGTACCCATTTGTTACCCGAAACACCCGTTGCTACCGCCGTCAACACATTCTCATCTATCTCACCATCCCCACTCTCCACCGCCATGGATGAAGACGCTACTTCCTTCTTATCTTTGTCTGGATCATTTTTCCAATGTCCTGATTTTTTACAAATAAAGCACTTGCCATTTCTCTCTTTCGATTTACCTCTTCCACAGGGTTTTCTTGATTTAGAACGCCCCCAGTTTCCTTTCTTCACATTCTTTTCTTTCTCCACAAACAACCTGTGGCCACTACTAGCTCCACTACTACCCTTACTCGTCTCCTTCATTTGATCTCTCAACTCCTCACTAAGAAGACCCGTCTTGACATCATCTAGAGTCAAGGTATCCCGATCATAGATCAAACTATTTGAGAAACCCGTATAACGATTTGACAACGAACATTATAATATCATCGCCTTTTTCTCTTCCTCAATCTTCAAATCAACGGCCTTTATCTTCATGAGCAAGTCATCAAAGGCATTCAAATGTGCCCTAAGAAAATTACCCTCCTTCATCTTGAAGGTGAAAAACGTTCGCAACAAGATCAAATGGTTAGTGAGCGACTTCTTCATATAATGTTCTTCCAACTTGTCCCAAATACCATTAGCGGTAGTCTCACCACTAATTTCGGAGATCACATTCTCTCCCATAGCAAGTTGAAGAGTAGTGTAAGCCCATTCCTCCATCTTATCTCTCTCAACATTCGAGATATCACTTTGCAATAAGTGAGTATCAAATACTACTCGGTGCACCCGATTCCGCCTAAGAACCGCTTTCATTTTTCATTGCCACTTCTCAAAGTTATTATCACCATTCCACTTGTCAATAACCAATTGAGAACCCGACGCCGCATACGAACCCTGTACATAAGGCGCCACACTATTCGGACTTCCGGTTGAAGGACTTACCGAGCTACTATCCATCTCTGGAATTTTCACAAACACCTAACAAGCACCAAACAGCTCTGATAACAACTGTTGTAATCGTTGTGATTAATCCGATTCAAGACCACTCGAATCTGATATCCAAACCACAAAGCGCTAGCGGAAGACTAGACCATTGTTAGACTTGCAAAAACAACCAAAGCAATAACTCTAGCCACAAACAAAGATCAACCAATCACGAACAATCCAAATCTCAATCACAAGCAAGAAACTAATGACAAAAGTAGCAAAAATAAATCACACAAAGATTTATAGTGGTTCCACTAACATCTTGTTAGTGTACATCCACTTTGGAGAGAGTATTTTATTACCACGATGAAAGGAATACAAGAGATTGATCTAATGATCACTATATTTCAATATAGAAAAGAGTTTGAGGAGAATAGAATTGAAGAATTGGAATTAGGTTATAAACCCTAATTCTCCCTTGAGAATAAACCCTTGATCCCAAATCAAGTTTTCATGCTCTTACTAATTCACATCAGAAAATAACTTATATGGAGGTTGGCCAATTACCTAAGTTTCTCCCGAATTAGTCACAAATCTGCTTGCTAATTTCCAGCCCAAAATAGCCCAATACCCGATCAGACGCCTGTCGCATCGCCTGACAGACGTCTGTCATCTTCCAGAGATTAATTGGGCATATGCACTCAGCACAGACATTTGTCCCTCATGTGTCAGACGTCTGTCTGAGCTCTTAGGAAATCACCACCCTGTAGTCAGACGTCTGTCATCCCTTATGAAAGACGTCTGTCACGCTTCCTGTTGACAACAAACACCTTCCAACTCATAACTCCTACCTACGAGCTCCAATTTGCGAACGATCACCTCCGACTCGAAGCTATCTTTGACCTCTTCAATCCAACATATAGTATCACATACTTCAACATTGATCACTGACCAATCTTGGGATTGGACTCAGTGACTCTCTTATCAACCACGACGCAGTCAAATACACTGCACTACCATACCTTTACTTGTAAAAAATGCTTCAGTGGCATCTACTATATGTGATACTCACTTTTATTTCCTTTTCTTATAATCACCAAATGGAGAGTTCCTCAATAATAACCTACCATCAAAGGACAAATGATTATAGTGTTAAGATTGAGGAATTTACTGAAGAGCTGCGACCATATGTGAAGGTGAATGCAAATCGATTATAGTATCAAGAATTTGGAATTTACTGAAGAGCTGCGACCATATGTGAAGGTGAATGCAAATCAGTCTTGGGGTAACAATCAAACATTTGACAAGAGAAATGATTGGAATCATGTTGCTTCTAAAAAGAAACAAGTCTGGGTAAGGAAAGGTAATTTCAACCAAACTGGTAATTTGAACAAGGAAAAGGTGGTCTCTGAAAAGAAGATTGATGAAAGTCCTTTTGTTAAAAAGGCAGAAGTTAATGAAAAGATGAAAAGGGAAGTGTTCTATGTGGATTACAATGGGATAATTCATCTGTCAGGGATTAAGAATAATGAATTAGGGGGATTTTTTCAATTTGGAAATAATTCAAAAAGTGATCATTCTGTAAGTGGCAAACTGGACAAAGGAAAACAAGTTATTGTGGATAATACTCATGTGGAAGAGGAATTTCAGATCCATAATTCTTTTTCAGTTCTTAATAACTTGAATTCAAATGTTGAAAATGCAAACATGGTTTCAACAGATGGTGCTTTTACATCAACTTCTATTCCTTCCATTAATTCGAATGCCTCTGATTCTTTGTTTAGCTTCAACATTCCTCCAAATTCTCAGCTCAGTTGCAAACTTAACTCTTCTAATATTTCATCATCCCCTTATGCTCATCTCTCCACTCCCCCTCATATAATTCTTCCACCTCCTGTATTAATTTCTGAATCTTATCTTTTGGATGATGGAATGTTATCTCATGGCAGTAAGAAAAAAATAAAAGGTAGAAAGAAGAATTCCTCAAAAAAAAAGGCAGTAGATTGTGATGACTTAAATGAGGGTAAAGATTATCCATCAAAAGATGTTATGCCATCAATGTGACCTCTGCAAGATACACTTGGAAGCATTCCATTTCAATTACTGAACCTCTTCTTTTAAATGAAGCACAATATTGCATTTTGTAATGTTAGGGGTATGAATCATACCGCTAAGCAAGAAGAAATTAAGGCATTAGTTAGAGATAACAATATCCATCTTGCTTGTTTATTGGAAACAAAATTTAACTTAAACTCCACTATAAAGGCAGTTGCCTTCATATCATCTTCATGGCTCTTTGATCACAATCTATTAGATGCTTGTTCTTGTAGGATTTTTGTTCTATGGAATCCTTTTTTCTCTCTTACTAAGATTTCATCATTTGATCAATTTATTCATTTTAAATGTGTCTATCTTCCATCTAATATCTCATTCTTCTTAACTTCGGTCTATGCTCAGAATGTTCTATCTTTGAGGCTTCCTTTTTTGCATAACCTATCTCTTCCTCAACCTAGTAATGAAGTGTGGTTAGTTGGAGGGGATTTCAATTGTATATCATCTTGTTCTAAAAAATCTAGGGGTTGCCTACTATTCATTTCTGATACTGCACCTCTCAATCAGGCTATAAATACTTCATGTTTAGCTCCAATTTGAAGTTATGGACCTTGTTTCACATGATCTAAAAGGATCAGAGCTGGATCTCATACCCTTTGCAAACTATCATATTTTTGTTAACAATTCCTTTCTTATTGTCTGGCCTTCTGCTTTTTACCATGTCCTTCCTCCTACATTATCTGATCATAATCCTGTTTTATTTCATTGGGGGATGGTGGAAAACATTAGGTTGGGTAAATCCTCATTAATTTTTTTTAATTTTTAGTTAAATCATGCGTCTTTTTCTTTTACGTTGTTGCAGGTTTGGTCATATCACTCAAACAAGAATCCACTTTCAGCTCTTGTTCAAAAATTGAAGGCGTCGAAGTATCATCTTAGAGGATGGGCGACTGAAAATTTTGGGAAAGGAGTTTTGCAATCAACAACTATTAGAGAGGAACTTATGAAATTACAGGGTGTTATGAGCCTAAATCAGTATGATTCAAATCTTCTATGTATTGAGGATGAGCTTAAAAAGAAATTGAAATTTGCTCTTGATTCTGAAGGGCATGCGTTTAGACAGAAAGCATTTGTTCGAAGAGAGTTGGAGGGTGATAGAAACACAATTTTTTTTCATTCTTCTTTGTAAACTAAAAGGCCTAGTACTGAGGTTTTCATGATTCAAGACATGAATGGTAACCTTCAACTATCTGATGCTGGTATTAATAATGCTTTTATAGATTATTTTTCATCAATACTGGATTTAAGAGATGGTTTCTAAACAAATATTATGCCACTATTCAATACTAATCTTCCTTTCCTGTCGATGCAACAATTAGATAATCTTGTTATACTTATCAACAAATTAGAAATTAAAGAAGCAGTTTTTAGTCTGGATGTTGAAAGCTGTGGAGGTACTGACGGTTTTAATGCTTTCTTCCTTCAAAAATGCTAGTCAAGTATAGGTACTGATATTTTAAAAGCAATTAGTTATTTCTTCCACAACAATGTACTGCCTGCTAGTTTATCAACAACGACCATTGCTTGGATTCCAAAAGTGGATAACCCTACAATAGTTTCAGATTTCAGGCCTATATCATGTTGTAATGTAGTGTATAAGGTGATAACTAAGATTTTAGCTAATAGAATGAAAGTTATTCTTCCTTCTATAATATCATGTAATCAAGCGACCTTTGTTAGTGGAAGTTCTATTAGTGATAATATTCTTCTAACACAAGATATGTTGCCTGGTTATAATTGAAAGAATATTTCACCTAGATGCATGATTAAATTGGATATTCGTAAGGCTTTTGATACGGTTACTTGGAGTGCGATTATATCTACAATGTCGAGGATGAACTTTCCTAAACCATTTTTGGCCTAGATTTTACATGTATATCATCTCCTACCCACTCTATAGCTAGAAAGGGTTGTTAACATGGTTTTTTCAAAGGCTCTAATGGAGTTAGACAGTGGGACCCAATATCACTATACTTATTCATCATTGTAATGGAATGCCTAAATTCACCGTTATTAGAAAGAGTCCAGAATAAAGAATTGGGGCTCCATCCCAAATGTAAGGATCCTTGTGTTACACATATTTTATTTGCGAATGATTTGGTTATTTTTACAAAGCCTTCAATACCCAATATTCAATGCATCCTCTCTTTTCTACATGAGTTTTACAAGACTACAGGGTTGCCAATCAATATTCAAAAATCTTCTATCTTAATAGCTGGGTTACAGGAGGAAAAAAGAGAAGGAGATCATTACTTTTTCAGGGTTAATGGAGTTATCTAGGAATGCTACTTATTTGGGTTTACCACTAATATGCTCTAGAATTTCAAAGGATAAATGTATGCCACTTTTTGAGAAGATTATCGGAAAATTAATGTCATAGCCAAGTTGCAAGTTGGCACAAGTGGGTAGACTCACAATAATACAATCTGTAGCTACAACTATGGCAACATATTGGTTGAGGCATTATATTTTGCCAATAAAACTCATTAAGATGATTTCGAGTGCATTTAATAAATTCTTATGGCATGGTGATCCATTTTCCAAGAAGCTGATTCAGATAAAAAGCATGGTGGGTTGGGAGTTACAAATTTATTTCTTTGGAATAAAGCTGCAATTTCAATTTATTTTAATAAGTTGATTTCTAGTGGTGGAAGTCTTTGGACTCGCTGGATGCTAAAGAATAAGATAGGTAGGAAGAATTTTCGGAATTTGCAGATTAATCAAGATTGCAGCTGGAGTTGGAGGTGTATTTTGAAACTTAGGGAAGTTTTTCTTCCTTTTATTCAATATAATTATCATATTTTGAAATTCCCTTTCTAGTATGATCCTTGGGCAAAAGAGGGATTAATGTTAAGTACTAAGGTGGATTATAACATTAAGATGAATTCAAGAATTCCAGATACAGGTTGGTTGAGGATCATTTACATGAAGGAGTAATTTTACTTCCGTACGCCAGTTCTTATTTGTTAAGGCAATTATGGAATGAAATTGTTGATGGTCATTTTAGTGTCTCTTCAAGGAATGTGATTAATTGGAGTAGAGGAAGTCATTCAATTCAAAACGTTTATAGGGCATTACAAGAAGATAAACCATCTTTTGCATGGTCATCTCGAATATGGAGCCTTGGCAGTTTTGCAAAGAGAATTTTTCTTTTATGGAAGGTGATGAGTAATTCAATCAACATTAAATAGATGCTTCACAGAATGGGGTTGATTCTAGATGCGAAATGTGTATTTTGTAATGTCGAAGAGGAAAGCAATGTTCACTTGTTTTTTGTGTGCTCATGGGTTTATAGTATATGGTTGAGAATTTTGTTGTGTGGCAGTTATTATAGACCTTCAAATGTATCTGAAGTGGAATGGTTTAATATTTACAAATCCACAAGATGGAAGAGTTTGAAGTCTAAAATGCTACTGCGGATCCTTAAAACTTTCATCTATAAAGTCTGGTATGAGAGGAATCGAAGGATATTTGGTCAGGGTGCTATGAATTCAAATGAACTATTTTTCTTGATTCTTCATAAGAGGATAGTTATGGAGTTGAAGAAGGATATTTAGTAAAGGTTTCTGTTTGGTTTTGCTTATGAGACCGGTAGCAAATTGCATGTACATGTTCGACCTTGCTGAGTTTTTTTCTACTTTCATTGATCATTCTTATTGTTTTTTTTCTCTTTATTGTTGTAACAAGTATGTGTTGTGTATAATTTGGATTGTCTTGGACCATGTATTTTTTGAATTTTTTTTGTGTGAATAAAATTTTAATGTCGTTTAAATGTAACAAATGATTAACCCACATGGATGCTAAACACCTAAATAGAGAATTCATCTATAAATCAACATTGTTAATCGAACTTAGCACTTTTCTACATAACTGCATATTAATTTTTACATGCTATGTTCCATTTGATCAACAATACTTTACTGAGTGGTATTTTTTTAATCTTGTATTAACGATATATGGCAGATAGAAAACTTGCTTGAATGAATTAGTGTTAGGTGAACAGGGCCGGCCCTAGGGGTAGGCTGCCGAGGCGGCCGCCTAGGGCAGCACGTCGGAGGAGGGGCAGCAGCCGGCAGGTGGTGATCGGTAAAATGATAGTGATAATAAAAATCAAACAAACAGATTTTAAAAACTTACTTGAACCGGTGGTATGCTATCATAATTGATATCCATAGGTCTTGTGTTCGATCTGCTGCACCCTTGGTTCTTGGAGTTTTGCCATGTAATTTTGTCTACGTCCAAATTTCAAACTACTTTAGGGCATTTTTCACCGTGCTGAACTTTCCAATTGGCCTGGGGCAACCGCAATGGTAGGGCCGGCACTGTAGGTGAAAAATGAACAAAATGAATAAATGGATGCTGAAGATAATCTCATAGCATGAAAATTGTAAAATAAAAATGGCTGTAAAGTGTAAACACCGAAAATATACTTCCCTTAGCCAACTTTTTGCAAAATATATGTGTGGGTCTTAAAATTCTAACAAGATTATGACTGAGCAGCGCTCGCCTCTGCACTAGTATTTTATATCAATAGTAAATTATAATGTTTTCATATTTCTTTACTTATCATTCTTATTGTTTATTAAATTTAGTAACTTGTTGCAAGTTTATCCCATTTTTATGTGAAATTTGTCCTCAGAACTTCCTTTTAAAGTATGCATCCATATGGTAGTTCTTTCTTTAGATTGTATTTTAATTTAGAATCTTAATTTTTTGTTTGTATCTTGTAGTGCATGTTTAAAGTTAAAAATAATAATATTCATGATGTATAATATGATAATAAAAATGCCAAAATAACAACATAATTATGGAATTCAAAAGTTTTGAAGGTATATATTTCTTGCTAAGTTGCTTAACATGTTTCCAATATAATGCCAAAGTTTTCTAATATGTATGTCACATGTAAACATGAACGGTACCTGAATAAGAAATATTTGCTAATGTAAGTATAGATTACTAAAACTCTAAGCAAACCCAGTCGTGGATACTGATCATTTTCTTTCCAATTAGATGCCAACTACAAAAATGAATATGGAAAACCACATCATGCAAGGCCCTTGGAATGCAGAAGTGGTGGATGAAACAAAGAACAAACTGAATAAATCAAATCAAGATAACAAAATAATAGAAAATCACCTCGCCTACCTAGAGGAAGAGCTAGAGAACACCAAAAGCGAACTCATTTATATAAAGGCTAAGGAACCCAACAAGCAGTTTATCGAGTCAGATGTTGAACATCTCAAATCATAGAAAATGAAACAGAGGTTGAAATAAAAATCAACTCCTTACAAATAGCAAACTCTAACAGGACAGAGCTTCAAAAAAAAAAAATCAGTTAAATTTGATGAACCACCTATAGTGACTCACAATATGAACATACAGTAGCATGTTCTAGAAAGGCAGTATTTTGTGAACTACGAATCAACGCACAACAAGGAAAGAAAGAGTAAGAGCCATAAGAAGAAGAGATTAATGCCTTTGCTCGCAACCATCTTCTTTAAGAAAAAGAATGATGATGATGATGGTGGTGATGCTTATGCCTAGATGTGAAAGCTTTATTGCTGCTTATCATTCATTGTTTTACTAATTGTATCTAAGTTCTGGAATTATACAACATAGACCACCAAATGAGAATTTTCTTCTTATGTAGGTATAAGGTGAACATGTTGCTTTTCTTGTTCTAATAACATCTTGTAATTGTTCAATGGGTCAACTTGTGGGTTCTGTTAAAAGGTATCTGGGATATATAAGTTATTAATGATGTTTCTGTTATAGAAAAATAAATTCTAAGTTTATGTTCTATATTTTGTGTTTTTTTTGTTTTAGTTTGATTTTCCAAGTTTAAGTTATGTTCCGTTCATGGGTAATCTTTACAACTTCGGTTTTGTTTCAAAAATTTCGGTTTCGTTTTGATCTACAAATTCTAATTGTTTTTTCCATATAACATTAAAAAGGTCAACATTTGAAACACCCCATGTCCGTTAATGTCACTCACTAAGGGAATGCATTAAGTTCCGTGAAGCTCTATAGGTTAACATACGCAGAATAATTACAAGACAGATATAAATAAGGCAGCAGCGGGAAATTTAAACTTTTATTTCAAACATAAGTCATAATACCGTGGTTCACAATTTCATAAGTCACAAAAACCATTACAATAAAAATACTTCTGTCTTGCACCATCAGAGTACATAAGTAAATAAAAAGCATCATTCCCATAATAAAAAGAGTTAAGCCATAGTAGAGACAAGAACTTGAGCCATACTTCAAAAGTAGCTCCTAGCAAGATGATATCAGATTCCTGAGTAAGTCTGAGTGTTTCCTCCCTGAGAACCTGGGTGGAGGGGGGAACGGAAGAAAAAAGGGGAAACAACAGGGTTAGACATAAAGTCTGGCAAGTCTAGTTAGTTTTAGCCAGTTGATTATTAAAAGCAACATGATAGGCATATAAAGTGGATAAGAGAGAGATCACTACATAAATGGTAGGTGTAACAAGGTAAGCAAGTTAAGGTGTATGTGCCTCACTAATGATTACTCTTCACTATTACTAGTATAACTGAGATGAGACGATCCATTCCACTATAAGCTGGTAGGCTTATGTCATACGTCCAAGTATACCCTAAGCATTACTCTAATCGATCGGCTCCCTACCTTGTAGATATCCTGTGTTGGCCCCACAGTAGGAGGTATCACTTCCTAAAGTGGCGACCCTTGGTGTGCAAAACCATATCTACTAGTGTCATGGTCGTCTTAGCCCCCTCTGCCCGGCTCATGCAAGCACATGTCCCCGGTTGGTTTGCGCCGCCCACACCATCCGCCTCGCTTGGATCTCTTACAATCAATCAGTGAGCGTTCCCCTTCTCCGCCTATTACGGAGGTCTTTACTTGATACCAACTCCGGGTTACCGACTGAAATGGGTCCCACACAATATGATACTAGCTCTCCCCCTTGTCTTGTATCCTCACTAGGTTTTCCACTGACTGTGTATACCCTTAGGTGTCTTTAATTACATAGCTCTATACAAGTTATGCTTACCCTAAAGGGTGTATTTAATTACATAACTTCATTACATTATCTATTGGTTATGTATACCACTAGGTGTCATTAATTACATAACCTTATTACATTATCTACCGGTTATGTATACCACCAGGTGTCTTTAATTACATAGCCTTATTGGGTTAAGTTCCTGGGCCTATATATACATATTACACACCCCCTATAATTTACTTAACCCACCACCACCCATCCAATTTTACTTAACCCTAACTTAAGTCCATAGTCATATTAATTAGGTTAACTAGTCTACTTCATTACCATGTCCAATTATGGTTATAATGGGATATACCTCCCACATTAGGCCTACAATGTGTGGATGCTGGTCGGTTCCGGGCAGTCTTATTCCACAGCTGGGCCTAACCTCGTGTCTTAGCCCGATTCGTATTTGCATACTTAGACCTCCCACATTAGGTTCAACATTAGTGGCTGCTGGATATGCCGGTCGGTTCCGGGCAGACTTCCTCCACTAATGTAACCTAACCTTGTGTCATAAGTATAATGTACAATTCCTATTTGTAAATTACTAAACATTCCAAATTAATCCAGGTTTACCTATGTCATTATAGGTAACTATTTCTATGTTTCCCTATTTGAATTACATGTCCTATTTCCTATTAAACATTACATAAATCATGCCAATTATAATCCCTTTTCCCCCGTTTTCTCTCTAACGATTCGTACGTATTTTGGCGGCATCTAGGGTATAAAGTAGCATAGCTATAATTATAGAAAGGGAATATGACAAGGGTGATAGTTTCAACATGTCTTGGCATAAACATGAACACAAACTGGCATAATAATAAAATGAATGGACATGTGATTAACATCATAATAAAGTGGATATCAAACTAATAACTTGTAGCAATCACTATGATGTTCAATAAGATCTAAATTTAACATTAGGTGTCCAATTACCTAGATCTAGCATAGTTAGGGTGACATAGCAACATGTTTAGATCAAACGGTAGATTCACATGTCAAGTTTACAACATATATCAATGTATCACAATATGACAGGTGAAAGGTGATTAACATAAAGGTCTAGATCCAAGTAATGTCACAGTTATCCAAATTAATAGATGTACTTCCATCATAACATGGTTACAAGTCAAGATCCATATAAACATCATAATCGAATCACCACAATTATATTAATCTAGGAAACAAGATCTGTCATGACATAGTATAGAATTTCATATTAACACAGAATCATACTTTAAAACATATACAATTCATTGTCTATCAAGGCATGCTTTTATTTATCTATACCTAAAAGTAATCTAGAAACTCACAGCATTAGGTTTTGAGAATTGAGGAAGAATGGATCTAGAATTTCTGAATTGGATTTGTAGAGCATGTTGTTGTAGAAACGGTTCAGTTCATACTCCAGCAGCATATGGGCTCCATGGTTCCCAATGAAGAGAATATGAGAAATATGACACATATATATAGCTGCCAGACCCCCTGAAACCGAGTGTCACCTCAGCCCTAGAGGTGTCGACATCCCTGTGGGTGGGTCGACCCCTAGATCGACACCCCTCTAGGAGGGTCGGCCCCCTAGAGCGGGAATTTTGCCACTCAGAGGAATTTTTCGAATTTGAATCCTATGGATAGACTCTTCTTTGACTCATGCGTATGTATAAAATATTTCTGTGCGTATACAAACCTAAAACTCATAACTTCTTCATACAGTGTACGATTTATGCAAACCAAATGTTTTGACCAGAATTTCGAGACGGACTCAATGGTGCAGTCCGTTTCCTCTAATTCTGAACATTAAATTAATTATTATTTAATTTATTCTCTTTAATGTCATTAAAAATTCGAGGTGTTACATTTTCCCCTACTCAAAGGATTTCGTCCTCGAAATCTCTAAGTTGAGAAGAGTGCATATCCTACCATCCATCATCCATCTACTCATCCACCAATCACTTGCATCCATTGTCCTTAAAGATTTCTAATGCTTATATGAATATATGCAAAGGTGTGTGTATATGTCTCAACACTAATGCGAAGATCAGGCGGTCTACTGATTCAATTGACCTCCTTAATGCAATGTATGTTAGTGCCATGAGTCCAATATGTATGCAAATAAACCTATTGTATCATACAAGTTCTATATGTGTGCACACCCATTCGTCCAAATGCGACATCCGTATGCCAGTTCATCCATTTTCATCCATAAAAGAAAAGAAAATGCATACACATCCATATGCAATATGAAAGTGATTGAGCCGATCTTAGTGCCTAATGTGTGCGTATGTGCGTCCACAGGCAACCACTTGCAAACACTTGCATCCACTTGCATCCATCAAACATAACATGTTTCATACACATGTTTACATCCATAGGATTCCTATATAAAGGTCGAAAATACGATGGATAAGACATATTCTATTGACAGAAACAAGTACTGATAAAACTTAGGAAAGGAGTTAAGAACATACCCTAAAAAATAAAAGGGAACGAAGCACGAATCTTGTCTTCGGTCTCCCAAGTCGCATCTTCTGGGTTATCTCTCCATTGAACCTTTAGCAACTTGATTTCCTTATTGCGCAGCTTCTTCACCTCTGACCCAAGAATACGGGCAGGGACTTGTCTGACTGTCGCCTCCCGTTCCTCTTCGACTTCTTCCAACATGCTCGGCCAACAATTTCCGTGGTGTCATGCAGGCACTTTCGCAGATGAGAAACATGGAAAACGTCATGAGTACCGGATAAATTTTCTGGGAGCTTTACTCTGTAGGCCATTTGGCCAATCCTCTCGGTTATGGGAAATGGTCCCACAAACCTAGGTGCCAATTTCCATACTGATCCGAAGCAAACCACATTCCTCAGAGGAGATACTTTGATAAAAACTAAGTCTCCCACTTCGAATTCGATATCAGTCCTTCTCTTGTTTGTGTAGGACTTCTGCCTATCTTGAGCTGTCTTCATCCTCCATCGAATAAAGTCAATCTTTTCGGGTGTTTCCTTAACTATATCTAGTCCAAGTAATAATATTTCTATAGATTCCCACCAACAAGTTGGCGATCTACAGGGTTGTCCGTATAATGCTTCGAAGGGTGCCATACCGATGCTAGCCCGATAGCTGTTATTATAGGCAAACTCTACTGAAGGAAGATGCTCTTCCCAAGTCCCTCGGAAGTGAAAGATACACAACCTTAAAAGATCTTCTAGAATTCTGCTCACCCTCTCCATCTGCCCATTGGTCTGAGGATGATAAGCGGTGCTCAAACACAATTGTGTACCTATTGCTTCTTGCAAGCTTCTCCAAAATTCGCTGGTAAAGATGGGGTCACGATCGTTCACGATGCTGGGAGGAACTCCGTGGAGACGAACTATCTCATGAATATAAATTACTGCCAACCATGATGCCGTCCTTTTACTTTTAACTAGAATTAAGTGAGTGCTCTTATTAAGTCTGTCCACTATCACCCAAATACGGGTATTACCTTTCTTCGATCCAGGCAAACCAACTATGAAATCCATAGAGATGCTCTCCCATTTCCACTGTGGAACCTCCAACGGATGAAGTAATCCACCAGGCTTCTTTTGCTCAGCTTTGACCTGCTGGCAAACTAAACATCGAGAAACAAAATCGGCCACGTCCTTCTTCATCCCAGCCCAAAAGAAAACCCTCTTCATGTCTCTGTACATTTTGTCACCGCCTGGATGAATGGTCATCTTAGAATGGTTGGCTTCTTCTAGAACTACCTTTATCTAGCTTCTAGTTTGAGGAACACAAAGCCTTCCATCTCGTTGCAACCACCCCTTTTCATCTATGGCATATTTACTGAGGTGACTAGAAGTTTCCCCTCTTCTGAGCTTATCCATGATGTCTGGAATCTGTGGATCACCTTGTTGCGAAGCTCCTATCTGATCCACAATAGTCGGTCGTATCTCCAAGGATGCAAACAAATCAGGCAAAACCTCGATATGAGGTCTAAAATCAAAAGGCTGGTACAAACTCCAAGTTCTTTCTTTCCACAAACAGAGGACTCAGAGCCAACCTCTGCATACTTAGTGCGTTTGCCACCACATTACCCTTGCTGGGGGTATACGAAATCTCAAAATCATATGAAGCAAAGAACACCGTCCACCGTTGTTGTCTTAAGTTGAGATCCTTCTGTGAGAATAAATACTTGAGAGATTTATGATTAGTGTATAACTCAAACTGTACTCTAAGTAAAAAATGACGCCACGTCTTTAACACGAATACTATGGCTGCTAGCTCCAAATCATGGATGGGGTAGCTCTTCTCATAAACTATCAACTGTCTACTCCCATAACATATTACTTTCCCTTCTTGCATCAGAACCACACCAAGCCCTGTACCGCACGCATCAGTGTAAACAGTAAACACTTTACTCCCATCGGTCAAGGTTAAGACTGGGGCTGGTTTCAGAGCCCTTTTTAATCGTTGGAAATCAACGTCACAGTCTATATCCCATGAAAATGTCAAATTCTTCTTTGTCAGCCTAGTGAGAGGGGCTGATATCTTTGCAAAGTCCTTAATGAACTTTCTATAATAACCTGCTAACCCAAGAAAGCTTCTCACCTCAGTTACATTTTTAGGAATTTGCTAATCTTGT
Source organism: Allium sativum (assembly GCA_030737875.1). Lineage (NCBI taxonomy): Eukaryota > Viridiplantae > Streptophyta > Magnoliopsida > Asparagales > Amaryllidaceae > Allium > Allium sativum. Next base: position 860,682,111 of record CM060926.1, read on the forward strand.
ACTTCAACCACCTTGGCAGGATCTGCAACTATCCCTTCTTTGGAGACTACATGCCCCAAGAATCTCACCTCCTTTCTCCAGAAATGGTATTTGGAGAACTTTACTTTTAGTTGATGGTCACAGAGAGTTTTTAAAAATTCTCCCAAATACTGGGCATGCTCTTCTTCACTCTTGGAGATGATCAAATATCATTAACGAAGACTACGACGAATTTGTTTAGGAACTCCCGAAACACCCTACTCATCAAATCAACAAAATAGGCGGGTGCATTTGTCAAACCAAAAGGCATAACTAGCCATTCAAAGAAACCGTCTGGAGTTCTGAAAGCAGTCTTATCTATGTTGTCCTCAACCACCCTCAACTGATGGAACCTCGTAGCCACATCCAACTGAGAAAATACCGAGGCACCAACAAGCCGATCAAATAAATCATCAATCCTCAGAAGCGGGTGCCTATTCTTCTTGGTGAGTTTATTTAACTCTCTATAGTCAACACACAAACGAAGCGAACCATTCGCTTTAGTTGCGAATACTACTGAAGCACCCTACTCTGATATGCTTTGTCTGATAAACCCTTTTTCAAGTAGATCCCCTACTTGCTTACTCAGCTCCCTCCTTTCTCTTGGAGCCATGTGGCGTACTGGTAATGCAAATGTCTTTGCATTGTCCACCAGATATATGCGGAAGTCAATTTCGCGCCTTAGAGGTAAACACCGTACCTCATCAAAAACATCTGAATAATCTCGAACCACCGGAACAGATTACAAATCACCTATGGATGCATCTAGAGACTCTAGGAAGCTAAGAATAACATACCCTTGGGGGTCACAAGAAACTTCGCAGGTCTTCCCATGATAAGTCGGGAGTCTAACAACCCTCCTCTCACAATCAAGAATGACCCCATACGTGGTAAGCCAATCCATTCCTAGAATCAACTCATAGCCCATAAACCCGAGCACATACGCATCACATTTAAACTCGACGCCTAACACAGATATTTTCAAACCCCGACAAATGATCAATAAATGAGCCGAACCACCAATGGGGTTTGAAACAACTATGGGATCTACTACCATACTAGTAATTAAATGCAGAGATTCAACCGCAGAACTAGATATAAACGAGTGTGAAGCATCAGAATCAAAAAGTGTTCTAACTGGATAGTTTGAAAGAGAAACTAAACTTTCAACGGAAATTTTTCTACCTCTTTTAGGAGCACTGAATGTGAGAGCATGAACCTATCCAGAAGTCCCTGCTCTTTTCTTTTTTCCCTGTGATCCCTGTTTCTTTGGGCACTCTTTAGAGAAGTGTCCGACCTCTCCGTAATTAAAGCAACTGGCCTTCCTTCTCTTACAATCTTTGATCAGGTGGCCCTCTTTTCCACAATTGTGACATTTTCTTTTATCCTTGCCTTTATCATCTTTCCCTCCTTTCTTCTGCTGTTGTTGCCCTTTCTTGGGCCACACCTTCTTATTCTGCGATGTCTCCTCAGCTTTTGTTTCCTTCTTTTTTCCCTCGTCCTCCTCATGCATTAAGGTCATATCAACAAGCTTTTCAAAGGTAGCCCCCACTAGAAGATGGGACATAGCTAAACCATGTAGAGGCTCATTCTTCCCCTTAGCAAACTGTAAAGCCCTTTTGTGTGGTGTGTCTACCAACTCTAGCCTGAACCTTGCCAGCTGGTTAAACTTGTTCACATACTCCTTCACCGTCAAATTTCCTTGTTTGAGTGTTAAGAACGTCTCCATCTGTATTCTTCTCTCTGCTTGGGAAAGAAATTTCATTTCGAACCTCTATCTAAAGTCTTCCCAAGTTCCTACCAGACGACCAGCTTGGGTGACTTCCCACCAAAATGAGGCTTCTACCTTTAACAACCAAGCAGTTAATTGAATTTTCCTTCGGTCCTCCACTTCAAAGATTACGAATAAGTCTTCTATCTCCTTAAGCCAATTCCTAGCTTCTACGAATGTCTCGTTCCTATGGAATGACCTTCCTCCCATAGCCCGGAATTCTTTGCAGATCTTGGCAAAGTTGTCAGCTTTTGGAGGGGGAGGAGGAGGAATGACTGGTGCAACTGGGGGAGGAACGTCTCTTTGGCCTTTGACCGACACTATGACCTCCAAATACCTACGGAACCATCCGGGCATTGTGACGCCCTCCGGTAGATTAGGGATGTTTTGTTCCCCAGACATGCTGAAAATGGAAAAGGAAGAAATTTTGATAAAGGACCGAAGGATACAACATATGGCTTTTTGGGGAGTATTTTTCAAAATAGACTTTTCTTTTTGAAAATGCTTTCCTTTTGAAAAACTTTTTTTTTGAAAATAATTTTCAAAAACTTTTAAATAAGGCAGCAGTGGAAAATTTAAGCTTTTATTTCAAACATAAGTTGTAAAACCCCATATTTCTGTTAACACTAAAGTTGCTAATACAAAAATAATAATAAATGTGTAAATGGGAGATGTATTTAATGTGCATACAGAAAAAAATGTGTAAAGGGGAGATGTATCTAATGTGTACGTATTTATATTTGATGGATTGACAAATAATAATAAATGTTGATAATGTACATTAAGAAAGTAATTGTGACATAATTTGAAATAGGAGTAATTTACATCCCTTAAATTGTGAACATAATTGGCTTCTCTTTAGAACGGACGGCTGGTATTAACCTTAGCTTCATCGACGGCTCAAATTAACTTGCAACTCTATATAAACAACATAGCTCTCACAACCTAATTCACAAAAAAAAAAAAAAAGAAGGAGCCATCATGCTGCTGAAGAGAGACTAAGAGTAGCCGTCAAATTAAGAGACAATTAAGAGTCGATTCAAAGCTTAAAACTACAACAAATAAATCAAAACAACGTCAACCTCAAAGGATAGCATCACCAAATTCAGAATTCAGAATCCTGAATACAAGATTCGTCATACGTTGTAAGTAGAGTACTATTCCGATATGAATAAAAATTGAGACTTGATTTGTGTAGAATGAAAATGGAATCATACTTTAATTGTAACGATGCTAGTTCATAATTGTATGTTGTTCTGACTTTATTATAAATGGATTTGGGATGTTGTAGTATAATTAACATGATATTGGATTAATTGTACATTTGCAATGAAAAGTAACACCCCTTGCAAGTATACGATTCATGTTGGAAATTGACATTTATATGTTGTGGTTAATAAGAAGTTGTATATATTTTGTTACAACCAAGTTGAGACTTATGTAAACATAATTCACTGTTATGCCTACATGATTTAGATCTTTGTATATATATGCCTATGATCATTTCAAATGTAGTTGGATCCATTTGGGTAACATGATTCATATAAGTTTATGTTGGAATAGGCCTCATAATTCAAGTTAAACTATACTTTTGTATTAGTGACAAAAGTAAGCATCTTTGTGAACATATAGTGACCTTATGGAAATGACTAGTTTATGTTTAGAGTTATGCCTAAATAAAAATATGTTTTAGGCTTATGTTGTTATAAAAAATCATATGCTAATACAAAGGACACCTAATTTAGTTAGGTTCATATTTTAAATGCAAGTTTACATGAATAGATTGAAACCCATGACTCATGTTTAGGTTTATGATTTATGTCAAAATTATATGGCATTACAATGAAAGTACACAAGTCCCTAATTTATGTTAATTAAATCGCTATATTGCAAGTTCATGCACCACATAATTTATGTTAATTAAGTCGCTATATTGCAAGTTCATGCACCATTAATTTATGTTAATTAAATCGCTATATTACAAGTTCATGCACCACATAATTTATGTTAATTAAATCGCTATATTGCAAGTTCATGCACCACTAATTTATGTTAATTAAATCGCTATATTGCAAGTTCATGCACCACAAATTTATGTTAGTTAAATCGCCATATTGCAAGTTCATGCACCACTAATTTATGTTAATTAAATCGCTATATTGCAAGTTCATGCACCACATAATTTATGTTAATTAAATCGCTATATTGCAAGTTCATGCACCACTAATTTATGTTAGTTAAATCGCCATATTGCAAGTGCATGCACCGCTAATTTATGTTAATTAAATCGCTATATTGCAAGTTCATGCACCACATAATTTATGTTTGTTAAATCGCTATGTTGCAAGTTCATGCGTTCACACACCCCTTTTATGTTACTTAGAATATGTCATGTTCTAAGCCTCTTTTTTTTATGTTTCTAAGTTGGGCTGAAATGTTGAAGCCCAACATATGTTATAATATTGCGAACGTACAAACGGGGAAAATAACGCTGGGTTTAATTAAAATATATGTGTTGGCATATTTGGCACATGCCAACGACTTGTGAAATTTAAGTGGTATAAATTATTATACCCAAGAATAACGAATTTGGATAATGGGCCACAAAACATTTACATATAAAATTGAAAAGAGACAAATATGTAAACTTAGAAAATACGATATGCTTAACCCGAGGTTGGATTGAGTTGTGATGTAAACCTGCTCGGAACCGACCGGCTGTCCAGTAATCACAACAATACCTATCCAATGTGGGTGGTTAAGCATTGAGCCCAATAAAGACCCGAGGTTAGACATGAGTTGTGGTGTAAACCTTCCCAGAACCGACCGGCTGTCCAGTTACCACAACAATATCTGTCTAATGTGAGTGGTTAATGCTTTAATTAATAAATTAAGGCTGAGTCAAGATTGATAGGGTTAAGTCAATTGAATTAATACTTAACCAAATTCAACATGTTAACTAAATTGGTGGGTAGGGTTAGGTTAATCTGGACACTTAACCAATTTAATACGCTAACTAGGGGAGTGGGTAAGGTTAAGCAAATGTTTAACCATTCTAACATGATTAAACTGGACTATCGAGTGAGGTTAAGTTAATTAGAACACTTAACCATAGAAATCTGTTAGTGTGACAAGTGATTGAGGTTAAGTTAATTAGAACACTTAACCACAGAAACATGTTAGTGAGACAAGTGATTGAGGTTAAGTTAATTAGAACACTTAACCGTAGAAACATGTTAGTGAGACAAGTGATGGAGGTTAAATTAATTAGAACACTTAACCATAGAAACAAGTGATTAAGGTTAAGTTAATTAGAATACTTAACCATAGAAACATGTTAGTGAGATAAGTGGTTGGGGTTAAGTTAATTAGAACACTTAACCGTAGAAACATGTTAGTGAGACATGGGATTTAGGTTAAGTAAAATTAGAACTCTTAACCATGATAACAAGTTGATTTGACAAGTGGGTTAGGATTAAGTAAGTTAGAAATACTTAACCAATATAACATGAATGATTAGAGTTAAGTAACAAGAACACTTAACCAATGTAATTTGACTTGTAGTAAAGTTAAACGCGAATGAACAACACTTAACCATTATAACCTGTTAATTAAACAAGTAGTATGGTTAAGTTATATAAGGAGACAATTAACCGTTGTAACAGGTTAGTTAAACAGATGGTGAGGTTAATTTAACACAAGAAGGCAACACTTAACCAGTATAATATGACAAAAGGTATGGGTTAAGTTAACTTGAATTGACTAATGACACTTAACCAACTTGATGAAGGAAAGAAACTAAGTAGTAAATCTTAGTAGAACAAGAGAAGGAGCGTACGTCCGTCTGATTCTAGAAGGCTCCAACGAATTGGATTACGAAGCCCGAGGCTTCGAGGGGACGTGAGGGTACTCTTGGTATCCCTCTATGAGGTTACAGATGATCCTCCTGGGCTCACAGAGGTTAAGGTATGCGTTAGAAGAACCAAGGGTATGCCTTGGTTGCAAAATATGGCAACCTAAAGACTAGGATGGACCAGCGTGATTCGGCGAGAAGACGGTAGCCCTTTGATAGCAACTCGTCGTCTACCTACCATCTTGAGTCAATCGAGATACGTGAAGCGGAAAGGCGGAGAACTCCAAAAGACCATATACTTGCTATCTGGTTATGGTTGCGGATGGCCATAGGACAGTGGGGCATAGGGGGCCCTGCGCATAGTTCTCATTTTTCAAGGATAGCCTTTCATTAGTTGAGGGAGGGGTCGAGTGGGACCATAGCCACTAGAAAAAAAAACAGACCTTAGCATCTGCATCGGCGGATATCTGAAAGCTCTCGACCGAGTTCCGTATTTCTAGAATAGCCCAGATACGGAACTCGGGCCGCACATTACAGGACATGTGCATCTAGACAAGCGATAATGATTCGCGATACATTCGTGGAAAAAGTCTAGGAACATATACCACTCTAGGTAGTGTGTCCTAGACTAGAGGGCATCGTTCGGAAGATAGCATAAATCCTAGATTAGATCTAGGTCAGAAACAATAAATGTACGCCTGAAGGCAACAAAAATTACAGGGATTGGGATCACGTTATCATTAATAGTTGGGACACTAGTTAGGTGGTGCAGAGATTAGTATGGGGTACGATAGTATATTCGGTTCGAGATAACTTAACTTAGTTTAGGGTGCTTTCCCATTTCCAGCATATACTTATCATGCTCTTTTTCTTATCCATAGACTGAATAGTCACTAGACTTACTCAGGCTTTATGTCTGACTCTACTTTTCTTTCGTCTTCTTTTCTTCCGTTCCCCCCAGGTAGTTGAGGAGGGAATAGTTTAGCTCAGGTTAGATTGGACCACTGCTCTTCCCAAGCTTGAAGATTCTTGGACAAAGTGCTTTGGACTCTCCTTTTCATTGCTATGGCTGGCTTATGCTACATTGGGGAATATAAATGTATTTTTATGCTTCTTTATTTTGTAAGACAGATGATACACTGATATTGGAAAACAATTGTTGTACAAACTATCTTATCAATAAAGTAAAGTTTTATTTTCCGCTGTTTAATTTCTGTCTGTCTTGTAATTTATCTGCATCTTTTACCCTAAATGCTCCACAGAACTTAGTGCATTCCCTTTGTGAGTGACACTAACGGATGTGGGGTGTTACACGTGGTATCAAAGCTGAAGGTTACCAGATCAGATAAAAGATTTGAAAAATTATTTTTCAAAACGGTTTTTAAAAGAAGCATTTTCAAATGAAAAGTTTTGTTTTAAAGGCATATTCCCCAAAGCCGTATGCACTATCTTTTGATTCTCTGGTTCAGTCCTTATTTCCTTCTTTCTTGAGCCTCTGGGGCTTCTGGCTTTCTGGGAGGTAACCTCATCGAAGGGCGGAGTAGTGCCCGACTTCCCTCTATAGCCGTAGTAGTTTCACCTGCGGCTAGTTTTCTTTCAAGCTTTGTAGGGTTTTCTGTACGATGGAGGCAGCATTCGAGAAATTTGTCAACATGATTACACATGGAAGAGGATGAGGAGTTTGGCAACGGAGCACAACCCAAGGATGAGGAATTCATGGATGTAGACTTGACTCACGAGGGAGGATAGAGTTATAAAACCTAAGACAAGAGGAAGTATCTTTACTATGGTATAATATGGCATATAATTAAGGACAAAGGACAAGATTTTCAGAAGGGCAAGTACATGTTTTCACCACTAATCGTACCTTGGAGAAAAGTAGTAAAATTCTGTTGGAAGAATCCTGTTTTTCTGTTCGTACTCTTTTGTTCTTAGTGCTTCGCATTTGTTCGTATTTGCTTCCATAGTTGAGTCTTTGCACCTTCGTACTTGTATAGTAAAAGATCCCAATTAGTGCTCAGTTGTTTGGTTGTTTTGCTTATATCATCTCACGAAGATCGTCCAAATTTGGAGGAGATATTCCTTGGGTACTTGTCTGATATTGGTTTAGGCCTCTGGGGCTTGTACTTTAGGGATGTCGAGTTTGACTAGGATGGTTTGCATGAGAGATAGATAGTTGTGGCAGGCGCTATAAATAGAAAAAGACTAACTTTAAGAGAGGTAAAAAGTGCGTAGTGACCTTTTGACCCTCATAGTTATGGCGTGATGGATAAGCTAAGAGGAGAGACCTCAAATCATCTTGGTATGTACACTTGGTATCATAGTTAACATTTGTTTATTTTGGAAATGGAGGTCAATAAACTTCGCAAACGTGAAGTAAAATTTGTTAAAGTTCAAGAAGGCGCGATATGGGGGATTGAAGATAAGGCATACGCGCCGCGTACCTTTTTTCTTAAGGGTACATCCCTGATTTCTTTTTCTAGGAATTCTATGCATACTTGTTTCTAGCTTTTAAGGTATATAATCTAGGACGTATCTTCGATCCTTAGGTAGAAACCCTTTTGGATGTAAACATGTATTTGAAACATGTTATGGTTGATGGTTGCAAGTGGTTGCTCGTGGATGCATATACACACCATAGGCGCTAAAACGACTCGGTTACTTTTATATCGTATTCGCACATATGTATTTGTTTATGAATTAAACTTAATGTGCTATCATATGGATGTTGCATTTGAGTGAATGGTTGTGCACTCATATAGAAATAATATGTATCGTTAGGACTTGCATACATATTGGACGCATGGCACTGACATGATTTGCATTAAGGAGGTCAACTGAATCAGTAGACCGCCTGATTTTGCATTAGATAAGGACATATACACACACTATGCATATGAACATAAAAGCATTAGAAGCCTTTAAGGACAATGGATGCCTGTGTTTGATGGTTGAGTAGATGGACGATTGGATGGTAGGATATGCATTCTCCTAGACTTGAAGATTTTGGGGACGAAATCCTTTAAGGAGCGGGGAATGTAACACCCCGTATTTCTGTTAACACTGAAGTTGCTAATTCAAAAATAATAATAAATGTGTAAAGGGGAGATGTATCTAATGTGCATACAAAAAAAAATGTGTAAAGGGGAGATGTATCTAATGTGTACGTATTTATATTTGATGGATTGACAAATAATAATAAATGTTGATAATGTACATTAAGAAAGTAACTGTGACATAATTTGAAATAGGAGTAATTTACTGCCCTTAAATTGTGAACATAATTGGCTTCTCTTTAGAACGAACGGCTTGTATTAACCTTGGCTTCATCGACGGCTCAAATTAACTTGCAACTCTATATAAACAACATAGCTCTCACAACCTAATTCACACAAAAAAGGGGCCGTCATGCTGCTGAAGAGAGACTAAGAATAGCCGTCAAATTAAGAGACGATTGAGAGTTGATTCAAAGCTTAAAACTACAACAAATAAATCAAAACAACGTCAACCTCAAAGGATAGCATCACCAAATTCAGAATTCAGAATCCTGAATACAAGATTCGTCATACGTTGTAAGTAGAGTACTATTCCGATATGAATAAAAATTGAGACTGGATTTGTGTAGAATGAAAATGGAATCATACTTTAATTGTAACGATGCTAGTTCATAATTGTATGTTGTTCTGACTTTATTATAAATGGATTTGGGATGTTGTAGTATAATTAACATGATATTGGATTAATTGTACATTTGCAATGAAAAG